>CM070726.1:5946324-6546324 GCA_036346275.1 Otatea glauca | reverse complement strand
GCACGGCTATCCGAATAGTTTCACACTCTGCAGAGGTTATGCACTTTACCCACGTGACATGATCATCTTTTGGTGCCATGCAATTAACACACTTCCTTTGATGTGTCGGCGAAGAGATCATGACAAAGCCTTTACAATGCTCTGGCTTAGTCCAGTACTACCCGCTAAGGTTTCAACACTGGTGGGTCTGAAAACCACAACCAGGGCCCCCCTCTTGCGCCATGTGAATTACACCATAACTCGGGAACTCACACCGACCACGATAGTACCAAAATTAAGACATTGCAATTTACTCAGCTAGGCTGGCCCATACCAGACATGTGGTTGCATGATTGACTCAGGTCAAAGGGTTGCAAGGTTAAGTCCTTAGTGTGATCAAGGCAAGACATCCACATACCCTCTGCCCATCGGGCCCACCTTGGCATACTCGCCCCTTGTCACTTGCCCCAATCTAAATGATTATCACCCAATTGATTACCAAGCACCACGTGCCATCAACAAGTCAACATCGTTGCGTGACATGACTCGCCACAACAACTCAATCTCATCGTGTGATCCCACATGACACACAAGTTCATAACATTGTTCTATATTCCATTAAGCAAGATTAATTATCAATGATTCTGACACATGTGATGACGTGGCATGGCTAAGCAACTAATACGGACTAACCATCCCATGTTGATTATAATTACTAACCAACTATAATGAACCAATCTAGGGTGACAATGGATCATGGCATACAATGACAAGGTAGGGTATAGATCAATCTGGTATATTAGCTAAACCCAATCTAATTTAAAACAATTGTATATTTGAAATATATGCAATAGGGTAGAACAAACATAGCAATTTTATAAACATGGGTTCAACATGATCAAAGCACAACTTGCCTTAGAATAGGCCCAGATCTGGTTCTGGAACTTGCTCTTGAGTTGCTGGATCTTCCTCCGAAGCGTCGCACAATTCAACGCCTCACGCTGCATCAAGAAGAAAAGCAAATAAATGCCAAAACAGAGAGCAATTGAACTCCAAAAATCAAATAAAATTCACCATTAAATATATCTCAATTTTACAAATTTTGAGAAATTGGAATCACTCAAATCCGAGTTACGATGCAAAAGATATAGCCTTTTGAAGTTTGAGATAAATACTGAAATTGAAACACCAGAGTTAACTAAATTATTTATATTATGAAAAACCGAATTACTGCATCACGCTGACGTCACCATCGCCCGAACCAATCACGAGCCGCCACGTTGCCTTGGTCCATAGACCCAGTCCACGGTTTGGATCTGGTCCACCGTGGACCCGGTCCATGGCTCCTCGGTGCTAGAGCCCGCCACATGGCGATGCGCGATTGGCTGCTGCGCCGCCCTAGTCGACGGGTGACGCGCGGCGCGCATCCATGGAATCGGCAGGATCGGACGGCGGCGAACGCCTTGCGTCGTGGCGGAATCTTGACGCCTCACCAGGAATCGAGCGGTGGCGAACGAGCAAAAAACGGCGGCGAGATCCCGCGGCGACGGCTTACCGGCGCCGAGAACGAAGGCGAGTCCGACGGCGATTCAGCGACCAACCGACGGCGAAAAAACACGGATCTGATGCGCCTTGAAGCGGGCTTTCTGGATCTATCCTCGAAGGCGACGAACAACCACCGGACAGTGAAGAATCACGGACAAACCTCGACGGCGCGGCGAGGAACAATGGCGAGCTCGTACGCAGAATTGACGACGGCTCCGGCGGCGATAAGCGGTGCTATCGAAGCGGTGCTAAACGGGGATCTCGGCACGACGGTCGGCGGCTTTTATAGCACCTTGGGAGGCGTGCCAAACACGGACGCCGAAGCAAACGCGACGGCGACGCGGCGGTAGAGTCCACCTCGGTCACGGCCAGGACGACGACCCTCGACCGCACACGTGTCGCAATCGGACGGTCACCGAAACGCGAAACGTGGCAGAATCCTGCGCGCCCACGCCGGGTTGATCCAGCGGCTTAGAGGGGCTAGGGTTTCCCCGGTGAAATCTCCGCCGCTCGATCGTGATCCAAAGGACCACGATCTAGGGCTTCTGGCGGGTGGGCTAATTGGGCCGCGCGGACTTGGGCCAAAAGCGCACAGTAAATGGGCTTGGCCTTCTTCGTGCCGATTCTTCCCGAATTTAACAATTAAAATAATTCTGGTAATTCAATTAAATGGTTTTAGGCAATAAACATACCAGGAAAATCCAAGAAAATTCTCAAAAATACTTTGAGACATCCTTGACTCAAATAAAATATTTTTGGCAAAACTTTATTTTAACTTTGCACAGATTTAAATAGATTTGAATAAAAGGGCACTAAACTTGAATTCAAATAAATCCAGAAAATCCAAATAAATTCCAGAAAATCATAAGTGCACATTTAAGCAATAAAATAATATTTGGGCAAATTTTTGGGATGTTACAACCTCTTATTCAATAGATGTATCGACCCAAGAATAGAGCTAGGTCAAAGGAAAATCATGCGATGCAGCCATCGACCTCCTACTTGATGAATGCATCGAGTAGAGGGTGGGGTATATGGCCGATAATGCACGATGTAGCTTCCAATTCTCTTCACGCCTTTTCGGCTTCTACACCGTGCGTCATTCGGTCAACACCATGACTTGGCGTCTCATCGGTTTCTGGGCGCTTTGTGGATTGGAAGCAATGCGAATTTTAAACGGATTGTGGTTACAATTACGACATGTTCCCTGAGCTATAAATAAATGGGACTTGTAATCGTCTGTCATAACTCAATTTCTTTCTTCCTTTCGGCACGCAACGCTCTTAGCTCTTCTTCCGCATCCATGGCCTCCACTCCACCATCTTCCCTGTCCGTAATCATCCTTGGAGAGTCCCCTCCCCTTACGCCGCTAGCCGTAGTTTCTCCGGGGAGGATCATCATCTCCTCTGATGAAGAGGAGGAGATCGACTGAGAAGCTATTGAGAAGGAGGTCTGGCCGGAGGAGGAAGAAGAGGTCACCAGCAAGCTATGTGTCGCCGTCGAAAAAGACGAGGTCACCTCTGCTACCCTCGCAAGAAAAGATGCCGCCGCCGACACACGAGGAGAAGTAGGTGAAGCTGCCGGTGCTGGGGGTGAAGATCAAAACAGCTTCATCGGCCTGGCGCTTGCTCGCCCTCCAAGCCTTCATGGTGCTTGGAGGCTCTTGACGACGAAGAGGTCGCCTTCTCAGTCGACAAGCGACTGCGTCTTCGCCGCCTCTTCCAGCCCGTACAAAGGGCGCAAGCCTATCCCGGGGACCATCCTTTTTCAGTCCCCATGGATGCAGGGGAGGCGACGCGATGCCTCTAAGGACAAGTAGTAGGATATTTGCCTAAAATGTAATAGGATAACTTTTGTTAGCTAAATTTTAATGAAGTCATACTTACCTAAATTTCGGCTGTGATGTAATGTATTTTTCATTCATGTATGAAATTTTCTCAACTAATCGATGTTCCATGAGTTATCGAGTATCATTCCTTTCGACGTCGATAGCCATACTGAGCCGGGCCGAGTTGCCTCAACCACCACTTAGGGACCTTCCCACTTAGGTGATAGCTTATTACGGTTGTCTTGCTTCTGGACCTTTTGTAGTACTATGTCCCCGGCGGTGATGTCGGGCCCCGAATCTGCAAATCCGGACTCTCTGTGTATTCTGTGCTAGTTCAGGATCATGCTAGCACACACAGTCTTACAGGGTTGCACATCACAGACATTCACAGCGATATAAGAATAAATAGTGCAAACATTTATATAAACTGAGTTGTACGACCTTATGGTCTCCTTACATAAAATCAGCCACGCAGGGCTTACATTATTCAGAGTAAAAGAAATAGTAGCAGAATAAAATAAATGTCGTGGAAGCCTTCATCTTGCCACAGGCAACCGACTGGGCTTGCCACCTAATTGTCCGGATCCTCATTGTACTCCTCCTCTCACGCTGGTGTAGACTCCTCCACTGATGTTGGGGTTGACAAGCAAGGAGGGGTGAGTACACAACGCACTCAACAAGTAATGCACAGAATGCAGTGCTATTACTATATGCAAAGCTTATTCCAAAGGATTGGCTTAATTGGTTCTTTTTCATCAAACAGTATTTTTAAACCAGTACTTTATTTAGATTAAAGCAGTGAACAGTTATAAATAGTATTAATTTCCTCAAATGGTTTTTCTTCGAAAATTCTTGGCACACAGCCTTAACAGTTCATTTTAACACTGGCACACAGCCACCCTTTCCATATTTTGTTTTTGAAGATCTAACCCTTGACTGTAATCCCCGAGCAATGCTCATTACCGCGAGCACGGCTATTCGAATAGTTTTGACACTCTGTAGAGGTTGTACACTTTACCCACAAGATACAGCCACTCACCACGTAGGTGATTGTCCGCAACAAAGCTTTTCAGGAACCTCTACCTTAACCAAAGAACCTCTCCGGTATCACCCTCACTATCACTTCCCTTACACAGAGCCGAAGTATAGGACAGGTCAATCACCGTTGGATGGGCACCAAGACGTAGCACAGGTATGCTCCCCCATACAGATACACCCCCGTGCACTGCCACCCCGAGGTATCAGAGGAAAGATATCAGAACCCTAATCAACTAGGTCTGTCCCATACCAGACATGTGGTTGTACGGGTGACTCAGATCAAAGGCTTGCAAGGTGAAGTCCTTAACTGACCAAGGCAAGACTTTCAACACTCAAACAGTGGCACACAGCCCAATGTGGCACACAGACTCACATCACTCAACAACCCATTGCCACACAGGCCCACCTGGCACACAACCTCTTGCCACTTGCCCCAGTCTAAATCATTTCCCACCCAGTTGATTATTGTGCAACACATGCCAGCAATAACTCAACATCGATCTGAGACCACACGGTCTCTCACCTCGATCTCATCATGTGGCATCATCACACCACTTTCAAAATACATTCAATATTTCTTTAATCAAGATTGTAGTATTTTCCGAAAGACCACTCATGATTCGTTGCAAGGCTAAGAATCTACTCACGTCTAGCCTCCGTGTTGGCACAAGATTAACATCCAATTAATACAATCAAACTTAGGGTGACAATGATTTAGGGCATACAATTAATAATTTCAAGGTGGCATAACAAAATGGGTTGATTAACTACATTATCCCAAATTAATTTAAATTCATTTTTAATAAATAAGCATGCATAATTTCAAAGTATAAATTACATTTTAAACTATGGGATCAAAATGATCAAAGCATCACTTGCCTTCAAAGAGTTGCTGGTCGTGTTCCGAAGCTTGGTCTTGAGCGACGAACTCTTCCTCGAAACCTTCCGGCAAATTTGCGTCTACGCGTACAAACAATATATGCAATAAATAACTAATACAGAAGACTAAATTACCTCAAAAATTCAAATAAAATTCACCATTAAAGATATCACAATTTTATGAATTTTTAGAAATTTGAATCACCCAAATCCGAGTTAAAATGCAAAAGTTATAGTCATTTGAAGTTTGAATAAAATCTGAAAATACAGAAATTAGAAAATCCTATTTTTCCGAATTATTTTTATACTGAAAAATCGCATTTATGATGTCAGCATCGCATCAGGATGATGTCAGCATAGAAATGAATTTCGGTCGAAATATTTTCTGTAGAAATGATGTCAGCATGACGTCATCTGACACGTGGCACTCTCTAGTGCTGCCACGTCACCTCGGTCTATGGACTCAGTCCACGGCTCAGGTCGATCCACCGTGGACTCGGTCCCACGTAATCTTTGGCCCCACCAGATGACGCGTCGATCGACGTCGCTGCTGACGTCAGCCGATTGCCTTGAGATTCGTGCGTGGACACATGCCATCATCGCAGCGGTCCTTAACCAACGGTTGGATCCCATCCACGCGGTGCAATCATGACCGTCAAAAGGTCAACGGCCAGATCTCACGTGCTGCGCCAAAACCGCGTGACACACGTCGGCCATCGAACGGGCCGACGGATCCAACGGCCAATGCATGGGTGGCTCGGCGACGCCTCGCACTCCGCACCCCCACGCGTCACGCATCCGACGGTGCACCCGAATCCAACGGTCCAAACCCGCGCACGTCTGGCGACGCCTCGGCTCTGCAACGACACATGGCGCAATCGCGACGGTCCGCAGAAATCGACGGCCGAGACTCGGTCACGCTGCGGTCAAAGGGGACACGCGTCCGCACGCGATTCGACAGAGGCACGATGCAATCACCGCCACTTGTTCAAACATCAACGGCGCGGATCCACCGACTCAGCCCAAGCCCACTGGCACCGCACAGATCTAATCCGACGGTGCAGGTTACCGGAGCGGTTTACTGTTCACCCTAGCGACGTGGCGCAATCTCACGCGTACACTAACGATCCAACGGCTCAGATCTAAGCAGGCATAGAAACTAAATCTAATCACCACCGTTCAATCTAGATCTAACGGTCAAGATTAACGCTGGGTAAGAAAAGAGAGCAGCGACGTGGACGTACCAGAACCGTGCGATGTAGATCGAACGGTCGACGAAGCTCGGTGAAGACGACGGCGGTGAGGAAGCGAAGGTTGCCGGAGTTGGGGAAGACGACGCAGCCAACGGCGCTACGGGGCTTCTCCGGTGTGAAGAACTGGCGCGTTCGACGCGTCTCGGCTAGCGCGCTACTCCGGTGGCCTCGGCGACGGCGAAGACTCAACGGACGGTGAGAAAAAGGCGAAAGACTACAGCGGCGCACTCGAGCAACTACGGCGAGCTGGAGCGGAGTCTCTGGGGAGTCTCGACGTGCGTGCGAGGAGTCAAAAGACGCGGCGTTGAGTCCTCTGCAGAACGCGCTCACCAACACGGCTTAAAGGGCCTTGACGTGCGTGAAAGCCGTCGGCGAAACTCACGGGCATCAATGCCCACGCCGCTCCGTTGATCTCGCGAGGAAGAGACGACATGGCTCCATCCCCACCGTCCACGTGGACTCGGTCGGACGGCTCCCAACGCTTGGCGACGTGGCGCAACCGCGAGCGTTCGATCGAAGTCGGACGGCGTGCGGCTAGGGTTTTTGGCGTAGCGGGCTGCGCGGACTGTTTGGGCCGGACCGAAGGGTTTCGGCCCAAATACTATTCACTCAATTTTTAAAACATTTCTGATTAAAAATAAATCAGATAAATAAACAAAGCCAAAATAAATAGCAAAAATACCTCGAAAAATTCAGTAAAATTCTAGAAAATACTTTGAGACATTTGAAACTCAAATAAAATATTTTCAATGAAACTTTACATAAACTTTCCCATTATTTAATTGATTTCAAGAAAGGCCATATTTGAATAAATCCAAATAAATTTCAATAAATTCTCAGAAATTCTCAAAAATAAAAAATACTTCAAAATTTAAATTAAAGCAAATTTTAGGGTGTTACAAACCTCCCCCCTTAACAGAATCTCGTCCCCGAGATTCAGGGCTGGCTAAAGGAACAGGTCAGGAAACTCTTTCTTTAGGTCTTCTTCGCGTTCCCACGTTGCTTCACTTTCTGAATGGTTGCTCCACTAAACTCTACAAAAGCTATAGACTTGTTCCTCGTCTCTCTGTCCATTATGTCCAGAATCTTCATCGGATGCTCTTTGTAAGTCAGATCTTCTTGCAGCTCAATTGCCTCCAAAGGTGTTTGCTCCTCCGATACTCGGAGACACTTCTTCAATTGAGACACATGGAATACGTCATGCACTCCTACCAAGGACTGTGGCAACTCCAATTGATATGCAACTTCTCCTCTACGGCTCAGGATTTTGAACGGCCCGACATATCTGGGTGCGAGTTTTCCTTTTGTGTGAAACCTTCTGACTCCTTTGAGTGGCGTAACTCTGAGATATACATAATCTTCAGGTTCAAAGCTCAATTCCCTGCGACGATTGTCGGCATAGCTTTTCTGCCTTGATTGGGCAATCTTCAGTATTTCTCTGATCATGGTGATCTGCTCTTCCGCTTTTTGAAGAATGTCCGGTCCAAAAACATGCCGTTCACCTGTCTTATTCCACTTCAATGGTGTTCGACAGGATCGGCCATACAGAGCTTCAAATGGAGACATCTGTAAACTCGCTTGGTAACTGTTATTGTAACTGAACTCAGCATAGGGCAAACACTTATCCCAGGAAGTGGAATATGCTAAGGCACAAGATCTCAGCATATCTTCCTATATTTGGTTAACCCTCTCAGTTTGACCATCTGTCTACAGATGGTAGGCTGTACTGAAGTTCAAACGAGTCCCCATTGCCTCATGTAGCTTACCCCAAAATCTGGAAGTAAATTGGGTACCTCTGTCCGACACTATCTTTTTCGGTACTCCGTGCAAACAGACAATTCGTGCCATGTAAAGTTTCTGTCGACTTTTGTAGTCGGCAATGAATTTATGGGGTAGGCGCTCGATCTCAAACTCGATGGTCACATAAGACAAGGGGTTTATACAGGTTCAGGCTCTCACGGAGGAGATAATACCCTAATCCTGTGTGCTGGGATTATATGGATCTCTTGGATCTAGGGTTGCTCAAAGCACAATATGCTCTGGCCGATATGAGGTGTTCTATGCTCTATGGCTTGATTGCTCTATGCTTGGATGATCGGATCCCTATGTTGTTGCCCGCCCTCTCCCTTATATAGCGGGAGTGGGGCGGCTTACAGAGTCCTGATCGGTTTGGAGATTCCGATCGGTTACAAGATTCTAGTCAGTTAATAGGATAGAGTTTACATCTTTATCTACCCTATTAACAACTCGGATTACAACCGCATTTATCATATCTAAATATAAGTTCAACTTCCTTTAGGATATGTCCCCTTGCGCACGGTAGCGGGGCCTGACGCGGGGAGTATATTCTGGGCCTTCATCTTGGGCCTTTCACGAGATACCTCGAATCTATATCCCACAGACCCTCGAGTGCTTCATGATCCGACTGCTTTACTCAGGGCTCCTTGCCTGTAATCCCGACTGGTTTCCTTATCTAATCGAAAAAAACCTTCCTTTTGCAACAGGCGAATTATGAAGAACTCGATCATAAATTCCATCCTTTGCTTTTCTTAAGCGCAAATCTTTTACCGAGCTGCTTTATTTGTGAGCAGCCTTATGGACTTCTTATCATGTCACAAACGTAGATTCGATACTTTTCCCGCCCGAAGCTTTTAATTTTTATCTCTTGACAGTCATCGGGCAGTCTTCGAGGTTGCCTTGTTTTTCTGTGCCAACTTATTCAGCCGGAAAAACTCTTCGTCTTCTGAAGTTGCATTAACACCAAATCTCTTCAGCTTCCGACGCTTAATATCCCGGCGCTTACTTCGATTTCGTCTGAATTGGCTATAAAAGGCGTACCAACGCTTCAAAATGTATCTCTTCGCTTTCTGCCCTCCATTCTTTTGCTTCAAGCTTTTGTCCTCATCATGCCTCGGTGGTATCATCAAGCGAAGGCAGACCCCAGGCTAGTTAAGTGTTGGGAGGAATTTGATCGAGCTTTCGAGGCGCTGCTTGTAACATCCCGAAAAATAAAATAATATAAAAATAAATATTTTAAATTTGAAAATATTTATTCATATGCTTTATTGGATTTATTGGATCTTATCTGAATTTCCTTGGATTTATGCTTTGTATGAAAAATCCAACAAATGAAATTAAAGAATGGAAATGGTAAAAAGGTAAAATGGTAAGAAGATAAAAGGTAAAAGTAAAATCTTGAAAATTTTATATATTTAAAATCATATTAGCTGGTACATGAATTTTAAATGCATAGCATAGTGAATAAAAAGTTGAAAAGACATCCCTTTGACCTCCAAATAGTGCAAGGACAGATTTATTATAACATTTTAGAAACTCATCTGCTTCTGAAAAATTTACCATAATAATCTTAAGGAAATATTTACCTCTGGTAAAAATATCAGGAATTGATAATGTCATTTAGACCATTTAAAAATTCAAAAACAGCGGCATTGAAAATCTGAAAATTTCCGTGTCAGAATTGTTATAAAATAATTACCTAATATTTTGACTTGAAATTTTTATAGAGACATTCTTAACTAAATAAAAAACGACTACAAAAAGTTTTAAAAATAAATAAGAAAGTTTTCACCATTAATTAAATCAAAATCCGAAATCAAAATTCTGAGCAGTGCACAGTGTCAGAATTTTAATTAATTAACCATGTGGTATTTTCATCCCAAAATTTTACTGGAATCTAACCACTCCCATTATCCCATGGTCAAAAAGTTTAGTAATTTTTCAATGTGGTTGATAGCCTTTTTAATGTCTAGTACTAGAGCCTTTCCTTTTTCCTGTGCCTTTGAGGACACCTCACCAATCTCTAGAGCTTTCTTCTTGTAAGGCAGCAATCACATGTCTGTGTTTAAGCCAGCCTTGATTCATTCTCACGCCACAACCAGCGCACAAGCCAAATGCAGAGCTAAGTCAGCCACTGAGTCATTCCCCCACACGCATAAGCCACATTCTAGATAGAACACACGAGCCAAACGCTTTAGCCATTCATCCCTCTCATTCTCCACTCAAGCCTCATTGTAGTGAAGCATTACACCAGAGAGCAGGAGCAAGGAGGTCAAGCAAAGCCATCGATTGAGCCATTCTTTCCTTAATCACTCGCCAACTCGAGACCAAAAGCCAGAACTCTTTCCTGCAGAGTTTACCTTCCGTTCCTTGCCATTACCGCAGCAAAGCAAGAAGAAAGCGGAGAAAGCCGATCTAGCAAAATCGGTGAGACTCTCTAGTATTCCTCGCAACCGTGGCGTCTCTGAGCATCACTGAACTCATCTCTCTCATCGATTTTAGCTCTTCTTGCCTGAAGCACCGCCGCACCTCTCTTCTTCTTCCTTAGATTAGGTGCACGGTGGTGGCCCAACTCAGCACTTCTCCGGATGAATCGATCCCAAAAATGGTACCCCCTAGCCTAAGTGATACTCACCCCGTTACCCATTCGAACCGAAACTCATTTCTTCTTCTTCTCCGGTGAGCTCCCGCCATTGCCGCCGCCCCCTCTCGATGACGAGGTACCTCCGGTCATCTCCGGTGGCGATTGACCCCACCATCAGGTGCGGGTGGTCCACTGAAGCTCGCCGTGCCGTCGATTCGGCCGGAGCTTCGCCGGAACGCCGTCACCGCCGTGCCCTAGCGCCTCCTCTGCCCTATCTCGCTGACCCCCGGGCCCCAGTCGTCAGTGCCACGAGAAGAACCCAGTCAAACTGGTAAAATACGCCACCTCTATATAGAAAGCGTATTTTCAAATTCTTCCTGAATTAGTATACCCGAAATAATTCAATCATTTGTAACTTTTGCATTATAACTCCAAAATTGGTGAAATGAATTTCTATATTCATGTAAAATCAGGTACCATCAGAATATGCAATAATATTTTGAAAATCTTCACTGGGTGAATTTGAAATTCAAATTCAAGCAAAAAAGGCTCAATATGTGCTACATATTAAAATGTTGTAGACAAACTTAGAATTTAATGAAAACAATTTTATTAGAATCCTTATACATCCAGGAACTCAAATATATAAAAATATTTATGTTTTACCTTTGTTTAAATTATTTCCCATTAAAGGTTATTCTCAATGGAATAAATAATCAAAAAATGAATAATTGTATAAAAGAAATTCTAAAATAAATAAGATTTATTTCTAAGCACTTGTATGTCAGTAGCCCACCTTAATATGCTAAAATGATTAAAGTATGAATTTGATTTAGACTTGTTTATGAATAATAAATGGTTTAAATGGAAAAGATGTATGTATATATGTAATTGCATATAGTAATCAGTAATAATATATATATATATATATATATATATATATATACATGTGAAAAGTGTCTAATAACTATACAAGAATATGAATAGCTATCGGAATGAGTAAATTGTCCCTGTTGAAATGTTTTAATGAAATATCGTATATGCACAAGTTTAATTTGCATGAAGACATAAGCCTTGTATATGTAGACAAAGGTACACATGTACAGTTAATGAAGAGCAAAGTCAACAAAAGAAATTGGGTTCTAAATATTTAATGTGATCAAACTAAATGATTCAACAATAATTATTATAATAAAGTTATAATTAGCACTTAACCAAATAATTGAATTTCCAATACTTGTATAATTCGAATAGTTATAACTTTCTCAAACGAACTTCAAATTTGACAAAACCAAGTCCTATAAACTTGAAAAATAATGCCCTTGCTCATTATGCAAAAATATCTTATGATTGTGCTAATCTGAATTAAGTCCATATTAGGCCCTAATGATCACTTACATGGAAAACGTATTGAACACAAGCCCAATATCGCGGAATTAGTTTTAAAACAATTTTAGGATCCTACCCTGTTAATACCTGGAAAATGGATAGATTATCATATAAGGTGTAATCGCAAACTTAAATCGGAAATCGAACTTTTATCGTATAAAGATAGAAACACTTAAACATTTTCAGTAGCCTATAAAGTATCTCGTCCAAATGAAAAGAATTATGAAAATAGTGTAGAAATACTCTGTAAAGTGCATACTACTGTATTTTAAAGAAAGTACTTTGTAATACTATGTTTTACATATAAAATGAACTAGCAACATAACCCTAAATGTTATGTTTTCTGAGTAATAGAAATCACTTAAGCCTTTTCGACATCCCGTAGAATATCTCGTCTAAATGCTAATATTATGAAGATCAGTTTAGAAATGATCTTTAGGATATGTACTATCATAATCTGGAAAAATATTCTTGTAACAACTTGGTTTTCATCTTAGTTCTACTAGTGCAATAACCCTAAATGTTAATCGTACACTTCACCTCAATAATCCGATTTCTTATAATGTGACCTTTAATACCATATAGGCTTTTTCAACAATGAATATAATGTCACATTTAAACACTAAAATGTATGAAATCAACTTAGAAATGTTCCTCAAAGTATACTTTGCCCTGTTATGAAGGAATAATCTTGTTCCGTCATGTTTTGCATATAGATCCTATTAGCCAAATACCCTAAAGTATTATGGTTCATGAACTTCATGACATGACTAAGTGAACCTTGTAATAATGAAGAAGTTGTAGCTAATATGTTTGTATCACAAGAACCTTCTTGGAAACCATAAATAATCCAGTAACCTAGCTTAACAGATCAAATATATATTCAAGACTTCTTCTTATACAAAGTCAATTAGGAATTTAAATGCTATTTGTATACCCCCTTTAGCTAGTGTTTTAGTTCTATTAATCTAAATAATTTTAGTATCTATAATTCAAAGTTATAAATACAAGAATTCATAATTTTAGCCTCTTGAATTCGTAAAGCAAGAATAGATAATCTATAAAAGAAGCCGTGTTTTGTTCATAATAAAAGCTATTAACTATGTGAATGTGTAATTAACTAAATAATGAAGTCTTGATACCATCTAATTCAACCCTAAAGCATTTTTGTTTTCTGTAGTGAATCTTTATTTGATTTGTTGTCTGTTTTCTTTTTGCCCTTATTGAAGTTTATTATTTGCTATATTTTCGATTGATCGACGTGTAGAATCCGACGTCCCTTCCTCCGTCGTTACCTCCATCAGCCGTGACCTCGTCTTCACCGTAAGCAATGATTAAGCAAGGCAAGCGCCCCTTTGACCATCTTGATCCCAGTATTTAATTTGCATTGTGTTTATTAAAATGTTTCATGCATGCGTTTACTTTCTGTAAATTCGCTATTTTGTGGTATTGGTAGATATACCTGTTGTCACCTGAAACTCCTTGATAATTATGGAAATGTGAACCTTGATAACCATAGAATAGAGCTAGACATTACTTAATGTCATCTTGGGTATATGCGATCATATTAATCCTGCTTAGCCATGCTTGTTTAGCAAGGAGTCAGATAATCATGATTAAAATGTTTTCCTGAAATGTCTTATTTGGAAACTAAATGGTCCTTTTTGGGAAAATGGTTGCTGGTAGTTTGCTAAAACCCCAAATTAAAACTATGGTTTGACGCGGGCGATTATTGGCAATAGCCGGATGTGCAGACGGGTTTGCACGTAGTGTAGGGTGGAGTATCGCCCGTGTCGGGTTAAGGACCGAGCAATGGGACGGTAGATCCAAGATTTCGTGCAACCACGAGGGCTGGTATGGGACAGTCTTAGCCTATTAAGTTATTTAGATGTGGCTTTGCATTTATAGAAGGCGGGAGATCGCACAGGCATTCCTTTCTAGGTCTGCTTGTAGGGGTTTCTACATACCAATGCAATGGTGTACGCCTTGCCCTGGACAGAGACGTGGTGTTGTGTGTGATAAATGTGGATCCACGCCTTGGGTGAGTGTCTCTCTTGAGGCGAGGTTAACGTCCCGGGCTGGTGTAAAGCCACGTCTAGATAATGTAACGGCTCTGTATGATCTCCTTGCTGACACACCAAAGGAAGTGTGTTAATTGATCTGGCAAAAAAGGTTGATCATTCCTTGTTGGTAAAGTGTACACCTCTGCAGAGTGTAAGATCTAATCGATTAGCCGCGTCCACGGTCAAGGACACTTGGTGACGTTATTCCATGCTAGAGTCTTTGGTATTTTCTAAAATTGGGTTTGGTCCGAACTTGTTTTAGCAACTGTTGCTTTATGTCGAAGGGCTGACATTGATGGACCTTGTGGTTTGGTTTATTTCGAACTCACGTCATGGAGGACTGTGAGTATTACTTACTGTTGTATATATTTCTTATCAATCAACTTGCTTTTATAAATTACGTTTGCAAATGATAACTTGTTTTACAATTCAATTTCGCTTTATGCAAATTAACTGTATTAGCCTTTCCTTTGAAATGGCCTGCATATATTATAGGTTTTGCTCAAGTCTTGCTGAGTACGTAAAGTACTCACCCTTGCTTAATTATTATTTTAGGTGGAAGAGTTAGCGAGGCTTCGAGTCTCTTTTAAATGCATGCAGTTGCGGATCTTCTTCGTCGTGTTCTATCTGGAGTTTATGCCTTGTCAGTTGCCTGCGGGTCGGATGGGCAAACTACAAGATATTATTTCTTTTGCTATGCTATCCTCTGTTTTGTAAGCTTCTCTTTGTATATTAGTTTCCGCTGTAATTATTTTGTGGTGTGGTTGTGATTCCAATTATTGTAAACATGTGAGTGCTAGCTACTGATCCAGGGAATAGCACAGTAATCACATGGAGGTTCCTGTTCATCAGAACGGGGTCTCATAGCAGTGGTATCAGAGCTATGCTGACTGTAGGGTAAACCTAGATAGAATGGTCGTTAGTGTTGGAATAAGTAAGTTCAAAATCTTATTTCCAAAAGCTACTGTATTTGCAAAATGTAGACTTTGCTGTTCTTTCCTCATTCTTAAGTTCTTATCCTTACCACTACATCCAATTTGATTTGTAAACAAACTCCTCTTTCCTCAAAAATAGTTTTTTTTCGCTACTGGCTTTTGAAGACGTTGGGGCATGTCGCTACCATCCTTCATGCTAGCCGATGAAGACCACAATATCTACGCCAACAATCTCAAGAAGTAGACAACGCTTCACTACCTTCGTCGAAGTAGAGGTAGAGTACAAAGATCCTACTTCATGAAGGGACAACATCGCCAACAAAGAAATGCGAAGATTAGAGTATATTAGGTTCTTCGTTAGGAAAGGAACCTTTATACGTGGCATGTTATTCCACTCGAGTTATATAAAACATTTTTAGGTGGTGTCTTCCTCTTGCTATTGTGAATTGGTTTTTATTTTGTTTGTCCGGGTGATTTATATGTGAACTCAACCTCTAGGTTATAGTTTCACAATAAGTTGTCCTTAGGTATGAATATGAAAACTCAACTCATAGGATAAATAGGAAATTATAAAATTGATTATCCCTTCTCTTAGTAGAACTTCTCATCTGTATAATCTTTTGGTCATTAACTTTTCTCAAAATCAAGCCTCATCAAGGTTAGTAGTATAGTCACCATTGCTGCTTCTAACTCTACTAGAGACCACACCATCTATATATAAACTAACACCAATATCTTATCATGTTAGTAACCACTAGTTTACTTAAGTCACTTTAGACTAGCTGAAACCTAATTTTTCTCAATAACAATTCTTGATCATTCTTCAAAATTCACCCCATTACCTTGTCTAGATTATATGCCATGAATCTGAACTAGAAAAGTCCTACGCTTTTGAAAAGAAGCTTTAGCATGGTCGTTAAAATGGAAACTGGAAACAAATCGGAACCTCTATTTCCTAAAAGAAATATAAAGGAGTAGCATTAGTTGTATGTATACTCTTTTTCCATCTATAGGACTTTATCTCCTTATCTAAATACTCGTTTCCTCCTTCCTGTAGAGCTTTCTTTTCCGCTCTAAAACTTGTTCCTTTCTAGAAGGAATTCTCTCCTTATGCTTAATAAAAACTACCGACAAATCTTTTTGAAAGTAATTTTGGTAGTAAGTCAACAACATCGTGATGACTACGTCAACAAACTTTAAGAAGATGGGGGTAATAAAGAACCACAACCTCTCTGACTTCATAGAAATCCTAGAATATTGACATCAGCAAGTGGTGCAAACGTTAAAAGAAACTTGTTGTCGAACAGCTTGCTATAAGAGATACTATTATCTAAAGTACATATTATTCTAAGTCAACCTCTTGAACATAAATACGTACGATTAGGCTAATGGAAGAAAAAAAAAACCTTAGGTACCCCTCCCATATATTAAGATGAATATATATAGTTTTGCCGTGTTGTTGAAATTTTACTGTAAACCTTTTGTATTGTTTTCCAGGTTACTCTCGTAAATGTTAAACCATTAGGTTAAAATTTACGATGTGCCAACCCTTGTTTAATAAGAAAATTTAATTAAGAAAATTTTAAGGAACGAAAAGTTACCTTATGAACTAATAACTACCTAGTAGCCAACCTTGAAACGATGTTTTAATGAATGAGAAATTGCCTTATAAACTAACTAGCAATTACCTAACCCGTATATAGGCTATTCTCAAAATAATATTTTAAGGAACGAAACATTGCCTTGTAACCTAACAGAATTGCATCTAAATAACTTTATCCTAATAAATCTTATGCAGGATGCCTCCGACACAATCTATTAATGCATTCACTGAAAGTAATGAGTAATACAATTTTTAGCCTTTGTAGTCAACCTTCGGCTTTCCCCAGATAATCCTAGTTGAGATGCATCTTTTCGTTCATCTCAAACGTTTTAATGTACTGAGTATCTCCCCTTGAATTAGCTTACTTTTGCTAATGATCCTCAGTATAAATTGCTAACACTCATCTACTTCGTGAAACCCAACCAAGAAAAATGAATGCCAGAATACTCAACCTTAGCACAAGTACTCGCCGTAATCAAGCAAAATCACCAGACACATAATTTTCTTCTCCACGACAAAGAAGCGACCAACTTTTTGTTAAAACCAAACATCTAGTGCAATTCATTGTACCGATCACGTAGTTCCACCGCACACACGACAAAGGGATCAATTCAACACTATACCTTTTCACCTAGTCTTTTCCTTCTCCTCTCCTTTGTCTTTCTTTCGAACAAGCGGTGCAGTAGAGCGCAATTTTCTTTGCGTTCACATTTGGCGCCAACCGATGGCTTGCTCCTACTGCCTGATGATCACCACAGTAGGGTGCGCCGCCTCCCTCACCCCATCGTAGCAGGCCAACACAATGCCCAGCTCACTGATGCCAGTAATGATGATGAGATAGCCGCTATACTCTTATCTATGTCTCAGTTATGTCCTACACCATTAAATTTCCAATGTCATCGCTTGACCGACTACCAAAACCGTCACCGTTCAAACCCTGTTTGTGCTGCCTTAAGTGCCTATATAGGTCACTTTACATCTCAATCAGGAGACTGTATCACTCCCCGTTACCACATCTCTGCACATGTGCGCCTAGTTCAACCCTGTCATTCACTATCACCGCACATACATTCAGTCATTAAGCTTCCACTGTTCCTTAGTCAATTAAGCAATGAAACAACACTTGTTGCACAGACCTGTTGCAACTTGGCCACCTTTACTTGCATCCGTTCACATTTTGTGGAAACATTTTCATTCCTTTTTAAATACCTAACCATGCTTCTCTTGGTTTACCCCGCTTCTTTTCTATAAACACCACAAACTTCTCTGTGTTGGCAAGGATTGTGCTCAGCCAGCCATTGCTTTTATGATGATCTCAAACGTTTTAGCGCTTTCCTTGTCCTGCATCTTGTAGAAAACATTCTCCACAAATCTGCATGTAAGATAAAAAAATAAAAAACTAGCTATCAGATGAACTTAAAACTAATTGCTGTCCTAGCCTATTTTTCCTTTGAAAACAACTTGTTGTCTTCGAGTAATAATTCTTTTCGAACTCTGTAGTACCGCATGTTCGTTTCAAAAACAAATATCTTGTTCTTTTGGATCTTCAACAAGCTTTGAAACATGACCATATCTCATAGAAGACTCGGTCAAAATTATGACTCCAAGAGTAAAAGAAATAAAATCCAAAGCAGTTTACTCGAAGAATCAATTAAAGAAGAGGCGTTTGAACAAAGACGCTTGTCTCGAAAAGAATTCTACACAACTCCATTCTCAATCTCAACCATCACTGGTTCGCTGCTCCAACAACACTAGTGAACAACTATCAAATGCTCAAAGTCGGAAAGCCAATGTTATATGTTTTTGCTGCGGTAAAAATGGACACTACGCCTACAAGTGCCCAAAGAAGAAGAGAAATCAACCTCATTATCAACCCCATAAAGCCAAACAACAACTGCAAAGACAACCTCAAGGCCAACAAGCACCTATCTCCGCATTTACTCCAACTCAAGACATTAATCATGGCATACATGACACAATGCCAGGTACATCTCTCGGAAATACAATTTCTGCCAGAACTTAGATTAAGTAGAAATCATCTTGTCTCTTTAGATCTACTTAAGGTCAACCCAAGGTTCATATAGAACCTGTTCTTAAAATAATATTTTGATAAGCAGAATGTTGCCTTATAAAGCTAACTGAACTCTCATCAAAATATATCTTATCTTAATCCATTCAAATGGTCGGTAAGATGTCAAGTGCTAAACTTTTAGTTTTTATCTTTAACCATTACTCGATAAACCTTCCATCTGTTCTATAACCTCAGCAAACAACCTTTCTGTTTTTTTTAATAAAACGAACAACGTCACCTGCATCAACCAAAAAGAGATTGAACACTTTGCCAACATCTGTCCAAGAACAGTTCTACATCACCTCGTCAAGGAAGACATTAGTAATTTCCAAGCTATTTCGAGGATCTAGGAAATATCAAGTACCCAGAACAACTCCTGCCTCGATGTCAGGCTTTAAATGTAATCATCTTCCTTATGTAATTACACCCGACACTTAATGTAATATTGAGTATGTCCTTTATGTAGTCAATTCCTGCAATCAACCCTTTTGACTCTGTACATTATATTCCTTCATAATTGCCAAGTACAAAGGAAATCAAAACCCTATGTTTACCGAGATGACTAAACGAATTAAATCATCAGGGTCATTTTATAATCCTCCTACCTAAACCCAAATTCTTGGATTATCTCTGCCTCGTTTTCAATCTAAAGACAACTTTGAATGACATTCATTCTCAACTAATCTCATCAACTAATGTTGACTATACAGATCAACCGCTGTGTTCAAATATCATTTCTTGATGATAACATTTGGTTCTTTCCAAATGAATCTAATGACAATGCATCTATTCTTTCACCTCAAGTATCCTAAGCATACTAAGTATTATTCTCTAAATTTGATCATCCTTATTAACAATCCTAGATTTTTTTTAATCAAAATAGATATATAATAATATCCCTTATCTGCTTACGCAAAACCCAAATAAAACCCTTCTCTATTCTCAGCACATTAGTTCGGAATTGCAAGAAGAAACTCCAGTAAAGCAACTACACTGAAGATAAGAATACAAGGAAACGATAAAGTTACTTCTGAAAAGAAGAAGTTCCATAACCTACCTAGTCCTTGCAAATCTCGGGGATGAGATTTCTGTAAGGGGGGTAGATTTGTAACATCCCGAAAAATAAAATAATATAAAAATAAATATTTTAAATTTGAAAATATTTATTCATAAGCTTTATTGGATTTATTGGATCTTATCTGAATTTCCTTGGATTTATGCTTTGTATGAAAAATCCAACAAATGAAATTAAAGAATGGAAATGGTAAAAAGGTAAAATGGTAAGAAGATAAAAGGTAAAAGTAAAATATTGAAAATTGTATATATTTAAAATCATATTAGCTGGTACATGAATTTTAAATGCATAGCATAGTGAATAAAAAGTTGAAAAGACATCCCTTTGACCTCCAAATAGTGCAAGGACAGATTTATTATAAAATTTTAGAAACTCATCTGCTTCTGAAAAATTTACCATAATAACCTTAAGGAAATATTTACCTCTGGTAAAAATATCAAGAATTAATAATGTAATTTAGACCATTTAAAAATTCAAAAACAGCGGCATTGAAAATCTGAAAATTCCTGTGTCAGAATTTTTACAAAATAATTACATAATATTTTGACTTGAAATTTTTATAGAGACATTATTAATCCAATAAAAACGACTAAAAAAAGTTTTAAAAATAAATAATAATGTTTTCACCATTAATTAAATCAAAATCCGAAATCAAAATTCTGAGCAGTGCACAGTGTCAAAATTCTAATTAATTAACCATGTGGTATTTTCGTCCCAAAATTTTACTGGAATCTAACCACTCCCATTAGCCAATGGTCAAAAAGTTTAGTAATTTTTCAATGGGGTTGATAGCCTTTTTAATGTCTAGTACTAGAGCCATTCCTTTTTCCTGTGCCTTTGAGGACACCTCACCAATCTCTAGAGCTTTCTTCTTGTAAGGCAGCAATCACATGTCTGTGTTTAAGCCAGCCTTGATTCATTCTCACGCCACAACCAGCACACAAGCCAAATGCAGAGCTAAGTCAGCCACTGAGTCATTCCCCCACACGCATAAGCCACATTCCAGATAGAACACACGAGCCAAACGCTTTAGCCATTCATCCCTCTCATTCTCCACTCAAGCCTCATTGTAGTGAAGCATTACACCAGAGAGCAGGAGCAAGGAGGTCAAGCAAAGCCATCGATTGAGCCATTCTTTCCTTAATCACTCGCCAACTCGAGACCAAAAGCCAGAACTCTTTCCTGCCGAGTTTACCTTCCGTTCCTCGCCATTACCGCAGCAAAGCAAGAAGAAAGGGGAGAAAGCCGATCAAGCAAAATCGGCGAGTCACTCTCAAATTCCTCGCAACCGTGGCGTCTCTGAGCATCACTGAACTCATCTCTCTCATCGATTTTAGCTCTTCTTGCTTGAAGCACCGCCGCACCTCTCTTCTTCTTCCTTAGCTCAGGCGCACGGTGGTGGCCCAACTCAGCACTTCTCCGGATGAATCGATCCCAAAAATGGTACCCCCTAGCCTCAGTGATACTCACCCCGTTACCCATTCGAACCGAAACTCATTTCTTCTTCTTCTCCGGTGAGCTCCAGCCATTGCCGCCGCCCCCTCTCGACGACGAGGTACCTCCGGTCATCTCCGGTGGCGATTGACCCCACCATCAGGTGCGGGGTGGTCCACTGAAGCTCGCCGTGCCGTCGATTCGGCCGGAGCTTCGCCGGAACGCCGTCGCCGCCGTACCCTAGCGCCTCCTCTGCCCTGTCTCGCTGACCCCCAGGCCCCAGTCGTCAGTGCCACGAGAAGAACCCAGTCAAACTGGTAAAATACGCCACCTCTATATAGAAAGCGTATTTTCAAATTCTTCCTGAATTAGTATACCCGAAATAATTCAATCATTTGTAACTTTTGTATTATATCTCCAAAATTGGTGAAATGAATTTCTATATTCATGTAAAATCAGGTACCATCAGAATATGCAATAATATTTTGAAAATCCTCACTGGGTGAATTTGAAATTCAAATTCAAGCAAAAAGGCTCAATATGTGCTACATATTAAAATGTTGTAGAATATTAGTGCTACATATTAAATTTTTATTAGAATCCTTATACATCCAGGAACTCAAATATATAAAAATATTAGTGTTTTACCTTTGTTTAAATTATTTCCCATTAAAGGTTATTCTCAATGGAATAAATAATCAAAAAATGAATAATTGTATAAAAGAAATTCTAAAATAAATAAGATTTATTTCTAAGCACTTGTATGTCAGTAGCCCACCTTAATATGCTAAAATGATTAAAGTATGAATTTGATTTAGACTTGTTTATGAATAATAAATGGTTTAAATGGAAAAGATGTATGTATATATGTAATTGCATATAGTAATCAGTAATAATATATATATATATATACACACACACACACACATGTGAAAAGTGTCTAATAACTATACAAGAATATGAATAGCTATCGGAATGAGTAAATTGTCCCTGTTGAAACGTTTTAATGAAATATCGTATATGCACAAGTTTAATTTGCATGAAGACATAAGCCTTGTATATGTAGAAAAAGGTATACATGTATAGTTAATGAAGAGCAAAGTCTAGAAAAGAAATTGAGTTCTAAATATTTAATGTGATCAAACTAAATGATTCAACAAGAATTATTATAATAAAGTTATAATTAGCACTTAACCAAATAATTAAATTTCCAATACTTGTATAATTCGAATAGTTATAACTTTCTCAAACGAACTTCAAATTTGACAAAACCAAGTCCTATAAACTTGAAAAATAATGCCCTTGCTCATTATACAAAAATATCTTATGATTGTGCTAATCTGAATTAAGTCCATATTAGGCCCTAATGATCACTTACATGGAAAACGTATTGAACACAAGCCCAATATCGCGGAATTAGTTTTAAAACAATTTTAGGATCCTACCTTGTTAATATCTGGAAAATGGATAGATTATCATATAAGGTGTAATCGCAAACTTAAATCGGAAATCGAACTTTTATCGTATAAAGATAGAAACACTTAAACATTTTCAGTAGCCTATAAAGTATCTCGTCCAAATGAAAAGAATTATGAAAATAGTGTAGAAATACTTTGTAAAGTGCATACTACTGTATTTTAAAGAAAGTACTTTGTTATACTATGTTTTACATATAAAATGAACTAGCAACACAACCCTAAATGTTATGTTTTCTGAGTAATAGAAATCACTTAAGCCTTTTCGACATCTCGTAGAATATCTTATCTAAATGCTAATATTATGAAGATCAGTTTAGAAATGATCTTTCGGATATGTACTATCATAATCTGGAAAAATATTCTTGTAACAACTTCGTTTTCATCTTAGTTCTACTAGTGCAATAACCCTAAATGTTAATCGTACACTTCACCTCAATAATCCGATTTCTTATAATGTGACCTTTAATACCATATAGGCTTTTTCAACAATGAATATAATGTCACATTTAAACACTAAAATGTATGAAATCAACTTAGAAATGTTCCTCAAAGTATACTTTGCCCTGTTATGAAGGAATAATCTTGTTCCGTCATGTTTTGCATATAAATCCTATTAGCCAAATACCCTAAAGTATTATGGTTCATGAACTTCATGATATGAGTAAGTGAACCTTGTAATAATGAAGAAGTTGTAGCTAATATGTTTGTATCACAAGAACCTTCTTGGAAACCATAAATAATCCAGTAACCTAGCTTAACAGATCAAATATATATTGAAGACTTCTTCTTATACAAAGTCAATTAGGAATTTAAATGCTATTTGTATACCCCCTTTAGCTAGTGTTTTAGTTCTATTAATCTAAATAATTTTAGTATCTATAATCCAAAGTTATAAATACAAGAATTCATAATTTTAGCCTCTTGAATTCGTAAAGCAAGAATAGATAATCTATAAAAGAAGCCGTGTTTTGTTCATAACAAAAGCTATTAACTATGTGAATGTGTAATTAACTAAATAATGAAGTCTTGAAACCATCTAATTCAACCCTAAAGCATTCTTGTTTTCTGTAGTGAATCTTTATTTGATTTGTTGTCTGTTTTCTTGTTGCCCTTATTGAAGTTTATTATTTGCTATATTTTCGATTGATCGACGTGTAGAATCTGACGTCCCTTCCTCCGTCGTTGCCTCCATCAGCCGTGACCTCGTCTTCACCGTAAGCAATGATTAAGCAAGGCAAGCGCCCCTTTGACCATCTTGATCCCAGTATTTAATTTGCATTGTGTTTATTAAAATGTTTCATGCTTGCGTTTACTTTCTGTAAATTCGCTATTTTGTGGTATTGGTAGATATACCTGTTGTCACCTGAAACTCCTTGATAATTATGGAAATGTGAACCTTGATAACCATAGAATAGAGCTAGACATTACTTAATGTCATCTTGGGTATATGCGATCATATTAATCCTGCTTAGCCATGCTTGTTTAGCAAGGAGTCAGATAATCATGATTAAAATGTTTTCCTGAAATGTCTTATTTGGAAACTAAATGGTCCTTTTTGGGAAAATGGTTGCTGGTAGTTTGCTAAAACCCCAAATTAAAACTATGGTTTGACGCGGGCGATTATTGGCAATAGCCGGATGTGCAGACGAGTTTGCACGTAGTGTAGGGTGGAGTATCGCCCGTGTCGGGTTAAGGACCGAGCAATGGGACGGTAGATCCAAGATTTCGTGCAACCACGAGGGCTGGTATGGGACAGTCTTAGCCTATTAAGTTATTTAGATGTGGCTTTGCATTTATGGAAGGCGGGAGATTGCACAGGCATTCCTTTCCAGGTCTGCTTGTAGGGGTTTCTACATACCAATGCAACGGTGTACGCCTTGCCCTGGACAGAGACGTGGTGTTGTGTGTGATAAATGTGGATCCACGCCTTGGGTGAGTGTCTCTGTCTTCAGGGCGAGGGTTAACGTCCCGGGCTGGTGTAAAGCCACGTCTAGATAATGTAACGGCTCTGTATGATCTCCTTGCCGACACACCAAAGGAAGTGTGTTAATTGATCTGGCAAAAAAGGTTGATCATTCCTTGTGGGTAAAGTGTACACCTCTGAAGAGTGTAAGATCTAATCGATTAGCCGCGTCCACGGTCAAGGACACTTGGTGACGTTATTCCATGCTAGAGTCTTTGGTATTTTCTAAAATTGGGTTTGGTCCGAACTTGTTTTAGCAACTGTTGCTTTATGTCGAAGGGCTGACATTGATGGACCTTGTGGTTTGGTTTATTTCGAACTCACGTCATGGAGGACTGTGAGTATTACTTACTGTTGTATATATTTCTTATCAATCAACTTGCTTTTATAAATTACGTTTGCAAATGATAACTTGTTTTACAATTCAATTTCGCTTTATGCAAATTAACTGTATTAGCCTTTCCTTTGAAATGGCCTGCATATATTATAGGTTTTGCTCAAGTCTTCTTTGAGTCGTAAAGTACTCACCCTTGCTTAATTATTATTTTAGGTGGAAGAGTTAGCGAGGCTTCGAGTCTCTTTTCGTCGCAGGTTGCGGGATCTTCTTCGTCGTGTTCTATCTGGAGTTTATGCCTTGTCAGTTGCCTGCGGGTCGGATGGGCAAACTACAAGATATTATTTCTTTTGCTGTGCTATCCTCTGTTTTGTAAGCTTCTCTTTGTATATTAGTTTCCGCTGTAATTATTTTGTGGTGTGGTTGTGATTCCAATTGTTGTAAACATGTGAGTGCTAGCTACTGATCCAGGGAATAGCACAGTAATCACATGGAGGTTCCTGTTCATCAGAACGGGGTCTCATAGCAGTGGTATCAGAGCTATGCTGACTGTAGGGTAAACCTAGATAGAATGGTCGTTAGTGTTGGAATAAGTAAGTTCAAAATCTTATTTCCAAAAGCTACTGTATTTGCAAAATGTAGACTTTGCTGTTCTTTCCTCATTCTTAAGTTCTTATCCTTACCACTACATCCAATTTGATTTGTAAACAAACTCCTCTTTCCTCAAAAATAGTTTTTTTTCGCTACTGGCTTTTGAAGACGTTGGGGCATGTCGCTACCATCCTTCATGCTAGCCGATGAAGACCACAATATCTACGCCAACAATCTCAAGAAGTAGACAACGCTTCACTACCTTCGTCGAAGTAGAGGTAGAGTACAAAGATCCTACTTCATGAAAGGACAACATCGCCCAACAGTGAAATGCAGAAGATTAGAGTATATTAGGTTCTTCGTTAGGAAAGGAACCCTTATACGTGGCATGTTATTCCACTCGAGTTATATAAAACATTTTTAGGTGGTGTCTTCCTCTTGCTATTGTGAATTGGTTTTTATTTTGTTTGTCCGGGTGATTTATATGTGAACTCAACCTCTAGGTTAAAGTTTCACAATAAGTTGTCCTTAGGTATGAATATGAAAACTCAACTCATAGGATAAATAGGAAATTATAAAATTGCTTATCCCTTCTCTTACTAGAACTTCTCATCTGTATAATCTTTTGGTCATTAACTTTTCTCAAAATCAAGCCTCATCAAGGTTAGTAGTATAGTCACCATTGCTGCTTCTAACTCTACTAGAGACCACACCGTCTATATATAAACTAACACCAATATCTTATCATGTTAGTAACCACTAGTTTACTTAAGTCACTTTAGACTAGCTGAAACCTAATTTTTCTCAATAACAATTCTTGATCATTCTTCAAAATTCACCCCATTGCCTTGTCTAGATTATATGCCATGAATCTGAACTAGAAAAGTCCTACGCTTTTGAAAAGAAGCTTTAGCATGGTCGTTAAAATGGAAACTGGAAACAAATCGGAACCTCTGTTTCCTAAAAGAAATATAAAGGAGTAGCATTAGTTGTATGTATACTCTTTTTCCATCTATAGGATTTTATCTCCTTATCTAAATACTCGTTTCCTCCTTCCTGTAGAGCTTTCTTTTCCGCTCTAAAACTTGTTCCTTTCTAGAAGGAATTCTCTCCTTATGCTTAATAAAAACTACCGACAAATCTTTTTGAAAGTAATTTTGGTAGTAAGTCAACAACATCGTGATGACTACGTCAACAAACTTTAAGAAGATGGGGGTAATAAAGAACCACAACCTCTCTGACTTCATAGAAATCCTAGAATATTGACATCAGCAAGTGGTGCAAACGTTAAAAGAAACTTGTTGTCGAACAGCTTGCTATAAGAGATACTATTATCTAAAGTACATATTATTCTAAGTCAACCTCTTGAACATAAATACGTACGATTAGGCTAATGGAAGAAAAAAAAACCTTAGGTACCCCTCCCATATACTAAGCTGAATATATATAGTTTTGCCGTGTTGTTGAAATTTTACTGTAAACCTTTTGTATTGTTTTCCAGGTTACTCTCGTAAATGTTAAACCATTAGGTTAAAATTTACGATGTGCCAACCCTTGTTTAATAAGAAAATTTAATTAAGAAAATTTTAAGGAACGAAAAGTTGCCTTATGAACTAATAACTACCTAGTAGCCACCCTTGAAACGATGTTTTAATGAATGAGAAATTGCCTTATAAACTAACTAGCAATTACCTAACCCGTATATAGGCTATTCTCAAAATAATATTTTAAGGAACGAAACATTGCCTTGTAACCTAACAGAATTGCATCTAAATAACTTTATCCTAATAAATCATATGCAGGATGCCTCCGACACAATCTATTAATGCATTCACTGAAAGTAATGAGTAATACAATTTTTAGCCTTTGTAGTCAACCTTCGGCTTTCCCCAGATAATCCTAGTTGAGATGCATCTTTTCGTTCATCTCAAACGTTTTAATGTACTGAGTATCTCCCCTTGAATTAGCTTACTTTTGCTAATGATCCTCAGTATAAATTGCTAACACTCATCTACTTCGTGAAACCCAACCAAGAAAAATGAATGCCAGAATACTCAACCTTAGCACAAGTACTCGCCGTAATCAAGCAAAATCACCAGACACATACTTTTCTTCTCCACGACAGCAAGCAGCCAACTTTTTGTTAAAACCAAACATCTAGTGCAATTCATTGTACCGATCACGTAGTTCCACTACACACACGACAAAAGGGATCAATTCAACACTACACCTTTTCACCTAGTCTTTTCCTTCTCCTCTCCTTTGTCTTTCTTTCGAACAAGCCAGGTACAGAGTAGAGCGCAATTTTTCTTTGCGTTCACATTTGGCGCCAGCTTCGATGGCTTGCTCCTACTGCCTGATGATCACCACAGTAGGGTGCGCCGCCTCCCTCACCCCATCGTAGTAGGCCAACACAATGCCCAGCTCACTGATGTCAGTAATGATGATGAGATAGCCGCTATACTCTTATCTATGTCTCAGTTATGTCCTACACCATTAAATTTCCAATGTCATCGCTTGACCGACTACCAAAACCGTCACCGTTCAAACCCTGTTTGTGCTGCCTTAAGTGCCTATATAGGTCACTTTACATCTCAATCAGGAGACTGTATCACTCCCCGTTACCACATCTTTGCACATGTGCGCCTAGTTCAACCCTGTCATTCACTATCACCGCACATACATTCAGTCATTAAGCTTCCCCTGTTCCTTAGTAAATTAAGCAATGAAACAACACTTGTTGCACAGACCTGTTGCAACTTGGCCGCCTTTACTTGCATCCGTTCACATTTTGTGGAAACATTTTCATTCCTTTTTAAATACCTAACCATGCTTCTCTTGGTTTACCTCGCTTCTTTTCTATAAACACCACAAACTTCTCTGTGTTGGCAAGGATTGTGCTCAGCCAGCCATTGCTTTTATGATGATCTCAAACGTTTTAGCGCTTTCCTTGTCCTGCATCTTGTAGAAAACATTCTCCACAAGTCGGTAAGATGTCAAGTGCTAAACTTTTAGTTTTTATCTTTAACCATTACTCGATAAACCTTCCATCTGTTCTATAACCTCTGCAAACAACCTTTCTGTTTTTTTAATAAAACGAACAACGTCACCTGCATCAACCAAAAAGAGATTGAACACTTTGCCAATATCTGTCCAAGAACAGTTCTACATCACCTCGTCAAGGAAGACATTAGTAATTTCCAAGCTATTTCGAGGATCTAGGAAATATCAAGTACCCAGAACAACTCCTGCCTCGATGTCAGGCTTTAAATGTAATCATCTTCCTTATGTAATTACACCCGACACTTAATGTAATATTGAGTATGTCCTTTATGTAGTCAATTCCTGCAATCAACCCTTTTGACTCTGTACATTATATTCCTTCATAATTGCCAAGTACAAAGGAAATCAAAACCCTATGTTTACCGAGATGACTAAACGAATTAAATCATCAGGGTCATTTTATAATCCTCCTACCTAAACCCAAATTCTTGGATTATCTCTGCCTCGTTTTCAATCTAAAGACAACTTTGAATGACATTCATTCTCAACTAATCTCATCAACTAATGTTGACTATACAGATCAACCGCTGTGTTCAAATATCATTTCTTGATGATAACATTTGGTTCATTCCAAATGAATCTAATGACAATGCATCTATTCTTTCACCTCAAGTATCCTAAGCATACTAAGTATTATTCTCTAAATTTGATCATCCTTATTAACAATCCTAGATTTTTTTTAATAAAAATAGATATATAATAATATCCCTTATCTGCTTACGCAAAACCCAAATAAAAGCCTTCTCTATTCTTAGCACATTAGTTCGGAATTGCAAGAAGAAACTCGATAAAGCAACTACTGCGAAGATAAGAATACAAGGAAGCGATAAAGTTACTTACGAAAGAAGAAGTTCCATAACCTACCTAGTCCTTGCAAATCTCGGGGATGAGATTTCTGTAAGGGGGGTAGATTTGTAACATCCCGAAAAATAAAATAATATAAAAATATAAATATTTTAAATTTGGAAATATTTATTCATAAGCTTTATTGGATTTATTGGATCTTATCTGAATTTCCTTGGATTTATGCTTTGTATGAAAAATCCAACAAATGAAATTAAAGAATGGAAATGGTAAAAAGGTAAAATGGTAAGAAGATAAAAGGTAAAAGTAAAATCTTGAAAATTGTATATATTTAAAATCATATTAGCTGGTACATGAATTTTAAATGCATAGCATAGTGAATAAAAAGTTGAAAAGACATCCCTTTGACCTCCAAATATTGCAAGGACAGATTTATTATAAAATTTTAGAAACTCATCTGCTTCTAAAAAATTTACCATAATAACCTTAAGGAAATATTTACCTCTGGTAAAAATATCATTAATTAATAATGTAATTTAGACCATTTAAAAATTCAAAAACAGCGGCATTGAAAATGTGAAAAATTCCTGTGTCAGAATTTTTACAAAATAATTACAAAATATTTTGAGTTAAAATTTTTATAGAGACATTATTAATCCAATAAAAACGACTAAAAAAAGTTTTAAAAATAAATAATAATGTTTTCACCATTAATTAAATCAAAATCCGAAATCAAAATTACGAAGCGATTGCAGGTGTCAAAATTTTAATTAATTAACCATGTGGTATTTTCGTCCCAAAATTTTACTGGAATCTAACCACTCCCATTAGCCAATGGTCAAAAAGTTTAGTAATTTTTCAATGGGGTTGATAGCCTTTTTAATGTCTAGTACTAGAGCCATTCCTTTTTCGTGTGCCTTTGAGGACACCTCACCAATCTCAGAGCTTTCTTCTTGTAAGGCGGCAATCACATGTCCGTGTTTAAGCCACCTTGATTCATTCTCGAGCCACAACCAGCACACAAGCCAAATGCAGAGCTAAGTCAGCCATCGAGTCATTCCCCACACGCATAAGCCACATTCGGATAGAACACACGAGCCAAACGCTTTAGCCATTCATCCTCTCATTCTCCATCAAGCCTCATTGTAGTGAAGCATTACACGAGAGCGAGGAGCAAGGAGGTCAAGCAAAGCCATCGATTGAGCCATTCTTTCCTTAATCACTCGCCAACTCGAGACCAAAGCGAACTCTTTCTGCCGAGTTTACCTTCCGTTCCTCGCCATTACCGCAGACAAAGCAAGAAGAAAGGGGAGAAAGCCGATCAAGCAAAATCGGCGAGTCACTCTCAAATTCCTCGCAACCGTGGCGTCTCTGAGCATCACTGAACTCATCTCTCTCATCGATTTTAGCTCTTCTTGCTTGAAGCACCGCCGCACCTCTCTTCTTCTTCCTTAGCTCAGGCGCACGGTGGTGGCCCAACTCAGCACTTCTCCGGATGAATCGATCCCAAAAATGGTACCCCCTAGCCTCAGTGATACTCACCCCATTACCCATTCGAACCGAAACTCATTTCTTCTTCTTCTCCGGTGAGTTCCCGCCATTGCCGCTGCCCCCTCTCGACGACGAGGTACCTCCGGTCATCTCCGGTGGCGATTGACCCCACCATCAGGTGCGGGGTGGTCCACTGAAGCTCGCCGTGCCGTCGATTCGGCCGGAGCTTCGCCGGAACGCCGTCGCTGCCGTGCCCTAGCGCCTCCTCTGCCCTGTCTCGCTGACCCCCAGGCCCCAGTCGTCAGTGCCACGAGAAGAACCCAGTCAAACTGGTAAAATACGCCACCTCTATATAGAAAGCGTATTTTCAAATTCTTCCTGAATTAGTATACCCGAAATAATTCAATCATTTGTAACTTTTGCATTATAACTCCAAAATTGGTGAAATGAATTTCTATATTCATGTAAAATCAGGTACCATCAGAATATGCAATAATATTTTGAAAATCTTCACTGGGTGAATTTGAAATTCAAATTCAAGCAAAAAGGCTCAATATGTGCTACGTATTAAAATGTTGTAGACAAACTTAGAATTTAATGAAATTTTTTTTATTAGAATCCTTATACATCCAGGAACTCAAATATATAAAAATATTAGTGTTTTACCTTTGTTTAAATTATTTCCCATTAAAGGTTATTCTCAATGGAATAAATAATCAAAAAATGAATAATTGTATAAAAGAAATTCTAAAATAAATAAGATTTATTTCTAAGCACTTGTATGTCAGTAGCCCACCTTAATATGCTAAAATGATTAAAGTATGAATTTGATTTAGACTTGTTTATGAATAATAAATGGTTTAAATGGAAAAGATGTATGTATATATGTAATTGCATATAGTAATCAGTAATAATATATATATATATATACATATACATGTGAAAAGTGTCTAATAACTATACAAGAATATGAATAGCTATCGGAATGAGTAAATTGTCCCTGTTGAAATGTTTTAATGAAATATCGTATATGCACAAGTTTAATTTGCATGAAGACATAAGCCTTGTATATGTAGAAAAAGGTACACATGTATAGTTAATGAAGAGCAAAGTCAACAAAAGAAATTGGGTTCTAAATATTTAATGTGATCAAACTAAATGATTCAACAAGAATTATTATAATAAAGTTATAATTAGCACTTAACCAAATAATTGAATTTCCAATACTTGTATAATTCGAATAGTTATAACTTTCTCAAACGAACTTCAAATTTGACAAAAGCAAGTCCTATAAACTTGAAAAATAATGCCCTTGCTCATTATGCAAAAATATCTTATGATTGTGCTAATCTGAATTAAGTCCATATTAGGCCCTAATGATCACTTACATGGAAAACGTATTGAACGCAAGCCCAATATCGCGGAATTAGTTTTAAAACAATTTTAGGATCCTACCTTGTTAATATCTGGAAAATGGATAGATTATCATATAAGGTGTAATCGCAAACTTAAATCGGAAATCGAACTTTTATTGTATAAAGATAGAAACACTTAAACATTTTCAGTAGCCTATAAAGTATCTCGTCCAAATGAAAAGAATTATGAAAATAGTGTAGAAATACTCTGTAAAGTGCATACTACTGTATTTTAAAGAAAGTACTTTGTTATACTATGTTTTACATATAAAATGAACTAGCAACATAACCCCAAATGTTATGTTTTCTGAGTAATAGAAATCACTTAAGCCTTTTCGACATCTCGTAGAATATCTCGTCTAAATGCTAATATTATGAAGATCAGTTTAGAAACGATCTTTAGGATATGTACTATCATAATCTGGAAAAATATTCTTGTAACAACTTGGTTTTCATCTTAGTTCTACTAGTGCAATAACCCTAAATGTTAATCGTACACTTCACCTCAATAATCCGATTTCTTATAATGTGACCTTTAATACCATATAGGCTTTTTCAACAATGAATATAATGTCACATTTAAACACTAAAATGTATGAAATCAACTTAGAAATGTTCCTCAAAGTATACTTTGCCCTGTTATGAAGGAATAATCTTGTTCCGTCATGTTTTGCATATAAATCCTATTAGCCAAATACCCTAAAGTATTATGGTTCATGAACTTCATGATATGAGTAAGTGAACCTTGTAATAATGAAGAAGTTGTAGCTAATATGTTTGTATCACAAGAACCTTCTTGGAAACCATAAATAATCCAGTAACCTAGCTTAACAGATCAAATATATATTCAAGACTTCTTCTTATACAAAGTCAATTAGGAATTTAAATGCTATTTGTATACCCCCTTTAGCTAGTGTTTTAGTTCTATTAATCTAAATAATTTTAGTATCTATAATTCAAAGTTATAAATACAAGAATTCATAATTTTAGCCTCTTGAATTTGTAAAGCAAGAATAGATAATCTATAAAAGAAGCCGTGTTTTGTTCATAATAAAAGCTATTAACTATGTGAATGTGTAATTAACTAAATAATGAAGTCTTGAAACCATCTAATTCAACCCTAAAGCATTCTTGTTTTCTGTAGTGAATCTTTATTTGATTTGTTGTCTGTTTTCTTTTTGCCCTTATTGAAGTTTATTATTTGCTATATTTTCGATTTATCGACGTGTAGAATCCGACGTCCCTTCCTCCGTCGTTGCCTCCGTCAGCCGTGACCTCGTCTTCACCGTAAGCAATGATTAAGCAAGGCAAGCGCCCCTTTGACCATCTTGATCCCAGTATTTAATTTGCATTGTGTTTATTAAAATGTTTCATGCATGCGTTTACTTTCTGTAAATTCGCTATTTTGTGGTATTGGTAGATATACATTGTCACCAAACTCCTTGATAATTATGGAAATGTGAACCTTGATAACCATAGAATAGAGCTAGACATTACTTAATGTCATCTTGGGTATATCGATCATATTAATCACCTTAGCCATGCTTGTTTAGCAAGGAGTCGGATAATCATGATTAAAATGTTTTCTGAAATGTCTTATTTGGAAACTAAATGGTCCTTTTTGGGAAAATGGTTCTTTGGTAGTTTGCTAAAACCCCAAATTAAAACTATGGTTTGGCGCTGCGATTATTGGCAATAGCCGGATGTGCGAGCAGGTTTGCACGTAGTGTAGGGTGGAGTATCGCCGTGTCGGGTTAAGGACCGAGCAATGGGACGGTAGATCCAAGATTTCGTGCAACCACGAGGGCTGGTATGGGACAGTCTTAGCCTATTAAGTTATTTAGATGTGGCTTTGCATTTATGGAAGGCGGGAGATTGCACAGGCATTCCTTTCCAAGTCTGCTTGTAGGGGTTTCTACATACCAATGCAACGGTGTACGCCTTGCCCTGGACAGAGACGTGGTGTTGTGTGTGATAAATGTGGATCCACGCCTTGGGTGAGTGTCTCTGTCTTGAGGCGAGGTTAACGTCGGGCTGGTGTAAAGCCACGTCTAGATAATGTAACGGCTCAGATGATCTCCTTGCCGACACACCAAAGGAAGTGTGTTAATTGATCTGGCAAAAAAGGTTGATCATTCCTTGTGGGTAAAGTGTACACCTCTGAAGAGTGTAAGATCTAATCGATTAGCCGCGTCCACGGTCAAGGACACTTGGTGACGTTATTCCATGCTAGAGTCTTTGGTATTTTCTAAAATTGGGTTTGGTCGAACTTGTTTTAGCAATCTGTTGCTTTATGTCGAAGGGTGACATTGATGGACCTTGTGGTTTGGTTTATTTGAACTCACGTCATGGAGGATCGTGAGTATTACTTCTTATTGTATATATTTCTTATCAATCAACTTGCTTTTATAAATTACGTTTGCAAATGATAACTTGTTTTACAATTCAATTTCGCTTTATGCAAATTAAGCTGTATTAGCCTTTCCTTTGAAATGGCTTTGCATATATTATAGGTTTTGCTCAAGTCTTCTTGAGTACGTAAAGTACTCACCCTTGTAATTATTATTTTAGGTGGAAGAGTTAGCGAGGCTTGAGTCTCTTTTAAATCGCAGGTTGCGGGATCTTCTTAAATCGTGTTCTATCTGGAGTTTATGCCTTGTCGGTTACTGCGGGTCGGATGGGCAAACTACAAGATATTATTTCTTTTGCTGTGCTATCCTCTGTTTTGTAAGCTTCTCTTTGTATATTAGTTTCCGCTGTAATTATTTTGTGGTGTGGTTGTGATTCCAATTGTTGTAAACATGTGAGTGCTAGCTACTGATCCAGGGAATAGCACAGTAATCACATGGAGGTTCTGTTCATCGAGCGGGTCTCATAGCGATGGTATCGAGCTATCTTTGTTGTAGGGTAAACCTAGATAGAATGGTCGTTAGTGTTGGAATAAGTAAGTTCAAAATCTTATTTCCAAAAGCTACTGTATTTGCAAAATGTAGACTTTGCTGTTCTTTCCTCATTCTTAAGTTCTTATCCTTACCACTACATCCAATTTGATTTGTAAACAAACTCCTCTTTCCTCAAAAATAGTTTTTTTTCGCTACTGGCTTTTGAAGACGTTGGGGCATGTCGCTACCATCCTTCATGCTAGCCGATGAAGACCACAATATCTACGCCAACAATCTCAAGAAGTAGACAACGCTTCACTACCTTCGTCGAAGTAGAGGTAGAGTACAAAGATCCTACTTCATGAAGGGACAACATCGCCCAACAGTGAAATGCAGAAGAATCCCTCGTCTGTCCCTTGACTGTGTATTAGTCTCATTCTAGGGCGTCTCGGATCTTGGGTGTTGCTTGAACCTGAAAGGAGGTGTCCATCTGCCGCTAGACATAGCTTAGGCTCGACTCGGAGCGCATCGTTGCACTTGGCCGAGCGATCCCCATATCTGACTATTGCGAGATATTGTTTTTAGTCCAACTTGGGACGTAACGAGGTTATCCTGGCTCATGTCCGAATGATACCCGTGTCCTAAGAGCACGGCCCAGCTCTCTTGGAACGTATCATGATTTCATATGGCTCTTGGCCGAGTGATATCTTTTTCCAGTTAATACCGGAAGCGGCTTAGGCTCTCTTGGAGCGTATCAGGTTTAGATGACTCATGGCCGAGTGATACCCTTTCTGGCGATGTCGAGTTCAACAAACTCTCTTGGAGCATATTACTTTTAGCGGCTCTTGGCGAGTGATACCCTTTCCGTGATGTCGGACCGACAAAGCTCTCTTGGAGCGTATCACATTTAGATCCGAAGGGCATCCGTACTCATTTAAAACGACGCACAGCATTCTCGGCCCTCGTGGAGCACGCCCATGGATCTGTGCCCATTTGGGCTCAATCTTACGGTACATGATTCCGTCATGCGGTAACCACCCAAAGGCCCAACGCGGGGCGTACCGTAAGAAAACAAGTTTTTATTCAAGTTGAAGACCATCCACATCCCGTTTAATACGGTAAGTGGGAAACGAGCCCCATCATGGGGGCGACGTGGCCTTGTCGCGATCTGGTCAAATTCTGTCAAGCCCCGTAAGTCGAGGCGACGGGCCTGTAAATCATTTATGAGGAATCTGAAAGGATGAGATGTTTCGTAGCTTTTTCCCGCCGATTCGGCAGAGACCTTACTGTTCTCTCTTTAAAAACTAGGTCGTACGACGCCCGACAGTTCATCTTTCCGCCGAGCTTTTTCTCCTTTCTCCTTCTCGCCTTCCTGAACTCTCCGCCAGCAAGGTTAACCTTCGTTGTTCTTGCCTTCTCGAGTCGCTGTCAATCTTTCCTGCAAGAATGTCTTCTTCTACTCCTTCACCGCCTTCACCACAAGATTGGACGACCTCGACAACGACCGAGGAGAAGCTGAAATCCATGGTAGACGACGGGATCTTGCCTGATCTGGCCCTGATCTCCGCACGCCCGGCCGCCGGTGAATCCGTCCCGACTCCCCGCTCCGAGGAGGTGGTGGTTTTTGAATCCTTTTTCCACCGCGGCCTTGGTCTTCCGATCAGTTCTTTCCTTCGCGGCCTTCTTTTCTTTTATGAAATCGAATTGGTGAATCTAAACCCCAATTCTATCCTCCAAATTTCCCTCTTTGTCCACCTTTGTGAAGCTTTTAGGCATTAGCCCCATTTCGACCTCTTTCGTCACCTTTATCTCCTGAAGCCCTATCCTCCAAAAATGACCCTAAGGTTATCGGGCGTTGGATTCAGTGCGGAAGGGTTGAAGAAGGATTACTTTGCCATTCTGTCAAGACCTCCAACAAGGGTGGCATAGGGAATGGTTTCTTGTCTCCAACCCGATTTGTCTCTGCCTCCATTCACTGGGCGCCGTCCCTCAATGTCTATTTCCTGGGGTTCCGCCCCTGCTTCTTCCGACATGGATCAAGTGTCTGAACTCTTGGCACTGATCGGAAAGTTGAAAGATAGCGGGCTTACAGGAGTGGGTTTGGCCCTCCACTTCATCGCCCGTCGGTGCAGCCTGAAGGAGCGAGTTCATCGGATTCACTTATAGGGGACAAAGTGACCCGACCGAGAGCGGCCGACGATTTGCCAAGGAGAGGTTATCGCCAGGGCGGAGAACTCTTTATCTCGAGCATCGACATATTATCATCAAGTGCCGAAATCTTTCAACATATCACGCCCCCTCCTGCGGTGGCGATTTTTATTAGAATTTTGCGTTTCTTCGTTCTTTGAAGTTTTGCTAACTCTTGATCTTCATCTTCAGGATCGCATCGCATTCTTCAGTGTTCCTCCCCTTCCGGAAATGCCTCCTCACCCAGGCTATTCTCCGAAGAGCGGCCGCGATCTCGGCGAGGGCCTGCGCAAAGAAGGGAAAGAAGATCTTGTCGATGACCTCGTGGCCCCGACGTCGGTTGGTGGTCCCAAAATCCAAGATCCACCTGCGCGAGTTCCGGCGGGTTGTCCAGAGAAACCCGGGGCACCAGTCGGCGGCGGTCCGAGTGGTTCTTCCGGGGGTGGGCTAGCTATTCACAAGAAGCCCTCGATGAGAATGAGGAAATCCAACAGGTCCGTTACTCCGTTGACTCCATTTTTATTCTTCGGTCTTGCTGACGATTCTTCTTCACAGGGACCCTTCGCTTGATACGCCCGTTGGGTCTCCGCCTGGGGGCCCTGCTGAGGTTGGACCTCCTGGAGTTCATACTTGACGAAAACGCTTCGAGGCGCCGAAGTGTCTCCTAGTCCCCTGGCGCTGTCTCCTGTTCGCGTTGCCCCTGCGACAGATCCCGTTGCTTCTGAGCCGGCCTCCTACTCGTCCCCTGAGGTTGAAGAGATTCACCGAGTCCCGCCAGCCCCTGCTCGCCCCCGGCTAATAAAAGATACAGCCTTTGCCAATGATGAGGGTTTGAAGCTTTTGGACGACCCGGAGGAGGAGCAGAGAGAGGGATGACTTTTTCATCCATGCCAAGGCTTGTGCGCATGCCGCCCAGGTGAGCATTCCTCCAAGACCGATGTGTCCCTGCTTCCGCCCTTCTTCCACGCCTTTACCTTTCGCTATGATGACTATAGAAAATAGGGGAGCGCTTCGAGCGAAAGTCCAAGTACATTCAAAGGATGCTCCCTGAAGTCCGGACGCGCCAGGAGTACTTGGCCGACATAGCACACATCAAAGCTGAGTATACGGCCGAGCTGCAATCCCTTCGGTCTGAACTCCAGACATCGCGGATAGAACAAAACGCTCTGCGCCAGGAGAATCTGGATATCACCGGCTCTCTCCGAGGTAGCTATCTCTTGGGTTGTTTCATGTTTTTCGCTTAGTCGACTATCTTGCCGATTTCTTGTGTTTGCTCCAGCTTGGGATTCGGCTCTCGTGAAGCTCGAAGGAAAACTTAAAGCCGTGGAAGATTCCCGAGTGAAGCTGGAGAAGGATTTTGAAGGTGTAGCTGTCAACTAGTCTATGCCTGATCCTTTACTATCCTCTCTAACGCTTTGCCTTACAGATTATAAGGTCAAAACTCAGGCATGTCGCGCCATCTTCGCGAGAGAGTTAAGGTTCTCGAAACTTCTGCACGAGCTCGGGGCGCTTCTAGCCCCTGCTTGAGTTCGCTTCATCCAAGTGGCGAGAGGCCACTCGGCGAGGGGTGAGTCGTCGTCCGGCTAAAGGAAGCCCCGGGCCCTCAAGAACTCTTTGAAGGAAGCAATGGCTAACGGTGCCGGCCAGGACCACAGCGATCACCAAGTCCCTCTATCCCCGAGTGGATCTTGAGGCCCTTAGGGAAGGCTACGCTCGCGATGTTGACGAAGATCGGGCTGCCGAGCTCTGGGAGGAAGTCAGGGATACTTCTTTATCGATTGTAGAGACTCTTGACCTTTAAAGGCATAAAAAATGTTCCCTGCTTTTCCTTCATGAAAGTATATAACTTTGAGTGGTTTGACCGGTGACCTTTGTTCATCTGACTCCAGCCCCTAGGCTCTGGGATATGATTCATGGATCTTGTCCTTGAGTTTTAACATAAGAGAAGCACTCGAATTCACGATTATAAAAGAGGTTATATGAAAACGACTTTTTCAATCGAACTTTTATTCACAAAGGATTAAACAGAAGTACAAAAACTTAAGTGAAAAAGCGACGTAGCTGTTCTATATTCCAAGTATTGCTGATTGTCGATCCATCTTCTCGCTTAAGTTTATAAGCTCCAGAACGAATTACTTCATCGATGATGTAAGGGTCCTCCCAACTTGGGGAGAGTTTATGTTCGCTCTTTTGATTCCTCCTTAGGACTAGATCTCCTTTGGAGAACGCGCGGCTCTTTACATTGCGCCCATGATAACGTCGTAAGCCTTGGAGGTATTTCGCCGAATGAATTGTTGCGATATCCCTGGCTTCTTCCAATCTGTTGAGGTCTTCTAGCCGGCTGTCTTCTGAAGCTATCTCTTCATAACTCCGAACCCGCGGGGATCCGAATTCTAACTCGGTTGGTAAGACCGCTTATGTGCCATATACCAGAAAGAAAGGTGACTGCCCGGTTGCTCTGCTGGGGGTAGTTCGTAGCCCCCAGAGTACTGAAGGCAGTTCCTTGACCCATGTCGGGACCCGAATCTGCAAATCTGGACCCTCTGTGTATTCTGTGCCAGTCCAGGATCACGCTAGCACACACAGTCATACAGGGTTGCACATTACAAACATTCACAAAGATATAAGAATAAATAGTGCAAACATGTATATAAATCGTGTTGTACGACCTTGTGGTCTCCTTACAGATAAGTCAGCCACACAGGGCTTACATTATTCAAAGTAAAAAAATAGCAGCGGAACATAAGTAAAGGTCGTGGAAGCCTTCATCTTGCCACAGGCAACCGACGTGGCTTGCCCCCTAGTTGTTTGTATCCTCGATGTACTCCCCCTTCCAAACTGGTGTAGTCTCCTCCACTGATGTAGGGGTTGATAAGCAAGGTGGGGTGAGTACACAAGGCACTCAACAAGTAATGCACAGAATGCAGTGCTATTACTACATGCAAAGCTTATTCCAAAGGGTTGGCTTAAATGGTTCTTTTGCATCAAACAGCAATTTCAAACCAATATCTTAATTAGATTAAAGCATTGGAACAGTTATAAGTAATACTAATTTCTTCAAATGGTTTTCTTGAAGATTCTCGGCACCTGACCTTAACAATTCATTTTTAACACTTGGCACACAGCCACCCTTCCCATATTTTGTTTATGAAAATCTACCCCTTGACTGTAATCCCCGAGCAATGCTCAATACCGTGAGCACGGCTATTCGAATAGTTTGACACTCTGCAGAGGTTGTACACTTTACCCACAAGATACAGCCGCTCACCACACAGGTGATTGTCCGCAACAAAGCTTTTCAGGAACCTCTACCTTAACCAAAGAACCTCTCCGGTATTGCCTTCACTATCACTTCCCTCACACAGAGCCGAAGTATAGGACCGGCCAATCACCGTTGGATGGGCACCAAGCCGTAGCAGTGTGCGCTCCCCATCTTGATACACCCACATGTCTTGTCACCCCGAGGTATCGGAGGAAGATATCGAACCCTAGTCAACTAGGACTGTCCCATATCGGACATGTGGTTGTATGCGGGTGACTCGGATCAAAGGCTTGCAAGGTGAAGCCCTTAGCGACAAAGGCAAGACTTCCAACACTCAACAGTGGCACACACCCAATGTGGCACAGACTCTCGCATCACTCATCAACCCAAAGCCACACAGCCCACGTGCACACACCTCTTGCCACTTGCCCCAGTCTAAATCATTTCCCACCCGGTTGATTATTGTGCAACACATGCGGCAATAACTCAACATCGATGCAGAACCACACAGTCATTGCACCCTCAATCTCATCATGTGGCATCATCACACCACTTTTCAAAATACATTCAATGTCTTTAATCAGTATTGTAGCATTTTTCCGAAAGATCACTCATGATTCGTTGCAAGGCTAAGCATCTACTCACGGTCTAGCCTCCCGTGTTGGCACAATATTAACATCCAACTAATATAATCAAACTTAGGGTGACAAGGATTTAGGGCATACAATTAATAATTCAAGGTGGCATAACAAAATGGGTTGATTAACTACATTATCCCGAATCAATTTAAATTCATTTTAAATAAATAAGCGTGCATAGTTTCAAAGCATAAACTACATTTTAAAAACCTGGGATCAAAATGATCAAAGCATCACTTGCCTTCAAAGAGTTGCTGGTCTTGTTCCGAAACTTGGTCTTGAGCGACGAATTCTTACTCGAAACTTTCCGGCAAATTTGCGTCTACGCGTACAAACAAAATATGCAATAACTAGCTAATATAGAAGAGTAAATGACCTCAAAAATTCAAATAAAATTCACCATTAAATAGCTCACAATTTTATGAATTTTTAGAAATTTGAATCACCCAAATCCGAGTTAAAATGCCAAAGTTATAGTCATTTGAAGTTTGAATAAAATCTGAAAATACAGAAATTAAGAAAATCCGATTTTTCTGAATTATTTTTATACTGGAAATTCACTTTTATGACGTCAGCACCGCGTCATGATGACGTCAGCACAGAAATGAATTTCGGTTGAAATATTTTTATATATAAAAATATTTATGATGTCATCGGCGACGTCATTTCGACACGTGGCGGCCAGGTCGCCACGTCGTTCGTCTATGGGTGGGTCCACGGTTGGCTTTGGTCCACCGTGGACTTTGTTCCTGAAACGTGCAGCCACGCGGCAAAATCCGAACCGTTCGCTAAAATCAGCGGTCGGATCCTATCTGCTGCGCGGCTCGGCGGCGCCTCGATTTCCGCCGCGACACGCGTCACGCATCGAGCGGTCCCGCCGGATCAATGGCCAATGCACGCGCGGACTCGGCGGCGCCGGATACGCGGCGACACGCGCGCGCAATCGCAGCGGCTCGCTTGAAATCAACGGCGAGATTGGTCACGCCGGTCAAAGGAAACACGCGATGCGCGCGATTGGTTGGAGGTGCGGCGCTATCACGCCCGCGCGTTCAAATTTGAGCGGCGCGGATCCTAGGCAAAACGGATCTGAACTCAACCGTTGGATCCGATCCAACGGCTCGAGTTCACGGAGCTATTTACTATACATGGCGCGGCGTGGCTCAATCCTCTGCGTACACTAACGATCCAGCGGTGAGATGTAACCAAGCTACGAGACTAGATCTAATCTCTACCGTTCAATCCAGATCTAGCAGTGCAGATCTACTCTAGAAGAACACAAAGAAAAGTAGCGTGGGCGAACGAGCGTGCAATGAAGATCGGACGGACGACGAAGCTCGGTGAAAGCGGCGGCGCGAAGAAAAGGCTGCGGAGTTGAGAACATGGCGCGCCCACGGCGCTCGGGGCTTCTCGGCGTGATGAAGTGGCTCGTTCGACACGGCTTGGCGGAAGGACTACTCCGATGACCATGGCGGCGGCGGAGAGAAACCGGCGGCGAAAGCATTTAAAAACGCGGTGGCACAAAGACACAACTTCGACGAGCTCGCTCGGCGCTAGAGAGATCTCGGCGTCGTGCGAGAGTCAAGGCGGCGTGAAGGTCTCGCACGCGCCATCAGCGGGACTTAAGGGCTGCCTCGGCGACGCGGCGAAATCGCGGCGGAAATCACGGCCATCAAAGCCCACGTCTCTCGGCGATCTCGCGGGGGCGAGTGGCGTGGCGCAATCTGCGCGTCAGCGGCGACGATCCGAAGGCTCACGCATGCAGCGACGTGGCGCACTCACGAGCGTTCAATCCGGATCGGACGACTTGGGGTGAAGGCGGCGCTAGGGTTGCGGCGCGGTTGGTGGCGACACGCCGATAATGGGCTCGGCCCATTCTTTCATCTGATTTTAAATCATTTCACATTTAAAATAATTCTAGAAATTCAATTAAATCATTTGGAGCTTTTAAAATAGCAGAAAAATTCCAGAAAAATTCCAGAAATTACTTTGAGATGTTTGGAATTCCATTAAAATATTTGCAATAAAACTTTGCAAAAACTATTCCATTATTTAATTGTTTTCAGGAAAAGTCCTATTTGAATAAATCCAAATAAACTTAAATAAATTTAAAAAAATTAAAAAAAAATCAAAAATACTCCAAAATTTAAATTAGAGCGAAAATTAGGGTGTTACAAACCTCCCCCCTTAACAGAATTTCGTCCCCGAGATTCAGGGCTGTCAACAGAAATAGGTTAGGGAACTCCTTCAGATCTTCTTCACGTTCCCACGTTGCTTCACTTTCCGAATGGTTGCTCAATTGAATTCTGCAGAAACGTGTTGACTTGTTCCTTGTCTCTCTGTCCATTACGTCTAGAATCTTCATCGGATGTTCTTTGTAAGTCAGATCTTCTTGCAGCTCAATTGCCTCCAAAGGTGTTTGCTCTTCTGGTACTCGAAGATACTTCTTCAGTTGTGATACATGGAATACATCATGCACTCCGCCAAAGGCGGTGGTAACTCAAGCGATAAGCAACTTCACCTCTGCGGCTCAAGATCTTGAATGGTCAGACATATCGGTGCGAGCTTTCCTTTTGCATGGAACCTTCTAACTCCTTTGAGAGCGTGACTCTAAGGTACACAAAATCTTGGGTTCAAAGCTCGGTTCCTGCGGCGGTTGTCGGCATAACTCTTACGCCTTGATTGTGCAATCTTCAATCTTTCCCGATCGAGCGATCTGTTCTTCCGCTTCTGAAGAATGTCTGGTCCAAAAACATGTCGTTACTGTCTCGTTCCAATTCAATGGTGTTAAGCAGGACCGACCATACAAAGCTTCAAATGGAGACATTTGTAAACTACTTTGATAAGCATTGTTGTAACTAAACTCAAAGCATAAGGCAAACACTTGTCCCATGAGGTGGAATATGCTAAGGCACATGCCCTCAACATATCCTCTAATATCGATTGACTCTCTCGGTTTGTCCATCATGCTGCGGATGGTATCTTTATCTTGAAGTTCAAGCGAGTTCCCATCGCTTCATGTAGCTTACCCCAAAATCTAGAGGTAAATTGGGTACCTCATGCGACACTATTTTTTGGTACTCCATGCAAACAAACAATTCTTGACATATAAAGTTTTGCTAACGGTCTCGGAATAAGTGGTCTTCACGGGTATGAAATGTGCCACTTTAGTTAAGCGATCTACTATGACCCATATGGAATCATATCCACTTTGCGTTCTAGGCAATCCGGTTATGAAATCCATACCAATTTCTTCCCATTTCCATTCGGGTATCTTTAGGGGTTGTAATAGCCTGCTGGTCTTTGGTGCATAGCTTTGACTCTTTGGCATATGTCACATATTGCAACGTGTTCGCGACTTCTCGTTTCATGCTTGGCCACCAAAATCTTTCCTTTAAATCTTGATACATTTCGCACTTCTGGATGAATTGAGTACTTGGAGTCATGGGCCTCCCCAAAATTAATCTGCTTCAACTCCTTTTGTTGGCACACAAATCGCTCTTTAAACCACATAGTACCTTGTTCATCCAGTTTGAAATCTTTTGCTTTGCCTTCATCCATTTTGCCCTTAATTCTTTTGATGTTATCATCATCTTTACGCCTTCCCCGATCGATCTTCGAGGTAGGTCTTACTTCAAAGTTGCTAGGAATCATACAGTACCATTTCGAGTTCTAATTTAAATCCTTACACAATCTGCTGACTTGTTTCCAACAACATATTTACTGCGTGGTTCTTTACGCTCAAGGCGTCGCCACCACGTTGGCTTTACGGATGGTAGTGAATTCCCACATTATAATCCTTGATTAACTCTAACCATCTTCTTTGCCTCATATTTAGGTCAGCTTGTGTGAAGATATACTTAAGACTTTTATGATCAGTATACACTTCACATCTATTTCCGATGAGATGATGACGCCATATCTTTAGTGCATGCAATACGGCAGCTAATTCCAAATCATGAGTTGGATAGTTCTCCTCATGTGGTCTCAATTGCCTTGATGCATAGGTAATTACCTTCCTATTTTGCATCAACACACATCCCAATCCCTAACGCGATGCATCACAATAGATGTCGAAGTCTTGATGAACGTCAGGTAAAACTAGTACAGGTGCCGATGTTAATCTTCTCTTCATCTCCTGAAAACTCTTCTCACACTCAGGTGTCCATAGGAATTTCCTTTCCTTTTTCAACAATTGCGTAAGAGGTCTCGCAATCGTAGAGAATCCTTCGATGAATCGACGGTAATACCCGCCATTCCAAGGAAACTACGGTTTGGGTTACCGACTTGGGTTGTTCCCAATGTAGAAGCTGTCTCCACTTTCTTTGGATCTATCGCAACTCTGCTGCGGTCATTATGTGTCCAAGAAATTCAACCTTATTCTTCCGTAAATCACATTTGCTAAATTTTGCAAACAAGCTGTTGCTCTCTCAACTTTTCAAGGACTAGCCTCAAATGCTCGGCGTGCTCTTCTCTCGTCTTGGAATAGATAAGGATATCATCTATGAATCTGACGACGAACTTATCAAATATTCCATAAAACCTTATTCATTAAGTTCATGAAATATGCGGTGCATTTGTCAAACCAAAAGACATCACTTTGTAAACTCGTAGTGTCCATATCTTGGCGAAAATGCGATCTTGAATATCCTCGATCGGATCTTCAATTGATGGTATCTGATTGGAGATCAATTTTGGAGAAGACTCTGCTCCTCTCAAGCTGGTCAAACAAATCATCGATCTGGGTAGCGGATACTTATTCTTTATCGTCACATCATTGAGTGCACGATAGTCTATACACATCCTGAAACTTAGTCCTTCTTCTTGGCGAATAAGGCAGTGCTCCCCATGGCGATGAACTAGGTCTTATAAATCCTTTTCCAGTGATTCTTCAATTTGCTTCTTCATTTCCACCAATTCCTCTGTGGACATCCTGTAAGGTCTCTTAGCTATGGGGCTGTCCTGGAACCACTCTATCACGAACTCGATATCTCTATCTGGCGGCATTCCAGGTAAATCTTCCGGGAAAACATCCGGATATTCATTGACTATGGAAACTTCCTCTAAGCTGACAGTCTTCATGCTGTTGACCATTAATTGTCTATCCCGCACTGGTTTTGCTTCAAACTCAATCTTCTTTCCATCCGGGCTCTCAACCGATATGACTATTTTTCCGCAGTCCAATACTGCCTTGTGATTGGTTAACCAATCCATTCCCGAGATAACATCAAGGTTTGGGTATTAAGGGCGATTAAGTTCGCTAAGAACTCAACTCCATTAATTATTAGTCTTACCCCAGAACATCCTACTTTAGATCGGAGTTCTGATCCAAGGGATTGGACTATGAGCACACATTTAAGATTCACTATTTCCATATCATTTTGAACAGCAAAATCTCGGGAAATAAAAGAATCTGAGCTCGGAATCAAATAAAGCGGTGGCTGATGCGAGTTTACTAGGAACTTACCCGATTACAACGTCCGTGGCATTCGAACTTCATCCGTTGTAATGTGGTTGACTCGTCCTCGTGCAGTTCCTTGGGATGGAGTTCTTCTTTGTTGATGCCCCACGGTTCACGATTGGCGAGAGTCCTTGCGATGTGTTCCCTAGGTTAAAGCGGACCGGGTGACACCTCCTTCTTAGGGCGATTGTTGGCAAAATGCCCCATTTCATTGCAATGATAGCAACGTCTTCCCACTGCCTGAGAGGTTCCTCGATCATGCCACGATTCTGGTGATGCGAATATTACGACCCATCGGGCGATTTGCGGCGGTGGGGCCTATCATTGCCTGCTGGCTGATGCCGGATGAGCTGTTGAGGTGCCGTCCTGCGCCTCTGCTTGCCCAGCGACCTCCTTGTTGCGCCATTCTGCGCTTCTGTTGTCATCAACTCTCGGCGCTTGTCCTCTAAGATAAGAGCTTTGTTAACTAGCTCTTGGAAGTCGGGGAATGTGTGGTGATCGGTCCCACTGCAACCACATTCAATCCCTTCATGAAGCGGGATTGTCTGGCCTTATCCGTAGCCACGTCCTTCGGTGCGTAGCGTGCCAGTTGGGTGAACTTGTTCAGGTAATTGGCCACTAACTGGCCGCCTTGCTTGAGGCTCCGGAATTCCTCCTTTTTAAGATCCATGATACCCTCGGGTACATGGTACTGGCGGAAGGCTGAGGTGAATTCCTCCTACGTGATACTCTGTGGGTCCTCATGAGCTGCGCAGTTTTCCCACCATTCTGCGGCGGTCCCTTCGAGTTGATGAGAGGCATAGAGTACCCTCTCATGTCCTACACCTTTGGGTAATGTGCGACTTCCTTTCAATTGTCCTTAGACAATCGTGCGCTTCTAGTGGATTGGCGTTACTGAGAAAGTGGGTGGGCGAGTCCTCATAAACTCCGACAACACAGGTAGGGGTATGGTCCATGGTTACCCCAGGTTGAACATTCACAGCAGACTTGATTGGATATCTGTGCATGGTTTGAACCATCGTGTTCATAAGTTGAGTCTGGCGATCAAGAAGGCTCCCGGGTTACGCATATCGACTGCGGCGGTTGAGGATCGGCTCTTCATTACAGTTGTCCGCTTTGGTTAGCTCCACTTCCACTGGCTCCAACATTTCCACGAGTCCTCACCATCTGTTGCCGCTTCCAAGGTTAAGAGAAGAAGAAAGCATAGACAAGTAGAAGAATTCATGTGGGAAAGCAGTGTAACAAATTATTTAGCCACTTTATTGATATAATATAAAGCGATGCAGTTTGCTCACAAGTGCCTAAGGGCAATGCAACACATACTGAGACACTCACAACCAAAAACAAGTAAGCAAACATAGGAATCCATGACGACTCACACCTAATGGTGACTCACGAAGAAAAGGCGCGACTCAGACATTCGAGTCTCGACACTACACTCTACTAGACTCGATCACTCATCGAGCCAACCCGGCTGCGGCTCCCTCAGAGCATACACCGGTGGGTGCTCCGAAATCGGGGCAAACTGATCCTGGTGACGTACCTCGCCAGGTGGGTGATAGTGGCGTCCTCCTCTACAAGCTCCATCCTCTCCAAACGATTGTCTTGACGCGGATGGTGGCGAAAGACGGTGCCCTCCAACTCTGCGGAGTAAGTGCGGGCAATCTGTTTGCATCGCTTTGACGCGCCGACTCTGGATTCGGCCTCAAAGAAGACCTCCGACCGTGATGTAGATAGGACAGCTCTCCTCGTTCTCTCTCGAGCATACTGCTGTGATCTTGACATCCCGAGCGACGTCAAGTCCTGCCCACCCACGAAGTCCCTCGTCACGATGGTCTGCATCAAAACCTCCGAGCAATCGCATCATCGCCATAACTCCGGCGTATCCTCGGTGCGCTCTCCATAGGTGTGGATCATCCTCATCGACAAAATAAACCTTGTTTAAATTAAGCAGAGAATAATAAAAATTCAGCATAGTTATGAAACAAGAGAGAAGAGATAAGTCAAGATTTCATTAATATTCTTGCTCAAGTTGATTAGGTCTTTAGAAAATAGTTTTACCCTCCTAGGCATGACCAAACTAGGGTCAAGACCTCTGATCGACCTTGCTCGATACCACCTCTGCCGGGACCGAATCGCAAATCCGGACCCTCTGTATTACTGTGCGATCCGAGATCACGCTAGCACACAGATCATACGAGGTTGCACATTCTGGACATTCACAAAGATATAAGAATAAATAGTGCAAACATGTATATAAATCGAGTTATGCGACCTTATGGTCTCCTTACGGATAAATCGACCACACAGGGCTTACATTATTCAAAGTAAAGAAATAGCGGCGGAACATAAGTAAAGGTCGTGGAAGCCTTCATCTTGCCACGAGCAACCAGTGAGCTTGCCCCTAGTTGTTCGTATCCTCGATGTACTCCCCTCCCAAGCTGGTGTAGTCTCCTCCACGATGTAAGGGTTGATAAGCAAGGTGGGGTGAGTACACAAGGCACTCAACAAGTAATGCACGAATGCGATGCTATTACTACATGCAAAGCTTATTCCAAAGGGTTGGCTTAAATAGTTCTTTTGCATCAAACAGCAATTTTAAACCAATATCTTAATTAGATTAAAGCATTGGAGCAGTTATAAGTAATACTAATTTCTTCAAATGGTTTTTCTTGAAGATTCTCGGCACCACCTTAACAGTTCATTTTAACACTTGGCACACAGCCACCCTTCCCATAGTTTGTTTATGAAAATCTACCCTTGTTGTAATCCCGAGCAATGCTCAATACCGTGAGCACGGCTATTGAATAGTTTGACACTCTGCGGAGGTTGTACACTTTACCCACAAGATCTGACCGCTCACCACACGGTGATTGTCCGCAACAAAGCTTTTGGAACTTCTACCTTAACCAAAGAACCTCTCCGTTATTGCCTTCACTATCACTTCCCTCACACAGGCGAAGTATAGGACGGCCAATCACCGTTGGATGGGCACCAAGCCGTAGCACAGTGCGCTCCCCATACAGATACACCACGTGTCTGTCACCCAGAGTATCGGAGGAAAGATATCGAACCCTAGTCAACTAGGTCTGTCCCATATCGGACATGTTGTTGTGCGGGTGACTCGGATCAAAGGCTTGCAAGGTGAAGTCCTTAAGCGGCCAAGGCAAGACTTCCAACACTCAACGATGGCACACGAACAATGTAGCACAGACTCACATCACTCATCAACCCAAAGCTACACAGCCCACAGTGCACACGACCTCTTGCCACTTGCCCGATCTAAATCATTTCCCACCCAGTTGATTATTGTGCAACACATGCCAGCAATAACTCAACATCGATGCTGAACCACACAGTCATTTGTACCTCAATCTCATCATGTGGCATCATCACACCACTTTTCAAAATACATTCAATGTCTTTAATCAGTATTGTAGCATTTTTCCGAAAGATCACTCATGATTCGTTGCAAGGCTAAGCATCTACTCACGGTCTAGCCTCCCGTGTTGGCACAATATTAACATCCAACTACTATAATCAAACTTAGGGTGACAATGATTTAGGGCATACAATTAATAATTTAAGGTGGCATAACAAAATGGGTTGATTAACTACATTATCCCGAATCAATTTAAATTCATTTTAAATAAATAAGCATGCATAGTTTCAAAGCATAAACTACATTTTAAAAACCTGGGATCAAAATGATCAAAGCATCACTTGCCTTCAAAGAGTTGCTGGTCTTGTTCCGAAACTTTGTCTTGAGCGACGAATTCTTCCTCGAAACATTCCGGCAAATTTGCGTCTACGCGTACAAACAAAATATGCAATAAATAGCTAATACAGAAGATTAAATGACCTCAAAAATTCAAGTAAAATTCACCATTAAATAGCTCACAATTTTATGAATTTTTAGAAATTTGAATCACCCAAATCCGAGTTAAAATGCCAAAGTTATAGTCATTTGAAGTTTGAATAAAATCTAAAAATACAGAAATTAAGAAAATCCGATTTTTTTTAATTATTTTTAAACTGGAAATTTGCTTTTATGACGTCAGCACCGCGTCATGATGACGTCAGCACAGAAATGAATTTCGGTCGAAATATTTTTATATAAAAAAATATTTATGGCGTCATCGGCGACGTCGGCTCGACACGTGCACGCCTGCAGGCCGCCACGTCGTTACGTCTATGGGTGGGTCCACGGTTCGGCTCGGTCCACCGTGGACTTGGTTCCTGAATAGTGCAGCCACGCGGCAAAATCGAACCGTTCGCTAAAATCGGCGGTCGGATCCTATACTGCGCGGCTCGTGCGCCTCGATTTCCGCCGCGGCCACGCGCGTCACGCGTCGAGCGGTCCCCTCGGATCAATGGCCAACACACGCGCGGCTTCGGCGGCGCCGGATGCGTGGCGACACGCGCGCAATCGCAGCGGCTCGCTTGAAATCAGCGGCGGGATTGGTCATGCCGGTCAAAGGAAACACGCGGCGCGACACGATTGGTTGGAGGTGCGGCGCTATCACGCCGCCGTTCAAATTTGAGCAGCGTGGATCCTAGGGCAAAACGGTCGAACTCAACCTTTGGATCCGATCCAGCGTCTCGGTTCGGAGTTGTTTACTATACATGGCGCGGCGTGGCTCAATCCTCGCGTACACTAACGATCCAGCGGTGAGATGTAACCAAGTTCTGAGACTAGATCTAATCTCTACCGTTCAATCCAGATCTAACGATGCAGATCTACTCTAGAAGAACAAAAGAAAAGTAGCGTGGGCGAACGAGCGTGCGATGAAGATCGGACGGGCGGCGGCTTCGGTGAAAGCGGCGGCGCGAAAGAAAAGGCTGCGGAGTTGAGGAACATGGCGCGGCCCATGGCGCTACGGGCTTCTCGGCGTGATGAAGTTGCTCATTCGATGCGGCTTGGCGGAAGGATTACTCCGGTGACCTTGGCGGCGAGAGAAACCGGCGGCAAGTAAGCGGCGAAAAACGCGGCGGCACAAAGACGCAACTTCGGCGAGCTTCGCTCGAGCGCTAGAGAGTCTCGGCGTGCGTGCGTGGAGTCAAAAGACGCGGCGTGAAGGTCTCTGCACGACGCCATCAACGGGGACTTAAGTGCTGCCTCGACGTGCGCAAAACTGCCGACGGAAATTACGGCCATCAAAGCCCACGCCTCTCCGGCGATCTCGCGGGGACGAAGTGATGTGGCGCAATCCTGCGCGTCCGTGCGGCGACGATCCGAAGGCTCACGCATGCGGCGACGTGGCGCACTCACGAGCGTTCAATCGGATCGACGACTTGGGTGGGCGGCGCTAGGGTTCTGGCGCGGTTGGGCGGCGACACGCATGATAATGGGCTCGGCCCATTCTTTATTCATCGATTTTAAATCATTTCACATTTAAAATAATTCTAGAAATTCAATTAAATCATTTGGAGCTTTTAAAATAGCAGAAAAATTCCAGAAATTACTTTGAGATGTTTAGAATTCCATTAAAATATTTGAAATAAAACTTTGCAAAAACTTTTCCATTATTTAATTGTTTTCAGGAAAAGTCCTATTTGAATAAATCCAAATAAACTTAAATAAATTCCCAAAAATTCAAAAAAAATAAAAAAGACTCCAAAATTTAAATTAGAGCAAAAATTAGGGTGTTACAACCCACCGAGTAGCATATGGTTGGAGTCGATCGAAAATGCTTGCTTTTATTCCTTGGAGCACCATGCCATTAGCTCGCTCAACTGTCCGAGATTACTCGAGTGCGCGGTGCCTTGAAAGCAAATTTTATGCCCAGCTCCTCGCACCAATCTTGAAATACTTCGCCTCTGAACTGAGTGCCATTATCCATGATGATTCGGTTGGGTACGCCAAATCTAACCATGATCTCGTAAAAGAATTCTCTGGCCTTTGCCGTCGTGATGGTGGCGACTGGTTTGTCCTCAATCCATTTGGTGAATTTATCAACGGCAACGAAGAGATGAGTATAGCCTCCTTGAGCCTTTTTCAAAGGTCCCATCATGTCGAGCCCTAGACCGCAAATGGCCTTGTAATCGGGATAGTCTGTAGTTCCTGCGCTGGCTTGTTCATTTGGCGTGCAAAAAACTGACATCCTTCGCATGTCCGGACGATGTCCTCCGCATCTGTGATGGCAGTCGGCCAAAAGAACCCTTGGCGATAGGCTTTTCCAACCAGGGTCGATGACGCCGCATGGTTCCCACAAATTCCCGAGTGGATTTCTTTGAGCAGGTCTTTCCCTTTTTATTCCGATATGCATCGTCGCAGTATGCGAGAGGAGCTCTTACGATAAAGCTCCTTTCCAACGACTACATACCTCTTGCTTCGGCGCATGATCCGCTCGGCTTGGACGCGATCCTCGGGTAGCTTGTCTTCTATCAGGTAGTCCAGGTATGGAGATGTCCAATCTGGGGTAATAATCAAGACCTCTGCATCTTCCCCTTTTTTTACTGGACTTTCTGCTTTTGGCCGAGCGCTAATCGTGGGTTTATGAATTTCTTCTACAAATATTCCCACGGGCACCTTGGATTGGCAAGATCCCATCTTCGCCAATTCGTCAGCTGCCTCGTTGTCCCATCGAAGTACGTGAACGAGCTCGAGTCCATCGAAATTGCTTTCTAGCTTGCGCACTTCTCGGCAATATGCTGCCATGTTGTCCTCGATGCAAGACCATTCCTTCTGGACTTGATTGACTACGAGCATTGAATCTCCGCGAACCGCCAGTCGTCGAATGCCGAGAGATATGGCAATATGGAGTCCGTGAATGAGTGCCTCATACTCGGCGGCGTTGTTGGATGCAGGAAAAAATATTTGGAGGATATACCTCAATCTTTCTCCACTTGGTGATATGAGCACTATAACAGCCCCCGCGCCGCTGAGCATGAGGGAACCGTCAAAGTACATCGTCCAATACTCGAGATCTTTAGTAATCGCCGGGTGCTGCAATTCCGTCCACTCGGCAGTAAAGTCAGCGAGTGCTTGGGACTTGATGGCCAAGCGGGGCTTGAATTGAATGTCAAAGGCCCCGAGTTCAACTGCCCATTTGGCAATTCTTCCAGTGGCCTCCTGGTTGCGAAGTATGTCTCCGATCGGGAAGGAGGTGACCACCGAAATAACATGCTCTTGGAAGTAGTGTTTAAGCTTGTGAGATGTAAGGAGTACGGCATATAATAGCTTTTGCATTTGTGGATACCGTACCTTGGACTCACTTAGGACTTCACTGACGAAGTATACCGGGTGCTGGACTCTGTGCCCCTGAGCCGTTTCCTCCCTTTCTACGATGATCACAGCGCTTACTACGGGGGCTGCTGGACAATTTTTTAATAAGATCAGGATCGCTTACCCTTTTCTGGAAGGCCGCCACCACCACCGCCTCTGACACGTCTCTGACGGTGTTCTTCTTCTGCATAAAGCACCGGATGAAGTCTCTCAGCGTTTCATCCTTCTTACAGTGCAGGTGTCACAGTCCCACAGTCAGGGCCTCTCATAGGTCCCACGAAAGTTGGCGATGAATTGCTCGCCTGAGTCACTCCAGAGTCTACCGAGTTGGCGGGAGGCTCGTGAGCCATGCTTGTGTCGAGGGGCTGAGATTGACCGGCAAATAGTTCGCCATGACGGTCTGATTTCCTCCTGCTGCCTTGACCGCCAGGGCGTAGACCTGCAACCAAGCTTCTGGGTCTCGCTCCCCATCGAACTTTACAATGCCTTTGGGGTTGAATCCGTCGGGCCAAACCACTCGACGAAGCTGGGGAGTGAACGCTCGGATCCCATCGATGGATCTTTCATCTTGCCGGGGTGGACTCCGGCGTGGAGATCTTCTAGCTCGGTGATGACCGTCAAAACGTCGAGGTGAGGTTCGGCGCGGTGAGTCATTGACTCGGCGTTCGTCGTCACTTCCACTCCGGCGATGATGAAATCTACGATCATCGTGGTCATCGTGCATTCTGTCCTTCCGCCGATCGTAGCTTATGCCGAAACGCTCGAAGTCGTCGTGGCGTCCATGTCTTTCTTCCTCGTCCCGCTCTCGTCGCCTGGCCGTGATGTCCTGGCGGAGGTCGCGGTCAAGGATCTGTCGTGCGTTTCCAGTATGCGGTGCGTGGCGGCGACTGCCAACGCTCCGGTGGTTGCGATCGGCTGCTGGCGACACGGTGGCGCGTTAGGCGCCCGATCGCGCTTCTCGACCGGCTTCTCGATTTTCTTTGGATAGCCGCCGCCGTCACCATGGCCTTGATGTGAGCCACAATCGGGGCTCTTGGGTGTCCGATGCAATCGCCGGGTCGGTAGCGTCGGAGCGTCTTGAAGCGGCGGCGTTACGCATCGGCGTGCGGAAGGCGGACCGATCTCCCAACCTAGATTGCAGGATGTCCTCCCGAACATTGCGACCCAAAGATTGGAGAGACCGCGTTTTGATCTTCTTACCCTTACGTCGGTGATCTTCTTCCGCGATGTCACGATCTTCTTGATGGAGATCGGTCTTCTGTCCTTCAATTAAGAAGATGCCGCGAAAATCGCAGCCGCTCCTAATGGAGCCGGTAGTTTTCGGATATGTCGAGTAATGTACGAGATGGTTATGCCTCGATCTGCCAGTTGGATCGGTTTTATCCGAGCTTACAAGCTCTCCCACCATATTAGCGACGAAATCCAGGCTTCTGAAGCGGAAAGCCAGGCAGGAGATGAATCCGCCGGTTGACGCCATCGAGTCTGTAGGAAAAGATTGAAGCACTCCCCCTACCTGGCAATGAATTTATGGGGTAGGCGCTCGATCTCAAACTCGATGGTCACACAAGACAAGGGGTTTATCTGAGTTCGAGGCTCTCGCGAGAGATAATACCCTAATCTGTGTCTTTGAGCTTATATGGATCTCTTGGATCTGGGGTTGCTCAAAGCACAATATGCTCTGGGCGATATGAGGTGTTCTATGCTCTATGGCTTGATTGCTCTATGCATGGATGATCGGATCCCTATGTTGTTGCCCGCCCTCTCCCTTATATAGCGGGAGTGGGGCGGCTTACAGAGTCCTGATCGGTTTGGAGATTTCGATCGGTTACAAAATTCTAGTCAGTTAATAAGATAGAGTTTACATCTTTATCTACCCTATTAACAACTCGGATTACAACCGTATCTATCATATCTAAATATAAGTTCAACTTCCTTTAGGATATGTCCCCTTGCGCACAGTAGCGGGGCCTGACGCGGGGAGTATATTCTGGGCCTTCATCTTGGGCCTTTCCTGAGGATACCCTGGAATCTATATCCCACAGTTCCGCTAATCGGTCTCCGGAATAAGTGGTCTTTACCGGTATGAAATGTGCCACTTTAGTTAAACGATCTACTATCACCCATATGGAATCATTTCCACTTTGAGCTCTGGGCAAACCGGTTATGAAATCCATACCAATTTCTTCCCATTTCCATTCAGGTATTTTCAGGGGTTGCAATAGCCCTGCTGGTCTCTGGTGCATAGCTTTGACTCTTTGGCATATGTCACATAATGCAACATATTCGGCGACTTCCTGTTTCATGCTTGGCCACCAAAATCTTTCCTTTAAATCTTAATACATTTTCGCACTTCCTGGATGAATTGAGTACTTTGAGTCATGGGCCTCCTCCAAAATTATCTGCTTCAATTCCTTTTTATTCGGCACACAAATGCACCCTTTAAACCACATAGTACCCTTCTCATCCAGTTTGAAATCCTTTGCCTTGCCTACATCAATCTTGTCCTTAATTCTCTTGATTTTGTCGTCATCTTTCTGCCCTTCCCTGATCTGATCTTCCAGGGTAGGTTTTACTTCCAAGTTTGCTAAAAATCCTTCTGGTACCATTTCGAGTTCTAATTTCTAAAAATCCTTACACAATTCTGCCTGACTTGTTTCCAACAGCATGCTTACACTATGGTTTTTTCTGCTCAAGGCGTCTGCCACTACGTTGGCTTTACCAGGATGGTAGTGAATTCCAACATTATAATTTTTATTAAGTCAAGTCATCTTCTTTGCCTCATATTTAGGTCAGCTTGCGTGAAGATATACTTAAGACTTTTATGATCGGTATACACTTCACATCAATTTCCGATGAGATGGTGGCGCCATATTTTTAGGGCATGCACTACAGCAGCCAATTCCAAATCATGAGTCGGATAGTTCTCCTCATGTGGCCTCAATTGCCTCGATGCATAGGCAATTACCTTCCTGTTTTGCATCAACACGCATCCCAATCCCTGACGCGATGCATCACAATAAATGTCAAAGCCTTGATGAACGTCAGGTAAAACTAATACAGGTGCCGATGTTAATCTTTTCTTCAACTCCTGAAAACTCTTCTCACACTCAGGTGTCCATAAGAATTTCTTTTCCTTTTTCAACAATTGCGTAAGAGGTCACGCAATCGTGGAGAATCCTTCGATTAAACGACGGTAATATCCCGCCATTCCAAGGAAACTACGAATTTGGGTTACCGTCTTTGGTTGCTCCCAATGCAAAACTGTCTCCACTTTCTTTGGATCTACCGCAACTCCTTCTGCTGTCATTATGTGTCCAGCAAATTCAACCTTATTCTTCCAGAATTCACATTTACTAAATTTTGCAAACAACTGTTATTCCCTCAATTTCTCAAGGACTAGCCTTAAATGTTCAGCGTGCTCTTCCTTCGTCTTGGAATAGACAAGAATATCATCAATAAATACGACAATGAACTTGTCCAAGTATTCCATGAAAACCTTATTCATTAATTTCATGAAATATGCTGGTGCATTTGTCAAACCAAAAGACATCACTATAAACTCGTAATGTCCATATCTTGGCGAAAATGCAGTCTTCGGAATATCTCCTGATCGGATCTTCAATTGATGGTATCCTGATCGGAGTTCAATTTTGGAGAAGACTCCTGCTCCCCTCAATTGATCAAAAAGATCGTCGATCCTGGGTAGCGGATACTTATTCTTTATCGTCACATCATTAAGTGCACGATAGTCTATACACATCCTAAAACTCCCGTCCTTCTCCTTAACGAACAAGACAGGTGCTCCCCATGGCGATGAACTAGGTCTTATGAATCCTTTTTCAAGCAGCTCTTCAATTTGCTTCTTCATTTCCACCAATTCCTCTGTGGACATCCTGTAAGGTCTCTTAGCTATTGGAGCTGTCCCTGGAACAAGCTCTATCACGAACTCAATATCTCTATCTAGCGGCATTCCAGGTAAATCTTTCGGAAAAACATCCGGATATTCATTGACTATGGAAATTTCCTCCAAGCTGATAGTCTTCATGCTGTTGACCATTAATTGTCCATCTCGTACTACTTTTGCTTCAAACTCAACCCTTCTCCCTTCTGGGCTCTCAATTGATATAACTCTTTTTCATGATCCAAAGATCGCCTTATGTTTGGTTAACCAATCCATTCCCAGGATAACATCCAGGGTTTGGGTATTCAATATAATTAAGTTCGCTAGGAAGTCAACTCCATTAATTATTAGTCTTACCCCAGAACATCCTACATTGGATCGGAGTTCTGATCCAGGGGATTGGACTACAAGTACAAACTAAAATTCCACAATATCCAAATTATTGCGAACAGCAAAATCTTGAGAAACAAATGAATGTGATGCTCCGGAATCAAATAAAATAGTAGCTGGTACTGAGTTTAATAGGAACTTACCCAGTACAACGTCCGTTGCATTCTGCACCTCATCCGTAGTGATGTGATTAGCTCAGCCTCGTGCGGTTGCTTGAGATGGACTTGCTGATGTTGACGCCCCGCGGTTCACAATTGGCGCGGGAGTCCTTGCGGGTGTGTTCCCCAGGTTAAAACGGATTGGGGTGGCACCTCCTTTCTTCGGGCAGTTGTTGGCGAAGTGCCCCAACTCGTTGCAGTGATAACAACGTCTTCCTGCTGCCTGCGAGGTTCCTCGATCATACCACGGTTACGGGTGAGTCCGGCATTCTCGACCCATGGACGATTTGCCGTGGTGGTGCCACATCCACCGCCTCGGGCCGGCTTGGATGAACTGTTGGGGTGCCGTCCTCTGCCTCTGCTGGCCCTGACGACCTCCTTGTTGCGCCATTCTGCGCTTTCTGTTGTCATCCAACTCTCGGCGCTTGTCCTCCAAAATAAGAACCTTGTTAACTAGCTCTTGAAAGTCAGGGAATGTGTGGGTGATCAGTCCCACCTGTAATCCCGGGTTTAATCCATTCATAAAGCGGGATTGTCTGGCCTTATCTGTAGCTACGTCTTCTGGTGTGTAGCCTGCCAACTAGGTAAACTTATTCAGGTAATCGGCAACTGATTGGCCACCCTGCTTGAGGCTCCAAAATTCCTCTTTCTTAAGATCCATGATACCCTCGGGTACATGGTATTGGCGGAAAGCGGAGGTGAACTCCTCCCACGTAATACTCCGTGGGTCTTCATGAGCTGCGCAAAAGTTTTCCCACCACTCTGCGGCAGTTCCTTCAAGTTGCTGAGAGGCATAGAGCACCCTCTCATGTCCCACACACTGGGTAATGTGCAGCTTCCTTTCAATTGTCCTTATCCAATCGTCCGCTTCCATCAGATTGGCGTTGCCGGAGAAGGTGGGTGGACGAGTTCGCATAAAATCTGATAACCTTGAGTAGGGGTGTGGTCCATGGTTACCCCCAGGTTGAACATTCGCAGCAGCCTGATTGGATATTTACTGCATGGTGCGTACCATCGTGTTCATAAGTTGAGTTTGGGCAGCGTAAAGGCTCCCGATTCTCGCATATCGACTTGCGGCGGTTGAGGGATTGGCTCCTCATTCTGGTTGTCAGCCTGATTCACTCCACTTCCGTTGGCTCCAATGTTTCCGCGAGTCCTCACCATCTGTTGCAACTTCCAAGGTTAAGAAAAGAAGAAAGCATAGACAAGTAAAAGAACTTATGTGGGGGAAACTGGTGTAACTTAAATTATTTAGCAACTTTATTGATATAATATAAGGTAGTATGGTTGCTCACAAGTGCCTAAGGGCAATGCAACACATACAAGACACTCACAACCAAAAACAAGTAAGCAACGTAGGACTCCACAACGACTCACACCTAATGGTGACTCTGAAGAAAAAGACGCGACTCAAACACTCGACTAGATTCGATCACTCATCGAGCCAACCCGGCTGCGGCTCCCCCTGAGCATACACCGGCAGGTGCTCTGGCATCGGGACGAACTGGTCCTGATGACCTAATGCAACTGGTGCAAATGACCCCATCGACTCTGCTGGTCCCGGCTGCTGCTCTGTCGCCGGCGGCTCCTGCGGTGCTTCTGCTCCTCGGTTCCTCCGATCTGGATCGTGCGGCTCGGGGATCGCTCGGCTCTCGGGTCCATACAGAGCCATCTCCAACTCCTGGATCTTCTGCATGGAGTGTGCTAAGACCTCCCGTAGTTGGATCCTCACCTCTGTGACCTCGTCGCGGGTCCTCTGTAGCTCCTGGACTGTCTCGTCCAAGGCGTCCTCCAGGGCGATGACATACCTCGCCAGGTGAGTGATTGTGGCGTCTTCCTCCAAAAGCTCCATCATGTCAAAACGATTATCTCGGCGAGGATGGTGACGAAAGACAGTGCCCTCCAACTCTGCGGAGTAGGTGTGGGCAATCTGCCGCATCGCAAGACGTGCCGTCTCCTGGATCCCGGCCTCAAAAGAAGTCCTCCTGGTGGTGATGTAGATAGGACGGCTCGCCCTTGTCCTCTCCCGGGCATATACTGTAATCTTGACATCCCAGACGATATCAAGTCCTGCCCGTACCACCGTGGTCCCCCGATAAAGCGGTCTGTCAAATCATCCGAGCAGCTGCATCATACGCCATAACTCAGCGGCGTATCCTCCAGTGCGCTCTCCAAAGGTGTGGATCATCCTCATCTGCCAAAACAAACCTCGTTTAAATTAAACATATAATAAAATTTCAGCATAGATATGAAGCAAGAGAGAAAGGATAACTCGAGATTTCATTGATATTCTTGCTCAAGTTGATTAAAGTTTAGAAAATAGTTTTATCATCCTAGGCACAACTAATCTAGTTTAGGGTCAAGACCTACAGTCAATCTGCTTTGATACCACCTCTGTCGGGCCCCGAATCTGCAAATCCGGACCCTCTGTGTATTCTGTGCTAGTCCAGTATCACGCTAGCACACACAGTCTAACAGGGTTGCACATCACAGACATTCACAGCGATATAAGAATAAATAGTGCAAACATTTATATAAACTGAGTTGTACGACCTTATAGTCTCCTTACATAAAATCAGTCACGCAGGGCTTACATTATTCAGAGTAAAACAAATAGCAGCGGAATAAAATAAATTCGTGGAAGCCTTCATCTTGCCACCTAATTGTCCGGATCCTCATTGTACTCCTCCTCTCACGCTGGTGTAGACTCCTCCACTGATGTTGGGGTTGATAAGCAAGGAGGGGTGAGTACACAACGCACTCAACAAGTAATGCACAGAATGCAGTGCTATTACTATATGCAAAGCTTATTCCAAAGGATTGGCTTAATTGGTTCTTTTGCATCAAACAGTATTTTTAAACCAGTACTTTATTTAGATTAAAGCAGTGAACAGTTATAAATAGTACTAATTTCCTCAAATGGTTTTTCTTCGAAAATTCTCGGCACACAGCCTTAACAGTTCATTTTAACACTGGCACACAGCCACCCTTTCCACATTTTGTTTTTAAAGATCTAACCCTTGACTGTAATCCCCGAGCAAAGCTCATTACCGCGAGCACGGCTATTCGAATAGTTTTGACAATCTGCAGAGGTTGTACACTTTACCCACAAGATACAGCCACTCACCACGCAGGTGATTGTCCGCAACAAAGCTTTTCAGGAACCTCTACCTTAACCAAAGAACCTCTCCGGTGTCACCCTCACTATCACTTCCCTCACACAGAGCCGAAGTATAGGACAGGTCAATCACCGTGGATGGGCACCAAGCCGTAGCACAGGTACGCTCCCCCGTACAGATACACCCCCGTGCAGTGACACCCCGAGGTATCAGAGGAAAGATATCAGATCCCTAATCAACTAGGTCTGTCCCATACCAGACATGTGGTTGTACGGGTGACTCAGATCAAAGGCTTGCAAGGTGAAGTCCTTAACTGACCAAGGCAAGACTTCCAACACTCAAACAGTGGCACACAGCCCAATGTGGCACACAGACTCAAATCACTCAACAACCCATTGCCACATAGGCCCAACTGGCACACAGCCTCTTGCCACTTGCCCCAGTCTAAATCATTTCCCACCCAGTTGATTATTGTGCAACACATGCCAGCAATAACTCAACATCGATACAGGACCACACAGGTCTCTGTACCTCAATCTCATCATGTGGCATCATCACACCACTTTCAAAATACATTCAATATTTCTTTAATCAGTATTGTAGTATTTTCCCGAAAGACCACTCATGATTCGTTGCAAGGCTAAGCATCTACTCACGGTCTAGCCTCCCGTGTTGGCACAGTATTAACATCCAATTAATACAATCAAACTTAGGGTGACAATGATTTAGGGCATACAATTAATAATTTCAAGGTGGCATAACAAAATGGGTTGATTAACTACATTATCCCAAATTAATTTAAATTCATTTTTAATAAATAAGCATGCATAATTTCAAAGTATAAATTACATTTTAAACTCTGGGATCAAAATGATCAAAGCATCACTTTCCTTCAAAGAGTTGCTGGTCGTGTTCCGAAGCTTGGTCTTGAGCGACGAACTCTTCCACGAAACCTTCCCGCAAATTTGCGTCTACGCGTACAAATAATATATGCAATAAATAACTAATACAGAAGACTAAATTACCTCAAAAATTCAAATAAAATTCACTATTAAAGATATCACAATTTTATGAATTTTTAGAAATTTGAATCACCCAAATCCAATTTAAAATGCAAAAGTTATAGTCATTTGAAGTTTGAATAAAATCTGAAAATACAGAAATTAGAAAATCCTATTTTTTTGAATTATTTTTTCGAGTTAATGTGTGCTTATAGTCCAATCCCCTGGATCAGAACTCCGATCTAAAGTAGGATGTTCTGGGGTAAGACTAATAATTAATGGAGTTGAGTTCCTAGCGGACTTAATCGTCCTTAATACCCAAACCTTGGATGTTATCCTGGGAATGGATTGGTTAACCAATCACAAGGCAGTGCTGGACTGCGGAAAAAGAGTCATATCGATCGAAAGCCCGGATGGAAAGAAGATTGAGTTTGAAGCAAAATCAGTGCGGGATGGACAATTGATGGTCAACAGCGTGAAGACTGTCAGCTTAGAGGAAGTGCCCATAGTCAATGAATATCCGGATGTTTTCCCGGAAGATTTACATGGAATGCCGCCAGATAGAGATATCGAGTTCGTGATAGAGCTGGTTCCAGGGACAGCTCCCATAGCTAAGAGACCTTACAGGATGTCCACAGAGGAATTGGTGGAAATGAAGAAGCAAATTGAAGAGCTGCTGGAAAAGGGATTTATAAGACCTAGTTCATCGCCATGAGGAGCACTGTCTTATTCGTCAAGAAGAAGGACGGAGTTTTAGGATGTGTATAGACTATCGTGCACTCAATGATGTGACGATAAAGAATAAGTATCCTCTACCGGGATCGATGATTTGTTTGACCGCTTAAGAGGAGCAGAGTCTTCTCCAAAATTGATCTCCGATCGTGATACCATCAACGAAGATCCGATCGAGGATATCCCAAGATCATTTTCGTCAAGATATGGACACCACGAGTTTACTGATGATGTCTTTTGGTTTGACAAATGCACCAAATATTTTATGAACTTAATGAATAAGGTTTTATGGAATACTTGGACAAGTTCGTAAGTCGTATTCATAGATGATATCCTTATCTATTCCAAGACGAGAAGTGAGCACGCCGAGCATGTGAGGCTAGTCCTTGAAAAGTTGAGAGAGCAACAGTTGTTTGCGAAATTTAGCAAATGTGATTTCTGGAAGAATAAGGTTGAATTTCTTGGACACATAATGACAGCAGAAGGAGTTGCGGTAGATCCAAAGAAAGTGGAGACGGTTCTACATTGGGAGCAACCCAAGTCGGTAACCCAAATCCGTAGTTTCCTTGGAATGGCGGGTATTACCGTCGATTCATCGAAGGATTCTCTCGATTATGAGACCTCTTACGCAATTGTTGAAAAGGAAAGGAAATTCTTATGGACGCCTTTGAGTGTGAGAAGAGTTTTCAGGAGTTGAAGAGGAGATTAACATCGGCACCTGTACTAGTTTTACCTGACGTTCATCAAGACTTCGACATTTATTGTGATGCATCGCGTCAGGGATTGGGATGCGTGTTGATGCAAAATAGGAAGGTAATTGCCTATGCATCGAGGCAATTGAGACCACATGAGGAGAACTATCCGACTCATGATTTGGAATTAGCTGCCGTGGTGCATGCACTAAAAATATGGCGTCATCATCTCATCGGAAATAGATGTGAAGTGTATACAGATCATAAAAGTCTTAAGTATATCTTCACGCAAGCTGACCTAAATATGAGGCAAAGAAGATGGTTAGAGTTAATCAAGGATTATAATATAGGAATTCACTACCACCTGGTAAAGCCAACGTGGTGGCGGGCCTTGAGCGTAAAGAACAACAGTGTAAATATCTTTGATGGAAACAGTCGAGCACTGTGTAAGGAATTCAGAAATTAGAATCGAAATAGTACGGTAAGGATTCCTAGCAACCTTGGAAGTAAGACCTACTGGAAGATCGATCAAGGAAGGGCGAAAGATGATGATCGATCAAAAGAATTAAGGGCAAAATGGATGAAGGCAAAGCAAAAGATTTCAAACTGGATGAACAAGGTACTATGTGGTTTAAAGGGCGATTTGTGTACCGAACAAAAGGAGTTGAAGCGATTAATTCGAGGAGGCTCATGACTCGGATACTCAATTCATCCAGAAGTGCGAAAATGTACCAAGATTTAAAGGAAAGATTTTGGTGGCCAAGCATGAAACGAGAAGTCGCCGAATATGTTGCATTATGTGACACATGCCAAAGAGTCAAAGCTATGCACCAAAGACCAGCAGGGCTATTATAACCCTTAAAGATACCTGAATAGAAATGGGAAGAAATTGGTATGGATTTCATAAGCGGATTGCCCAGAACACAAAGTGGATATGATTCCATATGGGTCATAGTGGATCGCTTAACCAAGGTGGCACATTTCATACCAGTAAAGACCGCTTATTCCGGAGACCGGTTAGCGTAACTTTATATGGCACGGATCGTGCGCTTGCATGGAGTACCAAAAGATAGTGTCGATGAGGTACCCAATTTACCTCCAGTTTTGGGGTAAGCTACATGAGGCAATGGGGACTCGCTTTGAACTTGAAGATGACCTACCATCCGCAGACGGATGGTCAAACCGAGAGGGTTAACGGATATTGGAAGATATGTTGAGAGCTGCGCTTTAGCATATTCCACCTCATGGGACAAGTGTTTGCCTTATGCTGAGTTTAGCTACAACAACAGCTTATCAAAGTAGTTTACGATGTCTCCATTTGAAGCTTTGTATGGTCGGTCTGTCGAACACCATTGAATTGGAATGAGACAGTGAACGACATGTTTTGGACCGACATTCTTCAAGGAGTGGAAGAACAGATCGCCTCGATCGAGGAAAGATTGAAGATTGCACAATCAAGGCGTAAGAGTTATGCCGACAACCGTCAGAGGAACCGAGCTTTGAACCCAAGATTTTGTGTACCTTAGAGTCACACCTCTCAAAGGAGTCGGAGGTTCCATGCAAAGGGAAACTCGCACCTGGATATATCGGACCATTCAAGATCTTGAGCCGCAGAGGTGAAGTTGCTTATCGCTTGAGTTACCACGGTCTTTGACAGAGTGCATGATGTATTTCATGTATCACAATCAAGAAGTGTCTTCGAGTACCGAGGAGCAAACACCTTTGGAGGCAATTGATCCGCAAGAAGATCGACTTACAAAGAACATCCGATGAAGATTCGGGCGTAATGGACAGAGAGACAAGGAACAAGTCAACACGTTTCTGCAGATTCAATGGAGTAACCATTCGAAAGTGAAGCCACGTGGGAACGCCAAGAAGACTCAAGAAGGAGTTTCCTAACCTATTTCGTAGATGACCACGAATCTCGGGACGAGATTACATTAAGGGGAGGTTTGTAACACCCTAATTTTTGCTCTAATTTAAAAGTTTGAAGTATTTTTGATTTTTGAGAAATTTTGGAAATTTATTTAAATTTAATTGGATTTATTCAAATAGGGCTTTTCTTGAAAAAAAATTGAATAATGGAAAAGTTTTTGCAAAGTTTTATTGAAAATATTTTAATTGAGTTCCAAATATCTCAAAGTAATTTCTGGAATTTTTCTAGAATTTTTCTGCTATTTTAAAAGACCCAAATGATTTAATTGAATTTCTGAAATTATTTTAAATGTGAAATGTTTTAAAGATCACATGAACAGTAATGGGCCGAGCCTATTCATCGCGTGCGTGTCGCACCCGCCCGCCAAAACCCTAGCGCCGCTTAGCCCAAGCCATCCGATCCGGATCGCACGCTGTGCATGTGCCACGTCGCCAGCGTGAGCCTTCGGATCGTCGCCGCCTGACGAACGCACGTGATCGCGCCACGTCGCCGTCCCCCCGAGATCATCGAGAGACGTGGCGTTGATGGCGTGACTTCCGCCGCCGTTTCGCGCACGCCGAGGCAGCCCTTAAGTCCCCGTTGAAGGCGTCGTGCAGAGGTTTTCACTCCGCATCTTTTGACTCCTCGCACGCACGCCGAGACTCCCTCTAGCGCCCGTACGAGCTCGCCGTAGTTGCTTCTTTGTGCCGCCGCTGTTTTTTGTCGTTTGCTTCGCCGGTTTCTCTCCGCCGTCGCCAAGGTCACCGGAGTAATCCTTTCGCCACGCCGCGTCGAACGAGCCACTTCATCACGCCGGAGAAGCCTCAGAGCGCCGTGGGCTGCGTCATCTTCCTCGACTCGGCACCTTTTCTTCTGCGCCGCCATCGCCTTCACCGAGCTTCGTCGTCCGTCCGATCTTCATCGCACGCTCCTGGTTCGTCCACGTCACCCTTCTTTGTGTTCTTCTAGAGTAGATCTGTACCGTTAGATCTGGATTGAACGGCTTGGATTAGATCTAGTTTCTGCGTTGTGTTTTTGTCTTAGCCGTTGGATCGTTAGTGAACGCGTGAGATTGTGCGCGTGGCGGTCGAATAATAAACACTCGGGTGCCGTAGGCCGTTAGATTAGATCTAAACGGTAGAGATTGGATCTGGTTTTGCCCTAAGGATCCGCGTCGCTCAGATTTGAACGTGCGGCGAGATGGCACCGCACCCTCGCCAAATCACGTGTTGACCGTGGGCATTTTGATCGGGCGAGACCGGATCCACTGTCGATTTTGGGTGCACGTCGCGATTGCGCCGCGTGTCGTCGCATGAACCGAGACGTCGCAGCGGGCGGCGCGGTGCGGTTGTTGATCCGAGCGCCGCTGGATGTGCGACGCGTGGAGGCGCGAGCCGAGGTGTCGCCGCGTTGGATGCGTGGTCGACCGTTGGATGCGCGACGCGTGTCGACGCATCTCGGTCGCGCTGCGGCGCGTGAGGAGATCTAGCCGCTGATCCAACGAACGGTTCGGATCTTGCCGCGTGGTCTGATTGTTACGGTGAACCGAGTCCACGGTGAGACCGAGCCGAGCCGTGAACCCACTCCATAGACCATAGCGACGTGGCAGCCTCTGGGCGTGCCACGTGTCGTGCTGACGTCATCGCTGACGTCATAAATATGTTTTATATAAAAATATTTTGACCGAAATTCATTTCTGTGCTGACGTCATCATGACGTGATGCTGACGTCATATATGCGAATTTCCAGTATAAAAATAATTCAGAAAAATCGGATTTTCTTAATTTCTATATTTTCAGATTTTATTCAAACATCAAATGACTATAACTTTTGCATTTTAACTCGGATTTGGGTGATTCAAATTTCTAAAAATTCATAAAATTATGAGATATTTAATGGTGAATTTTATTTGAATTTTTGAGGTCATCTAGTATTCTGTATTAGCTATTTATTGCATATTTTGTTTGTACGCGTTAGACGCAAATTTGCCGGAAAGTTTCGAGGAAGAATTCGTCGCTCAAGACCAAGCTTCGGAACACGACCAGCAACTCTTTGAAGGCAAGTGATGCTTTGATCATTTTGATCCCAGATTTTAAAATGTAATTTATGCTTTGAAACTATGCATGCTAATTATTTAAAATGAATTTAAATTAATTTGGGATAATGTAGTTAATCAACCCATTTTGTTATGCCACCTTGAATTATTAACTGTATGCCCTAAATCATTGTCACCCTAAGTTTGATTATATTAGTTGGATGTTAATATTGTGCCAACACAGGAGGCTAGATCGCGAGTAAATGCTTAGCCTTGCAACGAATCATGAGTGTTCTTTCGGAAAAATGCTACAATATTGATTAAAGACATATTGAATGTATTTTGAAAAATGGTGTGATGATGCCACATGATGAGATTGAGGTACCGCGACCTGTGTGGTTCCGTACCGATGTTGAATTATTGCCGGCATGTGTTGCACAATAATCAATGGGGTGGAAAATGATTTAGACTGGGGCAAATGGTAAAAGGTCATGTGCAGTGGGCTGTGTGGCATTGGGTTGATGAGTGTTGTGAGTCTGTGTGCCACAATGGGTCAGTGCCATTGTTGAGTGTTGGAAGTCTTGCCTTGGTCAGTTAAGGACTTCACCTTGCAAGCCTTTGATCTGAGTCACCCGTACAACCACATGTCTGATATGGGACAGACCTAGTTGACTAGGGTTCTGATATCTTTCCTCTGATACCTCGGGGTGACAAAGATACTGGGTGTATCTGTATGGGGAGCGTACTGTGCTACGGCTTGGTGCCCATCCAACGGTGATTGGCCGGTCCTATACTTCGCTCTGTGTGAGGAAGTGATAACGAAGGCAATCTGAGAGGTTCTTTGGTTAAGGTAGAGGTTCTGAAAAGCTTTGTTGCGGACAATCACCGTGTGGTGAGCGGTCAGATCTTGTGGGTGTAGTGTACAACCTCTGCAGAGTGTCAAAACTATTCGAATAGCCGTGCTCACGGTATTGAGCATTGCTCGGGATTACAATCAAGGGTAGATTTTCATAAACAAAACATGGAAGGGTGGTGTGCCAAGTGTTAAAAATGAATCATTAAAGTGCCGAGAATCCTCGGGAAAAACCATTTGAAATTATTATTACGTATAACTGTTCCATCGCTTTAATCTAACTAAGATATTGGTTAAAAATGCTGCTTGATGCAAAAGAACCATTTAAGCCAATCCTTTGGAATAAGCTCTGCATATAGTAATAGCGCTGCATTCTGTGCATTACTTGTTGAGTGCCTTGTGTACTCACCCCACCTTGCTTATCAACCCCAACATCAGTGGATGAGACTACACCAGCTTGGGAGGAGGAGTACATCGAGGACACGATGAACTCGCACTACACCAAAAAACGTCATCAGTGGCGGTTCATAACCGCCATCAGTGGCGGTTATTGAACCGCCACAGATATAGTGCCATTGATAATCGAGATTATCGCGGGCGGTTTTCTAACCGTCACGAGATAAGTGTTATCTGTGACGGTTTTACATACTAACCGCCACAGATAACAATACTATCTCGTGGCGGTTCTATCCACCAACCGCCACAGATAACAATACTATCTCGTGGCGGTTCTATCCACCAACCGCCACAGATAACTACACTATCTCGTGATTTGGTTCTTTCCTACAACCGCCACAGATAAAAATATTATCCGTGGCGGTTCTTCCCACCAACCGCCACAGATAACTATATTATCTCGTGGCGGTTCTATACATCAACCGCCACAGATCTATATTATCTCGTGGCGGTTCTATCCACCAACCGCCACAGATAGTGTCCGACCAAAAAATAAAATCGCATTTTGGGCTAGCCTCGGTGCTTGCTAGCCATGCCCTTTGAAACATATAATACATCAATCACAGATTTTGCATACACACAGCTTACAATGTACAACAATCACAGATTTCGCATATACACAACTACAATATAATACATCAATCACAATTGCAATTTTGCATATGCACAATTATAATGTACAACAATCACAGATTTTGCATATACACAACTACAATATAATACATCAATCACAATTACATATAATACATCAATCACAATTACAATCATAGATTTTGCATATCACAATTACAATATACACAATTACAATGTACAATTAAAGTGTCTCATGCATGAGGTGCTCGATCATGGTGATGGTGTAGGGCATGCCTCCCGCTGGACCTGCTCCCTTCTCCTCCAGTTCAGTCATCTTTGCATCAATAATTTCTCGAGTATGTAAATGAAGTCATTATATATCATACTATGGAAAGCTAAATAGATCACTTTTGTTGTATCACAAATCTAGCCGATCCATTGCCGTCTTATTCCATGTGAATGCCGTGGCATCCTCCAGATATTGTACATGCATTAGCTAGTTTATACTCCCTCTATTTTTGAATATGTGACATTCTATTTTTCAATTTTTATTCCTAAATACATATCATTCTACAATTTTGATCCTACTTTTACTATTTTTCCTTCTATAATCTCCATTTAGCTATTTTTAATGGCATTTACTATCATACATTAGAGTAAAACACACCATCTAAAAATATAAGGACCATGTAATCAAATATCTTATGAATGGAAGGTAAAGATGCAAAAGGAGGGGTTCCCATTTGAAAGGAACAAAGAGTTATTTACACTTTGTAATGAAACAGAATTGAAGTAAAAAAGCCTAAACTAGTGGAGGTAAACTAGAAGCCTACGGGTCTTCGGAGGTTGAAGACATGTGATTTGGGACAATAGTATGGATGACTAGATCGTTGTTGTCTTCGTCATAAAACTCGCCATTTTTGTTGATTATTTCCTTCATGATGAAGTAGGCGAGCTGGCCCTGAATGCCTTGGATTTCAGAAGGAAGCAGTCCTACCGTAGACAACTTGAGGCGCTGTAAGTATAAAAAAACAAAATTAAGAGAGAATATAGAAATTGAGTGGTGTGAATCAATGTGTCATGTCAGCATGACCGACCTCTACGCCATTGTCTTTTATTGTGCATGATAAGATTTCGGCGCATGTAATCGCACACGAAGTACCCACATAAATTTGTTCCTTTCTACCGCTTGTGACATCGCAAAAATCGAATGAACTAAGATGTCGTCGAAGGAGCTATTTACTATGAAATATGATATAAGAGTATTCCTTCGTATGCACTCGAAACTTCGTGACGGATTGTAAGGGATTTGTGGTATGGGCGGTATCTCGAGCTCTTCGACAATATCTTTTGAACGCCTCATTCACTAAATGTGTCATCTCTTCAAAGTCTTTTTAGGTTTATCTAGTGGATCCATGATCGAGATCTTGCTCTTTTCTCGATGAATTATTACGAGAATCCAATGGAAGCTACATACACATGCATGATGCCACCATTAGTCCTTACATCGAGTAAATAACGAAATAAACGAGTAATTTAACTAGCTAGTGAGCAACTTACTTAAAATTGTATGGCAAAAGTATAAACTCCTTGTCTTGTAGTTTAATCAAAACTTTATATACGTACTCCTCGACCTCCTTTGGTACTCTTTTGATTTCATGTTGGCAAACCGTTCCCGGGTCGAGGAATCCCATCGCCCCTTGGTTCTTCGTACTTCAATCATCTCGTATCTATATAACGAATTAGTTAGACATGAAATTTATCGGATTACGTGAATGTAGGCCAAGATTAATATATTAGACACGCATGATGACCAAAGATCTCAAAAAGATATGTCGAGGGCGCCGTGATAGAACAAGTTGTGCAAGTTATCGAATTCTATTAAGAAGTAGCCATGGCCCTCATGGTGAAAATGTTCCTCACGGAAAATTGCGGTGATCATCTTTGGGAGTACGCCTTGGTTGGATCGATCTAAGTACCATGCATGTAATCACGCATCATGGGTGTTAGACTTTTTAACTTCGAAGCGGTGACCAAGGGCTTCCCTACCTCGAATTTCAATCTTTGTTGATCATCTTGGTCATCAGACTTCGCCTTGCCCTTACTTTTTTGTCGCACGACATCATACTCGGTCCTGGCCTCGCCTGATCTGGCTGATACAGCTTGTCTAATGTGCCAATTTTTGGGATCAGAGGTTGTAGGTTTGTCATTTGAAGTACCAGGTGTTATAGGTTTCTGCTTTGGAGTACTAACAATGGCCATCTTGATGGGGTCCTCAATGCATTTCTTTTCTACCTCATTTTGCTTCTTCCCGCTTTCACTCTCGTGTCGTGACGGATGCGAGGATTGTATTGCAGAGAGGATGGCATCGCATGGTCCAAGATTTATGTCACGCTTGCGCCATTGGATGAATGAGTGGACGGCACTTCCTAGAGTAGTTATCTCATTATTGGTGGGTTTTTCCATCCGATCTCAAAGAAAGCGTGCAAATACCGTGTCCACTTGACCTTTGCATAACCTGGCGCTATCGGGTATTGTGCAGACACCCCTTCTTGGCACGGATAGACTACCCTGAGCGGCTGCATAAATATGTTCATCACGGGCACGTTGAGTCGACAGGTGTGGGGTCCCGTATGTCGCCCACGTGATAATGGTTGTTGTCCGCTTCGCCAATGGCGTGGGCGCGCAATCGCCGCGACGACTGTAGGATCGAGAAAACGCTGTGGGCTCGCGATCGACTCAAGGCTTGTTGTACTTGTCGCTCAACTTGTTCTTCAATGGTGCCTTGTATTTCTCAGAACCCTTTCCTTCATCATTTCCATTTCCTTCTCACCCGCCATCTTTAGCTCTCTTCCAACTCCTATAAGAGTCTCCGTGCTCAGGAATCCACTCTCCATAGAACCTTGACCCGACGCCGTGTCCCACTGTGGTGCTCTTTGTTTCCTAGGGCATTGTTAGCTCGCCTTTCTCCCGTCTGGGTGAAAAGATCCTTGGGAGGATCAGGCGTGAAACTCGTGAACTCGCTAAGCGCCATTGCTTCGCCTTCACCGCTCTTGAATGATAAACCCCAAGAGACAACATATTCGCCTCGCTAGCACGTAGTGCTTCACTCGGTCCGTAGTCCGATCAAGGGACTTGTGCCACCAATTGGACCGCTTCTAATTCTTGCCTCTCCCATTGAGCAATTTTACCCGCGTACCCACTCGTGCAAGTCTGTGGGGGTGAGTATTCCTTCTTGCGATGCTAATGTGGTCCTCACCGACTTCCTTGTCGCTTCCGATTGCTTCATCGCCACAAACTCATCCCAATATGGCTCCAATCTTGGGTACTCTCCGATGGTCGACCGGTTTTGCTTCACATAATTTGTGTTCACCGCCTTGAAGTTTCTCCACGCCGCATCCATGGTCATCAATGCGTCGCGACGCACAAGATCTTCGGCTCCTTCGGGAATTCAAGGTTTCTTTGAGCTCATCCATAGATCCTCTTTGGTGGCTCGGGCACTTTATGCCAATCCGAATAGGTGATTGGCACTTTATCCCTTACGATGTACCCGCATGTTGACCTGTATTTTGTCTGCGATTTTCTGTGCAACAGGGCCCATATCTAAGACCTCCGAGATGGTGTACCGCCTTGAGCTTCTTAGTTTTCCTCGTCCTCGGCGCCTTGCAACAGAGCATCATCTGCAACAAGTGGAGGCCTCGGCACATTGGGTGGTTGTGTGGAGGGTAAGGTACCGCCGGGCTCTCCTCCACTATAGGCTCGGCTTGGGCTCCATTATAACTACTGATTCAACCCAAATATAATTTTCGTCAATTATTACAGTAATCATCTCATAGAATTTCAAAGCATGTATGTACTTTCCTGTGTAATATTGTGTGTTGCTAAGATGAAAATGATTTTGCAAGAGCAAGATACTTAATTAGCTCGTAACAAAATCAAGAGCTTAGAGTATGAGGTAATATGAAAGTTTCTAGTCTCAATTCAATGTGGTTACTTGCCCTTCTCACAACAACATGATCGCTTAATTTGTAGGGATTGAGAGATATGACTAAAGATCAATCGGTTATTGGTGTCAAACAAATCGGCACTATACTGGAGTTATGAAACTTCAGAGAGAACCGAGAAGCCTCTATTGCAGAAGCTATGGCACATATGATGGAAGACATGAAAGAACTATAAGGTTTTGTTGTCTTGAATTACGAAATAATGTGGTTTCTAGCTTAACACTTATTGATATTTGTGGTATATATCATATTTTGTTAATGTATTGCTACCTGAACTATGAAATATTTTGTTATCATATTTGTGGTAAGGTCTTCCGCCTTGAACTATGAAATAGTGTTTTCGGTTTGAACTATGATGGTTCACTAAATCGTGCGAGATGACGATTTTGAACCATCCGTGATGAGATATTATGTAGTAGTGTGATTTTCTTGAAAGGCAGAGTGTCCAATCTTGTAATTAACACAACCCGATACAAGATATCGAGAGAGAAATAAGAAAGATGCCAAAGTCCTAATCGATTCATATAATTAAAACTTCCGTATACGCACTCGAATCGGAGAAAAGAATCACGCCACGAAGCTAGCCACGCGCATCCAACGTTAATAGTTAAGTTTAGCTACTCGTAATCACGACGCTGATAGGTTCACGAGAGGAAAAGAGAACAAATTACATGCAATCGCTAGCTGACATATCAAAAATTAATTATTTGGTTTAGCTGTTCGAGTAATTATGTTGACGAGTGCACAAGGAACCAAAAATACTTTCACCGCCAATTGGCGATGTTAATTGTGCTAGATTCCAATATACCACAAATGCATATTCATAATTTAAGAGTCAAAAAAGAAAAAGAATTTCTATGTGTATGTCTCACTGCTCCACAATATATATAACTCTATTTTCTTATAAAACATTTATAATGTAAGTCCATTGAACAAACTAAGAACGTAGTTTCTTACAATATTCTTACCGTGAAAAGGTTGAGTAGTTTCGTGTGATTTTTATAACTTTGTGTTACACTAAAAATATCATCTTTTAAAAATATAGGTCACATGGATGCATGGGTTGATGACTAGTATCTTCTAACACATCTAGTGCGTAGTTGAGTTTTCGACAACCGCAACTTTGGATGGCTTCGTGACCAAAGTTTTTGTATGCCTAGGCGAGGCTTGCGAGTTTCCTTTATCCGCTTCTTCAATTAGATACCTCACATGTGTAACATTCAAGATTTTGAAGTATAAAACAAGTTATTTGGCTTCTCTTACTTCGCAACTCGGTTCACATAGTAAAATGATCGGTTTCACATAGTGGTATTAACTATGTGGTGTGATAAGTGAATAATTTTATCATATAGAATAATACGATGTACAGTCCATGCATGCTAATCACAAGAACATGACGAGTAGAGCACAAGCAGAAAATGTGGCACCGGGGCGGTGTCGGCGGGTCGGCGTCGTTGGGGACGGCGTCGGGCGCCGAGTCGGGCGGCGCGGGCGCGCGAGGGCGGCGACCGTGGCGGCGCGGGCTGGTCGGCGTCGTTGGGGACGGCGTCGAGGCGCGCTATTCGGGCGGCGTCGGGCGCGAGCGCGAGGGCGGCGACCGTGGCGCGTCGGCTGGTCGGCGTCGTTGGGGACGGCGCGAGGGCGCCGGTCGGGACGGCGTCGCGCGGGGCGAGGCGGCGGGGCGGTGTCAAGCACGGCGTCGGGCGCGGGGGCGGGGACGGCGTCGGGCGCGGGGGCAAGGGCACAAGGGTTTTTAGGGTAGAAGAGAGAAGGACGGGAGTTTTAAGGGTAAAGGGTACAAGCGGCTGGATCTATTATTTATAGATGGAGTATTATCAGTGGCGGTTCTTAGAAAGAACCGCCACTGATAACATTATCTATGGCGGTTCGTATACAGAACCGCCACTGATAACATTATCTATGGCGGTTCGTATACAGAACCGCCACTGATCAACATATTATCCGTGGCGTTCTTTATACGAACCGCCACAGATATGTTATCGATGCGATTATTTTTAAGAACCGCCACAAATAAATATACTATCTGTGACGGTTCGTATACGTAACCGCCATCGATAATGTATTATCTCGTGGCGCTCAGTATACGAACCGCCACAGATAATATTATCGCGGCGGTTCTTTTAAGAACCGCCACCGATGTGCCTCCTTGAAATTTGTTTCAATCTTATACACTATTGTCGAATAGCAATACTGAGTTCGTAAGACCTAGTTTTTGGTGCTGCGCAATTGCGGCGTTTTCGATTTTGTGTATTACTTGTAAAGCAAATACATAAGCAGCTTACGAGAAAGAATCCGACTCCTTTCACCGACGGACTCAACAAACTTTCCAAACTTTCAATCGATAGAACACTATTTTGTCATCCCAAAAACAAACAAGTACTCTTCTGAATAATCAAACAATCACCAAAACTAGCAAAGTCCTAAATCGACTAAAGACCAAAAAACTAGCACATAGCTAGGAAACAAAACCGAAAACAGACTTTAAACTACCATGCACAAGATTATCTTCAACAGTTGGTTATCATTAGGTTGATTACATAGAGGAAGACTTGTGCGGCTGGGTCATAATTTGCCCAGGAGCTAGCTCCGCCTCGATATTTTGCCATTACTCGTATATAGCTAATTATTTTCTTTCACAATTTGCCCTTCTTCATGATCGTCGCGATGATAGGTAGCTTCTGAGTGGTTTATTCCTCGAGCCCGATGTTGCCATCTACGAAAGGAGGCAACTCATCAAACTGGTTGTACTCTTCCTCATCCATGACATTCTCAACTCCGACGATCCTTCTTTTCCCTGAAGAACTACATGGCGCTTCTTATCCGCGGGTCGATTACATAGAAGACTTGTGCTACTTGCTTCGCAAGTACGAATGGTTCATCTCTGATCCGACATGTTCGATGTCCAAAGTAGTGAAGCCGCATTTGTCCACCTTGACACCCTTTGGGAGTTGTACCCAACGACACCAAACATTGGGATCTTAAAAATACAGAGTCGAGCTCCCAAATCTCTTCTATGAACCCGTAGAAGCTACTCTTCTTCTTGCTGTGTTGTCATAGGCATCTATGCGAACACCACTATTTTGGTAAGTGCTTTTGCTATCCCGAGATCTCGTAAAAGGTATATCCATTTATGTCGATCCTTGCCATGTCAAGATTGTACCGATGGCCCTTTGCCACCACCTCAACATGACACTCGCTTTCTTTCCTACCATATGCTCTTTGAACCAATGATTGAACAAACGGTTATGCTCTTTTGTTACCCAAACCTCGATCGTCCACGATTTTCCTCTCGTAGCTTATCCTTGTGCATGTCCATATACAAGGACACCTCAACCGATCAAGCAAAACTGTGAAATGAGCTTTTTCAATAATCCATGATCGTAAGAATTTGTTGATTTCTTCCAATCGCCCTTTCCCAAACAAATTTACCTCATGTCGGGATACAGCACTCCTACCGTTCCACCCTCCATGTAATCCACGCAAAACTCGATAACCTCCTCGCTTGCATAACCTTCCACAATGCAGCCCTCCGCGAGATCGATTATGTACATACTTCTTCAGATACCCATGTACCTTTCGAACGGGTACATCTGATGCAGGAATACGGGCCACATACATTTATCTCATTCACAAGGTGAACAATGAGATGAACCATTATATCGAAAAATGATGGAGGGAAATACATCTCTAGCTGGCATAGTGTCTTGACCACATCATTCTGCAGTTCAGAAAGTCCGATGGGATCGATGACCTTCTGTGAAATCGTGTTGAAGAAGAAACACAACCTCATGATTGCCTCTCGGACCTTTTCAGGCAAAATACCTCTAATTGCAATAGGAAGCATTTGTGTCATCATCACATGACAATCATGAGACTTCATGCCGCTTAACTTCAAATCTTTCATCGAGACCGCTTTCTTGATGCTTGCGAGTAACCGACGGAACTTTCACACCATGCAAGCATTTGCAAGTTCATTCTCTCTTTCTTCAAAGAGTGTAGCAAGTCGGGGAAGGTAAAGTCGCCTTTCCTGTCCCGAGGATGTAGCTCACTCGATTTTCATATCTTCCAGTCCCTTCGTGCCTTTAGTCCGTCCTTAGTTTTGCTAGGAATGTTCAAAGAAAAGACCAATCAAGCTATCACATACATTTTTCTCTCGTGCATGACGCCTATGCAGTTGTCGAACTTCTAAGTCCTTCCAATAGGCAAGTTCCAAAATATCGATCTCTTCTTCCATGTGGTCTTCTCAATGCGAGACCTCGATGTATTATTACTATCTCCTTTCCAAGTACGACATTAATATCCTTAACCATATCATATACCTCTTCCCACGACGAGGCCTTGGGGCTATACCATCCACTTTTGTCCCGTCGAATTGTTTTTTCATATTGCGGTAGGGGTGATTCTCACAAGGAACCTACGGTGATGCATGTACACGGTTTTCCTCGAGTTATTGAGCCACACACTAGCGGTTTCATCCATGCACCGGGGCATGCTTTGGCCCCTTTTATAGTAATGATCGATAGGTTACCAAGGGCGGAAAATCATTGATGGTGCAAAACAACAATGCCCATAGGATGAAGTACTCGCTTGTACTCATCCCATACCGCATACCCTTCGCTCCACAAGATCACAAGATCTTCCACCAATGGTTGTAGGTATACATCAATATCATTGCCAGTTGTCTCGGCCCTTGGATAAGCAAATACATCATAATGTACTTTCGTTTCATACACAACAAAGGAAGAAGGTTGTAGATACAGAGAGTTACGGGCCAAGTGCTATGAATACTACTCATGTTACCGAAAGGATTCATTCCATCCGTACTCAACCCAAACCTTACATTCCTCGGTTCATTCCCAAGTCCATCCTAAAGAGCCTATCGATGGTTCTCCACCGCGTAATCGCAGGTGTCTCACTTTCCATCCTTTTACGCTCTTCCGAGTGTCATCGCATCGCTTGGGCATGCTTTTGTTTCCAAATAAACGCTTCAACCTAGGTATTACCGGTAAATACCACACCACTTTAGCGGAGCCCTTTCTTCACCACGGTGCCCTCATTGTCATGGCCTTTACGCTTGTATCGTGATGATTTGCACACGGACATACATGCATGTCTCAGATACTCTTTGCGATAGAGTATACAATCGCTTGGACATGCATGTATTCTTTCTACTTCCAATCCCAATGGACATACAACCTTCTTAGCTAAATAAGTGGTTATCGGCAATACGCTTCCATCCGAAGCATGTCCGCTAAGAGTTGTAATAGCGCCGTGAAACTTTTATCTGACCAACCATTGCTTGCCTTCAATTTTAGAAGTGAAAGCACGGTGTGCAACTTTGTGTATTCCTCCTTGCAACCCGGAACAAAGGTGTGTCCGAGTCATCCAACAAACCCTTGAATTGATTAAACTCTCTCGACTAGTGTAGTTCCTCTCGCATCGCGCAACATCCGAGCAAGATTATTATCATCATCAATGTCCAACCTATCCTCATCGATCCATAATCGATGTCACCGCCATAATGCCTTCTCCATCATCCAATACGTTATCACCTTCATGTATGTTTTCCTCTTCACCGTGACTTGTCCAACGGTATAGCCAAGTACAAAACCTCTTCAATCAAGTGCAAGTGGATGTGCTCTTTGTCCAAAACATTTTCTCATTCTTGCAATCAATGCATGGACAATGTATGTACTCCGCCTTCTTGTGCAACTTGTTCTCCTCAATGCTCTTAGAAAAGCAGATACCCCATCGATGTAATCTCTACAATAACGGTTCGCATTGTACATCCATCTCCTATCCATCTAAAATTAATTAACATATAAAAATTGATTAAAAACTAATCTAATTACTTATCATCTAAATGAGCTAGATAATAAATTCATCATCTAAAAATGATGAGCATCCACCTACCAAATTAGCTAAAATTTCATGTATATTAATATCCAATAATCTTAATTAAATAAATTTAATATATGTCCGCACTAATGGAACCAAATTAATAGTAATTAAAAACTAATCAATACTTTTCCAGTAAAGAAGCCAGATAATAAATTCATCATCTAAAAATGATGAGCACCCACCTACCAAATTAACTAAAATTTCATTTATATTAATACCCAATAATCTTAATTAAATAAATTTATTATATGCAAGATGTATATGTCCGTACACTAATGGAACTAAATTAATAGTAATTAAAAACTAATCTAATTACTTATCATCTAAAAGAGCTAGATAATAAATTCATATATATGCAAGATGTATATGTCCGTACACTAATAGAACCCAATTAATAGTAATTAAAAAACCAATCTAATTACTTATCATCTAAAGGAGCTAGATAATAAATTCATCATGTATCAAATTAACTTAAAATGCAATTAATATTAAATATATGCTTAATCATAATTCATCATCTATAAAAGGAACACAACATCATCTAATGAACCTAGCTAGGAAATAAATTCATCAACTACAAAATGGTAGCTAAATAAAAATAAACAAAATCTAAACTTTTCATCTCATCTACATATAAATCCTAATTAAACTTGGTTTAAAAATTAAATTGCAACAAGATTAACACAAATCAAGAGAGGAGAAAAAATAACTCACCAAGGAACAACTAGAGGAAGTACAAGCACAAGAATTGGAGAAAACGAAATCTGAAATTTAGAAGTTTTGGTTTGCTCTCGGAAGAAGAAGACCAAAGGTCTTGCATCGACCACCTATTTATAGGCAATATTATTAGTGGCGGTTTTTAACTAGAACCGCCACTGATAACATTATCTGTGACGGTTCTATCCTAGAACCGCCACTGATAATGAATTATCAGTGGCGGTTCGAGGATATAACCGCCACGGATAATCCAATAGAATCAGTGGCGGTTGGAGGATAGCACCGCCACTAATAACCTAGTTATCGCGACGGTTCTAGCCTCCAACCGCCATCGATAATGATTTATTATCGCGGCGGTTCTATCCTTGAACCGCCACTGATAATTAATTATCAGTGGCGGTTCTAGGATAGAACCGCCACTGATATTTTTCCCGCCATTTTTGAAATAGAACCGCCACTGATAATTATCTTTGTGGCGGTTCGAAAAAAACCGCCACAAATAGACCGTCACCTATTGCGTGTTTTTGGCGTAGTGTAGGGGCAAGCCCGATCGGCTTGCTCGTGGCAAGATGAAGGCTTCCACGACTTTTACTTATGTTCCGCCGCTATTTCTTTACTTTGATTAATGTAAGCCCTGTGTGGCTAACTTATCTCGTAAGGAGACCATAAGGTCGCATAACTCGGTTTATATACATGTTTGCACTATTTATTCTTATATCCTTGTGTTTGTCTCGTGATGTGCAACCTCAGATGCTGTGTGTGCTAGCGTGATCCCGGATCGCATGTAATACACGAGGGTCCGGATTTGCAGATTCGGGGCCCGACAGAGGTGGTATCAGAGCAGGTTGACTGTAGGTCTTGACCCTAGTTTGGTTGTGCCTAGGAGGGTAAAACTATTTTCTAAAGACCTAATCAACTTGAGCAAGAATATCAATGAAATCTTGACTTATCTCTTCTCTCTTGTTTCATACCTATGCTGAATTTTTATTATTCTCTGTTTAATTTAAACAAGGTTTGTTTTGGCAGATGAGGATGATCCATACCTATGGAGAGCGCACCGGAGGATACGCCATGAGTTATGGCGTATGATGTAGTTGCTCTGAGGTTTTGATGCACCACCGCATCGAGGACTTCGGTGGTACGGGCAGACTTGACGTCGCTCGGGATGTCAAGATCACAGCATGCTCGGGAAAGGACGAGGTGAGCCGTCCTATCTACATTTCGGTCGAGGTCTTCTTTTGAGGTCGGAATCCAGAGACGGCGCGACAGCGATGCGGCAGATTGCCCGCACTTACTCCGCAGAGTTGGAGGCACCATCTTTCGTCACCATCCGCCGAGACAATCATTTTGACAGATGGAGCTTGTGGAGGAGGACGCCACTATCACCCACTGGCGAGGTACGCCATCGCCAGAGGACGCCTGACGAGACAGTCCAGAGCTGCAGAGACCCACGACGAGGTCACGGAGGCGAGGATCCACCGCGGAGGGCTTAGCCTACTCCATGCGTAAGATCTAGGAGTTGGAGATGGCTTTGTACGGACCCGAGCCCGAGCCGATCCCGAGTTACACGATCCGGATCCGGAGGAGCAGAGCAGAGGCACCACGGGCAGAGCAGCAGCCCGGGACCAAGAGAGTCGATGGGGTCTTTTGCACCACCGCAGAGGTCTTCGGATCGATTCGCCCGATGCGAGCACCCACGGTGTATGCTCCCGGGAGCCGCACTGGGTTGGCTCGAAGGAGTGATCGAGTCTAGTAGAGTATAGTGTCGAGACTCGAAGGTTGAGTCGCGTCTTTTTCTTCAGAGTCACCATTAGGTGTGAGTCATCATAGAGTCCTATGTTTGCTTACTTGTTTTGGGTTGTGAGTGTCCCGTATGCATTGCATTGCCCTTAGGCACTTGTGAGCAACCATACAGCTTTATATTATATCAATAAAGTGGCTAAATAAATTAAGTTACACCTGTTTCCCCACATAAATTCTTCTACTTGTCTATGCTTTCTTCTTTTCTTAACCTTGGAAGCTTGCAACAGATGGTGAGGACACGTGGAAATGTTGGAGCCAGCGGAAGTGGAGCTAACCAAAGCGGATAACTGAATGAAGAGCCGATTCTCAACCGCCGCAGTCGATATGCGTAACACGGGAGCCTTCGATCGCCTGACTCAATTTATGAACACGATGGTTCAAACCATGCAGCAGATATCCAACCAAGCTGCTGCGAATGTTCAACCTGGGGGTAACCATGGACCACACCCCTACTCCAGTTGTCGGAGTTTATGAGAACTCGCCCACCTACTTTTCAGTAACGCCAATCCACCGGAAGCGGACGATTGGCTAAGGACAATTGAAAGGAAGCTTCACATTACCCAGTGTGTAGGACATGAGAGGGTACTCTATGCCTCTCATCAACTCGAAGGGACCGCCGCAGAATGGTGGGAAAATTCTGCGCGACTCATGAGGACCCACGAGTATCACGTGGGAGGAATTCACCTCGCTTTTCCGTCGCACCATGTACCCGAGGTATCATGGATCTCAAAAGGAGGAATTCGGAGCCTCAAGCAAGGGGGCCACCAAGGGCCGACACTCAACAAATTCACCTAACCGCACGCTACGCACTGAGGACGTGGCTACGGACAAGGCCGCATAATCCCGCTTCATGAAGGGATTGAATGCGGGTTGCAGTGGGACCGATCACCACACATTCCTCGACTTCCAAGAGCTAGTTAACAAAGCTCTTATCTTAGAGGACAAGCGCCAGAGTTGATGACAACAGAAGCGCAGAATGGCGCAACAAGGAGGTCGTCGGGCCAGCAGAGGCGAGGACGGCACCTCAACAGCTCATCCATGCATCACCTGAGGAAATGATAGGGTACCACCGCCGCAAATCGCCCGATGGGTCGTAATGTTCGCACTCACCAGAATCGTAGGCACGCATCGAGGAACCTCTCGAGCAAAGGGAAGACGTTGCTATCATTGCAATGAAATGGGGCATTTTGCCAATAATTGCCCTAAGAAGGAGGTGTCACCCGTCCGCTTTAACCAGGGAACACACCGGCAAGGACTCCGCGCCAATCGTGAATCAAGGCATCAACAAAGAAGAACTCCATCCCAAGGAACTGCACGAGGCCGAATCAACCACATTACAACGGATGAAGTCCGTAACGCCACGGATGTTGTAATCGGGTAAGTTCCTAGTAAACTCAAGATCACCATCGCTTTATTTGATTCCGAGTTTCACATTCTTTTATTTCCGAGATTTTGCTGTTCAAAATGATATGGAAATAGTGAATCTTAAATGTGTGCTTATAGTCCAATCCTCGGATCGTAACTCCGATCTAAAGTAGGATGTTCGGGTAAGACTAATAATTAATGGAGTTGAGTTCCTAGCGAACTTAATCGCCCTTAATACCCAAACCTTGGATATTATCTCGGGAATGGATTGGTTAACCAATCACAAGGCAATCTTTGGATCATGGAAAAGAGTCATATCGATCGAAAGCCTTGATGGAAAGAAGATTGAGTTTGAAGCAAAATCGGTGCGGGATGGACAATTGATGGTCAACAGCGTGAAGATCTGCCACTTAGAGGAAGTGCCCATAGTCAATGAATATCCGGATGTTTTCTGGAAGATTTACCCGAATGCCGCCGATAGAGATATCGAGTTCGTGATAGAGCTGGTTCCGTGGACAGCTCCATAGCTAAGAGACCTTACAGGATGTCCACAGAGGAATTGGTGGAAATGAAGAAGCAAAATGAAGAGCTCTTTGGAAAAGGGATTTATAAGACCTAGTTCATCGCCATGGGGAGCACTGCCTTATTCGTCAAGAAGAAGGACGGAGTTTTAGGATGTGTATAGACTATCGTGCACTCAATGATGTGACGATAAAGAATAAGTATCCTCTACCGGGATCGATGATTTGTTTGACCGCTTAAGAGGAGCAGAGTCTTCTCCAAAATTGATCTCCAATCGATACCATCAATCAAGATCCGATCGAGGATATCCCAAGACCGCATTTTCGTCAAGATATGGACACCACGAGTTTACAAGTGATGTCTTTTGGTTTGACAAATGCACCAAATATTTTATGAACTTAATGAATAAGGTTTTATGGAATACTTGGACAAGTTCGTCGTCAGATTCATAGATGATATCCTTATCTATTCCAAGACGAGAAGAGAGCACGCCGAGCATGTGAGGCTAGTCCTTGAAAAGTTGAGAGAGCAACAGTTGTTTGCGAAATTTAGCAAATGTGATTTCTGGAAGAATAAGGTTGAATTTCTTGGACACATAATGACAGCAGAAGGAGTTGCGGTAGATCCAAAGAAAGTGGAGACGGTTCTACATTGGGAGCAACCCAAGTCGGTAACCCAAACCGTAGTTTCCTTGGAATGGCGGGTATTACCGTCGATTCATCGAAGGATTCTCTACGATTGCGAGACCTCTTACGCAATTGTTGAAAAGGAAAGGAAATTCTTATGGACGCCTTTGAGTGTGAGAAGAGTTTTAGGAGTTGAAGAGGAGATTAACATCGCACTGTACTAATTTTACTCGACGCTCATCAAGACTTCGACATTTATTGTGATGCATCGCGTCGTGATTGGGATGCGTGTTGATGCAAAATAGGAAGGTAATTGCCTATGCATCGAGGCAATTGAGACCACATGAGGAGAACTATCCGACTCATGATTTGGAATTAGCCGTGGTGCATGCACTAAAAATATGGCGTCATCATCTCATCGGAAATAGATGTGAAGTGTATACGATCATAAAAGTCTTAAGTATATCTTCACGCAAGTGACCTAAATATGAGGCAAAGAAGATGGTTAGAGTTAATCAAGGATTATAATATAGGAATTCACTACACCCCGTAAAGCCAACGTGGTGGCAGACGCCTTGAGCAGAAAGAACCACAGTGTAAATATGCTGATGGAAACAGGTCAGGCAGAATTGTGTAAGGAATTCCAGAAATTAGAACTGGAAATAGTACCAGAAGGATTCCTAGCAACCTTGGAAGTAAGACCTACCCTGGAAGATCAGATCAAGGAAGGGCAGAAAGATGATGATAAGATCAAAAGAATTAAGGGCAAAATGGATGAAGGCAAAGCAAAAGATTTCAAACTGGATGAACAAGGTACTATGTGGTTTAAAGGGCGCATTTGTGTACCGAACAAAAGGGAGTTGAAGCAGTTAATTCTGGAGGAGGCTCATGACTCCAGATACTCAATTCATCCAGGAAGTGCGAAAATGTACCAAGATTTAAAGGAAAGATTTTGGTGGCCAAGCATGAAACGAGAAGTCGCCGAATATGTTGCATTATGTGACACATGCCAAAGAGTCAAAGCTATGCACCAAAGACCAGCAGGGCTATTACAACCCTTAAAGATACCTGAATGGAAATGGGAAGAAATTGGTATGGATTTCATAACCGGATTGCCCAGAACACAAAGTGGATATGATTCCATATGGGTCATAGTGGATCGCTTAACCAAGGTGGCACATTTCATACCAGTAAAGACCACTTATTCCGGAGACCGGTTAGCAGAACTTTATATGGCACGGATCGTCTGCTTGCATGGAGTACCGAAAAAGATAGTGTCAGATAGAGGTACCCAATTTACCTCCAGATTTTGGGGTAAGCTACATGAGGCAATGGGGACTCGTTTGAACTTCAAGATCTGACCTACCATCCGCATGCATGGTCAAACTGAGAGGGTTAACCAGATATTGGAAGATATGTTGAGAGCCTGCGCTTTAGCATATTCCACCTCATGGGACAAGTGTTTGCCTTATGCTGAGTTTAGCTACAACAACAGTTATCAGACGAGTTTACAGATGTCTCCATTTGAAGCTTTGTATGGTCGGTCCTGTCGAACACCATTGAATTGGAATGAGACAAAGTGACGACATGTTTTTGGACCGTATATTCTTCAAGAAGTGGAAGAACAGACGCCTGATCAGGGAAAGATTGAAGATTGCACAATCAAGGCGTAAGAGTTATGCCGACAACCGCCGCAGGAACCGAGCTTTGAACCCGAAGATTTTGTGTACCCTAGAGTCACACCTCTCAAAGGAGTCAGGAGGTTCCATGCAAAAGGGAAACTCGCACCCAGATATATCGGACCATTCAAGATCTTGAGCCGCAGAGGTGAAGTTCCTTATCGCTTGAGTTACCACGCTTTTGACAGAGTGCATGATGTATTTCATGTATCACAATGAAGAAGTGTCTTCGAGTACCGGAGGAGCAAACACCTTTGGAGGCAATTGATCTGCAAGAAGATCTGACTTACAAAGAACATCCGATGAAGATTCTGGACGTAATGAACAGAGAGAGAAGGAACAAGTCAACACGTTTCTGCAGAATTCAATTGAGTAACCATTCGAAAAGTGAAGCCACGTGGGAACGCGAAGAAGACCTGAAGAAGGAGTTTCCTAACCTATTTCTGTAGACAGCCCTGAATCTCGGGGACGAGATTCTATTAAGGGCGGGAGGTTTGTAACACCCTAATTTTTGCTCTAATTTAAAAGTTTGAAGTATTTTTGATTTTTGAGAAATTTTGGAAATTTATTTAAATTTAATTGGATTTATTCAAATAGGGCTTTTCTTGAAAAAAAATTGAATAATGGAAAAGTTTTTGCAAAGTTTTACTGAAAATATTTTAATTGAGTTCCAAATATCTCAAAGTAATTTCTGGAATTTTTCTAGAATTTTTCTGCTATTTCAAAAGCCCCAAATGATTTAATTGAATTTCGGAATTATTTTAAATGTGAAATGTTTTAAAATCACATGAACGAGAATGGGCCGAGCCTATTCTTCGTGCGTGTCGAGCCCGCCCGCCAAAACCCTAGCGCCGCTTAGCCCAAGCCATCCGATCCGGATCGCGCGCTGTCGCGTGTGCCACGCCGCCGCTCGCGTGAGCCTTCGGATCGTCGCCGCCGAACGCACGTGATCGCGCCACGCCGCCGTCGCCCCCGCGAGATCATCGGAGAGACGTGGCGTTGATGGCCGTGACTTCCGCCGCCGCTTGCACGCCGAGGCAGCCCTTAAGTCCCGCTGAAGGCGCCGTGCGAGGTTTTCACCCGCATCTTTGACTCCTCGCACACACGCCGAGACTCCCTCTAGCGCCCGTCTGAGCTCGCCGTGGTTGCTTCTTTGTGCCGCCGCTGTTTTTCCGCTTGCTTCGCCGCGGTTTCTCTCGCCGCCGCCAAGGTCACCGGAGTAATCCTTCCGCCACGCCGCGTCGAACGAGCCACTTCATCACGCCGAGAAGCCTCAGAGCGCCGTGGGCTGCGTCATCTTCTCGACTCGTGCAGCCTTTTCTTCTCAGGCCGCCATCGCCTTCACCGAAGCTTCGTCGTCCGTCCGATCTTCATCGCACGCTCGGTTCGCCCACGCTCACCCTTCTTTGTGTTCTTCTAGAGTAGATCTGCACTGCTAGATCTGGATTGAACGGCTTGGATTAGATCTAGTTTCGCGTTGTGTTTTTGTCTTAGCCGTTGGATCGTTAGTGAACGATGAGATTGTGCCGCGTGCGGCTAAATAGTAAACAGCTCGGTACCGTAGGCGTTAGATTAGATCTAAATGGTAGAGATTGATCTGGTTTTGCCCTAAGGATCCGCGTCGTTCGATTTGAACGCGGCGGAGATGGCACCGCACCCTCGCCAAATCACGTGTTGACCCGTGGGCATTTTGATCGGGTGGAGACCGATCCACCGCCGATTTCGGTGCACCGTCGCGATTGCGCCGTGTGTCGCCGCATGAACCGAGACGCCGCAGCGGCGCGCGGTCCGGCCGTTGATCCGAGCGCGCCGCTGGATGTGCGACGCGGGAGGCGCGAGCCGAGGCGCCGCGTTGGATGCGTGGTCGATCGCTGGATGCGCGACGCGCGTCGCGCACGATCTCGGTCGCCGCGGTGCGCGTGAGGAGATCTAGCCGCTGATCCAACGAACGGTTCGGATCTTGCCGCGTGGCTGCATCGTCGTGAACCGAGTCCACTGAGACCGGAGCCGAGCCGTGAACCCACTCCATAGACCATAGCGACGTGGCAGCCTCTGGGCGTGCCACGTGTCGTGCTAACGTCATCGCTGACGTCATAAATATGTTTTATATAAAAATATTTTGACCGAAATTCATTTCTGTGCTGACGTCATCATGACGCGATGCTGACGTCATATATGCGAATTTCGATAAAAATAATTCAGAAAAATCGGATTTTCTTAATTTCTGTATTTTCAGATTTTATTCAAACTTCAAATGACTATAACTTTTGCATTTTAACTCGGATTTGGGTGATTCAAATTTCTAAAAATTCATAAAATTATGAGCTATTTAATAGTGAATTTTATTTTAATTTTTGAGGTCATATAGTATTCTGTATTAGCTATTTATTGCATATTTTGTTTGTATGCCAGAGACGCAAATTTGCTTGGAAAGTTTCGAGGAAGAATTCGTCGCTCAAGACCAAGCTTCGGAACACGACCAGCAACTCTTTGAAGGCAAGTGATGCTTTGATCATTTTGATCCCAGATTTTGAAATGCAATTTATGCTTTGAAACTATGCATGCTAATTATTTAAAATGAATTTAAATTAATTTGGGATAATGTAGTTAATCAACCCATTTTGTTATGCCACCTTGAATTATTAACTGTATGCCCTAAATCATTGTCACCCTAAGTTTGATTATATTAGTTGGATGTTAATATTGTGCCAACACAGGAGGCTAGATCGCGAGTAAATGCTTAGCCTTGCAACGAATCATGAGTGTTCTTTCGGAAAAATGCTACAATATTGATTAAAGACATATTGAATGTATTTTGAAAAATGGTGTGATGATGCCACATGATGAGATTGAGGTACCGCGACCTGTGTGGTTCCGTACCGATGTTGAATTATTGCCGGCATGTGTTGCACAATAATCAATGGGGTGGAAAATGATTTAGACTGGGGCAAGTGGTAAGAGGCTGTGTGCCAGGTGGGCCTGTGTGGCATTGGGTTGATGAGTGTTGTGAGTCTGTGTGCCACAATGGGCTGTGTGCCACTGTTGAGTGTTGGAAGTCTTGCCTTGGTCAGTTAAGGACTTCACCTTGCAAGCCTTTGATCTGAGTCACCTGTACAACCACATGTCTGATATGGGACAGACCTAGTTGACTAGGGTTCTGATATCTTTCCTATGATACCTCGGGGTGACAAGACACGTGGGTGTATCTGATGGGGAGCGACTGCTACGGCTTGGTGCCCATCCAACGGTGATTGGCCGGCCCTATACTTCGGCTCTGTGTGAGGGAAGTGATAGCGAACGCAATACCAGAGAGGTTCTTTGGTTAAGGTAGAGGTTCCTGAAAAGCTTTGTTGCGACAATCACCGTGTGGTGAGCGGTCAGATCTTGTGGGTAAAGTGTACAACGTCTGCAGAGTGTCAAAACTATTCGAATAGCCGTGCTCACGGTATTGAGCATTGCTCGGGGATTACAGTCAAGGGTTAGATTTTCATAAACAAAACATGGAAGGGGTGGCTGTGTGCCAAGTGTTAAAATGAACTATTAAGGCGTGTGCCGAGAATCCTCGTGGAAAACCATTTGAAATTATTATTACGTATAACTGCTCCAATTGCTTTAATCTAATCGAGATATTGGTTAAAAATGCTGCTTGATGCAAAAGAACCATTTAAGCCAATCCTTTGGAATAAGCTCAGATATAGTAATAGCGCCGCATTCTCATGCATTACTTGTTGAGTGCCTTGTGTACTCACCCCACCTTGCTTATCAACCCCAACATCGTGGATGAGACTACACCACTTGGGAGGAGGAGTACATCGAGGACACGATGAACTAGGGCAAGCCCGGTCGATTGCTGTGGCAAGATGAAGGCTTCCACGACTTTTACTTATGTTTCGCTTCTATTTCTTTACTTTGATTAATGTAAGCCCTGTGTGGCTAACTTATCTGTAAGGAGACCATAAGGTCGCATAACCTCGGTTTATATACATGTTTGCACTATTTATTCTTATATCCTTGTGTTTATGTCTGTGATGTGCAACCTCAGTATGCTCTGTAGGTGCTAGCGTGATCTCGGATCGCACAGTAATACACAGAGGGTCCGGATTTGCAGATTCGGGGCCCGACAGCAGGCACAGAAACTAAATCTAATCTCCACCGTTCAATCTAGATCTAACGGTCAAGATTAACAATGGGTAAGAAAAGAGAGCAGCGACGTGGACGTACCAGAACCGTGCGATGCAGATCAAACGGTCGACGAAGCTCGGTGAAGACGACGGCGACGAGGAAGCGAAGATTGCCGGAGCTGGGGAAGACGACGCAGCCAACGGTGCTACGGGGCTTCTCCGGCATGAAGAACTGGCGCGTTCGACGCGTCTCGGCTAGAGCACTACTCCGGTGGCCTCGGCGACGGCGGAGACTCAACGGACGGCGAGAAAAAGGCGAAAGACTACGGCGGCGCACTCGAGCAACTACGGCGAGCTAGAGCGGAGTCTCTGGGGCGTCTCGACATGCGTGCGAGGAGTCAAAAGACGCGGTGTTGAGTCCTCTGCAGAACGCGCTCACCAACGCGGCTTAAAGGGCCTCGACGTGCGTGAAAACCGTCGGCGAAACTCACGGGCATCAATGCCCACGCCACTCCGGTGATCTCGCGAGGAAGAGATGATGTGGCTCCATCCCCACCGTCCACGTGGACTCGGTCGGACGGCTCCCAACGCTTGGCGACGTGGCTTAACCGCGAGCGTTCGATCGAAGTCGGACGGTGCGCGGCTAGGGTTTTTGGCGTAGCGGGCTGCGCGGGCTGACGACGCACGGGCTGTTTGGGCTGGACCGAAGGGTTTCGGCCCAAATACTATTCACTCGATTTTTAAAACATTTCTGATTAAAAATAAATCAGATAAATAAACAAAGCCAAAATAAATAGCAAAAATACCTGGAAAAATTCAGTAAAATTCTAGAAAATACTTTGAGACATTTGGAACTCAAATAAAACATTTTCAATAAAACTTTACATAAACTTTCCCATTATTTAATTGATTTCAAGAAAGGCCATATTTGAATAAATCCAAATAAATTTCAAGAAATTCTCAGAAATTCTCAAAATTTAAAAATACTTCAAAATTTAAATTAAAGCAAATTTTAGGGTGTTACAGGTGAGCACTCTATCCTGGACTTTCTGGCTATGGTATCGACGCAAGGCTTGTTAGTACTTAGCAGCTCGAATGGATGCTCGCTCTCTGTATTCTTTGAGTAGATTTACATCATCTGTTCGCGCTTGCTCTTGTTCCTCTTCTGAGTAGTTTTCCACATGAGGTGACTTGAATGTTAACTCAATCGAAAGCACCGCTGCAGCTCCGTAGACCAAGAAAAATGGCGTTTCACCAGTGGCTCGACTAATCGATAAACGAACAATCCATAACACCTAGGGGAGTTCTTTCACCCACCGGGTCGAATAAACCTTGAGCCTATCGAACACGCTGGTCTTGATCCCCTGCAAGATCATGCCATTGGCGCATTCAACCTGATCGTTACTCTGAGGATGAGCTACAGAGGCAAAACAGAGTTTAATACCCAATTCTTCACAAAATACTATGAAAGCATCGCTCTTGAACTGGCTACCATTATCTATGATTACTCGATTAGGGATGCCAAACTGAGTAACGATGCTCCTCATGAACTATTTAGCCGCTTCTGAGGTGATGTTCCCGACAGATTCGACTTCGATCCACTTGGTGAATGTGTCAATAGCCACGAACAGGAACTTGTAACCTCCTTGGGCTCTTGGGAATGGTTCCAAGATATCCAAGCCCTAGATAGAGAAAGGCCAAGATAGAGAAATAGTTTGCAGGGTATGGGCTGGTCTAGTGGTTTGCTTGCCATAGAATTGGCAGCTCTTGCACTTTTTCACCAGCTCGCAAGCATCCAGGAGGGCAGTCGGCCAATAGAATCTCTGTCGAAAAACTTTTTTTGACTAGAGTGCGATAGGACGCATGGTTGCGCAGATGCCTCCATGAACATCGAGCAAAATTTTATTGCTCTCTTCCTGGGTGATGCACTTCATCAAGATTCTGCTACTCCCCTTTCGGTAGAGCTTGCCATCTACCAACGCATATAGTTTGGACTTACGTGCAATTTTCTCGGCTGTGGCATCATCGTCAAGGATCTCTCGACCTTCAAGGTAGGCTCGAAATGGAGTCATCCAAGTTGGCTCGCGTTCGAGTAGTGCAGCTTCTGTGTTTGCTGGTTCTACCTCACTAACTCGACCAGGCTGCTGGTCGAGTTGGGCAGCATCTGCCTCCCATACGGGGGAGATGGATGGTTTGAGGAGTTTCTCGACGAAGACTCCTGCGGACGCCGGCGAAGGGGATGAAGCGAGCCTGGCAAGTTCATCGGCGGCAGAGTTGTCACATCGCCTGATATGGCTTATCTCGAGCCCCTCGAACTTGTGCTCTAGCTTACGAACCTCTTTCAGATACGCCGCCATGTTGTCATCCGAACACTGGTATTCCTTCTGCACTTGGTTTACGACTAGTTGTGAGTCCCCTTTCATGAGCAATCGTCTGATCCCATGTGACGCAGCTATGCAAAGCCCGTTGACCAGTTCCTCATATTCTGTAACATTGTTTGAAGCTTAAAAATCGAGTTGTATAACATACTTAAGCTCTTCACCTGTCAGAGATTTGAGCACGATGCCAGCCCCCGAGCCTTGAAGTGTGAGCGACCTATCAAAGAACATAGTCTAGTGGTCATCGACCGCCTTTTGCTCCTCTTCCTCGACGTGTGTCCACTCCGCAATGAAGTCTGCCAAGACTCCTGACTTGACACTGGTCCGTGGCACGAAATCGACCTTGAACTCGTTGAGTTCGACTGCCCATTGCGCAATTCGGCCTGTTGCCTCTCGGTTGCATATAACCTCCTTGAGCGGATACGTCATCATGAATGTATGTAAGTTCAAGCTCCATTAGTTTTAGTGATTGGTTTAATATTAATGTTTAATCATTGTTTAATGAAAAATCTAATCATTATGAGACTAACATGTTTATTGAGCTTCATTCTTATTAGTCTCAAATTTGGATAGAAAATGGAAAACCTAAGGTATGCACTCGTATTCATTTCTATTGTCTTAATCCATACTTAGGATTCAAGTTAAAAGATAAACTCTTCCATTGCCTTAGTCTAAATATGTGCATTATGTTTCCAAATCAATAAATACATGAATGCACACATCTAGGGGGAGTTTATAATTTAACTTATTGTTTCAATTGTATTGATCCATGTCCTATTGCTAAATAACATATAAAGGATCAAGACTTTGAAAAAATCTTGAGTATATATGACTTGTGTAGTTATAGTATACTCATGCAAATATAGAATAAATTCTAATACTATCTAAGATTGATTATGTGCATATTGATTCCAAGCTAAATTATTTATATGCACATACTTAATGGAGTTTGTTCTATAGTTGATGGTCTAAATGTATTGATCTCCTTTCCATCACTCAAACATATATTGGACCATTACTTTCCATCAAATTGAGTATATGAAACTTGTGTAGTTATATATACTCATGTCAATTTAAATGAAATTTAAATTGAGTACGGTTGTCTTTTAATCAAATCAAAGAATGCTTCATCATGTGTTGACGGTATTCCTTGTTAATTAAAGACAAGCAAAAAGTTCTTGAGTATAATGAAGCATTAGTTGCATCAAAGTACTCAAGACACCCTTAAATCATTCAAATTGACTTGGGTTATGCTCAATCGATCTTGGAGGCATCCATTATGTGTTAATGTAGCGCGGTGATGATTGAGACAACCATGTTTGTTGTACTAACATCTTCCATGAGTTGTGAAGTAGATTGAGTCCAAGAAAATGAAGAATTGGGAACGAGAAGTCATCATGTGTTGACGATCTTCAAGAGGTGATCCCGAAGTGAGGAGAAGAGCTAGAAGGTTCATCATGTGTCGATGAATAAGAAGAAGAAGATTCGATCCTGGAGAGAAAATGATTGGAAATCATAAAAGCTCCAAATGGATCTCTAGAGGTAAAGGTATAACTAGCTAGGGCTAAGGATGTTTTCCTAGTCTTTTACCGGTCTCGATGTTTGGATGGGAGACCGGATTGCTAGTTAGGTGCCATACTATTAAGAGGGGTTGAGTCATTTAGCTTGAGCTTCATCATCCGTTGATAAACTCAATCTGTTTCACTCTAGCTCACTCTCTTGATTTAGTTTTTGCATGAAGCTAAGTATTTGCATGTGTTGGAAATAAGGGTGCTCATGCTTGCATCTTATTTGAATCTTAATTGATTTGGTTTTTGCATGAAGCTAAGGATTTGCATGTGTTGCAAAAGGGAGATAGCTTATGCAATGTTATTTATGTGGTTATTGCTTGGAGCTAAGTTTTGCATGTGTTGCAAAAGGAGAGAGCTCAAGCAATTTGGTTTAAAGTGTTTTGCATGAAGCTAAGGATTTGCATGTGTTGCAAAAGGGAAATAGCTTATGCAATGTTGTTTATGTGATTAGTGCTTGGAGCTAAGTTTTGCATATATTGCAAAAGGAGAGAGCTCAAGCAATTTGGTTTAAAGTGGTTGCATGGAGCTAGAGATTTGCATGTGTTGCAAATAGAGAGCTCATGCACTTGAGTTTGTTTTGGTTGTTTGCATGGAGCTAGAGATTTGCATGTCTTGCAAATAGAGAGCTCATGCACTTGAGTTTGCTTTGGTTGTTTGCATGGTGCTAGAGATTTGCATGTTTTGCAAATAGAGAGCTCATACACTTGAGTTTGCTTTGGTTGTTGGCATGGTGCTAGAGATTTGCATGTGTTGCAAATAGAGAGCGCATGTGTTGCAAATAGAGCTCATGCACTTGAGTTTGCTTTGGTTGTTTGCATGGAGCTAGAGATTTGCATGTATTGCAAATAGAGAGCTCATGCACTTGAGTTTGCTTTGGTTGTTTGTATAGAGTTAGAGATTTTCATGTGTTGCAAATAGAGAGCTCATGCTTTGGTGTTTTAGCTTGTGATTGAATCATGTGTTGATCATCACAAGGCTAAACTTAGTTTGTGTTTTGAGTTTGCAAAATATTGATGTTTATGCTTATTATCTTGGAACATGAGATAAGCATTTGCAAATGTGTTTTGCAAAGTGTGATGCTCATATGTTGATCACCTCATGGCTCAAGATTTGATTTTAATCGAATGGATTTGTTATTTGCAAATGTGTGTTGCAAATAAGCTGGAGGTTATGGGTTTGGATCCTAGAGCATGTGAATAGGGTTTGCAAATGTGTTTTGCAAATTGACTTGATCATGTGTTGATCATCACATGGCTAAGAGGATTGATCTCATAAGTTCTTAGTTTATTTGCAAATGTGTTTTGCAAATAAGTTGTGCTTAATGCGATTTTTCGGATATGCGATTAAATGTTCAAATGTGTTTTGCATAGTGTTGTGATCATGCGTTGATCCTCACATAGCTCAAAGAATAAATATTTTATTGGTTTGGAGAAAAGTTTTTGTGAAAAACTTGATTTTCTCCATGTGGCCAGCACTACAGCTCATTGAAGTCGTTAGTACCGCTAGGCATGCAGTACCGCTTGTGGGAGCTGATACTGCCGACTCTCTACCGGTACTACCACCCAATGATGACGGTAGTTATATTCTAGAGGGGGATGTTTTCAGGGTTTTGCCCGATCGGCACTACAGCCCATGAGGGCGGTACTGCCGCTCGACCGGCACTACTGGCCCTACATGGGCAGTAGTGCTAGGAATATAGCCGTTGCCGACCGTTGGAGGTCGAGGCCGGCACTACCTGCCCTCATGGCTAGATTTCGTGTTGGGGGCTATAAAAGGATGCCATGGGTTGGCATTTGGGTGTTGCTGGTTTTGTGAGACACTTTGGAGGGGTTGTGTATGTGTTGCATTCTCCAATTTGGTTTTTGATGTAAGAGAGAGCCCTAATTGCATGTGTTGTAATTAGAAAGTGGATTAAGAGCCTCTTGTGCATGTGTTGCACTTGAGGAGGATCCTAGTGAATGTGTCGCACTTAGGAGGTCTCCAGAGTGCATGTGTTGCACTAGGTGAAGTTCAAGCAGAAGGGCTTGTCTTGTTACTCTTGGTGTTTGCCGACACCTAGGCGACGTAGTGACGTCGTGCGCGGTGAGCTTCTCGACGAAGGTTGTGAGAAGCCCTGACGAAGTTGTGAAGGTCGGTGCTCGCCTACCCGGAGGGGGAAAGAGCAACCACTAGTGAATTCGAGGTAGGTGCTCAATTCGTGGAGCCGGTCCAATTAGTTTGGGCTAACCTCAACGTGGATTAGGGGAGACCAGCAAGTTTCTGAACACCACGGTAAAAAGTATTGTGTCCCTTGTGCTTGCATTCTATTCCTTATTTATATTCAAGCAATTTATATTCATATAATTAAATTGATTAATTTCTTGTATTTTGGATTACATTTTATTGTTAGAGATATAATTAGTTAGTGCACATAGTGAGCCTAGAGAATTTAGGCTTTGATTGTCAAAACCTTAGTTTATCGCTTCCGCATTAATTATTGTTAAGGTTTTGGTATAAGGGTAATTAGGGGTGAACTAAATTGCAGAGAATCATAGAGTAATTTTTAAAGCCGCCTATTCACCCCCCTCTAGTCGGCATCATCGATCTTACACCGTAATCTTGTGCGCATGGAAATTGTGTCGTAGCTTTCGAGAAGTCATCAGGACGGCGTACATCATCTTTTGCACTTGAGTATATCACAGCTTGGCGCAATGCAAGACCTCACTCACGTAATATACCGGCTTCTAGAATTTGGCCTTTTTCTTGGGGCAATTCCGCTCGGCTACGAAGACTATGCTTACTACTTGAGGAGTAGCTACAATGTACAAAAAGAGCTCCTCTTTTTCGTTAGGTGAAATCAGAATTGATGGAGACGATAAGTACCTTTTTAGATCTCGAAAAGCTTCTTTTGCCTCCTTGGTCCACTCAAAAGTGTCCTGTTTCTTGAGCAGCTTGAAGAAGGGTAGTCCTCGCTCACCCAACTGAGAGATGAATTGACTAAGGGCTGCGATGCAACCCGCGAGCTTCTGCACTTCTCTTAGTGTCCACAGAGAACACATCTGATCGATGGCCTCAATTTTATGCGGGTTAGCCTCGATGCCTCGACTGGTCAACAGGAAACCGAGAAGCTTGCCGGACAGAATGCCTAACGTGCACTTCTCAGGGTTAAGCTTCATTCGATACTTCCTGAGGTTGTTGAATGTTTCCTCGATGTCACTGATTAAGGTACTCCCGGTTTTCGATATCATCAATGTACGCTTCGACATTGCATTCGATTTGGGATTTCAAGCAATTTTGGTTGCAACGTTGATACGTAGTACCAGCACATTTCAAACCAAAGGACATCTTAACATAACAGAATACTCCGAAGGGAGTGGTAAAAGCAATTTTCTCCTTATCTTCTACAGACATGCTAATTTGGTGATACCCCGAATAGGCATATAGAAAACTTAGCAGCTCATAGCCCGCTGTGGAATCCACTATTGGGTCAATGCGGGGAAGAGGAAAAGGATCTTTAGGACAAGCTTTATTGAGGTCGGTTTAATCGACGCACATCCTCCAATTGCCGTTGGGATTCTTGACGAGGATGTGTTTTGCAAATAAGCTGGACGCCTACCTTGACCATCTTGGAAGGCTCTGACGAGTCCAGGAGCACTGTCTTGATGCCTCCATCGGTTTTCTTGTCTATCTTGCTGTCGCCAACCGGGTCCTTGGCAGCACTGTCAGACACAGAAGCCTTGTCGATGCCCTTGGATTTTTAGCGCTTGGCTCCCTCGCCGTCGGCACTGATTGCCGATCTGTAGAGATGCTCGACTCTTCTTATCACACCTGAGCGCCGCGCGCTGGTCTCCCTTGATTGTAAGGACTCCCAGTGCCGGTATCTTGACGGTCTGGTACGCGTAGTGCACCACTGCCATGAACTTGGCTAACACTGGGCAACCTAGGATCACATTGTAAGCAGTCTCAAAATCCGCCACATCCAAGAGGATCTTCTCGGTGCAGAAATTGTCGGGTGTGCCAAACGTGATGGGCAACTTGATCTGGCCAAGGGGCATCGATGATGAATGCGGATTTATGCTATGGAACGGCTCGGCTCTAGTCATGATCTCTGTCCGGGGAATCCCCATGTTCTCCAGCATTTTCACGAAGATGAGGTTTAGCGAACTCCCTCCAGCATTTTTGTTGATCACCTGGTATTCGTCGAAGTTTTGTTTGTTCGTGTGATGGAGTGGACAGTACTTGCCTCCTCCACGACTCCGACCCCTGTTGTCGCTAGTGTTGCGTGGCTTGCCCCTTTCGACCGCGGCTACGGTGGAGTCGCCCTTGCGTTTCTCCCGCTGTTTTTATTCCTCTTCGCCTCCTGGTTGGACGACTCAAGCTTGTCGTTGCCAAACTTGGGGTCATCTATATTGTCTCGGGCTTCGGCACGTATGGCGTATTTGTCTGCTAACTCGAAAAGCTCCTTGGTGGTTCTGATCTTTCGAGTGGCGAGCTATCCCTTCAGCTCCCTATCCTTGACACCGTTCTCGAAGGCAACTATGACTGCCTCGTCTGTGATATTCAGGATTGAGTTGCGCTTGTCACTGAAGCGCCGGATGAAGCCACTCAACGACTCCCCTGGCTTTTGTATTACTCGGTGCAAGTCGTTGCGTGTTCCGGGGTGTTCATACGTGCCTTGGAAGTTAGCGATGAACTGGGTCTGTAACTTTGCTCACGATGATATCGATCGAGGTGGAAGGTTGAGCACCATGATCTCGCCGCACCATCTAGGGTGGTCAGTAAGTAGTTGGCCATTACCTTCTCGCTTCCTCTGGCTGCTCTCATGGCTATAGTGTAAATCTGCAGCCACTCGATGGGGTTGATCTTGCCCGAGTACTTCTCAACAGGCCTTGGCTTGAACTTGTCCAGCCATCTGACTGTGCACAACTTAGGGGTGAAAGCTTTGCACCCTTCGTCGACATCCTCGGGGGTCATCTGTCGCAATCCTTGTCGTTCTCCTTGTCAAGGAGAGAATCTGTGCCATGCCGGTGAGCAGCCCCTAGAAGTCGAAGATTCACCCCGTCGGGTCCATCGTGCGGGAGATTGTCCCTCGAAGGCGGGGACTCGATTTCTCATCGCTCTCGGTCCTCCCGGTCACATTCCTCCCTTCGGTCACGAAGGACATCACGCAGATCCCGTTGATCGTAAGGAATTTGATCTCGAAGCTCCTCGAGACACCCCTGATGGGGGTTGGAATGAGCTGTCCTGGAAGCGTGATGGCTTGAGCTAGTCACCGCTGATCTCGCCACTTGGTGATGATCGTGAGATGGTTCTGGTAACCGGGCTCTGACGCCCTGCTGTCTAGAGCGTCCAGGCCTCGAGTTTGCTACTCGAGCAGTCTGACCTTGCGCTGCATCGAGCAACGATTTCATCTAGTTGAACACTGGAGTCTTCGGGTTGCTCGGATCCAGTGGCGGAAGGGATTTCAGTAGCACGTGAGCGCATTGGACATTTTCCTCAAGGGTGCTGAAGATGTCGTTGTTGCGGCTTTGGTGGGATGCTGCTCCTGTGGCGCGGTCTGGCCTGCAGTTGTGGTTGAGTTGTCGAGGATCTTGATGTCCGTGAAGATCCCACACCCGCGGGTGGGGCGTCGTTGGGTTATCGAGATCAAGTTTCCTCGACAGGTTGGCCATGATTCCAGCTGCGGCCGTGGCCACTAGATCTCGTCAATGATCCATGGTATTGGGAGCGACAGCACTTGCGGTTGCTCGGTCTGCAGCCATCAACGTCGTAGGATCTTGAGGCATGCATGGGGGGATCTGGTGTCCCTGATCTCCAACAGTGTCTGCCCCTGGATTCCCTTCATGGGAATTACCGGCAGTAGCACTATTATTGGCACTGGCCACGAACACACATCGATCTGTTCGGCTACTATTCTAGCTACTGCGATCATCGCTTTCGCTTTCGCTTTCTGTATCGACGTATCTGAGGATGCTGGGTTCCATAGGGTCGAAGCCTATGAAGCACACTTCTCGGCGTGGATCCTTAGAGAGGGACTCGGAGAAGCCGATGTGCACTAGGTCTCCGCCCGGTCCCCATCGATAAAGCATGGTTCCGAAGGGATCTCTGATCCAATCGCGGGTGCTTGATCGATGACAGTGGTCGAGCAGAAATCGTCACAGGTGTTGTCGTTGAAGAATCCGCTGGGAGCGTGCACCGAAGATATACTTGATATGCAAAAATAGTTGAAGGCCCCTACCTGGCGCGCCAACTGTCAAAGGTTAGATCTCGGCAATAAACTGTAATTACGGGTACCTTTGGCTTAGCAGTGTCAAACACACAGACGGTGACACACGATATAGATAGGTTCAGGCCCCTAGATGGGGTAATTCCCTACATCCTGTGGATGATGTATGAATCTGATGTATCGAGTACAGAGAAAGATGTGTCTAGCCCTAGTTACAATGAAGATTGGATCTAGGCAATGGCTAAACTATGGCTGGAGGTTGGCGAAGCGTAGTTCGCTGTCTCCTGATTCCTCTGTGTCTTGAAAAGGCTCTCTCTAGATGTCATCTTTTCTCTCCCTTGAGGATACCTACCTCAGGCCTTTTATAGTCGGGGTAGCCCTACCTCAGGTTGAGTCATAGTCGGCTTGGAATACCAGATCGTAGCTGATGAGGTGTCCATCGTCGTGTCGATCCCGCTGCGTATCCAAACTTCCCTGGATACCAGTCGTACTCGTGTTGGTTTCCTCGTATGGGAACTTGATCGAGTCCTTCCTAGAATGGAGATATCCCCTCCGCGTATATCTTATCCTGTAGAATCAGGCCCATGATATCCGAAGTTTTCAGATGCTTGCTAGAGCATATATGGTATATCCTTCATTTTTCTGTTACGTTCTCATACCCTATATTTAGATATTCGACACTCATCACTCTTGGATCTAGAAATAATAGTGGGAGGATGTGTCCTAACGTGCTCTAAGAAATCAAATCTTAGACCCTGGTTGAATCTATAGATTTTGGATTGGTCCAAGATAAGATTGGGTTTCTTCTTTCCTCCAACAAACTTCTCAAGGGTGCTTATGACGTAATAACACTCTTGATACAGAGGCACAAGTGGAAAAAAGGGAAGAAGAGGAAGAAGAACGAAAAGTAGAAGAACGAACAACACATGCATATCTCTCCCTATGCAATGTTGCCTCAATCTTGAGGGCCTCACAAGAAACGCACTCAGTATTCCTAATCCTAAAACCCTGGGCCTCAAGCTTCACCCTAAGGTCCTCATTAATCCTATCTATATTCCCCTCAACCACAACACATCGCACACAAGCATCTTGTGACTTAGCTAGTAAGTCCTTAGTCAAATCGGCAGAATTGACATTCGAAGCATCATTGTCAAATTTTAGTTGACTACAGTGCTCACATGAGCTGACTGGGTCCTTAGAAGCAAATTGTTCAAGTTCATCATTTCTTGCAGAAAGCTTCATAAGGTGAGATTGTCGAGACCCGAATCTGCAAATCCGGACCCTCTATGTATTCTGTGCCAGTCCAGGATCACGCTAGCACACACAGTCATACAGGGTTGCACATTACAGACATTCACAAAGATATAAGAATAAATAGTGCAAACATGTATATAAATCGAGTTGTATGCGACCTTATGGTCTCCTTACGATAAGTCACCACACAGGGCTTACATTATTCAAAGTAAAGAAATAGCAATGAACATAAGTAAAGGTTGTGGAAGCCTTCATCTTGCCACAGCAACCGACTGGCTTGCCCCTAGTTGTTCGTATCCTCGATGTACTCCTCCTCCCAAACCGTGTAGTCTTCTCCACCGATGTAGGGGTTGATAAGCAAGGTGGGGTGAGTACACAAGGCACTCAACAAGTAATGCATGAATGCAAGCTATTACTACATGCAAAGCTTATTCCAAAGGGTTGGCTTAAATGGTTCTTTTGCATCAAACAACAATTTTAAACCAATATGTTGATTAGATTAAAGCATTGGAACAGCTTATAAGTAATACTAATTTCTTCAAATGGTTTTTCTTCAAGATTCTCGGCACACACCTTAATAGCTCATTTTAATACTTGGCACACAGCCACCCTTCCCATATTTTGTTTATGAAAATCTACCCTTGATCAGAATCCCGAGCAATGCTCAATACCGTGAGCACGGCTATTCAATAGTTTGACACTGCAGAGGTTGTACACTTTACCCACAAGATACACCGCCACCACACAGTGATTGTCCGCAACAAAGCTTTTCAGAACTTCGACCTTAACTAAAGAACCTTTCCAGATTGCCTTCACTATCACTTCCCTCACACAGAGCCAAGTATAGGACCGCCAATCACCGTTGGATGGGCACCAAGCCGTAGCACGTACGCTCCCCATACAGATACACCCATGTGTACTGTCACCCCGAGGTATCGAGGAAAGATATCGTAACCCTAGTCAACTAGGTCTGTCCCATATCGACATGTGGTTGTACGGTGACTCGGATCAAAGGCTTGCAAGGTGAAGTCCTTAACTCGGCCAAGGCAAGACTTCCAACACTCAACAAAGGCACACACCCAATGTGGCACACAGACTCACATCACTCATCAACCCAAAGCCACACAGCCCACCAGTACACTGACCTCTTGCCACTTGCCCCGCCTAAATCATTTCCCACCCAGCTTGATTATTGTGCAACACATGCCAAGAATAACTCAACATCGATGACGGAACCACAGTGTCGCAGACTCAATCTCATCATGTGGCATCATCACACCACTTTTCAAAATACATTTAATGTCTTTAATCAAGATTGTAGCATTTTTCCAAAGATCACTCATGATTCGTTGCAAGGCTAAGCATCTACTCACTGCCTAGCCTCCCGTGTTGGCACAATATTAACATCCAACTAATATAGTCATACTTAGGTGACAATGATTTAGGCATACAATTAATAATTCAAGGTGGCATAACAAAATGGGTTGATTAACTACATTATCCCAATCAATTTAAATTCATTTTAAATAAATAAGCATGCATAGTTTCAAAGCATAAACTACATTTTAAAAACCTGGGATCAAAATGATCAAAGCATCAATTGCCTTCAAAGAGTTGCTGGTCTTGTTCCGAAACTTGGTCTTGAGCGACGAATTCTTCCTCAAAACTTTCCGGCAAATTTGCGTCTACGCGTACAAACAAAATATGCAATAAATAGCTAATACAAAAGACTAAATGACCTCCAAAATTTAAATAAAATTCACCAATAAATATCTCACAATTTTATGAATTTTTAGAAATTTGAATCACCCAAATCCGAGTTAAAATGCCAAAGTTATAGTCATTTGAAGTTTGAATAAAATCTGAAAATACAGAAATTAAGAAAATCCGATTTTTCTGAATTATTTTTATACTGGAAATTCGCTTTTATGACGTCAGCACCACGTCATGATGACGTCATCGCAGAAATGAATTTCGGTCAAAATATTTTTATATATAAAATATTTATGACGCCATCGCCGACGTCACCGACGCGTGGCACGACCGCAGGTCGCCACGCCGCTCGTCTATGGATCGGGTCCACGGTTCGGCTCGTCCACCGTGGACTTGGTTCACGTGAAACGATGCAGCCACGCGGCAAAATCCGCACCGCTCGCTAAAATCGACGGTCGATCCTATGCTCGCGCGGCTCGGCGACGCCGATTTCCGCACGGCCACGCGTCATGCATCGAACGGTCCCCTCGGATCCAACGGCCAACGCACGCGCGGACTCGGCGATGCTTCGGATACGCAGCGACACGCGGCGCAATCGCAACGGCTCGCATAAAATCAACGGCCGAGATTGGTCACTCTTCGGTCAAAGGAAACACGCGGCCGCACGCGATTGGTTGGAGGTGCGGCGCTATCACCGCCGACGCTCAAATTTGAACGACGCGATCCTAGGGCAAAGCAGATCCGAACTCAACCGCTCAGATCCGATCCAACGCTCGAGTTACCGGTCGCTTTACTATACATGGCGCGACGTGGCTCAATCCTACGCGTACACTAACGATCCAACTACCGAGATGTAACCAAGTTACAGAGACTAGATCTAATCTCTACCGCTCAATCCGCATCTAACGATGCATGATCTACTCTAGAAGAACACAAAGAAAAGTGACGTGGACGAACCGTGCGCATGCGATGAAGATCGGACGGACGACGGCTTCGGTGAAGGCGACGGTGGCGCAGAAGAAAAGGTCGCGAGTTGAGGAAGATGACGAGCCCACGGCGCTCACGGGCTTCTCCGGCGTGATGAAGTGGCTCGCTCGACGCGGCTTGGCGGAAGGATTACTCCGGTGACCTTGGCGACGGCGAGAGAAACCGCGGCGAGTAAACGATTTAAAAACCGCGGCGGCACAAAGACGCAACTACGGCGAGCTCGCCAGCGCTAGAAAGGGTCTCGGCGTGCGTGCGAGGAGTCAAAAGACGCGGCGTGAAGGTCTCGCACGACGCCATCAACGGGGACTTAAGGGCTGCCTCGGCGTCGCGAAATCGGGAGGAAATCACGGACATCAAAGCCCACGCCTCCGGCGATCTCGCGGGACGGCGTGACATGGCGAATCCTGCGCGATCCGTGCGGCGACGATCCAAGGCTCACGATGCAGCGACGTGGCGACTTCACAGCGCTCAATCCGGATCGAACGAATTGGGCTGGGGCTGCGCTAGGGTTGCAGCGCGTTTGGGCCGGCGACACGCACAGTAATGGGCTCGGCCCATTACTGTTCATCTGATTTTTAAATCATTTCACATTTAAAATAATTCTAGAAATTCAATTAAATCATTTGGAGCTTTTAAAATAGCAGAAAAATTCCAGAAAAATTCCAGAAATTACTTTGAGGTGTTTGGAATTCCATTAAAATATTTGCAATAAAACTTTGCAAACACTTTTCCATTATTTAATGGTTTTCAGGAAAAGTCCTAGTTGAATAAATCCAAATAAACTTAAATAAATTCCCAAAAATTCAAAAAAAATCAAAAATACTCCAAAATTTAAATTAGAGCAAAAATTAGGGTGTTACAAACCTCCCCCTTAATGTAATCTCGTCCCGAGATTCGTGGTATCTACGTAAATAGGTTAGGGAACTCCTTCAGATCTTCTTCGCGTTCCCACGTTGCTTCACTTTTCGAATGGTTGCTTCATTGAATTCTGCAGAAACGTGTTGACTTGTTCCTTGTCTCTCTGTCCATTACGTCCAGAATCTTCATCGGATGTTCTTTGTAAGTCGATCTTCTTGCACTCAATTGCCTCCAGAGGTGTTTGCTCTTCCGCACTCAAGACACTTCTTCGATTGTGTACATGGAATACATCATGCACTCCCGCCAAAGACGGCAGAATCAATCGATAAGCATCTTCACCTCTGCGGCTCAAGATCTTGAATGGTCCGACATATCTGGTGCGAGCTTTCCTTTGCATGGAACCTTCTAACTCCTTTGAGAGGCGTGACTCTAAGGTACACAAAATCTTCTGTTCAAAGCTCGGTTCCTCGCGACGGTTGTTAGCATAACTCTTCCGCCTTGATTGTGCAATCTCAATCTTTCCCCGATCGTATGCGATCTGTTCTTCCGCTTCCTGAAGAATGTCTAGTCCAAAAACATGTCGTTCGCTTGTCTCATTCCAATTCAATGGTGTTCGACAGACCGACCATACAAAGCTTCAAATGGAGACATTTGTAAACTCGCCGATAATCGTTGTTGTAACTAAACTCAAAGATAAGGCAAACACTTGTCCCATGAGGTGGAATATGCTAAGGCACATGCCTCAACATATCCTCTAATATCCGATTGACTCTCTCGCTTGTCCATCCGTCTCATGGATGGTATGTCAGATCAAGTTCAAATGAGTTCCCATCGCTTCATGTAGCTTACCCCAAAATCTGGAGGTAAATTGGGTACCTCTGTCTGACACTATTTTTTTCGGTACTCCAAGCAAACAAACAATTCTTGACATATAAAGTTCTGCTAACCGGTCTCCTGAATAAGTGGTCTTCACGGGTATGAAATGTTCCACTTTAGTTAAACGATCTACTATGACCCATATGGAATCATATCCACTTTATGCTCTAGGCAATCCGGTTATGAAATCCATACCAATTTCTTCCCATTTCCATTCAGGTATCTTTAGGGGTTGTAATAGCCCTGTTGGTCTTTGGTGCATAGCTTTGACTCTTTGGCATATGTCACATATTGCAACGTATTCGGCGACTTCTCGTTTCATGCTTGGCCACCAAAATCTTTCCTTTAAATCTTGATACATTTTCGCACTTCTGGATGAATTGAGTACTTGGAGTCATGGGCCTCCCCTGCATTAATCGCTTCAACTCCTTTTGTTCGGCACACAAATGCGCTCTTTAAACCACATAATACCTTGTTCATCCAGTTTGAAATCTTTTGCTTTGCCTTCATCCATTTTGCCCTTAATTCTTTTGATCTTATCATCATCTTTCTGCCCTTCCCTGATCTGATCTTCCAGGGTAGGTCTTACTTCCAAAGTTGCTAGGAATCCTTCTGGTACCATTTCCAGTTCTAATTTCTGGAAATCCTTACACAATTCTGCCTGACTTGTTTCCAACAAAGATATTTACACCGTGGTTCTTTCGCTCAATGCGCCGCCACCACGTTGGCTTTACCCGGATGGTAGTGAATTCCCACATTATAATCCTTGATTAACTCTAACCATCTTCTTTGCCTCATATTTAGGTCAGCTTGTGTGAAGATATACTTAAGACTTTTATGATCAGTATACACTTCACATCTATTTCCGATGAGATGATGACACCATATCTTTAGTGCATGCACTACGACAGCTAATTCCAAATCATGAGTTGGATAGTTCTCCTCATGTGGTCTCAATTGCCTTGATGTATAGGCAATTACCTTCCTATTTTGCATCAACACGCATCCCAATCCCTGACGCGATGCATCACAATAGATGTCGAAGTCTTGATGAACGTCAGGTAAAACTAGTACACGTGCTGATGTTAATCTTCTCTTCAACTCCTGAAAACTCTTCTCACACTCAGGTGTCCATAGGAATTTCCTTTCCTTTTTCAACAATTGCGTAAGAGGTCTCGCAATCGTAGAGAATCCTTCGATGAATCGACGGTAATACCCGCCATTCCAAGGAAACTACGGATTTGGGTTACCGACTTGGGTTGTTCCCAATGTAGAACTGCTCCACTTTCTTTGGATCTACCACAACTCCTGCCGCAGCCATTATGTTTCCAAGAAATTCAACTTTATTCTTCCGTAAATCACATTTGCTAAATTTTGCAAACAATCTGTTGCTCTCTCAACTTTTCAAGGACTAGCCTCAAATGCTCGGCGTGTTCTTCTCTCGCCTTGGAATAGATAAGGATATCATCTATGAATACGATGACGAACTTATCCAAATATTCCATAAAACCTTGTTCATTAAGTTCATGAAATATGCCGTGCATTTGCCAAACCAAAAGACATCATCAGAAACTCAGAGTGTCCATATCTTGACGAAAATACAGTCTTCTAATATCCTCCGATCGGATCTTCAATTGATGGTATCCTCGATCGGAGATCAATTTTGGAGAAGACTCGCTCCTCTCAATCGGTCAAACAAATCATCGATCCCGGTAGCGGATACTTATTCTTTATCGTCACATCATTGAGTGCACGATAGTCTATACACATCCCAAACTTCCGCCCTTCTTCTTGACGAATAAGACAGTGCTCCTATGGCGATGAACTAGGTCTTATAAATCCTTTTTCCAGCAGCTTCAATTTGCTTCTTCATTTCCACCAATTCCTCTGTGGACATCCTGTAAGGTCTCTTAGCTATGGGAGCTGTCCCTGGAACCAGCTCTATCACGAACTCGATATCTCTATCTGGCGACATTCCAGGTAAATCTTCCGGGAAAACATCCGGATATTCATTGACTATGGAAACTTCCTCTAAGCTGACAGTCTTCATGCTGTTGACCATTAATTGTCCATCTCGCACTGGTTTTGCTTCAAACTCAATCTTCTTTCCATCCGGGCTCTCGACCGATATGACTCTTTTTCCGAAGTCCAATACTGCCTTGTGATTGGTTAACCAATCCATTCCCAGGATAACATCCAAGGTTTGGGTATTAAGGACGATTAAGTTCGCTAAGAACTCAACTCCATTAATTATTAGTCTTACCCCGTAACATCCTACTTTAGATCGGAGTTCTGATCCAGGATTGACTATGAGCACACATTTAAGATTCACTATTTCCATATCATTTTGAACAGCAAAATCTCGGAAATAAAAGAATGCGAAGCTCGGAATCAAATAAAACGGTAGCTGGTAATCGAGTTTACTAGAACTTACCCAAGATAACGTCCGTGGCGCTCAACTTCATCCGCTGTAATGTGGTTGACTCGCCTCGTGCAGTTCCTTGGGATGGAGTTGTCTTGTTGATGCCCCACGGTTCACGATTGGCGCGGAGTCCTTGCCGGTGTGTTCCTAGGTTAAAGCGGACCGGGTGACACCTCCTTCTTAGGGCGCTTGTTGGCAAATGCCCCATTTCATTGCAATGATAGCAACGCCTTCCCATTGCTCGAGAGGTTCCTCCACCTGCGCTACGCTCGGGCCGAGTTCGAACATTCGACCCATCGGGCGATTTGCCGCAGTGGGGCCCTATCATTACCTCCGGCCGGTACCGATGAATCGCTGAGGTGCCGTCCTCCGCCTCGCTGCCCCGACGACTCCTTGTTGCGCCATTCTCGCTTCTCTTGTCATCCAACTCTCGGCGCTTGTCCTCTAAGATAAGAGCTTTGTTAACTAGCTCTTGGAAGTCGTGGAATGTGTGGGTGATCGGTCCCACTGCAACCTCGCATTCAATCCCTTCATGAAGCGGGATTGTCCGCCTTATCCGTAGCCAAGTCCTCCGTGCGTAGCATGCCGCTTAGGTGAACTTGTTCGTAATCGCCACCGATCGCCGCTTTGCTTGAGGCTCCGAATTCCTCCTTTTAAGATCCATGATACCCTGCACGTGGTAATCGGCGGAAGGTCGAGGTGAATTCCTCCCACGTGATACTGTGGGTCCTCATGAGTCGCGCAGGTTTTCCCACCATTCTCGGTAGTCCTTCGAGTTGATGAGAGGCATAGAGTACCTCTCATGTCCTACACACCGGGTAATGTGCAGCTTCCTTTCAATTGTCCTTAGCCAATCGTCGCTTCTATTGGATTGGCGCACTCGAGAAAGTGGGTGGACGAGTCCTCATAAACTCCGACAACCCGAGTACGGGTATGGTCCATGGTTACCCCTGTGTTGAACATTCACAGCAGCTTGATTGGATATCTCACGCATGGTTTGAACCATCGTGTTCATAAGTTGAGTCTGGCAACAAGAAGGCTCCTGTGTTCTCGCATATCGACTGCGGCGGTTGAGGGATCGGCTCTTCATTCTCGTTGTCCGCTGGTTAGCTCCACTTCCTGCTCCAACATTTCCACGAGTCCTCACCATCTGCTGCCGCCTTCCAAGGTTAAGAGAAGAAGAAAGCATAGACAAGTAGAAGAATTCATGTGGGAAACAGTGTAACTTAAATTATTTAGCCACTTTATTGATATAATATAAAGCAGTACGGTTGCTCACAAGTGCCTAAGGGCAATGCAACACATACGAGACACTCACAACCAAAAACAAGTAAGCAAACATAGGAATCCATGACGACTCACACCTAATGGTGACTCTGAAGAAAAAGACGCGACTCAGACATTCGAGTCTCGACACTACACTCTACTAGACTCGATCACCATCGAGCCAACCCGCCACGGCTCCCTCGAGCATACACCGTGGGTGCTCCAAATCGGGCAACCGATCCCGTGACTCATCGCGGTGGTGCAAATGACCCCATCGACTACCGTCCCGGCTGCTGCTCGCCTCGCGACCGTGCCTCTGCTTTGGCTCCTCCGGATCCGATCGTAACTCCGAATCGCTCGTGCTCGGGTCCATACAAAGCCATCTCCAACTCCCGGATCTTCGCATGGAGTGAGCTAAGCCTCCCGCACCGGATCTTTGCCTCTGCGACCTCGCCGCGGTCCTCTCGCAACTCCCTAATGTCTCATCCAAGGCGCCCTCCTAGGCGATGACGCACTCGCCAGTGGGTGATAGTGGCGTCCTCCTCTACAAGCTCCATCCTCTCCAAACGATTGTCTCGACGCGGATGGTGACGAAAGACGGTGCCTCCAACTCGCAGTAAGTGCGGCACCGCCGCGACGCTCGACGCTACGACTCGGATTCCGCCTCAAAAGAAGACCTCCGACCGTGATGTAGATAGGACGGCTCTCCTCGTTCTCTCCCGAGCATACATCGTGTGATCTTGACATCCCAGCGACGCCAAGTCCCGCCTGCACCACCAAGTCCTCGATCGCTGGTCCGTCAAAACCTCCGAGCAATCGCATCATACGCCATAACTCCGCAGCAGATCCTCCGTGCGCTCTCCATAGGTGTGGATCATCCTCATATGACAAAATAAACCTTGTTTAAATTAAACAGAGAATAATAAAATTCAAAGATAGGTATGAAACAAGAGAGAAGAGATAAGTCAAGATTTCATTGATATTCTTGCTCAAGTTGATTAGGTCTTTAGAAAATAGTTTTACCCTCCTAGGCACGACCAAACTAGGGTCAAGACCTACAACGACTTTGCTCGATACCACCTCTGTCTGGACCCGAATCGCAAATCCGACCCTCTGTATTCTCGTGCGATCCAGATCACGCTTAGCACACACAAATATACTGTGGTTGCACATTACGCATATTCACAAAGATATAAGAATTAATAGTGCAAACATGTATATAAATCGAGTTGTACGACCTTATGGTCACCTTACAGATAAGTCACCACACAGGCTTACATTATTCAAAGTAAAGAAATAGCAATGGAACATAAGTAAAGGTCGTGGAAGCCTTCATCTTGCCACAGGCAACCGATCGGGCTTGCCCCTAGTTGTTCAGATTCATAGTGTTATGCCCTTGAGGCAATCATTTAGATGATTGTAACATGACTATGTTTATGAATAATAATATGATTATTGGTCCAATGAATGTATATCATTGTATTGATCAACAAGTATGTGACTTGATTATGAAGCTCTTTACTTAATGATGTAATTCGATAAATATCTCGATCGGATATCATCGATAGGACTACGATGAATAGATCAAGACATGTAGTGATCGATGATCATGCTTCATAGATCATGGGATATGGAGATATCATCTCTACATTGTGGACCATGTTGAAGAACATGGGTTAGATAGACCCGCTATGGGACATCGCGAGAATGTTTCATTCTTATGTGTCATCGTGTATCTCATACCTAGAAGATGTATGATCCTTAGACCTCGAGATTGTCATATTCCCTACATGTGTAATAGTTTTCCTTGGGGCTATCAAACACTACTTCCTAACCGGATAGTTATAAAGGTAGCTTTCATGTTTACTATGAAACGTGCAGAGGGAAGTGAGCAATAAGATGGAATTTGCCACTCCAATGAAACGGAGATATATGACAAGGCCACTCGTGTGATATGATTAAGAAAGTGCATGGCCATGCCGTGATTGAGGAGTCAATCACAACTTATTAATATATCACGGATACGAGAGATGGATTGAATCATCAAAGGATGACATGCTTCTCGCCTTGAGATCAATCTTCATATACTTGGCAAAGGGATTATTACATGAGTTCTTTTGATAGGTTCTGCTCGATTTGATCACGGTATGTTTGGGAGTTGGCATACTTTGCAAGAAGCCGCTACCAACTATTGGATTGAAAAGGAGTTTTCCAATCCATGTCCAAACGTATGTGAACTGCAGGTCACACACTTAATGGGCTGGGACGCATTAATTTGGATTGGATCCGTAATTAATGAACCTCGTGGGCTTAGCATGCTGGTGGGCCCTGGTTTAGGGTTTCATCTCGTGGCTATATAAGGAGGGGAGGAGGGAGGGCGCAGTGTGTGCTTTCCACGGTTTAGGTTTGATTCACTTGAAACCCTAGCCTCCTCCTCTCGCTGCCCCTGCCGAGCGACTAGGTGCTTGCACACACGCGCACGGCGCTCCATCTCTCGGACGTGTGGACTCATCATGGTGACGCTGCGCGATCAAGGCGTGGGAGGACGATCCACGGCGAGGCGAGGACGATCCACTACATCGACGCAACGATCGCGGCGAGGACGAACCACTACATCGACGCGCGAAGGATTCCGCAACTGCGCGTCTAGTGGTAATCTTATCTATGATCCTCTTCTTGCGAGTAGCTTTCTGGTTGCGCGGTAGTTTTTTTTTTTCGTGCTAGCGTAGCATACCGCGTTTCCCTTCAGTATCCTCGATGTACTCCTCCTCCCAAACTGGTGTAGTCTCCTCCACTGATGTAGGGGTTGATAAGCAAGGTGGGGTGAGTACACAAGGCACTCAACAAGTAATGCACAGAATGCAGTGCTATTACTACATGCAAAGCTTATTCCAAAGGGTTGGCTTAAATGGTTCTTTTGCATCAAACAGCAATTTTAAACCAATATCTTGATTAGATTAAAGCATTGGAACAGTTATAAGTAATACTAATTTCTTCAAATGGTTTTTCTTCGAAGATTCTCGACACACACCTTTAATTCATTTTTAACACTTGGCACACAGCCACCCTTCCCATATTTTGTTTATGAAAATCTACCCTTGATCAGAATCCCGAGCAATGCTCAATACCGTGAGCACGGCTATTCGAATAGTTTGACACTCTGCAGAGGTTGTACACTTTACCCACAAGATACGATCGCCACCACGCAGTGATTGTCCGCAACAAAGCTTTTCAGAACTTCTACCTTAACCAAAGAACCTCTCCCAGATTGCCTTCACTATCACTTCCTCACACAGAGCCAAGTATAGGACCGCCAATCACCATTGGATGGGCACCAAGCCGTAGCACGTACGCCCCATACAGATACACCCCGTAATGTCACCCCGAGGTATCGGAGGAAAGATATCGTAACCCTAGTCAACTAGGTCCGTCCCATATCGCACATGTGGTTGTACGGGTGACTCGGATCAAAGGCTTGCAAGGTGAAGTCCTTAACTCCACCAAGGCAAGACTTCCAACACTCAACAAAGGGCACACACCCAATGTGGCACACAGACTCACATCACTCATCAACCCAAAGCCACACAGCCCACCAGTGCACACACCTCTTGCCACTTGCCCAGTCCTAAATCATTTCCCACCCATTGATTATTGTGCAACACATGCCAAGAATAACTCAACATCGGTGCGAACCACACAGTCATTGTACCTCAATCTCATCATGTGGCATCATCACACCACTTTTCAAAATACATTCAATGTCTTTAATCAAGATTGTAGCATTTTTCCAAAGATCACTCATGATTCGTTGCAAGGCTAAGCATCTACTCACGGCCTAGCCTCCCGTGTTGGCACAATATTAACATCCAACTACTATAATCAAACTTAGGGTGACAATGATTTAGGCATACAATTAATAATTCAAGGTGGCATAACAAAATGGGTTGATTAACTACATTATCCCGAATCAATTTAAATTCATTTTAAATAAATAAGCATGCATAGTTTCAAAGCATAAACTACATTTTAAAAACTGGGATCAAAATGATCAAAGCATCACTTGCCTTCAAAGAGTTGCTGGTCTTGTTCAAACTTGGTCTTGAGCGACGAATTCTTCCTCGAAACTTTCCTCGCAAATTTGCGCTCACGCTGCATAAACAAAATATACAATAAATAGCTAATATAGAAGACTAAATGACCTTAAAAATTCAAATAAAATTAACCATTAAATAGCTCACAATTTTATGAATTTTTAGAAATTTGAATCACCCAAATCCGAGTTAAAATGCCAAAGTTATAGTCATTTGAAGTTTGAATAAAATCTGAAAATACAGAAATTAAGAAAATCCGATTTTTCTGAATTATTTTTATACTGGATCCGAAGGCGACGATCCGAAGGCTCACTCATGCAGGCGACGTGGCGCACTCACAGGCGTTCAATCCGAATCGGACGACTTGGGCTGGGGCGGCGCTAGGGTTGTGGCGCGGTTGGGCCGGCGACACGCACAGTAATGGCTCGGCCCATTACTGTTCATCTGATTTTTAAATCATTTCACATTTAAAATAATTCTAGAAATTCAATTAAATCATTTGGAGCTTTTAAAATAGCAGAAAAATTCCAGAAATTACTTTGATATGTTTGGAATTCCATTAAAATATTTGCAATAAAACTTTACAAAAACTTTTCCATTATTTAATTGTTTTTAGGAAAAGTCCTATTTGAATAAATCCAAATAAACTTAAATAAATTCCCAAAAATTCAAAAAAAATCAAAAATACTCCAAAATTTAAATTAGAGCAAAAATTAGGGTGTTACAGAGATTTCATAGCATCAATTTCAGCAAGCAACTTAGAACAATTATCACATAAGTACAAGTAGGAGAATGAAGAATACTGGCATCAACAGGAATAGCATGAGAAATAGTGACACTAGAAGCAACCCTAGAATCACCAGGTTCTCCTATCAAGCTAGCATTCTTCGCTCTAAGAACATCAGAATTAGATAGCACACTATCATGCAAGATCCTTAGGTTCTCCAACTCCACAAGCAAAGCATCGCAAATAGAACAATCATCAGTGCCACGGGAGGGACTAGATCTAAGTGAAGCAAACTCCCGTGACAAGCTATCTACTTCCTTCTGAAGCTCAAAACATCTAGCTTTAGCATGAAATTTTCCTAGATTACAGAAAGCATCATTGAGCTCATCATAGGAAGGTACCTCATCCGACTCGTTATAGAGGTCATCGTCACCGATGCCGTACTCGTCAGCCATGAAGCACATGCTGGTGAAGTCATCGCTGCCCTTGGTCTTCTCGTGCGAATCATCCTCTCCATCATCATTACTCCACGTCTCGATGTTAGAGAAGGAGATGTCATCGAGCGCGGCGAGGACGTGGTGGAAGAGTTTCTTGTTCTTGCGGTACTTTGTTTCACCCACGGGATCCTAAACTAGATCATTCTTATTGTGATTCTTGTCGGTGTAGTCATTCTTGCTCGCACCATCGTAGTCGTTCTTGCCCTTCTCTAACTTGGAGCAATTTGCCCAAATGTGGTTGGGGCCACCATACTCATAGCAAGTGATAGATCCACCTTTCTTCCTTTGGAAACCTATCCAACTACTCATCACTCATCTCACAGAGAGCCGAGAGGGAAAAACTAAAGGAATCCTATCGGGACCCGAATATGCAAATTTGGACCCTCTGTGTATACTACACTAGTCCAGGATCACGCTAGTGCACACAGGCTTAACATCGGTAATTACCACAATCATACACAACGGATACAAAATAAACGACTTAATATATTAAATATTACCAATTGAATGACCTTATGGTCAACTTACATGAGTATGCCTCGCAAGGCTGAATAAAAAATTAAACTGTAGCGAAACGAAAACATAGATAACCCCTTAGTATACCATAGGCAACTGACAAGGCTCGCACCCTAGACTTTCTTCTCTTCCAGATACTCCTCCAAAGCTTGAGTAGACTCTTCAACTGGTGATTTGTTGGTGGCAAGGGCGAGTACATAAAGCACTCAACAAGTTGTGCACAGAATGCAATTCTAACATAACTATATGCAAGGCTTATTCCAAAAGAAATGGCTATCATGGCTATTTTGCAATAAAGCAGCATTTATAAACAAGTATAATAAATAGATTATAAAGACAGTAAAACAAATAACAGTAAATAGTAATTTCAGCATTTCTCATGTAAATAAAGCATCAACCTTAAGTCAGATTCCAAACTTCCCATTAATCATCCAACATTCCCATCCAGGTTTTCATTTTATAAAATCTAACCATTGACTGTAATCCCCGAGCATTGCTCAATACCACGAGCACGGCTATTGGAATAGATTATACACTCTAGAGAGGTTATGCACTTTACCCAAACGACATGATCGTATCTTGTTGCCATGCAATTAACAGACTTCCTTTGGTGTGTCGGCAGAGTGATCATGACAAAATCTTTCAGAAACCTTTATCCTGATACTGACCCTCCCGGTAAGCCATATACTATCCCTTCCCCCAGCGGAGGTGAAGGTTAGGACCGACAAACCGTTAGATTGATGTGAGACCGCAGTACACCACATCCTCCCCTATAACCATACTTCCATGTATGCATGCTTTTGTGTGATTATCCACCTAAGGTATCAAATGTCAAAATATCGGTAATCCTACTTAGTTAGGTCTGTCCCATTCCAGAACTTGTAGTTGCATGATTGACTCAGTTCAAAGGCTCGCAAGGTTAAGTCCTTAAGATGACCGAGGCAAGACTTCCACAAACCCTCTGACATTCCTAGCCCACCTTGGCACATTGCCCCTTGCCACTTGACCCAATCTAAATTATTTACCACCCTAGTTGATTACCATGCACCACGTGCCATCAACAAGTCAACATCGTTTCGTGACATTCGTCACTACAACTCAACATCATTGTGTGACAGCACCCAACACACATTTCACAAACATGTTCCATATTCTATTAGTCAAGATTCACTTTTGATATTCCAAAAGACATGATATATACGTGGCATGGCTAAGCAAGCTAAACACGGTCTAACCAACCCATGTTGATTGCTAATATTAACCAACTAATAATGATCCATCTTAGGGTGATAAATAATCATGGCATACAAATGACAAGGTAGGATATAATTAAATTGGTATGATTAACTAATTCTCAATCTAGCTTGAAACAGTTGTACTCTTAAAATAACATGCAATAATGTAAAACAACATAGCAATTCTTTGTAAACTAGGTTCAACATGGTCAAAGTACAACTTGCCTTAGAAAAGCCTTTATTCTTGCTCTAGACCTTGGTCTTGAGTCAACGGATCTTCCTCGGATGCGTCACACAATTCAACGTCTACGCGAAATGAGAGAGAATACCAAATAGACACCAGGATAGAGAGCAAAGAATATCCAAAAATAAAATAAAATTCAGCATTAAATAGATCTCAATTTTACAAATTTTTAGAAATCTAAATCACCTCAATCGAAGCTCGTATGAGGGAGAACGGGCTCAGAGAAGATTCAAAAATTCTAAAAATCAGAAAATTGAAAATCAAATAATAAACTGAATTATTTTTATATTGGAAAACTGATTTATTGCGTCAGCATGACGTCATCACCGAGCTGGACCAATTGCATCGTGACAAGTGGCCTCGGTCCATGCACCCGGTCCATGAAACCTCCTCTGGTCCACCGTGAACACGGCGCACGGCACTTCGGCGACTACGCTACCACGTGGCGAGGCGCGGTTGGCGGCAACACGCGGCTCAATCCGACCGACAGAAGATGAATTGAATGGGCTAGATTAAGCGTAACATGGCAGCATTATGATCGATCAATTTAGATCCAACGGCACATAATAGAAGATGGAGTTTACTATTATCGCGACTATGTAGCTCGATCCTGGCGGTTTGATGATGATTCGATGATCAACAACTCCCGATCTCGACAATGGCGGCACAGCGGAGCAGCTTCATCGGATGCAAAGAAGACGACGAGCCCGACGACGTTCTGGCGACGATCCGACGATGAATCCTCACGGATCCGATGCAGAACCCAAGCGGCGAAAGATGGCTTGACGGTGGCACAACTACACAAATACTAGCAACGGCGCTACAGAATCTTCGGCGAGCTCTAGCGCACGAATGACAGCAGCACGACGACGATGGGTAGGGCTATGGATGCACAACGAGTTGACGAACCTCGGGCGGCTAACCCCTCCTTAAATACCCGTAGCAAAAGCACGCAAAACGAAAACCTAATCCTACACGACGGCGACGACATAATGGCGTTGGACTCGGAGTTACGATCGTAGACGACAACTGAGGTCCGTCCAATCTGCGATGAACGGCTGAGATCACTCCCGATACGGCACGATCAGATCCACACCTTCCAAATCCAACGGATACGATCCTAACTTACCTAATCCAATGCGATGCAATCTCCACCGCTAGATCTTGATCTGACGAGTAGCACATGCTAGGGTTTCATCTAATCCTCGGCCGCACGATTGAAAATCTACGGCACTGGCGACGGCCTTCTAGAAGCCAGGCCAAACTGGGCACAAAAATAGATTAATTTATTTAAGGTAATAAAAATATCAGGAAAAATCCAAGAAAATTCTCGAAAATACTTTAAGACATTTTGAACTCAAAGAAAATATTTTTGGCAAAACTTTATATTAACTTTGCCTATATTTAATTAATTTTCGCAAAAGGGCCAATATACTTAATTTGGATTAAATTCAGATAAATTCCAGAAAACTCAAATAAATAAAAAAACACAAAATACACAAATAATAATAAAATAATATTATAGGAAAATTTTGGGAATTTACAAATCCTCAAAAGTCGATCTAGTGTGATGGGTGACCAAAGCCATTGATTGTGACTTCGTCTTATGAGAGAGGTCAATTTCATGAGTCTTGAATCAAGAATAAAGCCCGTTAAGAGTCAGAGTCAATAGATCAGTGGTATCTTTGATGGAGGTTACCTTCATGTCCCAAACACGAAGATCAAGTACAGTGAGAAAATATCAAGCATTCTTCGAGTCAAACACTACTACAGAATGGTACATCACTATCGCTTCATCTGGGTCGGTTCTTAAATTTTTAGGAAAAAACGATTGTGATAGATGACTTAGGAGAGGTATTAACAATAATCACTATCGGTTCTCATGTTAGAAGTGATTGTGATGTAGCACTAGGTACATCACAATCGGTTCTTATGTGAGAAGCGATCGTGATGTTCATGCACATCACTATCGGTTCTCAAAATAGAACCGATTGTGATGTGCACGTGCTCATCACTATCGCTTCTTTTGTGAGAAGCGATAGTAATGATCATGCACATCACTATCGGTTCTTTTGTAAGAACCGATAGTGATGTGCATGTAATCATCACTATCGCTTCTTATGTGAGAACCGATAGTGATGATAATTCGCATCACTATCGCTTCTCACATAAGAACCGATAGTGATGTACATGATCACATCACTATCGCTTTTCAAGTGAGAACCGATAGTGATGTGTGTGCGCATCACAATCGCTTCTTAAGTGAGAACCGATTGTGATGTGTCTCGCTAGGTTATTTATACTCCTCGGGCTAAACTCTCCTCTGTTGTTGTTTTAGAGGATATTTCTCTGCTGCCACCTAAAACAATAGCTCATATTCTGTAGTTGGAAGCAATACTTGGGTGAGAAAAACTGAAATCCTAAAGGGTGGGTGTTAAGGGGGTAAATTTGAAGCCTAGTCTGAGGAGATTTCCCCTCATTTTGTAGAATTTGTGATTTTCTTCAAAATGTGAGCATTCCTTCAAACCCCTTCAAGTTTGCACTATGTAATTTTGACATGTCACGAAGAAAGTTTAGGTTGCATTGGTATTATGTATATCCTATCAAATTTCACACTTTTTATTTGACAAGCACAAATGGATTTAATTATCTTAATTTATAGTGCTCTCGTGTTAATCTGGAATTATTGTTGCTATCATGAGATGAATGTTAGAGTTTAGGTTGCGGAACCTACGTCTCCCGTTCGAGAGTGCTTATTTATAAATATGCCAATCGAAATAGTGTATTTATAAACAAACAGTCTCGAATTGTCCATGTCCTTTGGATGTGCTTGTTTATAAATATGGTTGGTTGGAAGGGTATGTCCAATGACTCTATAGAACTATGTAAGAAACTCTGTATGAAATCCCTTCTCGGTTCATATAAGACAAATAGTGCTTACCATCTGTGTCGGTTTTTAAATAAAATCGATAGTGATAAGATATTCATGTGTGTCGGTTTTCAGTAAATTAGTGTCGATTTTTTATGAAAATAGATTTATTGAATATCAGTGTCGTTTTTATATTAAAATCGATAGAGATGTTGATCATTAGTGTCGGTTTTTAAATAAAAGCGATAGAGATATATGGACTATTAGTGTAAGTTTTTAAATAAAACCGATAGTGATATGTCAATTATCATTGTCTGTTTTTTTATTAAAACCAATAGAGATATGTTGCCCATTAGTGTCGGTTCTTAAATAAAACCGATAGAGATATGTTGATCATTACTATCGGTTTTTAAATAAAAATGATAGAGATATATGGACTATTAGTTTTGGTTTCTAAATAAAACCGATAGAGAAATCACTACCATCACAATCGGTTCTTCTAGAGAACCGACACAAATGCTGGCCTCATTGCAATCGGTTTTATCGAAGAACCGACACAAATGCTATCTTTATTACAATCAATTCTATTAAGAACCGATACAAATTCTATACCCATTGCAACCGGTTCTTAACGAGAACCGACACAAAAGGCCATGAACAGACACAAAAGGCTAGGAGGACCGATTGCGGTTGTTGAGTATTTGTATCGGTCTTTTAATAAAAACCGATTGTAATTCTATCATTTCTCCTTACAACCTCCCTCTGCGCTCCTCTGCGTCAAAACCTCTACCTTCGTCCCTCCACGTCGAAACCCTAGCCGTCGACCCCGTGCCACCCGTCGATCCCACGCTGCCGCTCGACCTCGCACCACCCATCGATCCCGCGCCGCCCCTACGATCCCGCGTCGCTTCTCCTCTCCAAACCCTAGACGCAAACTGCGCGATTCGCCGAGCCTTTGCCTCGCTTTGCTCTTGGTGGGGTCTCAGAGGGGGTCTTCGCCTCTTTTCATGCTTTGCTCGCGGTGGGGGTCTCCGTCGAGCCTCTACCGCTGTCTAATCGACGCCTATCGGGGAGTACATCGAAGGCATCGAGGCCAAGAAGCTGGTAAACTCGCTCATCCCGTTAAAAATTCCCCTCGCCCTCCACAAACGCTGTGGTTCGATTTGGTGCTCAAGTTATTTGTGTTTTTTCTCTCTTTTTTTGGGGGGGTGGGGTTGGAAACAGAACCCTAGAAAAGGCGGATTTGGTGCTGGGCGGGGACGACGGCAAGGAGTGCACCTTCTGCGACGGCTACCTCAAGCACCAGGCCGTCTTCTCCAGCCTCACTTGCTTGCCCACCGATGCCGACGGAGTCTGCACCACCTACAAGGGTGGCCAGTCAATGCGTACTTGCAGTGAGGTAAACGACTGATCAACTTGTTTCCACCCAATTATGTTTGCAGTGGAAAGGCACCATTTGGTAATTTGTTGGTTTTTTCTCTACTTGCAGGGTTATGAGCCTTTTGTTTCATATGATGGCCTTGAGAAGCTGCAGCATGTTGTTGCTCGCTTGGTTTCGAAGTTGGGGCAATCGCCTTATGTTGGGACACAACCAAATCTGCGTGATGATCTCTTTGGTTTGGAAAGCCTCGGGTTCTCTGGTGGCTTATACAATTCATTTCATTTCAGGTGATGTCTCTTGCTACTGTAGGTAATGTTCAGTTGTGATGCCTATACGAACAATTTCTTCTGCATCCTAACTCTTACACTTGCTTCTAGAACGCCTTTGAGATGGCAACATTTTTATGGTCTCTGGTGAGAATTATTTTTTTAATTCATCATCAGTCATATTGTCTGGGATTAACAGGCATTAGTGTAGGGAGATGAAAGACAAAATGGATTCATGGGATCTTTTCGATTTGTTGGTCTGGATCACAGCTTATTAGTTGTGGGTTCATGGGATCTTTTCGAATTGTTGCAAAAGTTGTCAACTAAATGACTTCCTAGGCCAAGATAAAATATAGGAACTGCACGACCTGTCATCAATTCGCTTATGAAAGGTCATGGTTATTAGATGGATTTCTCATGACATCCTTATAACTTTGTTGGTTGTTTATTTCTTTGCATACATTCTATGCAGTGGGAACAGAGTTTACAATCCTGCTTCATGAAGCACCATTATATGGTTGTTATTTGCTTGATTTCTGGGTAAGAATGAATATGTTGTGAGTTGTGACAGCACAATAGCTTGGCACCACATTAGTGTTTCACATCCGTTTGTATTAATTATAGAATAAGAGGAAGTTGGGTTGACTATCTAGCTTGCCTGATTGTGCAGGATCTGAAGCAATGTTTGCAATGAACATAAAAAGGAGTATATCTAAAAAATATACATATCACCTCTGAAAAAATGTAAATACCACTCAACTATTCTTATATACTCATATACTACATGTACATACCCTCTGTTGTACGAGATACTCCCTAGTTGTGAGATACGGCATATGGAGTAACTACTCCCAAGAGTAGAAAAGAGGCTATATATAAATAAGATATCTTAACATTAGTATTTAAGTATACCTTAATTAAGTCATAAGAAAGTATAACATGTTGGTTTAAGTAGTATATTAGAAGTGGGAGTATGTACTCCTAGGAGTAAAATAGCCACATCCCAACCACGGAAGCGCCTAAAGAGTTGTCCACCCGCCATGCTTCCCTACCTCGGAAGGAGGTAAGGCGCTACAGAAGCTCGAAAAGAGACCTACCGAGCCATGGCACCTTGGTAGGCCTAGATTCTTGCTGAGGACTAGCACCTCGGTTGGACTAAGTGTTATTAATATGGACACTTCTCTTACAGTGCAATCCAGGTAATTCCTACACAACATTTTATATATTTTTTTGTGCTGATCATTTAGTTTTTTCTACAGCTTTCTTTCACTTCTGTAGTTTACCTTGCGCTGATTTTGGCATATGTGGGTCAAGCTACTTATTTATCAAAACATATGACTTCTACTCAAGCTCCCAAGTTGGATTTTACATTGCAGTTCCAAGTATGTTTTTGTATTTTAGCTCATGTATTCATATGACAGGAACTAGTATGTACATCTTGAACATCAGACCATATTACTCTCATCAACAAAAATTACATCATATTCCTGATTCATTTTACTATCAGTCATCAGATATGAAGAGATCTCTGATAGTTTAGATCATTTAAATTGGAAATTAGTCTGGTTAAGTGCACTATACATTGTGAATTCACTCCCAGTCCCCCGCCACTTCGTATGATGTTTTGAGTTTTATTTTGTAAACAAATGTGATATATGTTATAATAAAGTGTTTGTGTTCTGTGAATGTGATATATATGTACATAATGTGTGCAATGATTTATATTGTGTGAATGTGATATGTGCATATTATGTGAAATATGTGCTGATTGGTGGGTGAATTGGAAAACAGCACACTCCCTCATTTCTATCGGTTCTCAAAAGGAAATGATAGAGATGAGGGGGTCATCTCTATCGGTTCTTTGTAACAAGCGATAGAGATGAACCCCTCATCTCTTTCGGTTCTTTGGAAGAAGTGATAGAGATAACTATCACCTCTCTATCGGTTCTTTGAAAGAAGTGATAGAGACGAACCCTCATCTCTATCAGTTCTCAGAAGAAAGCGATAGAGATGAGTGGCTCATCTCTATCGGTTCTTTGTAAGAACCGAGAACCGATAGAGATGAATACCTCATCTCTATCGGTTCCTTGTGAGAAACGATAGAGATGAGGGTTCATCTCTATCGCTTCTTTCAAAGAACCGATTGAGATGATCCCCTCATCACAATCGGGCAAGAACCAACTATGATAACGCTGTCTCATCTCTATCTAATGACTTTGTGTCGTCACTAGAACCGACTGTGATGACAAAAAAGAACCGATTGTGATGCATATTTGTGTAGTAGTGAGAGTATGTGGTATCTACAGCTCGAAGATCATTCAAAATCTTAGTGAAATGTGCAAAGCACTTGTCAATTACTCCCTAGCGTGCTGCTCACACTTGTTGTAGTCACGATTGAATTGATCTTGTCTCACTATCTTGATCTGGGTGGTACCATCATGGTAGGCATCAAGAGTCATCCAAATCTGGTGAGCATATTTGAGATGAGAAATCCTATCATACTCACTGTGGATAAGTCCTTGTATAAGAATATTCCTTGCCTTAGCGTTTGCCTCAACACCAACCATATTTCCAGCTTTGACGTTTTCATCAACAGGAACCTCATATAGAAGCTTAACCTTCTGCCAAATCATGAAGCTTTGGCAATGATGTATGATTCCATCCGAGATTTCTAAAAGGGATAGTCGATCTCCAAAAATAATGGAGACTTGGTGGAATATTTATCAGTCGTCATGGCTCTAGAGACCGGTAAAGATCTAGAAAGAGCAAAACCGGGCTCTGATACCAGTTGAAGGACCAAATTCAGCAACTATAGAGGGTTAATAGGAGCCAAATAAAAATTTTCACTCAAGAATCTCTTCAAAAATACTAGTGCTATGGAGCAAACACTAGGTTCAAGAATACCAAAAATAGGGTGAATGGAGCAAGAATTTCAGCAACTCAGATGAGTAGAAATATCAAATTTGGCCGTTAAGAAACGTGAATAACTTTAGATCTACTTATCCAAAATTGATGAAACTTGGATCATAGAAAGATAAGGTCCTCAATGTCATGGTTTAAAAAGGAATTTCGAAATAAATCCTAAATAAGAGACCTATCTAGCTCAATATCCTTGCTGCACAAAAAAAGGAATTTCAAAAACTTGAGCGTCAAGAAACATCAATAACTCTAGATCTACTCATGTAAAATTCATGAAAATTGAGAAATAGCAATATAAGGTCCTCAGAGTCATGATTTCTAAACAAATTTCAAAATAAAGCCCAAATAAGAGACTTGTCTATCTTAACATCCACACTGTACAAAAACAAGAATTTCTAAAACTTTACCGTGAGGAAACTTTAATAACTCAAGTTCTATCCATCCAAACTTGATGAAACTTGAACCATGACTAGGAAATGATCTTAGAACTATGATTCCAAAAGAAATTAAAAGAATAAGCCCAAGTTCTCAACCTTTCAAGCAAAATGTTCAAGCTCCACTAAAAACATCAATTTTACCTCAAAAACTCGATGTTACAAGCTCTACTTGAGCAAGAATAAGTTGTAATGGACCTTGCTGAGTTGAGACATGTTCTAAAATAATTCCTCAATCCCTTACATGTCTTAGATCCAATAGAAGCATATGTAGGAGGGGAAGCAAAGTTCAAGTTGCATGAAAGAATCGAGCAAAAATGCAAGAAATAAAATAAATTTCAGAATATAGATGAACTTAAATCTTCCATTACTTAGAGATGGATGGTTACAAAGCCTCATTTAAAGGTAGGAAAAGCTCAAAGTAGCATTAGGAAACAAAAAACCCTTCTCTAAGACTTGGCATGGAGGCATCCCACCACCCCTCTATTCATCACAGACGGTTTTGAAAACCGCCTGTGATACTTGATCATCACACACAGTTTTATCCAAAAACCGTATGTAACAGAATCACAAACGGTTTTTGGCTAAAACTGTTTGTGATGTTAATATCATAACTAACGGTTTTTGGAAAAAAGTCTCTGTGATGAGATTTCTGGGAAATCATGACTCATGATAGTAGGACTTTTATGTGTTAACGTAGCACATGTTAACCAAATGTGTAGCTGAGATATATACTATCATCCACCAGGAAGTTATGCACAAATCCACTGACTTATCTTGTGTATGTGAGAAAATATAATAAGAAATCCATATCGTAATTATCCCAATTATAATATGACAGTTGTGATGATCAAACATATTGATAAACAAAACAAATTGTACTTTAATCTGGGGCAATGCTACTTCAAAATAAGTTAAAAGCAGGTAATAAAAAAGATTTGTGAAGCGTCGATCTTCTATCTTCAGTTTGAGCTAGCTCCTTGGACCCTTGGCCTTTATTCTAGGACTTCTACGAAGGGATGTCACTTCAATAGGGATTTTGTCTATCTTCTTGCATGGACCGTTGGACATTTTGGGGGACTTGCTGCTATTTTCATTAACAGGTAGAGCTAAAATAGGTGCAGAGTAAGGAATTATAGCCAGGCTTTCATTTAAGTTCAAATCATCAGAGACTGCATTTGTAGATTCCTCTAGAAATGGGCTATCAAATAGCTTACTCCAGGTCCTTTTTCTTTCAGAGGTATCAAAATCAGTTTTCACCATTTGTAGAGGAAGTAAACCATGTGAACCTGTAACTGGAGATCGCTCAATAATTGAGTCTTGCTGATACAGTGGAATTTCATTCCACATTTCTTTGATAGCTTCAAAATCAAACTAGCCTAGCAGACTCAATGGTTCTGAAATCTTTGGTGATTGAGACTGAGCTAGAATAATAGGTAGACTCCCTTCATTACTGCTTGGAGAAACAACCTTAGGAAAATAAACCTCCAAATCTGGAGAAGACTCCATACCATTCGATGACATAGCAGAATTAATTCCAGAAGTGATTGACTGATATTGTTGTTGTATTTCTAACATGATAGCATTCTTAGGATTAAAATTTTGTTGAGGTTGAGGCCAATTGTCCCAAGCTGGGTCATCTGCTTCCATAGGTGGAGTATTGTGAGGAAATGTTGCCTCTTATGGTAATGCTGCCTCTTCTGGATGATGAAACTCACCTCTAAGGAAAATTGGAGCATCCTTTTCTGGTGGTAAAACATAGGGGTGGGCATTATTTAACCGAAACTGAAAAACCGAACCGAATTAACCGAGAAATTTGGTTTCTTCGGTATTCAGTTTTTTCGCTACTATTTGGTGTACGGTTTTCGATTCGGTTTTCATCATTTGCGAACCAAAAAAACCTAGCACCGATCGAATAGAGCTATGAGTCAGTTGGGCCTACGGCCAAAATCCATCCTCGTCTCCCCGCTCGCGTGCACTTCAGCGCTTCCCCCCTCCAATAATCCCTGAAAAAACACCACGACCAAATCCATCACTCATCGAGGCTGAGATCCAGATCTGCCCGGCGGCCAGCGCCGGCCATGAACCCGACACGGCCCGCGTCGGCATCATTTCGCGACTGCACAAACGAGTTCCGCGCCGCCGTCAAGAATCTAAGATTGGGCTCGGGATCCACCAAACCTCCCAGAAGCTTGCCCACGCCACCCCGATCCCTGCTCTGCCCCCGCCAGAGGGCGGGATCTTGCAGCGACGGCGACTGGCCATCCGGGTGACCTTGGAGTTCGACAGCGAGCACCGGCTTTTCTCCCACCGCCTTTCCTGCCGCGTCCTGGACGGCCTCGCCAAGCTCCGCGTCCGCCTGCACAATGGGGGCGTAGGAGGGGGTCGGTCTCTCGAGGTTGCGCTCTTGTCGCGGAACTTCTCCATTGTCGTCGACACCGCCTCCCGTGGCTCCATGCTGCGGGGAGCCACTAACCTCGCTGACTCGCTACGCCTGCGCGCTTCGCACAGCACCAAGGTCCGAGTCGTCCAACCTTTGATAAAGCGCTTTTCTCTTGAGTCTTAGCTGCGATGGTGATGCCAAGTGCAATTGAAATGGAAATCGAAATTTAAATGGAGTAGCCTAGCTTGCTAGTTCCGGTTGCTGTGACCTCTTTGTAAATTGGAAAGTGCAATTAATTTCCCTTGATTCCAGTTCTCATGTCTAACAACAGATGGAAAGAAGCTTATCACTTGCTGCTGCTGGTTCAAGTAATTTTGGTTAACCGAAAAACCAAATTAACCGAATCGATTTAGTTTAGTTAATTCGGTTCGGTTTTTAACTCTGTTCGGTTTCGGTTCAATTACCAGAATTGAAAAATCAAAACATTTAAAAACCGAACTGAAAAAACCGAATTAACCGAATGCCCACCCCTAGTAAAACATTTGCAAGCTCAGTATCGAGAATGTAAACCATCACTGTCCAGGACTCTGCTTGGCCTGCTGAAGTGTGACCTCTTTTGATCACTATTCTGCGAGGAATAAATATGGTGTCCTGTACTAGAACTTTGGCCAAAACTCTACCTTTAACTCTATTATTGTCATGCCAATGAATTAATTTCTTAAATGAAGAAACAACATGAGAGTCATAATGAAATTTCAGATAATCCAGCGGAAACCCTAAGAACATGATCCATCCAACTTGAGTGAAGGTAGAGGTTCTCCAATTAATTCCCTCATCATGTTTTATGAAGTGAAAAGAGTGTTGCATATCCAACTGACTGGGTTGGTTGAGTACCATGATGTCCCTAGTAAGCACATTGCTAAACTGAAATACACCAACTCTTAAGGGATGAGGAGTGCAGCGTATTACACGTACCATTTGCACTTCTTCCACATGATCCCGAATGTTTTGAAGTGCCTGGTTCAATTGGTCATCTGGAAGATGAGGTCCCACAATTGCAAGAGCAAACTCTTCATGCTCTTTCTCTTGGACTCCTGAGAAAACTAAGTCCGTTCACAGCAGCCTATGCATTCCACCATCATCCACCTTCAAGCCATCAGGGATGAAATGAACTGGATTAGGGATTCCAAAGTCTGACATTTGCAAATTCACCGGAGAAGACGAAGTTGGTGAAGTTGGAATTGTCTATGTTCGTGTTTGGGAACGTGAGGAGTCGCGTAGGGGGGAGAAGACACGAAAAATGCTCGGTTGAAAACCGTCCTCACAAACGGTTCTGGACTTAAACCGTCTGTGATAAGTCTCATCATAGACGGTTCTAACTATGAACCGTCTGTGATATGACCAAGACCACTATATAAACATACTGATCGTTTCGTAGCGCAGACCTTTGCTCCCAAGGCGTTTCATCTCCCCCAAACCCTAGCCCCCCGGCATCCTCCTCCTGGGCGAACTCTTCCTCGATGACCTCCTCCCCAAAGACCTCCTCCCTGCGAGCGACCTCCTCCTCAGCTACCTCCTTTCCTTGGGCGACCTAGGAGAATTCCTCCCCAACGACGTCCTCCCCGCGGGCGACCTCCTCCTCAGCTACCTCCTCGATCCCTGGCGACCTCCTCCCCAAGACCACGTCGATGCCCTCCAAGGTGAGATCTCCTAGCACTTAGTGGTCGATTGCTCATTTATATATCGTGTTGTGTGCAAGGAGACCGTGGGTAGCATTTTGAGTTTGTGAATGATAATTAATTTACTGATAATCCTCATTTTGAGTTTGTGAATGATGTTTGTGAATGTTGATTGGCTGATGTTTGTGAATAAATGATTATGTCGTACGGATATGTGAATTGTGCTACCCCAAGTTGAGTCCAAGAACCCTAGCTTTTACTGATTTGCTGTAGCTTTTACTGCATTCTATAAAGAGGTATAAAATGTGTTGAAATGGTATATCAGAGGGAGTATGTACATAGAGGAGTATGAAACAAGCTTTGTATAAATCTTAAGTGAAGTAAGCAAACAATTCATATTTTGGCATTTGGCAAGTCATTGAAAAGCACTGGTCATCAATATATTTGGTACATATTGCAATCCTTCTGCACATCAGGTAATGGTAGCATGAACTTCTGTATGCTACATTATTTTGTCATTGGGTTGTACAATACTCATTTTAGCTTTATTTTTGTTTGAACTGATATTTACCATATTTAGTACCGTTACCATCTTTCTAATTATAGCCTTATGCTTCCATTCTACACTTCTAGATCGCTGACATTAGTTCAGTGTAGTTTATCTCTTTTTTTCTTTATCTCTGATAATTTGCTCTAAGTTATAAGGTCCATGTACTGATATACATCATATGATCCTTTAGTAGAACCATATTTGTCTGATCCAAATTAATTGAAATCTGATTTGGTAAAATAGACGATATTGAAAGGCTATTAGAAGCTAAACAAAAACTTGAGGTGAAGATCGAACAACTGAAGGGCAAGTCTAAGTTACACAGACAAGATTTATGAGATGAAACAAGAACTGAAAGACAGACATGAAAAATTACAAGCTATTGAATCTCTTAACATGATACTTATCATTAAGGACCGCAGGGCGAATGCAGAGTTGGAAGAAGCCAAATCTGAGCTTATAAAGGTAATATAAAGGTTTCTAGTACTGAATTCAATGTGGTTACTGCCCTTTTCACAACAACATAATTGCTTTTAATTTGTAGGGATTAAAAGATATGACTGAAGATCAATCGGTTATTGGTGTCAAACAAATCGTCATTGTACTGGAGTTGTGGAACTTCAGAGAAAACCGAGAAGCCTCTATTGCGGAAGCTATGGCATATATGATGGAAGACATGAAAAACCCTAAGGTTTTCTTGTCTTGAACTATGAAATAATGTGGTTTCTCAATGTACACTTGTTGATATTTATGGTATATATCATATTTTCTTAATGTATTGTCACCTGAACTATGAAATATTTTGTTATCACATTTGTGGTAAGGTCTTCTTGTCTTGAACTATGAAATAATATATTTTTCCTAACTCTCTTGGCAGAACTTCCATGATTAGTATCTGTTGTTCGAAATTATCTTCTCTTTATATATTTTTGCAACAATATTTACAAGGCACAACCAGTTATAGATTTTGCAATTTAATATCAAGATATCCTAGATGCATTAAGGCAACAGGTTGTCTAATGAGAGGGTCTTAAAGTACGAATATTTGTAACACTTTCATCACCTTTCTTATTGTGATGTTGATTGATTGTAACACCCTAATTTTTGCTCTAATTTAAATTTTGAGAGTATTTTTGATTTTTGTGAATTTTTGGGAATTTATTGAAATTTATTTGGAATTACTCAAAACTAGCCTTCCTTGAAAACAATTAAATAATGGAAAAGTTCTAGCAAAGTTTTATTGAAAATATTTTATTTGAGTTCCAAATATCTCAAAGTATTTTCTGGAATTTTTCTAGAATTTTTCTGCTATTTTAAAAGCCCCAAATGATTTAAGTGAATTTCTAGAATTATTTTTATTCAAAAGGATTTAAAATCCGGAATAGTGTCTGGCCGAATCGTTGGACCGCCCAAGATCGCGTCGAGGCCCACCGCGCGCCGCCCACGCAGCCCACCCGCCAAACCCTAGCCGCCGCGCGCTTCCTGCTGGATCAACATCGTGCGATCGTGGAATCATCACGCCACCCCGCCGTTCGCCGCTGATCGCCGCGCGTGAATGCCCGGATTTCGCCACGCCGCTTTCTTCCTCGCGAGATCGCCGAGCAATGGCCGCCGCATGTCCGCCATTTCGCCAAGATTTCGCGCACGCCGAGGCGCTATTTAGTGCGCCACGCCACCACCGTGCGCACTCCTAGACGCGCTCGTAGCCCTAGCGCACGCCCCAAACGCTCCGGTTGCTCACAAAGCTCGCCGAAGTTGTTCCCTGCGCCGCCACGGTTCTCCGACGCTTGCTTCGCCGCGGTCCACTCTCGCCGCCGCCGAGGTCACCGAGCACCGCCGGCGAGCCGCGCCGAATCGCTTAGATCTTCTCGCCGGAGCCACCAAACGCCGCCGACTACATCATCTTCCTCATCTCCGCAAGCTTGCACCGCCGCGACGCCATCGCTCGGACTCGAGCATCGCTGACCGCCGGATCGCAAGGAGGGGTAAGGATCGTGCCACGCCGCCCTTCTCGCTACATTTAGTTTGTATCTGCGCTGCTAGATCTGTTATGGACGGTCCGGATTAACCCCTAGGTTTACACGTTAGCTAAATCTTGATCGTTAGATCTAGAACGAACGGCTTGGATTAGATCTAATGTCCGCGATATGTTTTAGTCTTAGCCGCTGGATCGTTAGTGAACGCGTAAGATTGAGCCACGTCGCGCTTGAATAGTAAACACTCGTAACTCGAGCCGTTGGATCGGATCTGAACGGTTGAGTTCAGATCCGTTTTGTCCTAGGATCCGCGCCGCTCAAATTTGAACGCGTCGGCGAGATGACGCCGCACCCCATCGAATCCGTCTTGCGACGCTGCAGCGCGCGGATCGAGGGAGAGACCAGATCCAACCGTTGGTTTCGCGCGCACTGCTGATGCGTGACGCGGGGGGCGTGGAGTACGGCGCGCCGCCAACCGCGGGGGTGAGATCCGACCGCTGGTTGAGCGAAGCGGTCGATCCCGCCGCGTGTCGCGTCGGGATTGGTCGCGCGCCGTCGCCGACGCCAAGGGTTGCGCCACCCGGTGCAGCGCCGCAAAGCCTCCGGTCCACGGTGGACCGAGCCAACCCGTGACTCACCCATAGACAGAGCGACGTGGCGTACCTCGGGCGTGCACGTGTCTTGCCGACGCTATCGCCGACGCCATAAATATTTTCATATATGAAAATATTTCGACGGAAATTATTTCGGTGCTGACGTCATCATGAGGCATGCTGACGTCATAAATGTGAATTTCCAGTATAAAAATAATTCAGAAAAATCGGATTTTCTTAATTTCGTATTTTCGATTTTATTCAAACTTCAAATGACTATAACTTTTGCATTTTAACTCGGATTTGGGTGATTCAAATTTCTAAAAATTCATAAAATTGTGAGCTATTTATTGGTGAATTTTATTTGAATTTTGAGGACATATAGTCTTCTGTATTGGCTATTTATTGTATACTTTGTTTGTACGCGTAGACGTAAATTTGCCGGGAAGTTTCGAGGAAGAATTCGTCGCTCAAGACCAAGCTTCGGAACACGACCAGCAACTCTTTGAAGGCAAGTGATGCTTTGATCATTTTGATCCCAGATTTTAAAATGTAATTTATGCTTTGAAACTATGCATGCTAATTATTTAAAATGAATTTAAATTAATTTGGGATAATGTAGTTAATCAACCCATTTTGTTATGCCACCTTGAATTATTAATTGTATGCCTAGATCATTGTCACCCTAAGTTCGATTATATTAGTTGGATGTTAATATTGTGCCAACACGGGAGGCTAGACCGTGAGTAGATGCTTAGCCTTGCAACGAATCATGAATAATCTTTCGGAAAAATGCTACAATATTGATTAAAGACATATTGAATGTATTTTGAAAAGTGGTGTGATGATGCCACATGTTGAGATTGAGGTACAGCAACCTGTGTGGTTCCGTACCGATATTGAGTTATTGCTGGCATGTGTTGCACAATAATCAACTGGGTGGAAAATGATTTAGACTGGGCAAGTGGCAAGAGGCTGTGTGCCAGGTGGGCCTGTGTGGCATTGGGTTGTTGAGTGATGTGAGTCTGTGTGCCACATTGGGCTGTGTGCCACTGTTGAGTGTTGAAAGTCTTGCCTTGGTCAGTTAAGGACTTCACCTTGCAAGCCTTTGATCTGAGTCACCCGTACAACCACATGTCTGACATGGGACAGACCTAGTTGACTAGGGTTCTGATATCTTTCCTCTGATACCTCGGGGTGACAGTACACAGGGGTGTATCTGTATGGGGGAGCGTACCTGTGCTACGGCTTGGTGCCCATCCAACGGTGATTGGCCGGTCCTATACTTCGCCTGTGTGAGGGAAGTGATAGTGAAGGCAATCTGAGAGGTTCTTTGGTTAAGGTAGAAGTTCTGAAAAGCTTTGTTGCGACAATCACCTGTGTGGTGAGCGGTCAGATCTTGTGGGTAAAGTGTACAACCTCTGCAGAGTGTCAAAACTATTCGAATAGCCGTGCTCACGGATTGAGCATTGCTCGGGATTACAATCAAGGGTAGTTTTTCATAAACAAAACATGGAAGGGTGGTGTGTGCCGTGTTGGAAATGAACTAATAAGGTCAGTGCCGAGAATCTTCAAGAAAACCATTTGAAATTAGTATTACTTATATCTGTTTCATCGCTTTAATCTAAACAAGATACTAGTTTAAAAATGCCGCTTGATGCAAAAGGATCAATTAAGCCAATCCATTGGAATAAGCTTTGCATATAGTAATAGTGTCGCATTCTGCATTACTTGTTGAGTGCCTTGTGTACTCACCCCACCTTGCTTATCAACCCCAACATCGGTGGAGGAGACTACACCAAGATGGGAGGAGGAGTACGCCGAGGACACGAGCAACTAGGGGCAAGCCCACCGGTTGCTGTGGCAAGATGGATGCTTACACGACTTTTATGTTCCGCCGCTATTTCTTTGTTTTGAATAATGTAAGCCTGCGTGGTCGATTTATCTGTAAGGAGACCATAAGGTTGTACAACTGCTTTATATACATGTTTGCACTATTTATTCTTATATCCTTGTGAATGTCTGTGATGTGCAACCTCAGATGATCAGTGTGTGCTAGCGTGATCTCGGATCGCATGTAATACACAGAGGGTCCGGATTTGCGGTTCGGTCCCGACAGAGGTGGTATCGAGCAGTCGATCAGTAGGCCTTGACCTTAGTTTGGTTGTGCCTAGGAGGGTGAAAACTATTTTCTAAAGACCTAATCAACTTGAGCAAGAATGTCAAAGAAATCTCGACTTATCTCTTCTCCCTTATTCATACCTATGTGAATTTTTATTATTCTCTATTTAATTTAAACAAGGTTTGTTTTGGCGTATGAGGATGATCCATACCTATGGAGAGCGCACTGAGGATACGCCATGAGTTATGGCGTATGATGCAGCTTGCTTGGAGGTTTTGACCGACCACCGCATCGAGGGACTTCTGGTACGGGCAGACTTGACATCGCTGGACGCCAAGATCACAAAGTGTATGCTCGGAGAGGACGAGGCGAGTCGCCCTATCTACATCACCGCCAGAGGTCTTCTTTCGAGGCCGGATTCGTGAGACGTCGCGTCGAGCGATGCGGCAAATTGCCCGCACTTACTCCGCAGAGTTAGAGGGCACCGCCTTCCGCCACCATCCGTGTCGCGACAATGATACAACAGATGGAGCTCGTGGAGGAGGACGCCACGATCACCCACTGGCGAGATACGCCATCGCCAGAGGACGCTTGGACGAGACACCCAGAGCCGCAGAGGACCCGCGACGAGGTTATAGAGGCAAGAACCCAACACCGGAGAACTTAGCTCATGCCATACTGTAAGATCCAGGAGTTGGAGATGGCTCTATATGGACCCGAGCCCGAACCATCCCCGAGTTACATGATCCAGATTCGGAGGAGCCGAGCAGAGGCGCCAGATCAGGAGCAGCAGCCGGGACCAGCAGAGTCGATGGGGTCTTTGCACCCGCCGCAGAGGTCACGTGACCAGATTCGCCTCAATGCCACAAAGACTCGCGTGTACGCCCGGGAAGCCGCAATGGGTTGGCTCGATGAGTGATCGAGTGTAGTAGAGTGTAGTGTCGAGACTCAATATCCGAGTCGCGTCTTTGCTTCGAGTCACCCTTAGGTGTGAGTTGTCATGGATTCCTATGTTTGCTTACTTACTTTTGGTTGTGAGTGTCACGTATGTGTTGCATTGCCCTTAGGCACTTGTGAACAACCATACTTGCTTTATATTATATCAATAAATTGGCTAAATAATTTAAGTTACACTGCTTCCACATAAGTTCTTTTACTCGCCTATGCTTTCTTCTTTTCTTAACCATGGAAGCTTGCAACAGATGGTGAGGACTCGTGGAAATGTTGGAGCCAATGAAGTGGAGCTAACCAGACGGACAACCGTAATGAAGAGTCGATTCTCAACCACCGCAGTCGATATGCGTAACACGGGAGCCTTTTGATGCCCTGCACTCAACTCATGACCACGATGGTTCAAACCATGCAACAGATATCCAATCAAGTCTGCGAATGTTCAACCTGGGGCAACCATGGACCACACCCCTACTCACGGTTGTCGGAGTTTATGAGAACCCGCCCACCTACCTTCTCGAGCAACGCCAATCCACCGGAGGCGGACGATTGGCTAAGGACAATTGAAAGGAAGTCGCACATTACCCAATGTGTAGGACATGAGAGGGTACTCTATGCCTCTCATCAACTCAAGGGACCGCCGCAGAATGGTGGGAAAACTTCGCACTCATGAGGACCCGCAGAGTATCACATGGGAGGAATTCACCTCGACCTTCCGTCGAGCACCATGTACCCGAGGGTATCATGGATCTTAAAAAGAGGAGTTCAAGCCTCAAGCAAGGCGGCGGTCGATGGCCGACACGAACAAGTTCACCTAACCGCACGCTACGCACTGCAGGACGTGGCTACGGATAAGGCCGCATAATCCCGCTTCATGAAGGGATTGAATGCGAGGTTGCAGTGGACCGATCACCCACACATTCCCCGACTTTCAAGAGTTAGTTAACAAAGCCCCGATCTTAGAGGACAAGCGCCGAGAGTTGGATGACAACAGAAGCGCAGAATGGCGCAACAAGGAGGTCGTCGGGGCAAGCAGAGGCAGAGGACGGCACCCCAACAAATCATTCGTACCAGCCTAGAGGCAATGATGAGCACCACCGCCAAAATCGCCTGAAGGTCAAAATGTTCGACTCAAACCGAACTATGGCACAGATCGAGGAACCTCTCGTGCCGTGGGAAGACGTTGCTATCATTGCAATGAAATGGGGCATTTTGCCAACAATCGCCCTAAGAAGGAGGTGTCACCCGGTTCGCTTTAACTCGGGAACACACCGCAAGGACTCCGCACCAATCATGAACCGCGGGGCATCAACACAGCGACTCCATCCCAAGGAACTGCACGAGGCGAGTCAACCACATCACAAACAGATGAAGTCCGAACGCCTGGACGTTGTAATCGGTAAGTTCCTAGTAAACTCGCATCACCATCGCTTTATTTGATTCCGAGCTTCGATTCTTTTATTTCCGAGATTTTGCTGTTCAAAATGATATGGAAATAGTGAATCTTAAATGTGTGCTCATAGTCCAATCTCGGATCGAACTCCGATCTAAAGTAGGATGTTCGGGGTAGGAATAATAATTAATGGAGTTGAGTTCCTAGCGAACTTAATCGCCCTTAATACCCAAACCTTGGATGTTATCCTCGGAATGGATTGGTTAATCGATCACAAGGCAATTGGATCATGGAAAAAGAGTCATATCGAGAGCCCTGATGGAAAGAAAATTGAGTTTGAAGCGAAACCAAGACAAGATGGACAATTGATGGTCAACAAAGATGAAGATCGCCACCTTAGAGGAAGTCTCCATAGTCAATGAATATCCTGATGTTTTCCCGTAAGATTTACCCGAATGCCGCCAGATAGAGATATCGAGTTCGTGATAGAACTAGTTCCGTGGACAGCTCCAATAGCTAAGAGACCTTACAGGATGTCCACAGAGGAATTGGTGGAAATGAAGAAGCAAATTGAAGAACTAGCTGAAAAGGGATTTATAAGACCTAGTTCATCGCCATGGGGAGCACTGCCTTATTCGTTAAGAAGAAGGACTAAGTTTCAGGATGTGTATAGACTATCGTGCACTCAATGATGTGACGATAAAGAATAAGTATCCGCTACCCAGATCGATGATTTGTTTGACCATTGAGAGGAGCAGAGTATTCTCCAAAATTGATCTTCGATCAGATACCATCACCAAGATCCGATCGAGGATATTCAAGACCGCATTTTCGTCAAGATATGGACACTACGAGTTTACTGATGATGTCTTTTGGTCCGACAAATGCACCAAAGATATTTCATGAACTTAATGAATAAGGTTTTATGGAAAACTTGGATAAGTTCGTCGTCAGATTCATAGATGACATCCTTATCTATTCCAAGACGAGAGAAGAGCACGCCGAGCACTTGAGGCTAGTCCTTGAAAAGTTGAGGAACAACGCTTGTTTGCGAAATTTAGCAAATGTGATTTGAAAGATAAGGTGGAATTTCTTGGACACATAATGACAGCAGAAGGAGTTGTTTGTAGATCCAAAGAAAGTGGAAACGGTTTTACATTGGGAATGCACCAAGACGGTAACCCAAACCGTAGTTTCCTTGGAATGGCGGGTATTACCGTCGATTCATTGAAGGATTCTCTACGATTGCGAGACCTCTTACGCAATTGTTGAAAAAGAAAAGAAATTTTTATGGACACCGAGTGTGAGAAGAGTTTTCAGAATTGAAAAGGAGGTTAACATCGCACTGTATTAGTTTTACCAGACGCTCACCAAGACTTTGACATTTATTGTGATGCATCGCGTCGTGGATTGGGATGCGTGTTGATGCAAAATAGGAAGGTAATTGCCTATGCATCGAGGCAATTGAGACCACATGAGGAGAACTATCCGACTCATGATTTAGAATTAGTTGCCGTAGTGCATGCACTAAAAATATGGCGCCATCATCTCATCGAAATAGATGTGAAGTATATACTTGATCATAAAAGCCTTAAGTATATTTTCACACAAGTGACCTAAATATGAGGCAAAGAAGATGGTTAGAGTTAATCAAGGATTATAATGTGGGAATTCACTACCACCCGGGAAAGCCAACGTGGTGGCGACGCCTTGAGCGTAAAGAACCACGGTGTAAATATGTTTGTTGGAAACAAGTCAGCAGAATTGTGTAGGGATTTCGAAACTAGAATTGGAAATGGTACCAAAAGGATTCCTAGTAACCTTGAAGTAAGACCTACCTCGAAGATCGATCGGGGAAGGGCGTAAAGATGATGATAAGATCAAAAGAATTAAGGGCAAAATGGATGAAGGCAAAGCAAAAGATTTTAAACCGGATGAACAAGGTACTATGTGGTTTAAAGGGCGATTTGTGTGCCAACAAAAAGGAGTTGAAGCAGCTAATTTTGGGAGAGGCCCATGACTCCAAGTACTCAATTCATCCAGAAGTGCGAAAATGTATCAAGATTTGAAGGAAAATTTTGGTGGCCAAGCATGAAACGAGAAGTCGCGAATCGTTGCATTATGTGACATATGCCAAAGGGTCAAAGCTATGCACCAAAGGCAGCAGGGCTATTACAACCCTTAAAGATACCGAATGGAAATGGGAGGAAATTGGTATGGATTTTATAACCGGATTGCCCGTAACGCAAAGTGGATATGATTCCATATGGGTCATAGTAGATCGCTTAACTAAGGTGGCACATTTCATACCAAGAAGACCACTTATTCCGAGACCGGTTAGCGTAACTTTATATGTCCGTAATTGTCTGCTTACATGGAGTGCCAAAAGATAGTGTCGGACAGAGGTACCCAATTTACCTCCAGATTCGGGTAAGCTTCATGAAGCAATGGGGACTCGCTTGAACTTCAAGACTGAGATACCATCCGCAGATGGATGGACAAACCGAGAGAGTCAATCGATATTGGAGGATATGTTGAGGGCATGTGCCTTAGCATATTCCACTTCATGGGACAAGTGTTTGCCTTATGCCGAGTTTAGTTACAACAATAATTATCAATCGAGCTTACAAATGTCTCCATTTGAAGCTCAGATGGTAGGTCCCGTCGAACACCATTGAATTGGAATGAGACAAAGTAACGACATGTTTTCGGACGGACATTCTTCAGAAGCGGAAGTACGATCACCCCGGTCGGGAAAGATTGAAGATTGCACAATCCAGTAAAAGAGTTATGCCGACAACCGTCGCAGGAACTAAGCTTTGAACCCAAGATTTTGTGTATCTTAGAGTAACACCACTCAAAGGAGTCGAAGGTTCCATGCAAAAGGGAAGCTCGCACCTGATATGTCGGACCATTCAAAATCTTGAGCCGTAGAGGTGAAGTTGCGATCAATTGAGTTACCGCAGCTTTTGGCGAGAGTGCATGACGATTCCATGTGTCTCAATCAAGAAGTGTCTTCGAGTACCTAAGAGCAAACACCTTTGGAGGCAATTGAGCTGCAAGAAGGTCTGACTTACAAAGAACATCCAATGAAGATTCTGGACGTAATGGACAGAGAGACAAGGAACAAGTCAACGCGTTTCTGCAGAGTTCAGTGGAGCAACCATTCGGAAAGTGAAGCAACGTGGGAACGTGAAGAAGATCTGAAGAAGGAGTTCCCTAACCTGTTTCTATAGATACTCAATCTCGGGACGAGATTACATAAGGGGGAGGTTTGTAACACCCTAATTTTTGCTCTAATTTAAATTTTGAGAGTATTTTTGATTTTTGTGAATTTTTGGGAATTTATTGAAATTTATTTGGAATTACTCAAAACTAGCCTTCCTTGAAAACAATTAAATAATGGAAAAGTTCTAGCAAAGTTTTATTGAAAATATTTTATTTGAGTTCCAAATATCTCAAAGTATTTTCTGGAATTTTTCTAGAATTTTTCTGCTATTTTAAAAGCCCCAAATGATTTAAGTGAATTTCTAGAATTATTTTTATTCGAAAAGGATTTAAAAATCCCGGAATAGTGTCTGGGCCGAATCGTTGGACCGCCCAAGATCGCGCTTAGGCCCAGCTCGCCGCCGCCCACGCACCCCACCCGCCAAACCCTAGCCGCCGCGCGTTTCGCCTGCTGGATCAACATCGTGCGATCGTGGAATCATCACGCCACCCCGCCGTTCGCCGCTTGGATCGCCGCGTGAATGCCCGGATTTCGCCACGCCGCTTCTTCCTCGCGAGATCGCCGAGCAATGGCCGCCGCATGTCCGCCATTTCGCCAAGATTTCGCGCACGCCGAGGCGCTATTTAGTGCGCCACGCCACCCGCGTGACGCGCGCTCCTAGACGCGTCAGAGCCCTAGCGCACGCCCCGAACGCTTCCGGTTGCTCACAAAGCTCGCCGTAGTTGTTCCCTGCGCCGCCACGGTTCTCCGACGCTTGCTTCGCCGCGGTCCACTCCCGCCGCCGAGGTCACCGAGCACCGCCGGCGAGCCGCGCCGAATGCGCTAGATCTTCTCGCCGGAGCCACCAAACGCCGCCGACTACATCATCTTCCTCATCTCCGCAAGCTTGCACCGCCGCGACGCCATCGCTTGACTCGAGCATCGCTGACCGTCGGATCGCAAGGAGGGTAAGGATCGTGCCACGCCGCCCTTCTCTCGCTACATTTAGTTTGTATCTGCGCTGTTAGATCTGCATGGACGGTCCGGATTAACCCCAGGTTTACACGTTAGCTAAATCTTGATCGTTAGATCTAGAACGAACGGCTTGGATTAGATCTAATGTCCGCGATATGTTTTAGTCTTAGCCGTTGGATCGTTAGTGAACGCGTAAGATTGAGCCACGCCGCGCCTTGAATAGTAAACAGCTCGTAACTCGAGCCGTTGGATCGGATCCGAACGGTTGAGTTCAGACCGTTTTGTCCTAGGATCCGCGCTGCTCAAATTTGAACGCGCGGCGAGATGACGCCGCACCCCATCGAATCCGTCTTGACGCGCAGCGCGTTGGATCGAGGGAGAGACCAGATCCAACCGTTGGTTTCGCGCACTGCTGGATGCGTGACGCGTGGGGCGTGGAGTACGGCGCCGCCAACCGCGGGGTGAGATCCGACCGCTGGTTGAGCGAAGGTGCGATCTGCCGCGTGTCGCGTCGGGATTGGTCTGCGCCGTCGCCGACGCCAAGGGTTGCGCCACCCGGCAGACGCGCCACAAGGCCTCCGGTCCACGGTGGACCGAGCCAACCCAGACTCACCCATAGACAGAGCGACGTGGCGGCCTCGGGCGTGCACGTGTCTTGCCGACGCTATCGCTGACGCCATAAATATTTTCATATATGAAAATATTTCGACGGAAATTATTTCGTGCTGACGTCATCATGAGGCATGCTGACGTCATAAATGTGAATTTCAGTATAAAAATAATTCAGAAAAATCGGATTTTCTTAATTTCTGTATTTTGATTTTATTCAAACTTCAAATGACTATAACTTTTGCATTTTAACTCGGATTTGGGTGATTCAAATTTCTAAAAATTCATAAAATTGTGAGCTATTTATTGGTGAATTTTATTTGAATTTTGAGGACATATAGTCTTCTGTATTGGCTATTTATTGTATACTTTGTTTGTACGCCGAGACGAAATTTGCCGGAAGTTTCGAGGAAGAATTAGTCGCTCAAGACCAAGCTTGAACACGACCAGCAACTCTTTGAAGGCAAGTGATGCTTTGATCATTTTGATCCCAGATTTTAAAATGTAATTTATGCTTTGAAACTATGCATGCTAATTATTTAAAATGAATTTAAATTAATTTGGGATAATGTAGTTAATCAACCCATTTTGTTATGCCACCTTGAATTATTAATTGTATGCCTAGATCATTGTCACCCTAAGTTCGATTATATTAGTTGGATGTTAATATTGTGCCAACACGGAGGCTAGACCGTGAGTAGATGCTTAGCCTTGCAACGAATCATGAATAATCTTTCGGAAAAATGCTACAATATTGATTAAAGACATATTGAATGTATTTTGAAAAGTGGTGTGATGATGCCACATGTTGAGATTGAGGTACAAAGAACTCGTGTGGTTCCGCATCGATATTGAGTTATTGCCGGCATGTGTTGCACAATAATCAATCTGGGTGGAAAATGATTTAGACTGGGGCAAGTGGCAAGAGGTCAGTGCCGTGGGCCTGTGTGGCATTGGGTTGTTGAGTGATGTGAGTCTGTGTGCTACATTGGGTCGTGTGCCATGTTGAGTGTTGAAAGTCTTGCCTTGGCCGCTTAAGGACTTCACCTTGCAAGCCTTTGATCCGAGTCACCGTACAACCACATGTCCGACATGGGACAGACCTAGTTGACTAGGGTTCGATATCTTTCCTCCGATACTCGGGGTGACAAGACACGTGGGTGTATCTGTATGGGGAGCGTACTGCTACGGCTTGGTGCCCATCCAACGGTGATTGGCCGGTCCTATACTTCGCTCTGTGTGAGGGAAGTGATAGTGAAGGCACACCGAGAGGTTCTTTGGTTAAGGTAGAAGTTCCCAAAAGCTTTGTTGCGACAATCACCGTGTGGTGAGCGGTCAGATCTTGTGGGTAAAGTGTACAACCTCCGCAGAGTGTCAAAACTATTCGAATAGCCGTGCTCACGGTATTGAGCATTGCTCGGGATTACAATCAAGGGTAGTTTTTCATAAACAAAACATGGAAGGGTGGCTGTGTGCCGTTGTTGGAAATGAACTAATAAGGTCAGTGCCGAGAATCTTCAAGAAAAACCATTTGAAATTAGTATTACTTATATCTGTTTCAACGCTTTAATCTAAACAAGATACTAGTTTAAAAATGTCGCTTGATGCAAAAGGATCAATTAAGCCAATCCATTGGAATAAGCTTTGCATATAGTAATAGTGTTGCATTCTGCATTACTTGTTGAGTGCCTTGTGTACTCACCCCACCTTGCTTATCAACCCCAACATCGCTGGAGGAGACTACACCAAGATGGGAGGAGGAGTACGCCGAGGACACGAGCAACTAGGGGCAAGCCCACCGGTTGCTGTGGCAAGATGGATGCTTACACGACTTTTTATGTTCCGCCGCTATTTCTTTGTTTTGAATAATGTGCCTGCGTGGTCGATTTATCTGTAAGGAGACCATAAGGTTGTACAACTCGCTTTATATACATGTTTGCACTATTTATTCTTATATCCTTGTGAATGTCCGTGATGTGCAACCTCGTATGACTGTGTGTGCTAGCGTGATCCTCGGATCGCATGTAATACACAGAGGGTCCGGATTTGCAGATTCGGGTCCCGACATTGATTCCAAGGCAAAATCCAATTCCATCAAAAGTTCGTCCTGAAAGTTGTCATGCTCTGATTTATTTTCATTTCATCCTCATTCCCGAATGAGAACACCTGCATAAGGTATTCTCATTTGGGGATGAGGATGAAATGAAAAATAAATCAAAGCATGACAAAATTTAGGACGAACTTTTGATGGAATTGGATTTTGCCTTGGCATCAATCAAGATCATAATAAGAAAGGTGATGAAAGTGTTACAAATGTTTGTATTTTAAGACCCTCTCATCAGACAAGCTGTGCCTCAATGCATCTAGGATGTCTTGATATTCAATTGCAAAATCTATAACTGGTTGTGCCTTGTAAATGTCATTGTAGAAATATCTAAAGAGATGACAATTTCGAACAATAGATACTAATCGTGGAAGTTCTGGCTAGAGAGTTAGGGTAAAACCATATATCACAGACGGTTCTATTCAAAACCCATCTGTGATGACTTGCAATTAGAGATGGTTCCATTAATAAACCATCTATGATGACTTGCCATTAGAGACGGTTCTATCCTAGAACCGTCTATGATATTCCATCATCACAAACGGTTTGGAACTGTCTCTGTTAATTTTTACTAACAATTCGAAAACCGTATGTGATGTGCCCTTCTTATCACTGACACATTTTTACAAATGGTTCACAAAACCGTCAGTGATTAGATTTCTAAACTGTCTGTGATGAGCTTTTGTGTAGTAGTGCCATTACTGTACCCATAAACCCTTGATCCAATGATCCTCCTTCGCTTGTGTAGAGCTTAAGTTAGCATCTCATCCATCCATTTGTCATCCCGACTTATAGTCCTCGGCCTTAATCATCTTCCAACATCACCTTAACCGTCTGGACCTCAGCTCTCCTATCCTAGTCTCGGTCTCCTCCGCCTCACTATGACATAGCTCCGAAGTACTGCAGCTATCTCAAATAAGCAAAATATCACAAAGCATTGCTCAACGTAATATACAACATTTAATCAACGACAGCAACCCAAAATTGCAAATTCAGTTTACCAAGCTCAAACATACTCATACAAATTGACACAAGTCTAACAAATATTAAATACTCATCACACATCTATGGGTTGACCTCCACATGGTCTCACAGTAGGATAATTACAAGCTACAGCATATAACGGAGCTGTTGCTAGCTATATCGCTTGTAGCTAATGTAGCATAACATTGATCCGTAGCTTCATTTAGGGTTTAAAAAAGCTATAGCGCAACTGTTCTATAGCTAGCTATTTAGAAACTGCCTTAGAGTCCGTTTGGTTCAAGGGTAAAGGGTGGATGGGATGGGGCCATCCATCCTAGTAGGGATAAAGCCTTCCAAGTTCATATTTGGTTGGAGGGATAAGAGATGGATTGGATGAGCCAAATTTTTGTTTTGTTGTGGGATGAGAGTTGGATGGTTGATGAGATGGGAGTTCAAATTTTGTAACATCCCAAAAATTTGAGTTTTGGAATGTTTGAATTTGAAAATGAACCATTTGCAATTTTCTTGAATTAATCCCAGCTTAATTTGAATTTTCTAATAATGAAAAGATTTAATTTAATTAATATATGCATCAAACAAAAGATTTTCCATTTTGGTTGGGTTCATTGTGCTCCAAGAAATTTTTCTGTATTTTTGGAGATTTTTCTGAATTTATTTGCTATTTATTTAAATTTATTTGCACTTATTCGAATTTATGGAATTTTCTTAATTCGGAAAATGATTTTATTTCTAAAATCTTCTGGGCCGTTTCTTCCGCCAACCCACTTCCCCAGCTCGCCGCCTTGGCCCATCGGCCCGCTTCGCCTCGCCATCCCAGCCGCTCCGCTCCGACCCGCTCCCTCGCCGCCTAACCCAATCCGCTCGCTTTCGCCCAACCACCCCAAGCGCTCGTTGCCGTCGCAGCAAACCCTAGCCGAGTCCGTGTCGGCACCATTCTTGGAGTCCGCACCGAGCACGCCTTCCAAGGGCTATAAATGCGCCACCAACCCCCACCCGAGGATCCCCGTTTCGCCCCGCACCTGCTGCCTTCGTCCTCGTCGCCCAAGACGCTGCGTTCACCGAGATCTTCCTCGCCAGAGTTCGCCGTCGCTCTCGAAGCCTTCCTCGTCGTTGTTTGGCTGCTACACCGTAGTTCCGCCGACGCCGTTTGTCCCTTTGGATTCCTCGCATCGATCTCTTCAAGAACCCCAAGGTTTTGCGCCCGATCCGTCACTCTTCCGCCGCGTTCCTTGTCGTCTCCCTCGGCTCCGGCGGAATACCGCCACGTCCTCACCGTCGGTCCCCGTCGCAAATTCGGGCCGTCCGATCTTCTACGGATGCCTCAGATCGCGCCGCGTCGCCGTTGCCCGCGCCCTCGCTTTCCACCATCCGATCCGATCGCAGACACCGGATACACGACGCGTGTCCTGCGTCATCAGCGTCTGCCTGGCCGCCTCGTCAGCACGTCATCAGCCGCCACCTCAGCCCTAATGTTGACGCAAGCGTCGTCGTTAGCCGTGCACCGGGTGCACGGTGAACCGGACAATGCCGTGGACCCAATCCATACAATTCCGGATGACGTCAGTGGCTGCGCAATAAATCGATTTTCCAATAGAAAAAAAAATCGGGAAATTCGGATTTTCTTATTTTCAGCCTTTTTCTCTGAATTTAATCTTTCGGAGGCCCGTTCTCGGTCATACGAACCCCGATTGAGTCGATTCAAGTTTCTAAATTTTTCTAAAATCAAGATCTATCTTCCAGAGCCATTTTTTTTAGTTTTGAGCTTGTTTGAGTCTCTGGTTGGTATTTATTTTTATTCGTTGCTTTCTTTCCGGTAGACGCTAATTCCGAAGCAGCGAACGGAGACTTTGAAGACCAAGACTCAGCACTAGATCAGCAAGGCAAGTCGTAACCCTTGATCATATTGATCCTATGCTTGCAAGGTAATTTGTTTTATACAATTGCATGCTATTTATGTATCAATGTTTATTTCATGGGAATAGCTATATACCTAGTTGTCATTATGTCACCTTGATTATTGGGATGCCATGTATCCATTGTTAAACCTAGGGTGGGACATTACTAGTTGGACATAATCGTTATACCAACATTTGGGTTATCGTAGCTATGCTTAGACATGCTTAGTTGTACAAAGGGATTCATGTCACATGTTGAATAATGTTAATCTTGACTTAATGAGATATTGAATCGTGGCCGTTAGCCACTGTTGTAAAATTTATTGTACTATGGCGGGGTTTGCCATTGGTCTTGGTTGAACGAATTGTTTTCCCTCGGGCAAGTGATCGTGCAGTAAAGGGAGTGCTTTCTAGCACATTGGGATGTGGATGTCTTGCCTGAGACAACTTAAGGACTTAATCTTGTGCGCCATTGAACTGGACCTAACCGTACTACCACATGTCTGGTATGGGACAGACTTAGCTAATTAATTTGCAATGTCTAGCCTTGAGTACTGCCAGTTGGTGGTGTGGGTTCCAGGATGGATGGGTAGATTCGCAAGGCACAAGAAGGGGTCCTAAGGGGCGAAACCTTAGCGGGCAGTACCGAGTTTAGACAGGGCAATGTAAAGGTTTTGTCATGATATCTCTGCGACACACCAAAGGAAGTGTGTTAATATCGATTGCACAAAGAGATGATCATGTCTTGTGGGTAAAGTTGTACAACTATTCGAATAGCCGCGTCCGCGGTTATGGACAAGCCCGGGAATTTCACACGGGGTATATAATATTTCATGAAATGTGGAATTGTTGGGATGTGAACGGGGAGTTCACTGTTGTTTTGTTGTCTAAAGTAATATTGTTAAATTTATTGGTTGATACTTGTTTTAGATGGTATAGGGTGATGCCTCGCCATTCTATTCATGTTGTCTACCATTGATCTATCAGTTATTTATTTATCTTTTTATAAATGTGCTTTCAATCTATTTATTGTATTTCAATTCAAGTTATTGCTTTCTGCAAATGAACCATATGGCCATCCTTGTCAAGCTGTGCATGAATATATTGCATCAATTCCTTACGGCTTACTGAGTACTTTTGTACTCACGGCTTTACGCCTTTGTTGATCAGTTGCTGAGGAAGGATCAGGAAATGCTGAGTATCATGTGGAGGAATTCTATGAAGACTACGTGGATTAGGAAGGCGTTGCCCAGACGATTGCCTGTGGTATGTCGAGTGGCTCAAGTTATCTTTTCCACTGCAATAGTTATTTGTTTCTTAAGCCCTTAAGGCATAATGGTGTAAACATTGACCCTAAAGTCGTTTGCTTTATTTAATAATAATTTGCATCTTTTCTTAGTTGAATCGTTGTATGGAATGATATTTCATCTGTGTTTCCACTGTGTGCACTAGCGTGATCCTGGACTAGTGCAGTATACACAGAGGGTTTCGGATTTGCAAATCCGGGTCCCGACAAATTTAGAGTGATGAGATGGGTGGGATGAAAGTTGGATGAGCTCATCCAGCCAATTTCATGGGATGGACTCATCCAGCATCTACAAAAAATATTTTTGAGAGTTGGTTGTCCTCATCTATCCAATCAAACAGCGGGACGGATGAAAAAAAATAAATAGGGCCATTCCATCTGTCCTTTGCCTTTGAACCAAATACATCCTTAGTGTATATTAGCGGCCCAAGTTTTAAAAGGTTGATTGCAACTAAATGAAGGATCAACCGTCCAGTCTTTTCAAACGACCAAACATATCTATTAGGATTGGTTATACTTCCCCACCAAGTGTCGTTGATTGCACTCTTCAAGGGGCAAAATAGTTCCTAATCTCTCTCTCTCTCTCTCTCTTCAATTTACTAGATACTGTTGGAGATTAAAGATATAAAGAGATGGCATCACATTGACCCCTATCTTCATGGACATAATCATTCTGACTTACTGGAGTACTTGGGAGGACACATGATAGGATGGTGTTTCAAGCGTGGAAATATCTTTTCACCAATTGGAAGAGAAAGGTTAAAGCTAGAATTTGCCGTATTTATTGACAGAGCAAAGAAAAGGCAATGCATTATTAGGTTGAAACCCATGTTAAGATATGGAATTGTAGATATGTTACTTTAGCTATGTATAAGATTCCAAGTTTAAATTCAATCTTTCGTAGCAAACAGAAACAGTACGGCACTACTGTTTCCTTCAAATAAAAATTATCAAATCAAAACAAAAAAGGAACTGAAATAATGCAGGGCTCCATGTCGGTGTCCAAAAACAAAGGCATATTATATATTTTGATCACCTGCCTGCTGACTGTGGAAGAGTGCATCATGTGCCCTTTGTACAAAAAAGGCACGTTCTATCAGAAGAAAATTGAAAAGAAGAGTTTGGTACAGGGAGAGATATATACTTGGGAAAAAGATAGAGGCAGAGGAAGCGTGGTTCATGTGCATGTGCTTAGTGCTACTGCTGATCTAGGTTCCTACTATTTAGATCAAGAAATTGAGCTCCAGGCTAAATTTTTCACATATCTCTCCTCTCTCTATTAGATCTATTTTTGAGTTTTCCGTCACTCTCGATTCACATGTCTCATGGTTACTTAAATTATTGCTCATGCTTTCATTTACTTATAATTGATTGTTACCGGTGATTTAAATAACTCGCTATAGCTCCGCAATACATTAGCTATAGCTTTTTTTCAGGCATAAAACGCTACCCAATCGAATAAAATTCTACAAATACAACTACAACTGCTATACCCACTATATTGATCTCTATTTTCGTTATTTGTATAGTCGTGATACCTCCGCTATGCTACATGTGTCAATTCTCTTTATATTTTCAAATATTAATTGTGTTTTGTTTATGATTTTCTTCTTTTATCATATTTATTATACTTAAATTAAATTAATTTGACTCCAAGAAATAATAAATATTACTTAAAATCCGAATCCATCTCCTAAATTTACATAATTATATAGATTATTTTCTGATACACATTGTACGACTAATATATAATAATCATAACGTATACTTCAAAATTAAATATAGTTCATTATATATAAATTATCGATAGCACACACTTGAAATAGTAAAAAATATGTATATTATAGTAAACTGCGACGTGTAGCATAGCTTCCGTGATAGTCTGCTATTGTCCCGATAGATTTTTCATATCCCTCACCGTGACGGATCGCAAACCGTGATTTAAATATTTGATTGTTACAGTTGAGCAACGTAACGTGTTTCTTCCTGCAGGAAATTAAATTAATTGATTAGTTCGTTGTTGGATAAATGTTGATAACTGCAGGAAAAGGGTGATGGCTTGAAACTCGGTTCTTTCGTTGAGAACCAACTAATTAACCAGTGAATTATTCTTTCGTTGTTTATCCTTGCCTCTCAAAGAGATAGCATCCTCTTTGAATGAGGACGCCCCATAACACTTGAAACTAACTAACCAATGAATTAGAGATGCAACCAGTGATAAGATTATGCAGCAATTAACTCGACATATCAACGAGCTACACAGGCTTCTTGGGCCCATACGGTGCACATGGCGACACATGCATTTATTCCATTTTTTTCTTCTCATTTTGATATGTTTGGCGGATTGAATTAATCTCCATGGAAAAAAGAATTAAAAAAAACGTCGGCACCGACAGCAACATTCATCTCTTCACATTTAGTGCACGTTTTGAATTCTTATTTGTTTCTTGTCTTTTCACTTTAATTCCGAATTTTTAATAAACAGAAGTATTGTCTTTTCATAGCAGACAAAACTGTAACATCCCAAAATTTGGGCCTAATTATATTATTTTATTGCTTAAATATGCATTTATGATTTTCTGGAATTTATTTGGATTTTTCTGGATTTATTTGAATTAATTTTCACTTAAGTTTATTGACCTTTTGTTCAAATATATTTAAATCTATGCAAAGTTAAAATAAAGTTTTGACAAAAATATTTTATTTAAGTCCAGAATGTCTCAAAGTATTTTTGAGATTTTTCTTTGATTTTTCCTATTAGTTTTATCGCTTAAAATAAATAAAATGAATTTCTGGAATTATTTAAAATGGGAAATCCTTTTGAAAAGCGGTGAACAGTGTTGGGCTCGGCCCATACAACTGCACGCTGCAGTCTTGACCAGGTAATGCGCCCGGTTAGCCCATGTCTCCGTATGAATCGTCCGAGCCGCTGGATCACGATCGTATGGCTTGCGTCTTGCCACGTCGCCAAGTGTGCCTAAGCCGTAGGATTGTGATCGCGTGGTCAGGGTGGAACGTGTCTTTTCGTAACCCTAACCGATCGTAGCCGTTGATTCAAGCAAAGGCCCGATTGATCTCGCCGGGAAATCAGCGCGCCCGCTGCGCCACGTGGACGGCCGCCATGCGCCGCCTCCGAGCAGACTCGGCGCCCGCCAGATCCGAGAAGGACTCCGCCGCCGCGTCGGTTAGGATCCCAGGCGTCGTCCGAGGCCGTCGAGGCTATTTAAGGGGGTCCACAGCCTTCCCGAGAATCCTCATTGTGCGCCGCATCTTTTGGTCGGAGGGGTTTCGCGAGAATCGCCGTGGAATGCGCCAGAGCTCGTCGGAGTGGAAGCTCGCACCGCCGCGTTTTTGCTCGAATTCGCCGCGGTTAAATCGGCTTTTGGCGTTTTGGTCCCAGATCCGAACTCGCCGAGGTGTGCTTGATCGCCTACTCCACTTCTTCTCGCCGGAACGCTACGAACGCCGCCGCCGTGGCTTCTTCCTCGTCTCCGATGGGTCTTCTCGCCGCCGCCTTGCCATTGTCGTCGGGTGAACCCTGGACCGTCCGATCTGTAGCGGAGGGGTGAGGTTTTGCCACGTCGCGAGTAATCGTGGCCAACCGATCCATCTTCTTCGAGCCAGATTGAACCGTGCGGGCGACCAACCAGATCATGCCGCGTGGCGGGCACAGGCACCGAGGCGTCATACGCTGGGTTCACGGTAGACCAGAGGAGGTCCCGTGCACCAGGTCTATGCACCAGGGCCACGTGTCATGCTCTGATTGGTCCAGGCCAGGCTGACGCCAGTGTGACATCATGATGACGCAATAATCGCTTTTTCAGTATAAAAATAAATCTGTTAATTTCGAATTTCTGATTTTCTGATTTCAGTATTTATTTCAAACTTCAAAAGGATATATCTTTTGAATCGTAACTCGGATTTGAGTGATTCCAATTTCTAAAAATTTGTAAAATTGAGATCTATTTAATGGTGAATTTTATTTGATTTTTGGAGTTCAATTGCTCTCTGTTTTGGTATTTATTTGCTTTTCTCCTTCTGCGCGTGAGACGTTGAATTGTGCGACGCTTGGAGGAAGATCCAAAGAACTCAAGAGCAAGTTCCGTAACCAGATCAGGACCTATTCCAAGGCAAGTTGTGCTTTGATCATGTTGAACCCATGTTTATAAAATTGCTATGTTTGTTTTACCCTATTGCATATATTTCAAATATACAATTGTTTTAAATTAGATTGGGCTTAGCTAATGTACCAGATTGATCTACACCCTACCTTGTCATTGTATGCCATGATCCATTGTCACCCTAGATTGGTTAAATATAGTTGGTTAATAATTATAATCAACATTGGAGGATTAGTCCGTATTAGTTGCTTAGTCATGCCACGTCATCACATGTGTCAGAATCATTGATAATTAAACTTGATTAATGGAATATGGAACAATATTATGAACTTGTGTGTCATGTGGGATCACACGATGAGATTGAGTTGTTGTTGCGAGTTATGTCACGCAACGATGTTGAATTGTTGATAGCATGTGGTGCATGGTAATCAACTGGGTGATGATCATTTAGATTGGGGCAAGTGACAAGGGGCGAGTATGCCAAGGTGGGCCCGATGGGCAGAGGGTATGTGGATGTCTTGCCTTTATCACTCTAAGGACTTAACCTTGCAAGCCTTTGACCTGAGTCAATCATGCAACCACATGCCTGGTATGGGCCAGCCTAGCTGAGTAATTTGCAATGTCTTAATTTTGGTACTATCGTGGTCGGTGTGAGTTCCCGAGTTATGGTGAAATTCACATGGCGCAAGAGGGGGTCCTAGTTATGGTTTTCAGACCCACCAGTGTTGAAACCTTAGCGGGTAGTATCGGGTTAAGTCAGAGCATTGTAAAAGCTTTGTTATAATCACTCGCCTTGGTGGTGTTTGGTTTTATCACGTGGGGAAAGTGCATAACCTCTGCAGAGTGTGAAACTATTCGGTTAGCCGTGCTCGCGGTATTGAGCAATGCTCGGGAATTACAGTTAAGGGTTAGTTTAATTAATTGGACAACTTGGTTGGGATGGCGGAAGGCCATATGGAAGATGGAATTTGACTTAGGATTGGAAACTTGGTTTACTTGAGAAATACTGAATTTATTTATTATTGATATTTGTTTTACAGTCTTTACAATCTATTTACTGTATTCGTTCATAAATGTTGCTTATTGCAAAATAGCCATGATAGCCTATCCATTGGAATAAGCCTTGCATATAGATACATAGAATTGCATTCTATGCACAACTTGTTGAGTGCTTAAGTACTCACCCTTGCCAAACAACAATAATCAACAGTTGAAGAATCTACACATGTGTTGGAAGATGAAGTCCAGGAAGACACGAGTCATTAGGGTCCGAGCCTTGTCGGTTGCCTGTGGTGAACTGATGAGCTATCTACATTTTCTACTTTCCGCTGCATAATTATTAGTTTATATTTTCAGTCTTGCCCTGCGTGGCTTAATAATGTAAGTCGGTCATAAGATCATACCTTTAGATATATCAATGAATGAACTATTATTTTATTATCGTTGAGTATGATGTGATATGTACCAATGTTAAGCTGTGTGCGCTAGCGTTGATCCTGGGACTAGTGCGGTAAACACAGTGGGTTCGAATCAGTGAATTCGGGTCCTTACAAAACCCCCTTTTTTTCTAGGGGAACCATTAGTGAAACACTTGTTTTATTTCAGTGATAAGATTATATATAGATGCCACTTGCGTACAGGAACGCATTCTAAGCAGGCAGTAAAACCAGCTGTTAGTAGGGCATTACTAGGTAAGCAATCACGGCGTGGCACGCCGCGATCATCACTACCCACGCGAGCAAATCGAGAAAACGCGCGACCGCCGCTCCCTACGCGAGCAAATCGAGAAGACACGCGAAACAGTTGAAAGGATACAAACGTAATCGCGTTTTTTCGCATTTATTCGGCGGAACAGTTGAAAGGATATAAATACATCTGAGCTATCGTGGCGTGGCATGCCGCGACCATCGCTCCGCACGTGAAAAATAGAAAAAAATGATCTAAACATTTTTTTACGAAAAAAGACATAAAAAGGACCTAAACGCTATTTTTTCGGATAGGGACAAAATAGAACCTAAACGTAACGCTTAAAAAGGTCTAAAGGGCATAAACGTAATAAAATCTTTATTTTCTGAAATAGGACCTCAACGTATTGTTTTTCTAAAAAGGACCTAACCGTAATTTTGTTTTTCGAAAAAGGACCTAAATGCAAAAAAAATTGGCGGCTCGGCTCGAGACGTGACGTGAGCTGTAGCCAAGCAGGCTCAAATAAATGTGGTGCCCGCGATTCCACCACATATAGTAGAGGTAGGATTCGGGACAAATAAATATTCCAACCCATACACATTTTCACTATGGCATTCGAGGTAGACCTCGATAATTGGTCCAACACCTAGTACTGGGGTGATAATATAGGTCCTGTTTGGTACAGTTTCAGCTCTATCAGATCTGTGGGTCTGGTGGAGCTGGGTATTCCTAACTCCAGCAGATTCGTGGAGCTGAAGCTGTGGGTACATTAAGAGTGTTTAGATTGGTCATCTTGTTTAAATTTTAGACAAAAAAATATAAATTTAATTCACTTTATTTTAGCCTACAAGTTTCAGATCTCAGGTGAAGCTGGGATCTAAAGCTCTACCAAACACGGTCATAGTCACTGAATCCGGTTTCTAGGAAACTCTTGGTCCACTCGCTCAATCCCGTCGACGAACATCGTAAAAGACATCAATGAAAACCTGCGTCTCCTTGGAAACAATTTCCTACGACCCACACCCGACCACCATAAAATAAGGATTCAAAGCGTGCATCAGATGTGAAGACATAAAGATTGCTGTCAGCAACAGATGCCGACGTTATTTTTTTTATTCTTTTTCCTCCATGGAGATTCATTCAATTCGCCAGACATATCAAAATCAGAAGTATATGTTATGCAGCTCCGGCTCGTCTGTCGACATGACTGTGCCGATCCCATCTCTTCTCGTCCTGCCGTCTCGTAGGCAGGGTTTAAAATTTCGTCTAATTTCGCCGAAATTTCGGATTTCGGAGCACTCCAAAATCTAAACTACCGGACGGATAATAAAAATTTGAAATTGCTACAGTTACCCGAAATTTCGTTTTTTCTCGGTGAAATTTCGCCAAAATTTCATGTTTTTTGGCTGGTTTTGAATATTTTAAGACCGGATTTGGTCCAATAAACCTTAGCAAAAGTCATCTCCTATGAAAATTTGTTGAAAAACCAAAATTTTGAGACATTTTAAAATTTTGGCAGAAACACTGTCAGATTTTTATAAAATTGTACAAGCTTGATAATGAGTTGAAAATTTTATAGTACTATCTTTAGTATCTTAGGATCATACATAAAAAATTTAAAAATAATTTAAGGTAATTTGTTATCCTTAAAAAATCAAAAGCAGAATGAACATAATTGGGACAGTTACATTGTCCGAATTTTATAAATTTTCTTGAGTGTGATTATGATCTAAATTTTTTTAGAGATTAATAATTTCCTTATTACCTTTATATAAAAGTTTCAAAAAATTTAAACTTTGTTTGTTTGGTCAATCAAATCTATGTAAGCATTGAACTTCGTTTGTTATATTATATTTCAAAAATAAAAAAGAAAAGAACATAAATGGTACTGTGTCTTGTAAGAATTTTATAAATTCACTGGAGTGTGATCATAAATCAAACTTTTTATGACATATTAAGAACTTACATATCACCCTTCTGTAAAATCTTCAAAAATTTTAAACTTTTTTTATTGCTAAAGCAAATCTATGTATTGATCATCACGCTTTTATCAGGACGTAGCACTGTCTAAATTTTAAAACATTATTTGAGAATGATCATCATCTAAAACTTTTAAATAAACATTAAATTTACATAAGAAATATCCACAAAAATTTTCAAAAGTTTTTAACATGGTTTATATAATTTTTCATTTTTTTCAAGTTTACCGGTAAGCCTTTTAACAGGGCAGTAGTACTTTTCAAATTGTAAAAACTTCATACAGTTTGATCATCATATGAAACTTTTATGAGAGCATTAGAGATAAATCATAACCCTGAAAAAAAATTCAAATGTTTATAACGTGGTTTGAACCATTTTGCATTCGGTTCAAAATTGCCGTCAGTGTTTTATCAGGACAGTAGCAATATTTGAATTTTTAAAAATTCCACAGACTTCATAATAATCTGAACTTTTTATGGCAATATCATCTATGTGTCAGGACTCTCCAAAAAAAATTAAAAAAATTCAACATCGTTTGTCCCACTTTTTTGCTGTTACAAAAAGGCCAAAATTTCGAGTATTTCGCCAGAAATTCCGGTATATTTCGGCGAATTTCGTTTTTTCTCGGTACAAAACGAACTGGATTTGAATTTTGTTTTTTGAATTTCGAACGAGATTTGTCCAAAATATTCAAATTTCACCGAAATTTTGGATTCCGGTCCTAGACGGTATTTTATCCGAAAACAAAATTTGAATCCTTGCTCGTAGGTCTGCTTGATGTAGTCTGTATTGGCATCCACCTGAACACGGAGAATAATAATAGGCCAAATGATAAATGTCTCTGTTAAAGCTAATAGGGCTTGGATCCGAGTCAAAGTAGACTTCATAGTAGCGTTTGTTAAGGAACCTCGCTATCGAATAGTCTGGGATTCCCGAACAGATCTGAATTGGAGAACAGAGGGAGAAAGAGAGACACAGGTTTAAGGAGAACAGCGACCGAATTCTTTATTGATTTCTGATTGCTTGTACAATGGGGGGACCCCCCTCCTCCTTATATAGTAGTCGCCTAGGGTTTCGGCTAAGGGGCCAACATGGGACTTCAATGGGCCATGTGGTTTCCCAACACTCCCCCTTGGGCCCTTTGCCGCGAGATGTATATGCCTCATTAAAACTCCAGAAAAATCCATTGGGAAAATACTTGGAGAAAGAGTACATAGCATACGCTTACTGTGTTGCACGAATTACCTCATTAAAACCTTATGCAAGAAAACTTCATGAAAAACTTGTTAAGGAAAAAGAGTACAATTCACCCAAACTTTAACCACTAATCTTCGAGATTCATGTTGGGTACTCAAAATTCATGTTCGAGATTTCTGTGGGAGTATGTGAAATATCACCCCCTGAAATCTGCACTTCTCTAAGTCTCAACATTCCAATTCCTTTAACACACCTTTCAAAGGTAGATGCTCGGAGTGATTTCGTGAACAAATCTGCAAGATTTTCACATGACTTTTAGGCCCTGTTTGGTATAGCTCCAGATCCCAGCTCCACCTCAGAGCTGGAGTTTGTAGGCTAAAATAAAGTGAATTAAGTTTATATTTTTAGTCTAAAATGTAAACAAGATGAAACATCTAAACACTCTTAATGTACCTGGCTCCCAGCTCCATAAATTTCTGGAGCTAGGAATACCCTGCTCCACCAACTCTACGAATTTTGGTGGAGCTGGAGCTGTCCCAAACACCCCCTTAGTATGCAGTATTTTGATCTCGTTCATCTTATGCAATTCGTGAGCATAGAAGAACTTGGGGTTGATATGCTTCGTGAGATTGCTCTTCACATAACCCATATGTGCTTGAGCAACACAAGCTGCATTGTCTTCATAGATGATTGTGGGAGTTTGCTCAATGTTCAAACCACATGACTTCTGGATGTGGTGAACCATTCTTCTGAGCCATGCACATTCACAAGAGGCTTCGTACAAAGCAATGATTTCCGAGTGGTTTGTCGACGTCGAGACAAGAGTCTGCTTAGAAGACTTCCAAGAAACTGTTGTTCCTCCACATAGGAAAACATAGCCAGTTTGGGACTTGCCAGTATGCGGGTCTGATAAACACCCAGCATCGGTGTAGCCAACCAAATTCAGTTCATTGTTTCTTTTGAAGAACAAACCGAGATCTTTACTTCCTTGGAGGTAACGAAAAATGTTCTTGATCCCTTTCCAATGCCTTTTGGTGGGTTCTGCACTGTACCGAGCTAGCAAATTCACAGCGAATGCAATGTCCAGCCTAATGCTATTCGCAAGGTACATGAGCGCTCCGACTGCACTCAGATATGGGAATTCTGCTCCCAGGACTTCCTCCCCCTCTAGCTCTGCTTGGAGTGACCTTCCAACCATTGGAGTCTTTGCAGGATATGCCTTTTCAAAGCCTAATCTTTCTAACACTTTCTGCGTGTAGGTTGATTGATGTACCAAGATTCCTCCTTGGACATGCTCAAGCTGCAAGCCTAAACAAAACTTGGTTTTACCCAAATCCTTCATTTCAAACTCAGACTTCAAGTATGAGCAAGCTTCTTCAATCTCTTCATCCGTCCTAATGATGTTCAAGTCATCTACATAGACGAAGATTATACAGAATCCATTCGGGGATCTCTGTATAAATACGCATGGAAAATCTTCGCTGTTTGTGTAGCCTTTCTTGCAGAGAAAATCACTCAAGCGATTGTACCACATTCTTCCTGACTGTTTTAGCCCATACAGTGATTTTTTCAATTTCACACTGTACAGGTTTCTATTTGCTCTGTCTTGGTTTGGGATAGGAATACCTTCCGGTACCTTCATGTATACTTCCGAATCCAAGTTTCCATACAAATATGCTGTAACAACATCCATTAGCTTCATTCTCAACTTCAAGTTGACTGCCATTGAGATCAAATATCTAAAGGTAATTCCTCCCATGACCGAAGAATAGGTTTCTTCATAATCAACTTCAGGACGTTGAGTGAAACCTTGAGCTACAAGCCTTGCCTTGTTCCTTACAACTTCGTTGTTTTCATTCCTCTTCCAACAAAGACCCATTTGTGACCTCATGTGGTTTATATGGGGAGGTGTGCGGCATACGGGCCCAAATACCTCTCTCTTGTTCAAAGAGACTAACTCTGCAGTGATTGCCTTCTTCCATTCTTCTCAATCTAGCCTTTTCTTGCACTCTGCTAGAGATGCAGGCTCGGGATCATGATCAATGATCGAGGCAATCTTCTTTGCAAAGTATGCATCAACATTGGCTGTTGCTCTATTCAGGGATTCTCCTGTTATTACAAAATTTATGGCCATTTCATCATGGGGTGCTTCATGCACTTCTACTTGCTCTTCGCTGCTATTTCCTATCGCAAGGGCAAGTTCCTTTAGCTTTTCATCGCCTATGTGTGCGCACATATTATTTCTGGCGGCTTGCTGCTGTGGAAGATTCAAGTCTAGAATTGCCTTTGTTGGCTACTTTCCAGTGCCAGGTCTCAACTGGCTCCCCTTCTTTCCTTGGGGTATTTTCGTGATTGGTTGTGGTAAGTCCTCTCGCCTAGTTTTCTCGCACGCCTCCGGTACTTTGGGTTTGAGGAGCTAGATTTCTGTTCTTTTTCTTTGAGGCCTCAAGCAGATGAGGATACCTTCTGTTTTCTTTGGTATTTCCACCCTCTCTGGTGCATTTCTTGCGGGTACATGCGACTTAACCACGCCCTTCAGATCACAAAAATGATCAGGCAGTTCATTTGCTAAATTCTGCAAATCAATTATCTTCTGGACTTCTTGATTTGCTTCATTAGTGCGGTGGTCATGAGCGGGGATCCCAGTGGAATGTCATATGATTTCCCGGTATTTTTCATCTAAAGGTTGATTTCCTCCCCCTACTGACGGGAAACGATCCTCGTCAAATATGCAATCAGCGAATCGGGTTGTATGCAAGTCTCTAGTCATGGGTTCCAAATACCTGATTATGGATGCACTCTCATAACCAACGTATATCCCATACTTGTGGAGAGGGCCCATTGTAGTCTGCTGAGGGGGTGGTATAGGAACATATACCATACACCCAAATTTCCTGAGATGAGAGATTTTCGGGATGATCCCGTGTACAAGCTGCATAGGAGAATGGATGTTGTAGGCCGAAGGTCTGAAATTAATGAGAGCTGCTATGTGCAGGACTACGTGTCCCCAACAAGTGTTGGCAAGTTACAACTCTGCAAAACCGGTCTGACAATGAATTTGATCCTCTTTATGAGGGCTTCAGCTAGTCCATTCTACGTATGGACGTGCGGTACGGAGTGCTCAACCGCTATCCCTGTTGCAGTGCAATAATCATCAAATGCCTTTGAAGTAAATTATCCAGCATTGTCCATTCTAATGGACTTCACGCGATGATCAGGGAAAGCATTCTTAATTCTTATGATCTGCGAGATCAGCTTTGCAAAAGCATGGTTTCTTGTTGACAATAAGCATACATGCGACCATTTCGAGGAAGCATCGATGAGCACCATAAAGTACCGAAACGGCCCTGACAAGGGCTGAATCGGGCCGCAAATATCCCCCTGAATGCGTTCCAGGAATGCTGGGATTTCACTTTGCACTTTCATGACAGATGGTCTTGTTATTAATTTCCCGGTGGCACATGCAGGGCACACGAAATCTTCATGATTCGGGAAATTTTTAACATTAATGCCATTTCCTTGTGAGTTTTTCACTATATTTCTCATCATTCTAAGACCAGGGTGACCTAATCTACCATGCCATAAAGAAAATAACTCAGAGCTTCTAAAGACAGTCTTCAAGGAAGCATACACTTCGGGTGCATGAATATTCGTGTAGTACAACCTAGATTCATATGAGGGACATTTTTCTAATACCATTTTTCCACATACCGTGTGCTTCACAATGCACAAGTATTCTTTGCCATTTTCTTCATTGGTTTCTACATGAAAACCATTGGCGCGGATGTCTTTGAAACATAAGAAAGTGCGCGTTGATTCGGGGTACGAAAGGGCTTCTTCAGTTACCAAAGTTGTACCCATGGGTAATATAATTGTGGCTCTTCCGGAGCCTATTATATGGGAATCACTCCCTGCGATCGTAGTAATCTTTCCAGCATTCTTCGTGATCGACTGGATGTATTTGGACTCTCTTAAGATGGTATTCGTTATGCCACTATCAACAATGCATATCTCTTCCATTTGGGCGCTACACGATTTCTAGGTAAAAGAAAAATTATCCTAGTCAGATAGAGGCAAAATAATCCAAACATTGCTTGCAAATTTAAAGAATACTGGAATAAAGAATAAATTGCATGTTTATTCATGAGAGAAGTATGCGCTTCTAGAGCTTACAATTCATTATTCAAAAGAAAATGCTAACAACCATAATCTAAATAAAACATGCATTAAACAGAATCTGTAAAATATGCATTAATTTCTGCTTCTATGTCATCGACAGAAGTTTTCTCTTCATTTGCCATAAGTTTGGCTGCAGCATCGATGTTTAGGCTATTCTGTGAGGATGAGTCAAGTGGGGTATCTTCATCCATAGCATCATCATCACCAATCTTGGCGAAGTGCGCCTCTACTTGGCGTTTTCTTTTGCCTTCCTCTTAGCCTGATATGCGTTGATCACTTCCTTGGATTCCCGACATATCTTCGACCAAGAAACCCCAAGTGCCGCACCTGAAGCACGTTTGGTTCTGCTGTCCATACGGCTTGGCGTGCGCCTTTTCCTTGTCATCCTTCTTTACTGGGGCTTTGGACTTTCCTTTGGCCTGAGACCTCTCTTTTACACCCTGCTTGCCCTTCTTTCTATGAATGGGTTTTCTCACCTTATATCTATTGGCATTGACTTCAGTGCCAGTGCCCCTTCTAGGTGGTTGCGAGATATAGTTCTTGCGTAGAACATCGTCTTGCGATTCCGCAACTTGCATTACATCAATCAGTTTCGCTATACTCCTTGTATGTGTCCTGACGATAGCTGTGTGCACTCTGGATAGCATTTGGGTGGAAGGTAGAGAGAGTTTTCTCAATCTTCTCCTCATTAGTGATCTTCTTGCCATATAGAGAGAGATTGGTACAAATTCTGTGCAAGGCAGAATTGTACTCGGCCACTGTTTTTTAGTCTGCAAACCTCAAGCGGACCCAATCTTGCTGTTCTTTGGGCAAGATGGTGTACTTGAGCTTCTCGAACCGCTTCTGAAGTGCAGTCCAAAGCTCAAGTGCACTCTCCTCAGCCATATATTCATTCTTCAGAGTGGCTGAGAGGTGGTGCCTGAGGAAGTGCAAAGCTTGATCGTTTTGCTCGACAGTAGGTTTCGTGTCCTGCGAGGACCCTAGACCGATCGCGGCACGGAGCTTCTTGCCCCCAAGAACAATCTTCACGTCCGATGCCCAAGTGAGGTAGTTCTGACCGTGCGGGGCCAGTTCTTGAAACTCACAATTCACGATGCCGGTCATCTGCATGATTTCAAAATTCCGACATTAGATTACTTCGTGTAATCTAATAGAAAATGGTTGCAAAAAGCATAAAGTGCAGAAAAAAAATAGCCATGCATTGCAGTATACAAAATAAAGCAATGAATCCAAAATTCATAAAGAATATTCAAAACTGCATAGAATAAAGCTAGAAAAATTAAAAATAGAGACAGATAATTTTCTAGATTTTCTGGCAATTTTTCAAAATTTTCTACTATTTTTTCCTTTTTCCTTTTTTCTTTCTTTTTCTTTTCTTTCTTTTCTTTTCTTTCTCAGCGAACAGCCATTTGGGCCGTGCGCTTTCCCTCGCCCACTTGGAAACCTCGGCTGCATGGCCCGCCTGGCCCGAAAAAGGCTGACCAAGGCAAATAGACCGGCGGCTAGGGTTCCCAATCCCTAGCCGCCATATGCACGTGCGACAGTTTCGGATGTGGCAGTGCTACGGCGCGAGCGCGTCGACCGGCTGCAAGCGACAGAAAATGAGGCGTCGGCCAGTCTGCGAGCGACGGCACGGCAACGTGCGACAGGCCTGGGTGAGCGCCGAGGCGGTTATGCGAGCGAGGCGTCGCGGGCACGGCGGAGCCGATGAGGCGACGATGGCTCGGGCGCTGGCGCTACGGGCGCAAGCGCATCGCCCGGCCGCAAGCAATGAAAATGAGGCGTCGGCGATCTGCGGCGGCGCGGCAATGTCGCGTAAGCGGGCGAGCACCGAGGCGGCTGCGAGCCGAGCGTCTTGCGGGCGCGCGCACCGACGAGGCGACGGTGGGCTCGGACGCGCGCTACGGGCGCAGCGAGACGACGAGGCGGCGGCGGCTCGGCGCGGCGATGCGCCGAGGCTGTTGGTCGGGCCAGCGCGCGCGCCGAAAACGGCCGCAAGCGGGCAGCGACGGGCCGAGCGGCGATGATTCGTGTCTTGCGGTGCCCTAGGCGGCGGTTGCGACGGAGGCGTGCGGGCGACGGCGAGCGGCGGCTGCGCCGAGGTCGGGCGGCGGCGCGCAAGCGCAGAGGCCGAGGTCGCGGATCGGCCGCGAGCCGATCGCCGGTGGCTACGATAAGGTCTTTGTCGGCGCGCAAGCTGAGGCAACGGCGGCATTTTTTTTCTCTTTTCTGGATGGAAAAAAAACTGTAGCTTCGTGCCGAGTAGCTTCGAGCGATCGTCATGTAGCTTCGTGCCACATGACGAAAAAAGTACAAGATGCGTAGGATAGATGCATACATAGAAACGACAAGCATTTAGATTCAATCGCCGAAAAACCCACCTTTCTCACCTTTCAATTCTGATCGCCGGTAGAGTTTCGTGCTGATAACGTTTTAAGGAACCTCGCTATCGAATAGTCCGGGGTTCCCGAACAGATCTGAATTGGAGAACAGAGGGAGAAAGAGAGACACAGGTTTAGGGAGAACGACGACCGAATTTTTTATTGATTTCTGATTGCTTGTATAATGTGGAGACCCCTCCTTCTTATATAATAGTCGCCTTAGAGTTTCGTCTAAGGGACCAATATGGGCTTTTAATGGACCATGTGGTTTCCCAACAGCATTGACGAGTTAACACGAAGGCAGTTCTCTCAGTTAGTTAACAAGTGCCTTGTGCCGTTGTATCTTTCTTCTAATTCTAACAGTCAAGCCTGGTTTTACTATCCATAAGATACTGAAATGAAGGCACTTATTACTGGTCGGATAATTCATTAGGGAAATTTACTCCCGGTATTGATCTTTTGGGCGTACGCCTTTTAATTTTTTCATCACGCGGGGTTACGAGCGGCGCGTAGAATAGTAACACCGTGTGTATGTCTATATATGTACACGGTAACGCTATTCTATTCCTAAGCATAGAATATCTATTTTGCACTCCGGTGGGATGCAAAGTACACCTTACTGATTACTAGCAATTCGGTAATAAATCACAAATACATTTTACTATAGAACACAAATGCAATTACTACCGAGTCAACCGAACAAGTTAATGCATATTGTAGTTTGTACATGAATCTGTTTCTTTTTTTTAGCTATATCTTTTTATTGGTAGCTCGGATTTGCAAATGGTTTTAACCAGTAGCTTACTGACAACGAGAGGAATAAAATGATATAAGTCTTACTATTAAACAGTAATTTGATATAAGTCTTACTATTAAACAGTAATTTTGCTAACTGGCCAAATAAATTACTATTTTTATAACATAAAATTACTCCATCTACAACTAGAAATTATTATCATACATCATAACTGAAAAATCCAACACAAATCCGTCATTTGGCAATAAAAATCCATGAAAACTATATATACAAGTTCTGAAAAACTCTCAAAAAATTACCATACGTAGGGATGTGAACTTCTACAGCCCTATAAAATTTTAATACCAAACTCAGTCGCATTTGAAAGATATGAAAATAACAAATTTACTATTCATCTCTGATTAACACGTGTCAATTTCATATCTTTCAAATCAGAACAATCTTGGTCTTCAAATTTTACAGGGATATAGAATCTCACTTCCCCTGTTTACAGTAATTTTTTGAGAATTTTTGAAAACATGTACATGTGATTTTCATGAATTTACATGATAATAGTGGTTTACAAAAGATATATTGCATTTTACTATCAAGAAGATAACATGTTACTTGCTATTACACAAGATGTTACTAAATCGAAATGATGTGAACTATCAGAACAAGAATTTAACTCTGTTTGTCGTCTCTGTAGTAAAATATTATATGGATAATCGTAAACATTGTCGTAATACATGATAAAATCAATTGACAACCGTTTGTAAAAATTTTAAGCCACTGTTCAGTAATAAAATCCTACACATATCAGTTATTTAGCATACATCATCTTTATCGTGTAAAATCCATTAAAACCATAACTACAAGTTCTAAAAATTCCGAAAAAAATTATCATATATAAGGGATGCAAGTTTCTACATCTCTGTAAAATTTGAAGACCAAACTCACTTGCATTTGAAATATATGAAAAGAATAAATTTACTATTCATCATTGATTAGCGCTTGTTAATTTCACATCTTTCAAATGAGATTGATTTTGGTATTCAAATTTTATAGGGATGTACAATCTCACCTCCCCTATTTATGGTAATTGTTTGAGAATTTTTGAAAACTTGTACATATGATGTTTACAAGATAAAAGGAATTCAGCTCTGTTTATCGAGTCATGTAGTAAAATATTATATAGAAGATCATAAACGCTAAATAATAGATGATAAAATCAATTGAGAACGGTTCGTAAAAATGTTAAGCGTCTGTTCAGTAATAAAATCCTACACTGATAGTCATTTAGCAGTACACCACCATTATCGTGTAAAGTCCGTGAAAACCATATGTACAAGTTCTGAAAAATCCTCAAAAAATTACCATACGTAAGGGATTGAGCTTCTACGACCCTTTAAAATTTGAAGACCAAACTCACTTGCATTTGAAAGATATGAAAAGAATAAATTTACTATTCATCGCTGATTAGCACTTGTTAATTTCATATCTTTTAAATGAGATTGATTTTGGTCTTCAAAATTTATGGGGATGTAGATTCTCACCTCCCCTACTTATGGTAATTTTTTGAGAATTTTTCAAAAATTGTACATATAAATTTACATGATAGAAATATTTTTACACAGAATATATTGCTTTCTACTATTAAGAAAATAATATATTACTATCTATTACACAAGTTGTTACTATATCCTGTGTAAACCATATTTGTCGTACAAAAATACATGAAAATCACATGTACAATTTTTCAAAGATTCTCAAAAAATTGATATACACAGGAGAGGTGAGTTTCTACAACCCCGTAAAATTTGAAAACCAAACCCAATAACATTTGAAAGATATGAAATTGATAAAGCACTAAACAGTACAAAATCACAATTGAGCCAAAATTTTCTTTTTCAAATCATTCAGCTGAGAATGATTTTGGTCTTCAAATTTTATAGGGTGGTAGAATTTCATCTCACCTACTTATGGTAATTTTTTGAGAATTTTTGAAAATGTGTACATGTGGTTTTCACGAACAAGAATTTAGTTCCATTAGTTGGTCCTTTAATAAAATGATTGAAAATTTCTCAAAAATTTACCATACGGAGGAGATGTGAGATTCTACAACTCCATGAAATTTGAAGACCAAAATCAATCTCAGTTGAAAAATATTAAAAAGACAAATTCGGCTCAATAGTGATTTTGAACTGTTTAGCGCTTAGTCAATTTCATATCTTTCAAATGCAATTGATTTTGGTTTTCAAATTTTATAGGGTTATAGAAGCTCATCTCCGCTACATATGGTATTTTTTTGAGAATTTTTGAAAACTTGTACATGTAGTTTTCATATATTTTACACGATAAGACCGGTTTATACAGAATATAGTAATATCTTGTATAATAGTGAGTAATATGTTATTTTATGGATAGTAAAAGTCGATATATCATGTGTGAACTATAAAATCAGTAACATCTTGTGTAATAGTGAGTAATATGTTATTTTCTGTATAGTAAAAGTCAATATATCATGTATGAAGTATAAAATTTATGAAAATCAGATATACATGTTTTCAAAATTTCTCAAAAAAATACCATAAGTAGGGGAGCTGATATTCTACAACCGTGCAATATTTGAAGATAAAAATATTTCTCATTTGAAAGTTATGGCTAAATCAAAGAAAGAAAGATTCATATATAAACTAGAAATAGCATTTATTAGTCATTTACTAGTTGGGTTGCCACTGACTATTCGGTTGTGTCATTTACTGGCTGGGTTGCCATTGACTGTTCGGTTGCGCGTGGCTCGATCGGTCTGTGTTAAATGGCTGAGGAGTTGTATAGCCTATTCTACAGGACGTATATATGCATGTATTCATGCAGGCATGTAGTACGTTAGCAGTCATGTTACGTATTACGCAAACGCAACATGTCAGGTCCATCATCTCCACCAGCAATTACCCTGCCTACAAGCAAAAGAAATCCAATAAACCTACGAAAATTCTAACGAAATTCAAATAAAAAAGAGACCGCAAAGGTGCAATAGTTAGATCAACCAACCTTTGAGAAGTGTTTTAATGCTTTTCTTTTTGACAGTTGTACAAATATTAAAGCATAAATGAATGATAGATAGTGATTACTTATCCTTTCACTTACTTCAAGATTTGTACAGCTTCTATTGGAAAGGAAAGTATTGAAGCACTGCTTCCAACCTTTATGTTTTCATGTAACTTGAGCAGATTATTATCTTTTGATAAGAGGCTAGGTATAGGGAAATAAAGCCATATCTACTTTCAAGTACAAGGAGAATTACTCAAAACAGTGGGATCATTTACCTAGTAATGAAGGACATGTTTAAACTATTTAGCTGATCAGAGAAAATGAAGTTATCAACTGTCCTGAAGTGGACTCACCACTACAGAAAAGGACATCACTGTCGGATCAACATTAACATCACTGCCGGATGTTGACCCGGCAATCCCTAACTGGCAGTGATAGTCGGGACTATCACTGCCAGTTCTTCAACCGACAGTGATAATAATATCACTGCCGGTTTATATTATACAACCGGCAGTGCTAACAACTTATCACTGCCGGTTGTTATTTTTCAACCGGCAGTGATATCACTGCCGGTTGTTATTTTTCAACCAGCAGTGATAATCCATATCACTGCCACTTAATATTTTCCAACCGACAGTGATAAGGTGTTATCACTGCCAGTTATTTCTCTAAAACCGGCAGTGATAAGTACAGTGCCATATTATCCTCCAAAACCGGTTACATAATTTTTTTTGTATTATATGTATGATGTAACGCTATACTATATATATATTGTACAGTACATGTATTCTCATCTTGTATATGTTATGCGCATATTAATGAAGTATTGGTAAAGAATAATTCAAATATATTAAATCATCATAATATTTAACATTGAATACGAATACTCATTTAATCATGACAATATTAATGAAGTATTTGTAAAGCATAATTGAAATACAAGAAATCATCGTAATATCTAATTATTACATTGTTCATTGACAATCGCTCACATTTCGCTAATTGTATGGCTCAGAAAACTCGCCTTCGGTTGATCACTTCTCGAACGATGAACCCGACCATCCGCTCTCGAAGGGCTTCAACTTCACGATCAAGTAGGTCACAGGTGCGAGCTTCACGCTACCGTCATTGAAGAAAATAATGCATTAATTAGTGTCGTAGTTTTTATAAAGAAAAGTAAGCGTCAACATGTAATGATATACCATCTCGCCTTTGTAGTCGGTACTGTCAGTGACGAACGTGTGTGTGTGTCATTACGTAGTATGCACATAAATTGTTCAATTGCGGCTGTCTTAGGCACGGAAAATCGGTTTTTATTCTGAACTTCTTCGTGAATGGACGGTACCGCGTGCTCTTCTTGCGGTATTTTGTGTAAGCCCTGTGTATGGTTATGAATACTCATTAAACTTAATTAGGTGCAATTAAGTGCAATGGAATGAAAGATTACGGGAGCAATAACGCAACGACCGAGTTTACCTGTCTAGCAATTCTATTACTTCTTTGTAATCGTTTGTCGGTTTCCTCATTGAGTCCAACACAGTGATCGTGCTATCGTCTAACGTAATGACGAGAAGGATCCAGTGAAACCTGCAGAAGCCCATTAGTTATGACATGGTGTTGCACATGATAAAACTGACTAGTAGGCAGGGAAACACGTACTGAAAGTTGTAGGGTAAAAGTACGTAGGTCTTGTCTTGTAACTTTAGCAGCGTCTTTATTATGTACTCCTCGATCTCTCTCTCCGTCAATGGATCTTTAATAAGTTTGCAGTTGACAAGGCCGGGATGGAGGAATCCTACCCTTTCATTTAAGTCCGCTCTGAGTGTCATTGTCTCCATTCTACATAAGAAAGAAGTTAGACACTAAGTTTAAGGGTACGTGAATGTACAGTACGAATTATACAAGAGACTAACAGAGTCCACATTCTTAATACAGACACGTCCAGAGCATCTCGTTGGTACAACTGGTATAACTCGGAGGTTTCTACCCAGAAAACTCCGTCCATATTGTGAAAATCCGTTTCTTTGTATTTGACGGGGAACGCGTCGTTTTTTGTCTCTTGGACAAACTGCCGATACCATTAATGTAGACGCCGTAACTATGTCGTCAGTCTCTGCTCCTCGTTTGGATCCACCAATGCTTCCCCGTTAACGAACTTCCACCTTAGAGGGGGCTCCTGCCCTTTAGCACCCTTCTAGTCTGCAGCAGTAGCTCTTTTACCAACCTGTCCTTTAGATTTCTGCCTAGAGATGCGCTCGTAGTCTGATCGTTGGCTAGGTTGAGGAGATTCGATTGCCCGTCCAGTCTGTTTAACCGTCGCTATGTCTAGGAAGAAATCTCTTTTGGCAGCTTCGATTTCAACTTTATTAGGTGCTGGCGTCTTATTGAAGTGAGCTGTCACGCTGGCGTCTACTTCCTTTCTAGTTTCTTCTTCGGTCATGTCATATGCTCGTTTCTTACAGTTGTCTTTGGCTTCACAGATGTGGCACTTTCCCCGCTGACCGTGATGAATTTTGAGATCGCGGTGCTCTTTCATTATTTTTTCGTGGCGCTGGAGCAGGAGGTGGACTTTTTGTAGGTGATGGAGGAGGACTTTTACTACCAGGATAGGCCGCGCCGTCATCATTAGTATCATCATCGCCATTGTCGTCATCGGATAAAAACATTATGTAGCGCTTGCACCACACGATGAATGTGCCCAGGCTTTGTCCAAGAGTATTTCTACCTTCCTCGCTGGGGATCTGTACCTCAACTTCACGGTAATTGTCAACCACACTATCTACTGATACTCTGGCATATCCCTCAGGAATTGGGCGGTTATGCAACATCTGCCCCTCACCACATTGCCAAGTCATCCCTTCAGCCACCTTAATGGTTATGTTCGCTAGAGGCAGGTGCAGACTGCAACGTGTTGGCTCTACGATTTTGTCCACGGGAAAACTACAGGCCGAGTCCTCTTCGGGAGGGTCCGCGGACGCTTGGCTGCTTTTACGAGCAACGGCGGGACTCTGGAGGTCATGTGCCTGACGTTCGTTGATGACGCTCGCTAGCATTTCTTGCATCTTTTGTATTTATTCTAGAAATTGAATTTCCTTTACATGCATCCTTTCTTCTATTACTCGTACATGTGCGTCCAACTGTTCTTGTCTAGTTAGCTTCGGACGCTTATAGATAGAAGCGTCCTCTGGGAACGCTGCTTTCCAGGGCACCAAGCATAACCCTCTAGTACGACCAGGGTGCTCTTTGTTACCCAGGGCGCGTGTTAGCTCGTTGTTCTCTCTTCTTGGTTGGAAGCAGCCCTGGGTAGTTTGGGCATGGGCATTTGCGATATTCTTTGAAATTTCCTCTTCTTTCTCGCTTCTGAAGCTTAAGCTACCATCATCCGACAGACTAGCTCCCCTCGCAAGCATCCAATACTTTGATCTTGGGGCAATCTCGGATGTCGCAGGAACAACTCCACTAAGAATTAGCTCTTCTTCCCTTGCATCCCACTTGGGTACTTTCTTCACCTAGCAACTGGTGCCTAGCGTATGGGGGTAAATGTTCTTGTCCGAGTTTGCTTTGTTCTTTTCACTAATAGCTTGGGCTTAATCAGACTTCTTATATTGCACGAATTAATCCCAAAATTGCCTCAACCTCGGGTACGTATCAAAGTTCGGCGTTTCATCCTTCTTCACATACTCCTTATTCAGCTTTGTCTTCCAATTCTTCCAGGAGTTTCCCATGATGGCTAGTGCACGTTTCTTCGCATGCTCCAACTGATCTTCGGGAAACTGAAACTTGGATGTCAAATCTGTCCACAATGCTTCCTTGATTTCATCAGGAACATACGACGGGCAAACGCCACGATGTGTCCATGATTTGTAGGTGATGGGCACGTTATCTCTAGCTAGGACCTCGCATGTTGTTCGGTATGGCCCAAGCAGTGATGCTGGTATAACCGGTTCGCAGACTGCATTAAGCTCCACGATCACCTTTCGATCACCCGTCCGCAACTTGTTAGGACCTCGGTGACGATGCTGCCTCTGTTCACGTGATTTTTGGCCCTGCATTTTGACTATTTCATTACTCGTCTAATTGGTATACGTGAAGATTTGGTCTGAAATAATTACCTCGGGTATGTTTGTTGCCTCGGTTTCTTTGCGCAGTTGAGGAAGCTTGTCGGGCTTTGTTCCGGCTTTGGTTCAAATGCTCAGCGCCATCCGGCACTTGTTCCTGGTTAGCGGCCATGTGCACCTAATTTATCTAAAATTTAAAATTAACAAAGGCATGAGATGAATGTGATGGAATACGTATAAATCGGTCACGCACGAAGTTGTGGACCGAAATGGACTAATTATACGTACAATATTACACACATTTGGCCATTACTTTCTTAAATCTAGTGATATTATTTCCATGCGAAACTACACTACTTGGTACATAATTAAACATAGGAATGGTGATATTACGCCTAGTTTCACGTTTAACTCATTTCACGCATGCATTGCACTAGTATAGAGAACAAAACTGACACATACAATATATAAGGTATTTATTACATGAATATAATAAATACAATGTATTGTTAAAACAACAAAAATCTCATTACATGAATATAACAAATACAATATAAGGTATTTATTACATGAATATAGTGTGAAGACTTCTACAAGATTCTTCATAACAAAGCTTCACTAAGCTGGAAATTGGAACAAATTACATTTAATCAGGAGAGCACAACATTCACAATATTCACAACATTCACAATATGCAGAACAATATCCACAACATTCACAAGCAAAAGCAATATACCACAACATTCACAATATGCCGGACGTCGAGGAGGGTCGGCGCGGTGGAGGCGCGGTGCGGAGGAGGGCCGGCGCAGGGAGGAGGGCTGGCGCGGAGGACTACTCTCGGAGGAGGGCCGGACGTCGAGGAGGGCCGGCGCGGTGGAGGCGCGGTGCAAAGGAGGGCCGACGCGGGTAGGAGGGCTGGCGTGGAGGACTAGTCACGGAGGAGGGCACCGGCGCGGTGGAGGCGCGGTGCAGAGGCTAGGGTGAGTGTGGGAAAAAACGGCGAAGTGTGGGAAGAAGACCACGCGCTTCGTTTATATAGAGATAACAATCACTGCCGGTTCATGAAAGAAATCCGACAGTGATATAACAATCACTGCCGGTTGAAATTAGAACGACAGTAATACCTCCACATCAATGCCAGTTCTAATTAGATCCGGCAGTGATGTGGAGGTATTACTGCCAGTTCTAATTTCAGCCGGCGATACTCTAACATCATCGCGGATTTTTCTCATGAGCCGGCGATGATGGAGGTATTATCTTGCGGTTCTAATTTCAATCGGCGGTGGTACCACAACATCACCGCCAGCTTTTTTCTCTAGAACCGGCAGTGATGTGGGTGGGCCCCAAAAGTCAGTGGCTAAAGCCAAGCTCAAATTCAAACTAGCATAACTTTTGATATATAGCTCCAAAAAAGATGAAATAAATTTATAAATTTGTATAAAATCATGAAGTTTTAGAATATATGAAACATTGATTTTTTTAATCACATAAAAATTAAGTGAATTCCAAATTTGATAAGAACCCTACATGGACTTTACATAAATACTATAACACCATGAGCATTAATTTGAATCTTTTTAATAAAGATTAACTTCAATGTGCTAGATATTAAAAAATACATGATTTATGCAAAAGAAGTCTTAAGTAAATAAAAATTGATAACTGAAGATAAAGCGTATCCGTATATTACAAATGGAAGCATTTTCTCCATACAAAATAAAGTATATCCGTATATTAAAAATGGAAGCATGCTCTCCATACAAAATAAAGTGTATCCATATATTACAACTGGAAGCATGTTCTCCATACAAAATAAAGTATATCCATATATTACAAATTGAAGCATATCCTTCATACAAGGTAAGACATATCCGTATATTATTACAACTAAGCAACGATTCGACGTTCGTTATGATCACGGCGTATGTATGTAACTTCCTCACTGTCTTCCTGAGACCTAGGTCGACGTTCTCACCAAAAGGAGGAAGCTCATCGAATTGGCTGTAGTCTTCCTCGTCGACTACATTGTCAACTCCGACAATTCTTCTTTTTCCTTGAAGAACCACGTGGTGTTCTTTGTCAGCCGGGTCTCGAACAAAAAAGATTTGTGTAACGACATTAGCAAGTACGAATGGTTCTTCTCTGTATCTGATGTGCTTGAAGTCCACGGTAGTGATACCGTACTTGTCGATGTTCACGCCCCCAGGGAGCCTAACCCATTGGCACCGAAAGAGAGGAACCTTCAAAGGCCCATAATCAAGCTCCCAAATCTCTTCTATGAATCCGTAGTAGGTCTGCATATTACCATTGCTATCGTAGGCATCTATACGGACTCATTGCTCGTTGGTGCTCTTGTTATCTTGTGCTCGCGTCTAAAATGTATATCCATTTATGTCGTATCCTTCAAATGTCGATTGTACATGACGGTCCACGAGACAATGCTCTCAGCTGAGCACTCTCATCTGCGTATGTATCATGTGTCTAAGCAACCAATCTCGAAGTTATCTCTGTGGTGTCTCAAATCCAAACCTCGATTTAAATGGGTTTTCTTCTTAGCATATTCTTGTGCATATCAACATACGGTCTTTGCTACAACCGATTGGTCCAGAATCTGTAAATGTGCTTGAATGAATGAAGCACGATCGTTAGTGCGCTTTGATTTACGACCTAATGTCCCTTTGCCTGTAGCCTCCCCTCATGGCGAGATATGGGCACACCAATCGGTTTGAGATCCATGTAATCGACGAGAATTCAATGACCTCCTCGGTTCCCCAACCTTCGGCAATGCACCCTTCTGGCCGATGTCGATTACGAACATATTTCTTCACAACCCCCATGAACCTCTCGAAAGGGTACATCTGATGTAGAAACACAGGGCCAAGAAACTGTATCTCTTTCACAATATGAACAATGAGATGAACCATAATATCAAAAAAGGATGGAGGGAAGCACATCTCAAGCAGACATAGAGTGTGAATCACGTCTTGCTGCAGCATACCCAGTTTCATTGGATCAATGACCTTTTGTGAAATCGCATTGAAGAATGAACACAACTTTATAATTGGGTCTCGCACTTTCTCTGGCAGAACACCCCTAATTGCAACAGGAAGCATCTTGGTCATCATCACGTGGCAATCGTGAGACTTCATGCCAATTAATTTCAAGTCTTTCATTGAGACTAGCCTCTTTATGTTTGCAGAATAACCGGACGGTACTTTGACTTCATGCAAACAGTCACATACGCTAATTTTCTCTTTCTTGCTAAGAGTGTAGCAAGCTGCCGGAAGGTACTTTTTGCCTTTACCCAAATCTTCATGATGTAGCTCCTTCCTGAGGTTCATATCTTCCAGGTCCATCTGTGCTTTGAGTGTATCTTTTGTTTTGCCAGGTATATCTAGTAAAATACCGAGCAAGCTGTCACATACGTTCTTCTCTACATGCATAACGTCGATTGCATGTCGAACATCCAGGTGCGACCAATAAGGTAGGTCCATAAATATTGATCTCTTTTTCCACAAAGGAGCTGTATCACGGGAACACGGGACTGATGTACTACCGGCTCCCTTTCCATGGATAATTTTAATATCCTTTACGGCCGAGTATATCTCTTTGCCGTTGCGATGTTTTGGAGCTGAAGCTGTCTCCTTTGTACCATCGAAACCTCTCTTGTTGGTGAGATACGGATGGTCCTTACGAAGGAACCTACGATGTCGCATGTAACACATTTTTCTCGCGATATTTCACCACGGCTACCAGATCACCCAAGCAATGGATGCATCCGTTGAATCCTTTAATAGTCGGCTTTGAAAGATTACCGAGAGCAGGGTAATCATTGATGGTTACGAACAACAACGCATGTAGCATGAAGTACTCTCTTTTATACTCATCCCATAGCCATAAACCGTCATTCCACAATAATAGAAGATCTTCAACCAGTGGTTTCAGGTACACATCGATATCGTTGCCAGGTTGCCTTGGCCTTGGATCGTGCTGGCATCATAATGTACTTTCGCTTCATACAAAGCCAAGGAGGAAGGTTGTAGATACATAAAGTCATCGGCCAAGTGCTATGACGACTGCTCATGTTGCCGAAAGGATTCATCCCATCCGTACATGCAAAGTGTTTCTTGTATTTTGTATCAATGTTCCTCCACTGCTCAGAGTCAGCAGGGTGTCTGAGCATTCCATCCTTCTTACGCTCCTCAACGTGCCATCGTAGTAATTGAGCATGCCTTTTGTTTGCAAACAGACGCTTCAGACGTGGGATTATAGGGAAATACCACAACACCTTGGTTGGGGGTCTTTTTTCTTCGATGCACCGATGTCGGCATCACCGCGCTTATAACGAGATGCCTTGCAAGCGGGACACGCATCAATTTTACAAACTCATTGCGATACAATACGCAATCGTTTGGACATGCGTGTATTTTACGTACTTCCATCCCAATGGGCGGACAATGCGCTTGGCACAGTGCGTGGTTGCTGGCAACACGTTTCCCTCCGGGAGAACGTCTCGCAGGAAACCTAACAACTCTGTGAAGCTCTTATCGGACCAACCATTGCTTGCCTTCAACTGCAGCAGCGTTAGCACAACATGCAGCTTTTTGAGGCCCTCCTTGCAGCCCGGGTACAAAGGTGTTGTAGAGTCCTCTACCATACGCTGGAACTTCTGAAAATCCCTTTCACTCGTGTGGTCCTCCTCCCCATCATGCAACATCTGTTCTAGATCATCTTCATGGTTATCGACGAACGTATCATCTTGGGTGTCCACGAACGTATCCTCGACCGTCGTGGTGTCGTTGTCTTCGTCATCATCATCAATCGGATGATCTTCACGTAAAATCTCATTTTCACCGTGCTCAGTTCAACAGGTATAGGCAGTCTTGAAACCCCTTGGAAGCAAGTGTGCACGGATCGCCTCAAGATTAGAAAACTGCTTCTCATTCTTGCAATCTACGCACGGGCAACAAATGTAGTCCGTCAGCATAGTTGACTTGTACGCCGCAGCCACGCTCATAAAACTAGTCACACCGTTAAAGTACTCTCTATCGTGACGGTCCGCTTCATACATCCATCTTCGATCCATCTGCAAATATTTATAACAAATAAAATCTCAGTAAATCAATAAGTGGTCACAAATTATTTTATTCATTTAATTTGTTACGTACTACTAATTAATCAAGAAATCCATTTCCAAATCTCACTATTAAAATCAATAAAGCAAGTTTCAATTATAGAGCGTAATATCCAACAAAAACCAACTACAAATAAAATGTACATCAAGATACGAACCGTAGATCACGAATTAGAAATGAATTCCACCAAATATGAGAGCAAAAATTCGCCCCCTCTTCCCCAACCGAGCAAGAACAGAGCTCCTCTCTGTTCTAGAGGTGGGGCAAGTACGAAGGGTATTTATAGTGTCAAATTATCACTGCCGGTTCTTTTTCAAAACCTGACAGTAAAATATCAGTGCCCGGGAAAAAACTATTGTGCCGGTTTGACTTGTAACCGACAGTGATAATACAATCACTGCCGGGTGGGCCTTACCCGGCACTGATGAGGTGTCATGGATATACCCCTCTGTAGTAGTGACTTGTTCCAAGTTAAGCCAAACGGACTAAATCAGGATATGCACAAACCGGGAAGTTTCTGGTGATAAAAATGAGCCTGCCTTCTTAAATTTAAATAAATCTGACCTTATAGGAGATAAAACAAAGCATTCTTCGTTTCTGATCTGGTACGAATGAACTCGTCACTCACAGCAGGACTCATCAAACAAAAGTCTAATAAAAGTTTGCTGTTTATTTCATAAGCTAAGATAGATGCAGGTCATTATTATGGATGCCAAATAACAATATGAATGGAGACAAATATTATATTGTAGAAAGTATGGTACACAAGGCATCTTGTTAAGCTACATCACGTTTTAGATGGTTCCGCTAAAGTGTAGGTTTTACTGTGTTTGTTGTCATTTTCCAACTGCTACGTAGCTCATACTGAACAGACCAATACAATAGATGTACACATTTACATAACTATAGCATATTTTAGACATACAGGAAAAGACAGGTAACAATGAATCTGTTGTTCTAGCTTTCACCCGGTTAAAAAATAATATCAAAAACAGCGTTGCCATTGTTGGAAATTTGTGCAATATTTTTATTCCAAATTTTATATCGAGACAAAAGTAACACAAGAATAGACATGCATAAAACAACAGGTAACACATTGTACTTCAGAAAATGCTCAAGGATTGTATATTAACGGAGTTGATTTATCACATGAACGACTTACGATTGGACTTGCTAAATAATCGGAAGCAGCGCAGTCGTGGAAGTAGTCGACGTCAAGAAGCAGAGCGGTCGCGCTGATGCGCTGCCCAGAAACCTTATTGCCACCCCGTGCAGGTGAACTCTAAGGCAATGGTTCGGAGATACCGCTCACCCTTCTTCACGGTGCACACCAAGGAGGAAGGCTGACGAGATTCAACAGCTCAACACAACAGTACAGCAATCCAGAGATGAGGAGGAAGAATGGAGCAGAAATTCAGTGTCCCTGTCTTGGACGTCTCCAGGAGCTTATATACACATGCACTAATGGCGGCCACATTATGTCGATTAAATCGGCAATTACTAATGGCCGAGCGACATTATGTCAATTAACTCACTAATGGCGGCGGCGTTTATGTCAATTACACTGAATTGAAAGAGATGTTTAAATCACATTTAAACAGATTGAATGGAGAGATAATTGAAAGGTTCAGCAAAACAAAAGATGAATTCAAAGTGCCAGAAGACACACTACGACGCGGCGCAGCCACAAGCCACAAGTCAAGCGAAAATACGCGAACGCGCGCGCGTGCATGTGTTTAGCCACTGTACATCCTATGCCTTTCTTATACCAAGTGTCATTATTTACACTACTACAGAAAAAATCATCTCAGACGGTTTTATGAACCGTCACTAACAATGTTTCAGTGATGTAAGTGCACATCACAGACATTTTTCGAACCGTCTGTGAAAATTATCATCACAGGCGGTTCTACATTATAACCGTCTGTGATGAGTACTCATCACAGATGGTGTTCAAGTAGAACCGCCTGTAATACAGAAACATCACAGACGGTTTATAAATAGAACCGTCTGTGATCCTCTAGCAGAACTTCAATCATTAGTATACATTGTTGAAATTTTCTTACCTTAGGTATTTACGCATTGAAATTTACAAGGCACAACCAAGTTATAGATTTAGTAATTGAATATCTAAACTTCCTAGATGCATCGAGGCAATAGCTTGTCTTATCAGGATCGTCTTAAATTATGAAGTTTTGTAGCACTTTCATCTCTTTCTTATTATAATTTTGATGGATTCTAAGGTAAAATCCATTTCATTCCATAGTTAAATCATGAGCATTTGTCAAGCTCTGATTTATCGATTCCACTTTATCCTCATCCCCGAATGAGAACATCATTGGCAGCCATGCTTCTTGAACTATAGAGTTGATTAAGTCATCATTAATCAACTCAATATGATGACTTAATCAATTCTATAGTTCAAGAAGCATGACTGCCTATGATATTCTCATTCGGAGATGAGGATAAAGTGATAACGATAAATCAGCGCCTAACACCTTTCAGGACGAACTTTGGAATGAAATGGATTTTACCTTAGAATCCATCAATATTATAATAAGAAATAGATGAAAGTGCTACAAAACTTCATATTTTAAGACGATCCTGATAAGACAAGCTGTTGCCTCGATGCATCTAGAAAGTTTAGATATTCAATTACTAAATCTATAACTTGGTTGTGCCTTGTAAATTTCGTTGCACAAATACCTAAGGTAAGAAAATTTCAACAATGTATACTAATGATAGAAGTTCTGCTGGTGTAGGGAAAAGCAGAGGATCACGAGACGGTAGCGTCTGAAGAACTGGATTAGGTAAGAAAGATAGTTTTGGATTAGGTAAGAAAGAAGTGCAATAGTAGCCATGTGAAGAGGAAAAGAGAAGCTACAAGAAATTAATTTGGTGATCGACAATAATTATATTCTTGAACTAGTTTGATTTCACGTCATTATTATTTTCGAGCAGGGACAATTGGCTAATGTAATAATCTTTCTCACAACCCATATGTCAAAGGTTTTAATCCAAAACTTAACATGTGGTTGCCTCTGTGATTACTTCACACAATATGTACTTCACATGATCACATATTCACATCAACAACACATGATCACATAATCATTAGCTTAATGCATGTTACGAACAATTATTTGATCATTGTCAATTAGTTTCAATTTCGATTCTACCAGTTTTTTACACAAAGCTATGCTTTAGCAAGCTCCTCTTTCTTGATCAATCATCAAACACAATGACAAATATACCTACTGGTTCTATGGCTCTATTTTCAAGTACATGAGTATACATAATCCATGTGAAATTGACAAGACAAATGCAAAGATGTAGATGTTCTAAGAGATATTTGTCTTCAGGAATCATGTATAAAAATATTTATCTTCACGAATTATGTATGTTCTAAGATATAATTTGGTCACCCTTGAATGATACATGGTATCAATCCTTGCGACATGCATTTTCTCGAATTCAAAGCGGTATTTCAGTTATTTTGCTTTTACAATTTTATTTCATCCTTAAACTAGTGGAGAATACTGATCCACACAATACAAATACCAAATACAACCATGCAAAAACCGTATATCTTAGAACATACATCAATATTAAACACTCAACATATATCATCAAAGAAAAATCTGGTAGCAACCCACCCATTGCTTGGAGTTGGACAGGACGACGTCCATGTGACGGCCGATGAAGGAGACGATGAGGCCGAGGACGGTGCCGAAGGGGGTCACGGTCTCGCGAGGAGGGCGACGAAGGGGTCACGGTGAAGGGCGCCAACAGCGTCCTTGAGCGGCGGCGCCGGAGATGCCATCTGAGAGGAGGCCGAAGCGCCGGGGAGGAGGTCGAGAATCGCTGGGGGGCAAGCTAGGGTTTGCGGGAGAAGAAACACATAAGTCTGCGCTACGAACCTCAATCGATATGTTTATATAGTGGTCTGAGGTCATATCACAGACGGTTCGTAGTTATAACCGTCTGTGATATTAAATTATCACAGACGGCTCTTATTCAAAACCGTCTGAGATAATATCACAGACAGTTTTTAACTAAAACCGTCAGTGATATGCATGTATATCACTAACGGTTCATGAAGAGTACCGTCGGTGATTATATCACTGACGGTTTCACTATAGAACCGTCTATGATGTCCTTTAGCACAGACGGTTTGAAAAAACCGTCTGTATTGAGGCCTCTAATATAAGACTTTCTGTAGTAGTGTTAAGAGGTGGCAAGGACTCCACCTTTTAAGTTACCGTTCCTCCATTTGATTAGGCAATATGGTAATAAACTATGCATGCTTTGGAATTAAAGGAAATGGATCACCTAATGAGCCAATTTCTAACAGCCATATGTTTAGCAAATCCCCAAAAAATATATGTTCAGCAAACTCATAAAGAAACAATTTATGCACAAATTGCTAGCCAAGCCTTAAGCACATAAACGATATTCTAGCAACCAAATACCAAAAATATTTGGACTTTGTGAATCTTGCAAAGTAAAGACTAACTATTACCTGCAGCATAGAAACTTCTGCAGGGATAAAAGATGGTGGTGACTGGTGAAATCGCCTTCAAAAAGATTCCTAAACTGTATTAATACAAGTTGGATCATGAAGACACCAATATCAGTCCATAGAAAAATCACATTAGCATCCTCATCAAAACCCACAATCTTTATCGGTGGTCTCGCCATCCAAGTTCTGAGTCTAAAGATCCTGTCCAGTTCAACAGTTCTGCACAGCACCCATCTGACAACACCATAAGAATTAGCGTTCCACTCCCATAATTGGATGCTCAGTTCTGACAAAATGGCGAGGCCAAGGCTGCTATCATCTGTGCGCAAGGCCTGAAGCAGTAATGGTTGGTAACACGGGCGTCTGCTGGAGTGCTGGCTTCTCGATGACAGCTAGGCTCTGCCTATCCAAATCAAACTCAAGGATGCCGCCTCCCAGAAGAGACCAGTAAACTGCATTCCCAACCAGGATGCTGGGCCTCATCGAATCACACGCATGTCATGTAATGGCTGTTGTGATGACATCGCCCCAAACATCAGACTCCCATTCGTAGAGGCAGGCGAGGGCACCAGCACCGGCTGTCATCGAGAACACCAGGACCAGCTTGAAGGGGCAATCACCGTGCACGTCGCCACCGTCGCCGTCGACAGCACGTAGCACCGCCCCGTGATGGACGAACTTCCCTTGGGACTCCAGCGGAAAGGTTACGCGGCGCTGGTCGCCGGTGACGGGTCCCACACGAACCGCGTATGGTTGACGAAGAGGCAGGGAAAAAATTATCGGCGATAATTGTTTCGATAAACCCGATTTTCCTGTTTATCGGTGAGGCCTGGTAAAATTAATTATCGGCCAAATTTATCGGAATTTTTTGAATGTGCACCTGTTAGCCATGTGATCGTGCATGTAATCAGGCTACATGTATGGCCAGTTGGTTATTTTAGGCATGTCTAGGATTAGATGCAATCTGCTGATTCTTCTCCATCGGTTGTAATCCTTACTATATCTATGCCTCCCTGGCCAATGGAATTCACATTGCGTGAATCACTTTCCGCTTTCATGGTATCAGATAGCGTCGCTCCTGTGACCTACCGCTTCCGCACCTAATTAACCTCACCGCCGTCGCTCCTGCGCGTCCCCATGGCCGGCGATCCGACCGAGCTCGAGCTCCTGCGCCAGGAATCGAGGTGCTCCGCAAGGAGGCCACCCGCCGTGCCGAGGACGTCGCAACAACCGCAACAACGGTGGCGGTGACGGGAAGTTCGGCGCACAACAAGGCGGCTGGCCGCTGTCCTTCTTCAACCCTTGGACGGGCACTGTACAGGTCTGGCCTATAGGTGCGCCCCGCCCTCCCTCTGGTGGCCACACTCTGCACACTGCGTCCCAGCCACATGCGCTTGCCGCGCACGCTGGGTATTCCGGCCTGCCGCTCGGCTACGGCATCCCCCCTACGTCGCTCCCTATGGTCCTGGCGTCGCACTGCCAGGGACCATGCAATCTGCTGGCACGTTCGAGCCTGCCGGCGTTCCCGATTACCGCCCTGCCATTGGCGACCCTGGTGCCAACGGAGGCTGGGATCACTAGTACAGAACGGCACATCACTATCGCTTTATCCGTATCGGTTCTTAAGTTTTTAGGAAAAAACGATTGTGATAAATAACTTTGGAGAGGTGCTAGTACTAATCACTATCGGTTCTGAGATTATAAGTGATTGTGATGTAACATTGGGCATATCACTATCGGTTCTAAACTAAAAAGCGATAGGGATATGAACGGTCATCACTATCGGTTCCAACAAAAGAAGTGATAGTGATGATCATGTTCACATCACTATCGTTTCTTTTGATATAAGCGATAGTGATGTGCATATACATCACTATCGGTTCTAAGAAACGAAGCGATAGTGATGTGCACGTGATCATCACTATCGCTTCTATAAAAAGAACCGATAGTGATGACTACGCACATCACTATCGGTTCTAAGAAAAGAAGCGATAGTGATGTGCACGTGATCATCACTATCGCTTCTATAAAAAGAACCGATAGTGATGACTACGCACATCACTATCGGTTCTAAGAAAAGAAGCGATAATGATGTTCATGTGGTCATCACTATCGTTTCTATAAAAAGAACCGATAGTGATGATCGTGCACATCACTATCGCTTCTCGAAAAGAACCGATTCTGATGTCGACGTGCTCATCACTATCGCTTCTCTAAAAAGAACCCATAGTGATGACCGTTCACATCACTATCGCTTCTTGAAAAGAACCGATTCTGATCTGCCTCGCTAGGTCATATATAGCACTCGCGCTGAACTCTTCTCTGTTGTTCCTCCAGAGGAGATTTCTCCACCGCCACCTGAGAAAACATCTCATATTGTGTGGTTGGAAGCAATACTTGGGTGAGAAAATTTGAAGTCCTCATGGGTGGGTATTAAGAGGGCAAATTTGAAACCCTATCTTGAGGAGATTCCCCTCTTTTTACCCTCATTTGCGGTTCTCTTCAAAATGTGAGCAATTCTTTAAACCCCTTCAATTTTGCACTAGGTAATTTCGACATGTCGTGAATAAAGTTTAGGTTGCACTGAAATTGTGTACATGCCTTCAGATTTCACACTCTTTATTTGACAAGCACACATCTATTTAATTATATATTGTAGTGCTCTCGTGCTAATATGGAATTATTATTGCGATCATATGATAAATGTTAGAGTTTAGACTGCGGAACCTACGTCTCCCGTTCGAGGATGCATGTTTATAAATATGCCGAACAAAATAGCATATTTATAAGCGAGCAGTCTAGAATTGTCCACGCTTTTTGGACAGTTCGAGGATATGTGGTTCGGGTATGTTCCTGAGCTATGTTGTACAACTTCAGAGAAGATTTCGGTAGCGTCTCCCTGGTGTTCTCTATATGCACACCCCTCTTGACCTGTTGTCGAGACGTGTATATGGAGAACAACGGGGATATGCTGCCGAAATTTTCTTTGGAGTTGTACAACAGCTTAGGAACTTGCCCGAACCACATATCCTCGAATGGGATTAGGACCTAACCTATTTAGAGATTAGGAGTCATCGTTGGTACCCTTGTTTTGTTTTGTTGTAGTAAAAAGATTTGCAAGCTACTGCACTATCTATATAATTAGGTTTTTGATATCATTGTTGATTTTAAAAATTTATGTCTCCTATGTAGGGAATTGGAACCTCTAAGCAAGGGAAGAAGGTAGGTATCGATCGGGAGTACATTTATATATCTTAGAACTTATCCTCTATTTTGCAAAGGTAATATTAATTGAAATGATGTCTCAATATTTAAAATAGCTAGCTAGTTGTTGCTCCAGTTTTTCCTTAATTTATTGTGCGAAATTTAATTGCAGATGGACCGTGAGGAATGGATGTATCAGAAAAGCCGTGTGAGTGCTAAATTTCAGAGGGGTGTTAAGGAGTTTAAAAAAATTGTAGAAGAGGACATGGTGAGGAGGGGTGTAAACTTCATATATTGTCCTTGCATTGATTACACCAATCTAAGGAGATTTAACAACTCAGCTCAAATTGAGAACCACTTGATTCGACGTGGCTTCGTGAGGAATTACACATGTTGGATCCATCACGGGGAGGCAGGTAGTACCCTTCCGGTATGCAACGAAGACACGGTGGAACCGGATGACGAGTTGCAGCTTGATATATTTGAGGGAGACAATTTGGAGCAAATGTTGCGGGATGTGGAGGGTAATTACACGGAAAGAGAGTTTGAAAAGTTTAAAAGCTTGATGGAAGACGATGCGAAACTGCTGTTCACAGGTTGCAAAGCGGAATACACCAAGTTGGTTTCGGTCCTTGCATTGTTCGAACTGAAGGCAAAACACTGTTGGACAGATACAAGTTTCAATGCACTTCTAGTTCTTCTATCGGATCTACTTTCGGAGGGAAACGAGTTGCCAACAAGCATTTATGAAGCGAAGAAGCTACTATGTCCCATGGGAATGGAAATAGAAAGGATACATGCATGTCCGAATGATTGCATCTTGTACCATAACGCACATCAGGAGCTGCACGTTTGTCCAGTTTGTGGTGTGCCCCGGTACAAACAAAAGGAGAAGCGTAATGACAAGAAGCGTAAGAGTCGGGGCAACGACGGTGAAGAGGTCTCTAATGGTGCACCGGCCAAGGTATTGTGGTACTTGCCCATCATTCCCCGTCTGGAGCGGTTGTTTGCAAATCCTAGAGAGGCAAAATTGTTGCGTTGGCATTATGAGTCTCGAAAGGAAGATGGCAAGCTGAGACACCCTGCTGATTTGGCTCAATGGAGAAACATCGATTGGAAACATGAGGAGTTTGGTGCCGAAATGAGGAACATAAGATTTGGGTTGAGTACTGATGGCATGAATCCGTTTGGTAACATGAGCGATCGTCCACGGCCTGGCGATTCATGTGTATCTACAACCTCCCTCCTTGGTTGTGTATGAAGCGGAAGTATATCATGATGTAATTACTAATCTCTAGACCCAAACAGCCAGAAAATGATATTGATGTGTACCTTGCACCACTGATCGAGGATTTAGTAAAATTGTGGAATGAGGGGGTCCTGGTGTGGGATGCGTATAAAAGAGAACATTTCACCCTACGGGCTATGGTATTTTGCACCATAAATGATTTCCCGGCCCTTGGTAATTTGGCGGGTTACAGTACGAAATGAGCCAAAGCGTGTCCTATTTGTGAAGAGGAGACTGAGAGTCTATGGCTGCCAAATTCGAAGAAAACTGTGTATATGGGTCACCGTAGGTTTCTACCTCGAAGTCATCGGTATCGTAAGATGGATGACAAATTTGATGGGAAGAGGGAAGTCCGTTCGGCACCGCAACCTATGAGTGGAAGGCAAGTATATTCACGTGTAGAGGATATCGATGTTCAGTACGGAAAGAGCCGTAAATCTATTCGTCCAAGGACAATTTGGAAGAAGAGGTCAATATTTTGGGACTTACCGTACTGGAAGGAGTTAGATGTCCGACATTGTATTGATGTCATGCATGTTGAGAAGAATGTCTGCGATAATTTGGTTGGCATCCTGTTGAACATACCTGGGAAGACCAAGGATTGTGTGAATGCTCGTCGTGACATGGCCTACATGGGAATCAGGCCCAGGCTTGCAATGATAGAGAAGGATGGAAAAGGTCCATACATCCCCGCTGCATGCTACACCCTGTCCAAGAAGGAGAAAGAAGATCTCTGCAAATGTCTGCAAGGTATTAAAGTTCCATCCGGCTACTCCGCAAACATTAAGAAGCTTGTGTCCATGGATGATTTGGAGTTGTTGGGCATGAAGTCCCACGACTGCCATGTCTTGATGACCCAAATACTCCCAGTTGCAATCCGAAATATTCTGCCAGAGGATGTAAGGTTGGCAATCACGAAGCCATGTTATTTCTTCAATGTGATCTCCTGCAAAGTTATTGACCCCGATATGCTAGACAACTTACAGAGTGAGGTGGTGCAGACTATGTGTCAGCTTGAGATGCATTTCCCACCGTCGTTCTTCGACGTAATGGTCCACCTTGTTGTTCACCTTGTCAGAGAGATTAAGATATGTGGACCCACTTTCCTACGTTACATGTATCCGTTCGAAAGGTACATGGGTATTTTAAAGTCCTACGTGAGGACTCGGTCGAAGCCTGAGGGTAGTATTGTTGAAGGTTATGGGACTGAAGAGGTTATTGAGTTCTGCGTGGAATACCTAGGTAAAAGACAAGCAATCGGTGTTCCTGTATCTCGTCACAAGGGCAGACTTGCTGGTAAAGGAACCGTTTGGTCCAAACTAATGAGTCCTAGGTTTTATATGTATTGCAAGGCACATTTGTGATCTTGCATAACAATAGCAGGTTCGTCCATACATCGAGCAGCATAAGTTGATATTACGGGAAGAGAATCCACAAATGGATGAGCTTTCCATCGCACAAGAACACAATGGTCGATTCCTCACATGGTTCAAAGAAAAAGCGGAAGTCTCCTTTAGTGAGAATGTAAAATGGTTGGCTGACGGACCAAAATTTAATGTACAGACATGGCAGGGATACGATATTAATGGTTACACCTTTTACACTGAGAGTCAAGATGCCAAGAGTACTGTCCAAAATAGTGGTTTGAGCATAAATGCTTTCTCCGATTATCATCACTCGAAAAGAGTCTCCCCAACCACAATAAACTCCTACTATGGGTTGATCGAAGAAATTTGGGAGCTCGATTACGGAATATACCAAGTTCCCTTATTCTGATGTAAGTGGGTAGGACTTTCACATGGAGTGAAGATCGACAAGAGAGGCTTTACTATTGTGGATCTCAGTAGACTTGCCTACAAAGATGACCCGTTCGTCCTTGCGAAGCAAACAAGTCAAGTCTTCTACGTGCATGATCCGTCCAATCCGAGGTGGCACGTCGTTCTTCATGGCAAGAGATGGATCGTAGGTGTTGAAGATGTTGTAGATGAAGAAGAGCATAACCAATTCGATGAGATACCTTCATTTGCAGATGGGTCCTATCTTAGCGGGGATGATGACACACATGGAGCCAATTATGTGCGAGTAGATCATCATGAACGGCAGTATTGTAAATAAATGGACTATTACAATGTTTGTTGTTAATCCTAGTGTTGTATTATGTATGTAAAATAGTTTGCAATGCTTTCAAAGTAAGAATTCAAGGTGAATTGCTATTTGAGGCTTTGATGGCAATGCAATTTCTATTTATGCCTGCACTTTGTGACATATGTTGTGAAAGAAAATTCCATTTGACGATGTCTCGATGTGATGTACAATCTATATAATTCTGAGACACAGAAATGAGGCTAAACTATATGAAATCATTTTTGGAAATTTTCAAAAAGTTGGACTTCATTTGAGAAAGTTTCGACTTTTCAACTATGTAAGGAAAATTCATGCCTACAAAGTGAATTTTGGCATCTTTTTTCAATGCTAACTCTTTTTTGCAAAATTCTTTTGGATAAGATTTGTAGTATCCCAAAGTATATTTACGAAAATTTCAAATAATTCCAACGATATTTGCAAAAGTTGTTCACTCTTTGATTTAATTCTGAAAATTTAGAGACTTCATGGTTTGTCTGGAAAGGTAATAGTGTAATGAACTACATCGGTGTCGGTTTTTCCTGAGAATCGATTGAGATAATGATGTGCCAGAATCAGTTTTCTTCAAAAAAGCGATACAGATATTTAAGCATCAGTGTCGGTTTTTTTATGTGAAGCGATTCTAATGACTAACATCCGTGTCGGTTTCATTAAAAAAAAGTGATACTGATGATAAACATCAGTGTCAGTTTTATTAAAAAAAGCGATACAAATATTAAGCATCAGTGTCGGTTTTAGTTAGTAAAGTGATACGGATATTGATACATCAGTGTCGGGTTTTGTTATGTGAATAGATACTAATGATTAATATCAGTGTCGGTTTTTTATTTGAAGTGACACTGATGACTAATAGCAGTATCGGTTTTCTGAAAAAAAGCGATACTGATACTTGCGATTTTAGTCCCCAGTTTATTCCCGCTAGCACCCGATTCGCGATTTTAGTGCCCATTTCGGCGCGGCGCGACCATCGATCCGTAACCTAGCTAGCTCTGCCCGCGCTCGACCTCCGCCGCCCCACCCAGCGCCCCACCGCCCGCCACCCCGACGCCCACCCCACCGCCCGACGCCCGCCTTGCCCTAACGCCCCATATCGCGCGCCCGCCACCTCGCCTCGGCCCGACGCCCCTACCCGACGGCCGTCGCCCGCCTCGGCCTAACGCCCCGCCGCGCCGACCAGAAGCCCCGTCGCCCTGCTTCCCCGACCCGACGACCCGTCGCCCTGACCCACTTCGGATTGACGCCCCGCCGCCCCGACGTACATCAACCGGTAGGTTGTTGTCACTTCCCTGAATTTTTTTTCTGTTTTCTAGGTGCCATAATTTAATTTGAAAATTTAGTGCCATAATTTAACCTGAAAATGTGGGATCTGGGAAGAATGCTTAAAGCCTCAAACCTTATTCCCAATCCAAATTTGCTGGTGTTGATGTGCCATCAAAATTGTCCTTTGTTAGATCACAACTTTCTGAAAATGGGTGTGATGCTGTGGTTACTTCAATGCTTGATGAAGTTGCTGTGGTGAATAATACTAGATTTGCATTGTTTATCTCTTCATATGCATATCTTATATTATTGTGTGTTAGTTAATATTGTTAGGGATCCTCTCACATTCTACCGAGCCTTTCAATTTCATCTTTTTGCTGTGGTGAGTACTTACGATCCCTTATGATTTTAAGGACTACGTACATGGAAAGCCCCTGCTTGCATCCAACGAACTAAATTATCTAGGTAGGTGGACTCGCATGCTCTATGGATGGTACATTGATAAGGTGAATGAGAAAGAGCGTCGAGTTGACTTCAATGTGATGTATAAAAGGGTAAATTTCCACTGTGACGAGAACAGGATATTCCCTATCAGTTTTGAGGATCTGTTTCGTGTGTATCAATTAAAAGCCGTCGATATTTCTACTTTACAATGCTGGACGCTGTGAGTATCGCACCATACATCGGGAGCTGACGACTTTTATAGGATTTTGCATTATGTTTTCTAATATCAACACGAGTTGTAGGGCAATGAGACAGCGAGCCGTGACGAATCAAAACCAAGTTGGGTTCGTCGACCCCGAGCTTGTGTCTGCGACCACGGCTACGCTACATCTGGTGTTTGTTGCTAGCTACGTCAAGGGGGTATTTCATATTGAGTCGACGAAGGACTTCGTTGTAATACCGTACCACAAGGAGTAAGTAGTACACACCCTTCAATTACTTGTACGCACTTAAACCATATACGAACTTATTTCCTTGCACTACATTCCATTTAATAAGCAACCATTGGGTTCTACTCGTCCTCGTTACGAGTGAAAACACAGTCTACATTTTTAACTCAATCAAGAAGAGACCGATGGCCTACGCGATCAAGTGTCCTTTGCAGAAGTAAGTACATTACCATAACCTAACACTTTCTGAATTTAACTATATTTTTTTTACTCAATGGCATCTCTCCAATATATGTAGGGGTTTCTCGGACTATGTCGATGAAGAAGGATCACACGATAACAAAAAGGGCAAGACGCTGGAGTATAAGAAATTCACGGTACAAGTGCCTAGCATATATACGATTAATTGTTTCTGACATCTAATCTTCGTGTGTTAATTTCTTTTCTCTCTTCACGTGTCATCAACAGGCAAACTGATGACTGTGCGGCTTCTATGTCATGCAACACATGTTGGTTGTGGTCGGCGGCTCACACCTTTTTCCTAAGGTATATGTACATGCATACTTAGCCTTTCACATACAAATTTTGAAACTTAAATTCATGCACTCATTTATGTTTTGCAGAAGATCAATATCCCCCAGAAGAGCTTAGACAGCAAAGCAGTCAACAATTTACGAGACCACTAATGCCAATGGTACTGGTTAGAAGTTATATCGGAGGACGGTAGGTTTAGAGATCCTGAAGCGTCCTACTAGTCCATATGGAAACAATATTAATTGTATATGTCAATGTGATATATATGCACGTGTACTAATTGTTAAGCATGTTTGTGTTTGTATGTTGTGAACGAATGGGCTATATGTATTGTAATTTAAGTGTTTGTGTTCTGTGAGTGTGATATGTGCATTTTGTGTTCTGTATTGTGAATGTGATATATGCCCATTGTTAATATGTGCTATTTTGGGTAATATGCAAAATTGCAACACCCCCATGAGGGTCATCAGAATCGATTCTTATGTGGTACCGATTCTGATAACCACATAATTGGAATCGGTTCTTGTATATATGATTCTGATGACGTCTCATCAGAATCGGTTTTTTGAATAAAGCGATTGTGATGACACCATCATTAGAATCGATTCTTAAGAGGAACTAATTCTGATGACCTCTTATCAGAATCGGTTCTTTTAAGCAAGCGATTGTGATGACCACATCAGTAGAATCGGTTCTTTTACGGAAGCGATTGTGATAAACATACCATTATAATCGGTTTTTGGAAGAAAGCGATTGTGATGATCCATCATTAGAATCGGTTCTTTAAAGGAAGCGATTGTGATGACCACATCATTAGAATCGGTTCTTGTGTGGAACCGATTCTGATGAGGGGGTCATCACAATCGCTTCTTTGAAAGAACCGATTCTGATGACCTTTATCAGAATTGGTTATTCGAAAAAACCGATTGTGATAAAGTGTTCATCAGAATCGGTTTCACCTAATAACCGATTCTAATGATGCTTTATCATAATCGGGCCAAAACCGACTATGATAACTCCACCTCATCATTATCTAAAGACTTCGTATCGCCACTTAAACCGACTGTAATGGCAAAAAAGAACCGATTCTGATGTACAATTCTGTAGTAGTGGATCAAGCTACACTCGCCAACGCGTTCAGCACCATGCAGCTGCAGCAACCTCCATCGACCAACTAGTACATGGACTCTGGTACTAGCAACCATATGAAATCGGACACCGGTAATCTTTCCACTTCTCATCCACCATCCAATGCCTTTCCTTCCAGTATCATAGTTGGCAATGGTTCCTTGGTTCCTATCACCTCTGTTGGCTCCACACATATCCTTGCTACACATGGTCCTTTCACTCTTCAGAACGTCCTAGTTACACCTCAAATTATCAAGAATTTAATTTCTATTCGTCGCTTTACCATCGATAATAATTGTTCCATCGAGTTTGACCCATATGGCCTTTCTGTGAAGGACCTTCGCACCAGGAGCGAGATCGCCAGGTACAATAGCACTGCACACCTTTACCCTCTACTGCCGTCTCCACCCAGTCCACATGCCATGGTTGCCACTAGTTCCACCCTTTGGCGCCGTCGTCTTGGTCACCTCGGTGCCGAAGCTCTCCACCATTTAGCTAGCTCCACAGCTATCTCATGTAATAAGAGCACCATTGATACTCTTTGTCATGCATGTCAACTGGGTCGGCACATTCGTCTACCTTTTTCTTCTTCTACTTCTCGTGCTACTCAAAATTTTGCTTTAATTCATTGTGACCTTTGGACCTCCCCTGTTGCTAGCGTCTCAGGTTACAAGTATTATTTGGTGATTCTTGACGACTATTCACATTTTCTTTGGACGTTTCCCCTGCGTTTGAAGTCGGAAACCTTTCCCACCCTTTTCCACTTTTTCGTATACGTCCAAACTCAGTTCGGTACCACTATTAAAACAGTCCAATGTGACAACGGACGTGAGTTTGATAATCTCTCCGCCCGCTCGTTCTTTCTCACACACGGTGTTGCACTCCGCATGTCGTGCCCATATACATCCCAACAGAATGGCAAGGCTGAGCGTTCCATTAGGACGATCAATAATGTTGTTCGCACTCTTTTAATTGAGGCTCGCATGCCACCTCAGTATTGGGTCAAAGCTCTTCATGTCGCAACCTATCTCATAAATCGACACCCCACGAAAACCCTTCAGTTTTCCTCCCTCATATGATCATCTACGGGTTTTCGGCTGTCGATGCTATCCTAACCTTTCCGCCACCATTTCCACCAAACTCTCACCGCACTCCACACTGTGTGTCTTTCTTGGTTATTCCTCTGAGCACAAAGGTTACCAGTGTCTAGATATGAGCTCCAATTGGGTCATTATTTCTCGTCATGTTACCTTCGACGAGAATTCTTTTCCCTTTGGTGATATGGTGGCCACATTGTAGTCTGATGATGCTAACCTTGACTTTTTATTGGATATGGAGTGCTCACCACTGCCCATTGGGCCGTGCTTCCCTGCAGATACCCGGTCGAACTCTCGCCCCCATTGGATCCCCACCATGGGTCATTACAGTGAGAGCCGGCTTACGCCACGCCACCGGACTGTCTCCACCGGCGTCCAGCCCGTCACCCATGAGCCTACCTTGTCAAGATACTGGGCCCAGGCTCGGTGTGCCTGACCTGGGTGACGTAAGTCATGGTGCTGGGCCTAGGTTCGACATGCCTAGCCTACGGCTCGGTCTTTGGGCTCTTGGCACCATGTCCGTTCCTCCCAGACCCGGCCGATCTCCCTGACTGGGCGCTGGCCTGCCTGGTTCGGGAGCTGGGCTCTTGCACGCCTCGGCCGCGTGGTCGAACGGTGCACCTCCCGTGGTGATCCCTGTTCCCCCTGTCGTCAATGCACACCGCATGACCACTGGTGGCAAGACCGGTTTCCATCTTCCAGTAGACCGGATGAATCTCCACGCTTCGGTGCTCTCGCCTGTCCCCAAGACGTATCGTGGGGCTCTTGCTGATCCCGATTGGCGAGCCGCCATGACCGAGGAGTTCGATGCTCTTCAGGCAAACAACATTTGGGATCTTCTTCCTCGCCCGCCTGGCGTCAACCTTGTGACTGGCAAGTAGGTCTTTCGCCACAAATTTCATCCCAATGGGTCTCTTGATCGCTACAAGGCTCGGTGGGTTCTCCGTGGTTTTACGCAGCGCCCTGGCATTGACTTTGACGAGACATTCAGCCCTTTGGTGAAACCATTTACCATCCGGACAGTTCTGACTCTGGCTCTCTTCCGTGACTGGCCCATCCACCAGCTTCATGTGAAGAATGCTTTCCTGCATGGGACTCTCTCGAGGCGATGTCTTGTGTGCGACCCTCACGCTTCATCGACTCAGCTCATCCTGATTATGTATGCCGACTCAACAAGTCTCTTTACGGGCTCAAGCAGGCTCCACGTGCATGGTACAATTGTTTTGCTAGCTTTCTTCTTTCTTTGGGTTTTGTTGAAGCCAAGTCCGATACATCATTGTTTATATTTCATTGAGGCACTGACACGGTCTATTTGTTACTATATGTGGATGACATAGTCCTGAAAACCTCCTTAGATACTCTTCTTCGTCAGACTATCACTGCTCTTCAGCACGAATTTTCTATGAAAGACCTGGGGCCGCTCCATCACTTCTTGAGATTATCAGTGACCAGACAGCATGGCTCCATGCATCTTTCTCAGCATCACTATATTCTTGAGATACTCGAGCGTGCTGGCATGTCAGATTGCAAACCATGCAGCACTCCAGTCAACACACACTCGAAGCTTTCCAGTGACGGAGCTCCTGTTGATGACGCCACCCATTACCGCAGCCTCGCTGGTGCCTTACAGTACGTGACCTTCACTCGGCCCGACATTGCGTATGCTGTTCAGCAAGTTTGCCTGTTTATGCACGACCCTCGAGTGCCTCATCCTGCGCTAGTGAAGCGCATTCTTCGCTATATACGCGGCACTCTTGATCATGGTCTTCTGCTGCACTGGACTTCTCCAGAGAATTTGGTCGTCTACACCGATGTTGACTGGGCTGAGTGCCCCGATACACGGAAATCAATGTCCGACTATGGTGTTTTTCTTGGTGACAACTTCATCTCTTGGTCTTCTAAGCGACAGCATACCGTCTCACGGTCTAGTGCAGAGGCTGAGTATCGTGCTGTGGCCAACGGCATTGTCGAGGCGAGCTAGTTACGCCAACTCCTCGTCGAGCTCCATTTTTCACTCCATCGGGCTACAGTTGTTTACTGTGACAACATCAGTGTAGTCTATCTCTCCACCAATCTAGTTCAACATCAGCGGACCAAGCACATGGAGATCGATCTGCACCTCATTTGTGACCGCGTCGCCCTTGGCCAAGTCCGCATTCTTCATGTGCCTACATCCTCACAGTTCGTCGACATCTTCACCAAGGGACTTCCGACGTCTATCTTCACAGAATTTCGATCCAGTCTCAACGTTCGTCCTACTACCGTATCGACTACGGGGGAGTGTTAGCCATGTAATCGTGCATGTAATCAGGCTACATATATAGCCAGTTGGTTATTTTAGGCATGTCTAGGGTTAGATGCAAATCTGCTGATTCTTCTCCATCGGTTGTAATCCTTACTATATCTATGCCTCCCTGACCAATGGAATTCACATTGCGTGAATCACTTTCCGCTTTCAGCACCTCCTGACGGTCTAAAATTGGTGCCCGGTCCGCCACCTATTCCCTCTCAGCCTCTCCCTCAGTCTTAGGGGTTGTTTGGGGGAGCTGTGCTTCAATTTTGCTTCAGTTTTGGGCCAAAAGCTCCCCCAAACAGCATGGCTTCAAAGCAGCTAGGAAGCTAAGCTACAGTAGAAGCACCCCTAAAAGCTGCAGCTGCTGAGGAGGAGCTTTTCAGCTGTCACTTCGCTTAAACACCTCCTAACTCGCTCGCTCCGCCTTCCCGACCTTTGCCACCCCGCCTCGCCACCTCCACATCACCTCCCCACTCGGACGCCGCTGTACTTCGCTATGTTGCTACCTTCCATTTCGGTTAGCCATCAAAAGCTACAGTTGCAGCAACCAGTTTACCAAACAACATAACAAGAAAAGCTACAACCACAACTATAGTCGCTACATGACAAATCAAAAGCGACTTTCAAATTGACCAGACTCCCCAAACAGGCCCTTAGTCAATGTTCAAATCTATCCAATGGACTATGCATGTGTACATAACCTTATATGATTCTTTGCATTGAGTGTGTTAAGTATGTGCTATAAACGTGCGATATTATCTTATTTATCTATTATATATGTGTTAATTTTTTGTGTCAAAAAGTTTGGATACAATCTACGTGATTTTCTAGACAAATTGAGCCATTTTTTCCAAGTTTGGACCAAAAAATTTTGTCTATCGCCGATAGAATTCCGATAAATCCGATAATCTTGTTTATCGCTGATCTCCGAAATTTTTCTGCTACCGGTAAGTAAAACCCTGCGAAGAGGACGAGGCCATGGCGGCAACCGAGGACGGGATAGTGCTCGTCGTGGCTCTACGACAGGGAGAAACGGGCCGTGAGGATGCGGTCGGGCAGTCCCAGCATGGGAGTGAAGGAGGCTTCACCATAGTGGCTGACGAAGAAGCCGAGGAGCGGGGGTTTCCCATGGTTGGCGCGGAAGCGGCGGAGGAAGCCGGGTTCGGAGACGAGGCGGGGCCAGCGCTTGCAGACGAGGGAGGCGCTGGAGAGGGAGGAGGGCTGCGGTGGGAAGCGGAGGAGAATCTCCCGGAGGAGCTCGTCGTTGTCCAGCGCCGGCGGCAGCCGCGAGGTGAGGGAGGAGGGGCGGCAGCGGCGGTCGATCATCTGGACTCGCTGGGCTGTGTACAGCGGAGGGGAATTGGCCCTTTGTCGAGTGTTTGCGGTCGATCCGAACCGTGAAGTTCTGATCGGACGGCTAGTGGTATTTAATGTTTTTGAGCGGGATGCTTTCCTGTTCCATTGTAGTACTAGTATAATAGCGCGTTACGCCGTTGTCCATAGGATCGGTGATATTGGTTAAAACGTGGAAAGGAACGTTATAGCAAGGATAATACAGTGTCAGGTAACGTTTGGATCGCACTGAAGAACATACCTGTCCCTATAAACGTTGGAACCATGTATAGGGCAAGGAAATGTAATTGCTTACATATATAAGGGGTGTGCATCAGGCAACACAGTTAGCCAAGTTTTCATCGCCGAAGAAGCCAAAAGGTACGGTTAACCAACGGAAGGCTCGGTTGTAGTGATGAGTGGAAGCCCACATGAACTGCGATGGAGAATACGGAATCAAAATGTAAGTAACGAAAGAGAAAGCTGTGTAGTGAGTACCTTTGTCACGGAGACCCTTTCCCGCCATCTCGAAAAAGCCTTTTTTTAGCTGAAGGTTTTCTTTTGCTAAGGCTGGGAGCACCGATGACAATGAGCAAAAAACGTTAAAACTGAACTATAGGCGACTATAGTAGAAACGTGTAGGCAATTATGTATACAAACATAACCTGGTGTCTCTGTCGGTAGTAGCAAGATCGGGGTCATCAGTACAAAGCGACCACTTCGACGTAGAACGTGGCCCTGGCAGTAGTTTGTAGATCAAGGGGCTAGTTACGAAACACTTTTAACGCTGTAGGATGCGAAACACGAGATAGGGTCATTTAAAGACTGTAACGAATGACCTGTGGTGACGGTGGTGTTCCTTGAGGCAAAACAGCAGGTCCTTCAACGATTTTCTGTGACCATGATCATATATATGTTAAGGCAAAGAAAACTTTTTATGTAATGATTGAACTGTTGGAAAATTAACATGGCATAACATTAATTTAATTCCAAAGATACGCAATAAGAACATGAAGATAAATATTACGTCTACAACATGGTTACTAGCAGTCAGCAAATTGACAAAATATGCTAGTAAAGAAAACATACCTACAGATGCTAGATAGCCTAAAAGATACATAGATGTAAACAAAACTATCATAGCAGCATGTATTCTCAATAGATCTAATTACAAAAGGGATCACTTGGACCAAGAACAACTTAATCTAGAGTACTCACTGAGGGTTTGATGAAGAACATGAAGCAGTGCAGAAGTGACTCGATGCGATGACGAAGACGAGCAGTCGCGAGATGAAGCGCTTCCCAGAAACCTGATCGCCGGTCTCCCGTACAGGGCGTCAAACGACTGGCGTCGGATCAGAGACACTGCTCTCCCTCACGCCCGTTGCACGACAGACGAAGGGATGGAATGGCTCCTAAGACTGCAAGCACTGAGGAATCAGAGATCGCCAAAGAGAACGAGATGGATTCCTGTCGCGTCTCTTCTGACAAACAGGGACGTCTCCCTTAAGAAACCACAAACCGAAATCGCCTCGAAAAAAAGCAGTCGAACTGCCACGATTCCAGGAACCGCCCCTGGAATCTCGCAACATGGGCGAACGGACTAACTGCACGGTAACGTGCGTCTCCCTGAGACACTACTCTCCCTCACGTGAATCATATTTTAAAATATGATTTAAAATACTAACAAAATGAAAAACTAAGTCACAATTATCACCTTATTTCTTGACAGAAGCTGAAAGCCAAATTTGGATTTTTGGATTTTTGATAAAACTATTTTGAATTTTGCCAAATTACCACCAAGAGCAAAAGAATTTCCACAAGAGAATGAGTAGAAGAGAATGCAAGATTGCTGGTATGGAAATGGGAGGGCAGCCACCTATTTACAGGAAAAACATTTGGGATTTTTTTGAATTTTTTAAACCCCTAACGATTATAAAACAGCTACTTTTTAAAACGGGCTAAACGGGTCGTGCCCGTGCCGTGCCGTGCCTGGTCGTGTCGGGCCCGATTGTAAACGGGCCGTGCCGTGTCAGCTTGCTGTGCCACAGTGCTGGCCCAAGCACAGCATGGGCTAGTGGGCCCACGGCCCATTTACGGCTAGGCCATGCCGTTCTCGGGCTAGGCCAACAGTGCCGTGCCTCATGCTGGCCCGTTTGGCCATCTCTACCCAGGGAGCACTAATCGACGCCAAAGGAAAAACCGGCGATGAACCTGGGGAGCACGAATTGATGCCAGAGAAAAAACCAGTGCTCGAACAGTCAGTAGGGGAAAATAGTGGGCCGACATAGCCGAGAAAACACGAGCCAGATCTGGCCCGACGGCCCACGGAAGGACACGGGGAAAAAGACGCGCATAGACGAAACGGATGCAACGATCAGACGAACGCGAAAATGCGACAAACGGATGGATTGGCCCGGAACCCTGCCATGCGTACGGGAACACCCCAGAGCTCCTAAAATCTTTCTGGCATAAGACAGATATATATAATTTAGAGGTGGGTGTCGTGCCGTGCTGGGCTGGCCTGGCATGGGCTCATCGTGCTTCGTGCTTGAACCGTGCCGGGCCGAGACGGCCCGGCGTGCCCGCCGTGTCGTGCCGGTTCGGCTCTCCTTTGGAGAGCCTAGTAACAGCCCATTTGCACTTCGTGCCTGCTTCGTGTCGTGCCGGTCCAAGTTCGACTCATTTGCACTATTGCAACGAGAGGAAAGAAGTTGGAGACGCATGGAGTTGAGGCAGTGGACGCAAATATTATGAGAAAAAGAACTATAATTTATTTATTATTGAAAACAGTTACATAGAGCAAGGCGTGTGCTGAACATGGGCGAGAGAGCGAGCAATGGACAAGAAAGAGAGTGAGCGAGACATAGGAGAGAGATTGAAACAGAGATTGAGAGAGTCGGGTGAGAGAGAGCTGAGAGGGATTGAGAGGGACGAGCAAGAGAGAGCAGCTTCTTACACCGTCTCTCAATCTCTCTCAGCTCTCTCTCCCCTCTTACCCATATCTCTCAGGTGTCGGCGACAAGGGTAGCATCTATGCTGCTGGGTGCGTCTATGACGCTCATGCTTTATGAATCGGTGACCTTAATGCTGGGCTTCTTCCTCATATCCTGGGTCATCGGGCCCGCTATGATCTGTTCTACAATGTCGTGCCGGGTCGTGCCGTCCATCGTGCCCGGTTCTCGAGCCCGGCACAGCCCGTGCTACAGTGCCATGCAGTGTCAGGCTTCGGACCGGACTGTGACGTCGTGCCTCGGGCCGGTCCAAAAGAACCCAGCCCGAGTGCCCACCTCTAGTAATATTATTGTTTAGAAAAACAAATACGATCCAGCCAATATTTAGCAGTATTTTTTCCTGTTCTCAAATTCTAATTCTAAATTCAGGCTTTTGGGTGTTTTCAAAGGAGTTACCACCAGAAGTAATCTAAAACCAGAACCAGCGATAGAACAACGACTTTTTTCCAAAGACATTTGTTCTAATCCCTGGCTTACGCATCTCATATAGATACCAACTAGTAATTACATGCGCACATCATTTCACAATATTTGTCTTTTTTTCTTGAGAAGTACAGATTCGGAAGAGTTTCATTCAAGTTTCTTCGCTTCTATTACTGTACTGTGCCCTGTGAACTTCACCCACAGTGACTATAAGTCTTAACAGAATAGTAAAATTCTGTCCATGCCATTGGTTGTGGCGCGGTTTTAGATTTTGCCGCTACTTTTTGCCTAAGTAGTTTCCTGTCACTGGAATCACAAACTTCTTAGTATTTTTCCAATATTAGCTCAATTTTTCTCAAAATTTCAGAACTGCTCATATCCTTTATTGCCGCTGTCTCTCGTTTTCTTCGGAAAATTCTTTATGTTCATATTTGTGATGGCATCTACTTAAAAGTTCATTTATACAGTCCTTTCCGCTCAGTCAATGGTTATTGACCATGTCAAAATGACATTTACCAACGAAGTTTATAAACGATATGGAACTATTTAGCCAAAAAGCATGTCCAAATCCAACGCTACAAAACTACCGATGACATAGACTCAATTTTTCCTAATAAAATTTGTAAATGGGGATATTCCTAGCATTCTCAACATTACACATGTTCACTGTTGGGTATTGATCCGAATTTTCCGTTGGGCTTTAGGGACGCCTTTAGCCCATATTTCGGTGTAGCCCGTTTAGACTCGAGTCGCTTCATCCATCTATAAATACCCCCTTGTAATCTACTGGGGAGAGTGAGACGCTCATTGTAAACCCTAGCCATTGTACATAATTTCTCAAAATAGTGATATCGCTGTTTGGCGTCCGTGGTTTTTCCCCGCAAGGGTTTTCGATGTAAAATCTGCATCTCATGTTCTTGTTCTTTTGTGATTGATTTTACAACAAGTGGTATCAGAGCAAGTAATCAATCACACGAGAAAAAAAAATCTGTTCGGCGCGACTGTTCGTCTTCCTGATCGAATCTGTCGCCGGTCTCCTTGGTCGCCGCACCGCCGCTGCCCGCCGCGCCGTCGCCGTTTGCCGTCGCCGCCGTGTCGCCGCCGTCCGTCGCGTGCTTGGTCTTCTTCATCGCGTCGCACGCCGTCCGGTCTTCCTCGCGCGTCGCGCCGCCCGTCTTCTTCGCTCATACTGCCGTCGCCGGTCTTCTTCGGTCGCGTCGCCGCCGTTCTTGCCGCCACCCGATCGCCGGCGCCATCCGACGCACCACCTTCGCGACTGCTCGGCGTGCCGCTCATCACCATTAATTCATCGCGTCGAGCCGAGCCCAGCATCACTCCCGCCGCCCCCCTCCGGGCCGACGCTGCCGATTCGCCGGCCGCCACCGTCTTGCCATCGGTCGTCGTCGACGTACATCGGCTCGTCGCCGTCTCACCGCCGGCCATCGCCCGCGTCGCCGCCGGCTGTCGCCCGACTGTTCGGCTTCCAGCGCCACCGATCTGAGTGCAAAGTTTCTGGCCACAGAATATCCGGCCGAGCCGCATCTGGGATCCCCGCGCGCTGACGTCATCGTTGACGTCAACAGAAGCAAATTACTTCGCGCACCCGGACGTTACTCAGCATCAGATTGCTTATTGCTACGTGCACCTGGTTTCGTGTACCAGGAATTTTACCAGAATCTCGTTTTTCAGCCAAATTTTTTCTTGCTTGTGCACTTAATAATATTTCTCTGCTTTATGGCCTCATTGAAGTATGATATTCTTCTGCTAGACCGTGACACCAGGTTTTTTCTATGGCAAGTCAAAATGAGAGCAATTCTTGCGCACACTAACCTGGACGATGCGCTTGATAAATTTGGGAACAAAAATCAAAATGCCAGACCTAATGAAGAAAAAAGAAAGGATCGTAAGGCTTTATCTCAAATTCATCTTCATTTATCAAATAATATTTTGTAAGAGGTTTTGCAGGAGAACTGCAGCTACTTTATGGTTAAAATTGGAATCAATTTGCATGTCCAAAGACCTTACTAGCAAGATGCATGTGAAGATGAAATTATTTTCGCACAAGTTGCAAGAGGGTGATTCTGAAGATGAGGATCTAGGTCTTATTCTTTTATGTTCCCTGCCTCCATCATTTTCAAATTTTAGAGACACTATTTTATATAGTCGTGATACATTAACTGTTGCTGAAGTTTATGAGGCCTTACATGCAAAAGAAAAGATGAAATTAATGGTGTCTTCTGAAAGTTCCAGTTTGCATGGTGAAGCTTTGTCTGTTCGGGGACGAACAAAAGAAAAGAAATCATATAATGGGTATAGAGGCAGAAGTTCAAGCAGTTATAGAGGCCGTTCTAAGTCCAGAGGTAAAGAAAAATTTTGCAGATATTGCAAGAAAAATAATCATGATATATCTGAATGTTATAAGATAAAGAATAAAGAAAAGAGGAACGGTACCTACAAACCAAAAGGTAAACCTGATGATGAAGGTAAAGCTTCTGTTGCTTCTGCTGATAGTAGTTCTGATGGTGAGACCCTTGTTGCGTTTGCTGGATGTGCTAGTAGTGGTGATGAATAGATTATTGATTATGTTGCTTCTTTTCATATATGCATTAATAGAGATTGGTTCATCACTTATGAGTCTGTTAAAGATGCTGGTTCTGTTAGGATGGGTGATGATTCGTCACGTCCTATTGTTGGCATTGGATCTGTTCAAATCAACATGCATGATGGCATTATCAGAACTTTGATAGATGTGAGGCACGTTCCAGGTATGACAAGGAATCTTATTTCTTTGAGTACTCTTGACTCTAAAGGGTATAAATATTCTGGTGGCAATAGAATTTTGAAAGTATCAAAAGGTTCTTTTATTGTAATGAAAGGTGATTTGAAATCTGCCAATTTATATCGTCTTCAGGGCACTACAATTACAGGTGATGTCTTTGTTTCTTCACATTCATCACCCGATATTGCTAATCTTTAGCACAAACGTCTTGGACATATGAGTGAACAGGGTTTAGCAGTATTGAGTAAAAGAGGATTTCTTCATGGATATAATGGAAAATTGGATTTCTGTGAGCATTGCATATTTGGTAAGCATAGGAGGGTAAAGTTTAACACTTCTGTTCATACTACAGAAGGTATTCTTGATTATGTGCATTCTGATTTATGGGGGCCATCTCGTAAGACTTCTTTAGGAGGTGCTCGTTATATATTAACCATTGTTGATGATTATTCTAGAAAAGTTTGGCCTTATTTCTTGAAGCATAAATCAGAAGCATTTTCAGCATTTAAAGAGTGGAAGGTGATGATTGAAAAACAAACTGAAAAGAAGGTAAAGAAACTTCGTACTGATAATGGGATGGAATTCTATTATGATGAATTTATTTCATATTGCAAGTCTGAAGGTATTGTGCGTCACTACACTGTTCCTGGTACTCCACAACAAAACGGTGTAGCTGAGCGTATGAACAAAACCATTATCTCAAGGGCCCGTTGTATGTTGTCTAATGCTGGTTTGCATAGGCATTTTTGGGCTGAAGCTGCTTCCACTATTTGCTATCGTATTAATCGGTCTCCCTCCATTGCTATTGATAAGAAAACTCCAATTGAGGTATGGTCTGGTTCTCCAGCTGATTATTCACAATTGAGAGTTTTTGGTTGTACTGCTTATGCTCACGTTGATAATGGTAAATTGGAGCCTAGAGCTATTAAGTGCATCTTTCTTGGTTATAAATCTGGTGTTAAAGGTTATAAATTGTGGAATCCTTAAACACAAAAGGTTGTTATCAGTAGGAATGTTATCTTTAATGAATCTGTTATGCTAAATGATAAATTGGATACCAATGTTCCTATTGAGAAACAACAGGAAACTAGTATGCAGGTAGAGCACCTTATTGATTCAGAGTATACACAAGAAAATAATAGTATTAATGTTCAGGATACACCTATTATTGATGATTCACATATTATTGAGCATTCTTCTCCAGTTGTGTAGCCTCCACAACATTCTGTTGCTAATGACAGACCTAGGAGATCTATTCATCCACCCAAAAGATTTATTGAAGAATGTGATATTGCTTCTTATGCTTTAAGTGTTGCAGAAGAAATTGACAATAATGTTGAACCTTCGAATTATGTTGAGGCTATTACTTCTGCTGATTGTAAAAATTGGATGACCGCTATGCAAAATGAGATGGAGTCACTTGAGAAGAATGGTACTTGGGATTTAGTGAAATTGCCTAAAGACAAGAAGACTATCCGTTGTAAATGGATTTTCAAAAGAAAAGAAGGTATTTCTTCTACTAATTCAGTAAGGTATAAAGCAAGGTTGGTTGCTAAAGGCTATAGCCAGATTCCAGGTATTGATTTCAATGATGTATTTTCTCCTGTTGTGAAACACAGTTCTATTCGCACTCTACTCAGTATTGTTGCCATGCATAATTATGAACTTGAGCAATTAGATGTTAAAACTGCATTCTTGCATGGGGAGTTAGAGGAGGATATTTATATGGACCAACCTGAAGGATTTGTTATTCCTGGAAAAGAACACCTTGTTTGTAGATTGAAGAAACCTCTTTATGGCTTAAAACAATCCCTAGACAATGGTACAAGAAATTTGACTCATTTATGCTCTCATGGTTTTAAAGCGGTCAAATTATGATAGCTGTGTTTACATGAAAACTGTTAAAGGTTCAGCTATATACTTGCTTCTTTATGTTGATGATATGTACATCGCTGCAAAAGATAAGTCGGAAACAGCTAAACTAAAGGCACAATTGAGTAAAGAATTTGAGATGAAGGATTTATGTGCAGCAAAGAAAATTCTTGGCATGGAAATCATTAGAGCAAGGAAATCTGGTAAATTATACCTTAGTCAGCAAGGTTATATTGAAAAGGTCATTCGTCGCTTCAATATGCATGATGCAAAACCAGTGAGTACTCCTTTAGCTGCACATTTCAGATTATCTTCAGCTTTATGTCCAGAGTCAGATGATGATATTGAGTATATGTCTAGAGTCCCATATTCCAGTGCAGTTGGTTCTCTTATGTATGCCATGGTTTGTTCTCATCCTGCAGTTGGTTCTCTTATGTATGCCATGGTTTGTTCTCATCCTGATTTATCTCATGCACTAAGTGTTGTTAGTAGATACATGGCTAATCCTAGCAAAGAGCATTGGAAAGCTGTTCAATGGATTTTCAGATATTTGAGTGGTACCGCTAATGCTTGTTTGCAGTTTGGAAAATCTAGAGATAGGCTTGTTGGTTATGTTGATTCTGACTATGCTGGTGACTTAGATAAGAGGAGATCTCTCACAGGTTATGTTTTTACTATTGGTGGTTGTGCTGTCAGTTGGAAAGTAAGCTTGCAAGCTACTATTGCTCTTTCAACTACTAAAGCTGAATATATGGCTATTTCTGAAGCATGTAAAGAAGCTACTTGGTTGAGAGGTTTGTACACTGAGCTCAGCAGGATTACTTCTTGTGTCACTTTATTTTGTGACATTCAAAGTGCTATTTACCTCACAAAGGATCAGATGTATCATGAGAAAACAAAGCACATTGATGTGAGGTATCATTATATTCGAGATGTCATTGCTCATGGAGACATCAAAATATCCAAGATATGGACCGATAATAATCCCACTGACATGATGACAAAGACAATTGCAGTTACTAAGTTTGAGCTATGCTCAATCTTGGTTGGAGTTACAGTTTAAGTCCTAGAGACTTTTGGCGTCGGTGATATTTATTATTGAAAGGAGTTCAGTGATGATGTTTTTGCTGCAAGAGGGAATTCGTCTCAAGGTGGAGTTTGTAGGGTATTGATCCGAATTTCCCGTTGGGCTTTAGGGACGCCTTTAGCCAATATTTCGATGTAGCCCGTTTAGACTCGAGTCGCTTCATCCATTTATAAATACCTCCTTGTAAATTCTGGGGAGAGTGAGAAGCTCATTGTAAACCCTAGCCATTGTACACAATTCCTCAAAATAGTGATATCGCTGTTTGGCGTCCGTGGTTTTTTCCCGCAAGGGTTTTCCACGTAAAATCTGCATCTCGTGTTCTTGTTCTTTTGTGATTGATTTTACAATATTCAAAAACACAAATTTATCATAATGGAATTAAGAAACTGTGAGGCATGTTAGAAGAACAACTTGCATCTGAAATTAGTGAGCTCCATTGCTCCAGACAGAAAATTACTCACTATATCTGCTAAAACAAACAACCATCGAAGGTTTGATCGAGGTCAGATGTGCCGAAGTGTGTCGATCGAAATCAGTCAAATTAGCTTGTAGTGCGACGAACTGACTTGCACTAATCAGCTGAAAGACCCAACACTGTTGTGCTAATCGAAGCAAGATTGTTATGCTAATTAGGCAAGCAGTATAAATGATAGAAGGTCTATATCTATATACCGCATCTTTGTGAGCGATAGCCTTGTGTCATGGAGGAATAAAAAGGCAGGAAGTTATGGCTCGATCTACCAAAGAGGCAGAGCACAGAGAATGACGTTGAGCTTGAGTGAATGATCGGGATGAAAGGTCTGTTGTCTAAACTTTGGTTGTTGAGGAGTAATCCCTTGATAGTTTATTATGATAATAAATCTGCGATCAACATTGCTAAAAATCTTGTACAGCATGACCATTTCAAACATGTTGAACTCGATAGGTCCTTTATCAAGAAGAAGCTGAATACAGAATACTGAAATGGAAGTACATCAAGTCTAGTGAACAAGTTGATTACTTCACTAAGGGAATAAGTCCTAGCGAGGCCGCTATAATATGTAACGAGATGGACATGATTACTATTTTTTTGCAGCTTGAGGGGGAGTGTTGGTATGAGATGAATTAGTAGTCAAGTTTGGAATAGAGTCCAGTTTGGTTGTAATTAACACTACAAATAAAGTGTGTGCGGTCCTACACGACGGCATTGGGACAAAAGGCTTCGAGTAAGTTACCACTTTGTAAGGGACCGTATCCCTGGGTGGAATCGGCTCGGCATTGTGTAGGTGTCTAGCAAATTCAATCGGTTGTGGAACTGATTGTGGAAACGTATAGAACGGAGCCGACGGTGGCAAACTAGCCGTCACATCTGACTTTGCGGCATCAGTATACGCTTGGTAATGCACAACCCCACTTGGGCGTGGATTTCGTGGCAATATGACAGTAGGTTAGGTTAGCATTAATGAAGGATTTGCAGCTGATGGCTTTGGGTCAATTATCATGTTTTGAGTATTCTGTGCCACTGAATAAACAAGGTAATTCGGTAGTATTTGCATTGGGTCGAGCAGGCTCCCAGATGAATCCAACTCATGCGCAATAGTTTTAACACTATTGGCTATCATCGGCTTAAGGGTTGTGACCAGAGCTGATGACTGGTTAACCAGAGCATGGTGTATAGATTGATTAATCATAGCCGATAGTTCCGCCTATGCAGGCATGTATTGACTTACCGGGCTATTTGAAATCCCTGCATCACCGAGGGTATTGACCGTCAGCAATGCGGTCTTCTGAGTGACACCACATCAGATTTTCTGGTAGCAACCCAGCATCAGCTCTTCCAGAGCAGCTTTTCGATATTCAAATTCCTTGTGCTGTTCCGGCGTTAAATCTTCCAATATAAGGATGATTATAGCTTCGGCGTTGAGATTGGATGGTGGAATTGTCTTGCAGGATGAAGACATCTTCGGTCCCACCGGGTGTGCCAAGAGTGTGTTCGCGCCAAAAACGTGAAGTAAGGTTTATCGGCAACAACGCACCTGACGAACACCGGGTTCTGCAGTTCAAGGCGTGCCAACCGATTTGATCCTGCAATTGGTAAGAAAAAACCATAATATGCTCAAAGCCGATCTGATAAAACAATTGGCTTTGATCTGATCAGCTAAAAGCCAATCTAATTAACCGATTAGGGCTAATCGGAGGATAAAGGTAGATCTTTTCCGAAAAAAACCATGTGCAACAAGATCGGAGAAGGATCAAACCTGACTGGCGTAATCGAAGATGATCAACAATCGACGATACGCAGCTTTATTGATCAAATTGGATTATAAGAGAGAATCTAAATTACAGAAGCTACTCCTAGTCGACAGAAAAGTAGAAAAAATAAACATGTTGGTTGTTTGGATGGTGATTGTGTTCTCGCTCGCCTATGGCCACCTTTTATAACTATCGGCCGATAGTATTCTTTTCCAACACGTGGCAAAACCTGATCCGTATCAGCCTCAATCCGGAAGGTTTCCCTCAAAACATCAACCATAACCGAAACCTCGGATCTCTTCCTATATTAGATATCGGCTATAATATGTCAACTCTTAGCCTAACAGTTTTTAACCATACCTGCCAAATTTTGATGCAAATACCTGTAATAAGGAATTTTGGAAAGTTCCAATGTCATATAAGGAATTAACCCGTAGAAAAATCACATTGGCGTCTCAGCAAACCCAGGTATCACTGTCTGCTCTCCATCCATCCACGACATCACTGAAAGGAGCTTGTCCAGTTGAGTGGTTTTCCGCAGCACCCATAATCGGATGTTAAATCGAGACAAAATGACGAGGCAAGGCCACTCTACTCTATGCGCAGGATCTGATAGTAGTAACCGAAAAAAGCACTAGCTTAGGCGTCCACCGGCTTGTTGCTTTTCACAGCTAGGCTTTGCCTATCCAAATCAAACTCAAGGATGTCAACAGGCCGAAGCAGCCAGCAAAGTGCATTGCCAACCAGGATGCTAGGATCGTCCATAGAAATCCAAGATGTGATCGCTGTTGAGATGGGAATGAGATTGCCCCATACACGGGTCTCCGGTTGGTAGAGGCAGGCGACAGCGTGCGTGGAATCAGCGTTGCTGCTCACAGTGGCGGATCCAGGATTTACAGATTAGGTGTTCAGAGTTATAAAAATTTTCTACGGTCTACATTTCGCAAATCATAATTCACCATTACAAATCAATATAGGAAGAACGGAAAATTGATTTCTGAATAACTAAATTGGGGATTTCAATTTAAGGATTTCACCTGGGCACGGGGTCCATCCTCGACGCTGCAACCACAGGAGGTCTCCCCTGCCCTGTCGACCTGCCTCCTGCTGGACTTGCTCCCTCCTCCTCCGGTTAGGCCATCTTTGCATCAATATTTCAAAGAGTATGTAAATGAAGTTATTATATATCATACTATGTAAAGCTAAATCATTAGCAGTCAGTGTGAACACATCATCCATGTGACTTTCATTTATCCTCTATGCTCTCATAAGGAAGTTAACACTGTTCAGAATGAACACACATTCAGAAAATCAAACAAGAGATTGCTGGCAAAGAGGAACACGTTGATCATTGCAGCACAGAAATATCAATTGTTGTCAAATAGCAGTAATCTTACTTCTCGTTCCCACAACAGAAATACATCCTAACAAAACTAGAGAGATTCTGAAAACAACTCGATCATTGAACAATAGTATAGCATTTGAACCACACTGTATGGCTGTTTGTATCAGTGTGATAGTGTGTAACAAACCGATAAAACAGAACATTTCAAATACATTAACAGTTTTTATCAACAAAACAAAAGGAACAAATCAATATAGGACCTCAACTAAACTACTATCATATCACAGATTCACAGTGAAAGTATGCTTGCTGCTTTCTTCAGTTTCTTCTTGCTCTGATGTATATCAATCGATCTAGATCTACCTCCTCTTGTTCTTGCTCCCAACGAGCAGGACCACGTAGAAGAGAGCCCTGAAGAAGAAGCCCCAGGCCATGGTCACCAGCAGGCACTTCCATTTGCCGATGTTAGTGACGGCCTGCTGCGCCAGCACATCAGCGCCGGTGGTGATGCAGGTATTGGCGGTCATGTTCCTGCCGAGGGTGCTACTGATGGCATCAAGAACCTTGAGCTTGACTGCCTCGGACATGCGGCCGATGAGCGTGCCGTCGTCACATTGTTTTGCTGACTGGAGTTGGGCCGCGTAGTGCAAATGAAGGCCGGGCAGCGATGTATTGACGATTGGAGCTGAGTTGGACAGCCCAAAATGCTAAAATACGTATTTTTAGCTTCCTTGCTAGTATATATACCTAATATACCTACTAAATACTAGGATTTTTGTCAAAAATTTTGGGAGTACATCTGTACACCCATGTTCCAATACTGGATCCGCCCCATCCGCCCCTGGCTGCTCACCAGCACCAGCTCGAAGGGGCTCAAGTGGCAATCACCGTGCACGCGGCCATCTTCGCCTGCGGCACACAGCGTTGCGGACGCGTTTCCCTTCGCTAATCTTCAACTCCGGTGGAAAAGTTGCCTTTACTAGGCATTACAATCGATGGTAGCTTGTTTAGTCTCTGTCGTGCAAAATTACCATGCCTCTGAACTCTGAAGTTTCTTTATTATACATCTATAATTTCTCTGAAACATAAACCGTAGTTACCTTTCTCTGCATGAGCGTCAATGACTTCCACAGTACAGTATGATGGGCATGTAAAATTGAACACTCATGGTCTCCAACACGAATTCTTTGTTCCGGTGCGTCGAGTTTTAACTAATAAAAGCATACTGCAATCAAATCAAACCACGCATGTGACATGACTTACTACTTGAAGCAGAGTCTTCCCAACTTCGGATCTTCAGAGCCTAAAGTAGAAGTGCAGCGTAGTACTACCAATCAAACATTGTCATGTTTTACATACCTAAAAGGAGTTGAAGCATGCAATTTTCGTATTGATTGGCAGAACTGACCCATAACCAGTTTCTGATTTTCCTTCACCAATTTTACGCTGGTACTATTTTAAAAACATGATTAGCATCTTCATAAGGATTGTGTGAAAAAGTGGTTTATGTCCTTATATATGGGAGGCCTCCGTGATATGAAATGCCTTATTTTGAGAGGATATACCATGGCTATGAGATGAGTATACAATTACAATTGAAAGTTGGCTGGCTATATACATGGGATGAGGTATTAGAGGAACACTGAATAAACATAGGAACAAACTTGTAGAGTCAGGCATGAGATCTGTACCTCGACGTGTTTCATGTCCGCCGGTCCCTCTTATGGCTATTGCTGAGCCTGTTCTTTGCAAGACAGACAGAAAGGTTCCTTGGCGGGCCTCAATATTGTTGCTTGTGAATAGAAACAGCCTGCCGTCATGAAGGGTTGTTCTTCCTATTGCATATACGGCTTTAGGATAGAATTCGGGATAGAATCCAATTCAGTGAAGTTAGAGATAGAGTCCTGTTGCATTAAGATTGTAATTCTCGTTGTAAATAAAGGATGTGAGATCCAACAGGATACACACACTACACAGTATCAGAGCCATACCTTTGAATTGATCTCGGTCAGATCCGTTGTCGTCGTTCTCGTTCTGCTCCAATCCACCGTTGGACGGGGTACCGCACCGTCACTGCTGCTCGGGGCGTCACGCCACCGCCGCCGCTCGGGTCGCCGTCGGGCCGAGTAGCTTCTCGAGGCTGTCCTAGAGCTGCTAATGCCACTCGGGGAGGGGGGCACCGGGCCATCACCACCGAAGGTGCAGATCTGGACGGCCCCGCCGTCCCCGCCTGATCGAGTTCGCTCAAGCTGGGCTTCGCTCGTCGCTGTGTTCGAAGAAGAGGAAGGGCGACAGGAGAGGAAGAGCGGAGATTGAAGAAAAGAAAAGAGGAACAGTCGGTCAGCTAGAAGGATGAAAACAAAGAAAAAAAAGGAAAAAATAGTAGAAAAGAAAAAGGGAAAATAGGAGAAAAGGAATTCACTGTTTTTTTTCACATTAATGCTTGAACGATTACCGTGATCGTGCTGATAGGCGCGGCATACATTTACTTGGCATTGCTCTAGTTAGTCGTACAAGATGACTCCGAATGAGATTGAAGCTGTGAGAAAGTAGGAGGAGAATGCCGTATGAAGGCAGTTGAAGAAAGGAGGGCGATTGTTAGGTCAACTTTATCACTAGTCAGACAAGGTGATGCGAGAAGCATATAACACGACCTTTTAGCGACAGGTATGATTGGTCTAAGGGCTGGTACAGGATCGTCCAAATTGAAGTTGGAGCTAATGTCACATGATGTGAAGCTAGAAAAGAGCGAAGGGGTGGAGTACTACCTGCAAGAGACTTTTGTTGAGCCTATAGACAAGACAGGCATAGATTGAAGGATGTGGAATACTACCAACTTTGTGGTGGTAGTTTGGTTGCTGACTTCGATGTCTCCATCCATCGCTCGGATGGTGAGACAATACAGAATGCAGCAGAGATGTGGAAGATGCTCGGCAACGTGTACTCTGAAGTAGACAATGTGATAATGATGGTGGAAGTTCAAGGCAAGGTGGAGGTCCTGAAACATGAAGAAAAGACCGTCCAAGAGTATGTTAGTGAGTTGCAATAGCTATGGGTAGACTTAGATCACTATGATCCACTATAATTAACATGTGTTGGTGATGTCAAGGTTGGCAGACTATGGCTGTAATGCAGGCAGTCACCCACTTTCTGAAGGGGCTAAACCTAGAATTTGAGAGTAGGAGAGCTGCCATATTTCACTTAGTGAACCAATCTACTGTAGAGGATGCGATTTCGGCTATGGTGCAGGAGAAAGTTTGACTATAAATAATGGGTGGCAACAACCCAGGTAGATCTGCTTACGCCATACCTGATGATAGGTATGATGGAGGTTAAGGTGGAGATCGTGGAGGTTGTCATGATCGTGGATCCCGAGGAGGAGATTGGACTCATGAAGGTCAAGGTGGAGATTGTGGAGGTCGAGTTAGGGGCAGGGGTGGCCCTAGAGCCAATATGGCTACAACAGACGAAAGCATGTCTGTTACTCTAACAGACAAGCAGGTTATGCAGTGGGAACAATGGCAGATGGGCAAAGCATTAATCTTCTCAAGTTTCTACGACAGCACCTACCACCTCCTTTGGTAACATTGCTAACTACGCCCACATGGGCGAAGGTACTCACGCACAGCCACTTGCATCCACATATAAGCGTCCTCATATTGATTGGATCATAGATTTAGGAGCATCTAAGCATGTCACAGGTTCTCTTAGAGCATTTGCATCTTATATTCCATATACACACTCTGAAACTATTTAGATAGCTGATGGCACCTCTCAGCTCATTTAGGGAGTATGATCTATAGAGTGCACACCATCCATTGCTTTATTCTCTGTCTTATATGTTCCATCCTTTCTAGTTAATCTTCTTTAGTAAGTTCTATCATCAATCAATTCAAATGCACTATTTTATTTGATGAGGACTCTTGTCTATTCTAGGAGAAGAGAACTATGAAGAGAATTGGGTCTGAAATCAGGAATAATGGACTGTGGTATGTTCATCAAGTGGATGCAACATTGGTTGTGGCTGCAAGAGGAGTTGAGGAAGAGATTTTGCTGCACTATCGCCGATTGGGACATTCTTCATTTAAGATTTTGAGTCAGAAATACCCTGAATTGCTTAATAAAGTATATAAAAGTAAACTTGTGTGTGTGATGCTTGTGAGTTTAGAAAGCATACATGATCTACTTATAGTAGTATTGGTCTTTGGAGTTATGAACCTTTTATCTTAATACATTTTGATGTTTGGGTCCATGCCCGGTTACTTCTGTGAGTGGTTTTAAGTGGTTTGTCACATTTATTGTTTGCTATACTTGTATGACTTGGATCTATATGATGAAGCACAAGAGTGAGGTCATTCGTTGTTTCCAGGATTTCTATCGGTTGGTGGCAACTTAATTTGATGCGATGGTTCGAATTCTTCGAATAGATAATGAAACTTAGTATGTCAACAAGGAGTTTGTAGCATATCTCTCGGAGAGTGGAATACTTTATCAAACCACTTGTCTAGATACGTCCCCCTCATAATAGAGTGGTCGAAAGGAAGAATCGACTTTGTCAGAGGTAGCACGTTCACTCATGTTTCAGATGAATGTGCCGAAGAGATTCTAGAGTGAGGTCGTGATGATGGCTGCATATCTTATCAATCACATGTCATCTCGAATACTTGGGATGAAGTCTCTCGCTGAACTTCTTTTGGGTCAACGAGAGTTTAAGGTTCTAACTAAGGTGTTTGGTTGTGTGTGCTTTGTATGGGATAACCGGCTAATGGTTGGCAAACTAGATCCTCAAGCTGTGAAGTGTATTTTCGTAGGATATTCTCTAGTCAAAAAGGAAAATAAGTGTTGGAACCCAATAAAAAGAAAATCATTCATAAGTATAGATGTAACTTTTCAGGAGTTCGAGCCATAAGTAATGGCGATCTTGGTCAATTCTTAGAAGAATTCTCTCCCGTTACCAATGGTGATAGTTGAGAGGGGAGTATAAGGAGAGTACGCATGAGTGATAACTGAAAGGAAGAAGTTGTTATTGTGGGGACAATTTCATGTCCCTCTCCAAGTCAGGATAAAAAGTGTGCAAGACATGTGACAGTCCAGACAAATTAAAGGTATATAAGAGAAGACGCTTCCGAAAACAGAAACGACTGTTGGCACCTAAGTCGTCAGATGAGCAAGTTCTACCAGAGGTAGTAGATGAACCAGGGAGACAAAAGGGAGAAACAACAGCTGCCATCAGCACTTGAGCAAGTCTTATCAGAAGAACCTCGACCTGAACAAACACCCATCCAATTGATTGAGTCCAAGTCCTAAATCTCTCTTCAAGTCTCAAATTGCTACACATGTTGTACATCTGTAGAGTTTTATGTACACTACGCCAAAACCTGCAATAGGTGACGGTCTATTTGTGGCGGTTTTTTTCGAACCGCCACAAATATAATTATCAGTGGCAATTCTATACTGAAAATGGCGGGAAGAATATCAGTGGCGGTTCTATCCTCCAACCGCCACTGATAATGAATTATCAGTGGCGGTTGGAGGATAGAACCGCCACTGATAACAAATACATCATTAGTGGCGGTTGGAGGATAGTTATCAGTGGCGGTTCTATCCTCCAACCGCCACTGATACTATTGGATTATCTGTGGTGGTTCAATCATAGAACCGCCACTGATAATGAATTATCAGTGGCGGTTCGAGGATAGAACCGCCACAGATAATGTTATCAGTGGCGATTCTAGTTAACAACCGCCACTGATAATATTGCCTATAAATAGGTGGTCAGTAGCAGCATTGGTCTTCTTCCTCCCGAGAGCAAACCAAAAGTTCTAATTTTCAGATTTTGTTTTCTCCAATTCTTGTGCTTGTACTTCCTCTAGTTGTTCCTTGGTGAGTTATTTTTTATCCTCTCAAGATTTGTGTTAATCTTGTTGCAATTTAATTTTTAAACCTAGTTTAATTAAGGTTTATATGTAGATGAGATGAAAAGTTTAGATTTTGTTTATTTTTATTTACGTACCATTTTGTAGTTGATGAATTTATTTCCTAGCTAGGTTCATTAGATGATGTTGTGTTCCTTTTATAGATGATGAATTATGATCAAGCATATATTTAATATAAATTGCATTTTAAGTTAATTTGGTAGATGATGAATTTATTATCTAGCTTCTTTAGATGATAAGTAATTAGATTAGTTTTTTAATTACTGTTAATTTGGTTCCATTAGTGTGGACATATACATCTTTCATATATTAAATTTGGTCCCATTAGTGTGGACATATACATCTTGCATATATTAAATTTATTTAACTAAGATTATTGGATATTAATATAAATGAAATTTTAGTTAATTTGGTAGGTGGGTGCTCATCAGTTTTAGATGATGAATTTATTATCTAGCTCCTTTAGATGATAAGTAATTAGATTAGTTTTTTTATTACTATTAATTTGGTTCCATTAGTGTGCACATATAATATACATCTTGCATAAATTAAATTTGTTTAATTAAGATTAGTGGATATTAATATACATGAAATTTTAGTTAATTTGGTAGGTGGGTGCTCATCATTTTTAGATGATGAATTTATTATCTAGCTCCTTTAGATGATAAGTAATTAGATTAGTTTTTTTATTACTATTAATTTGGTTCCATTAGTGTGCACATATAATATACATCTTGCATATATTAAATTTGTTTCATTAAGATTAGTGGATATTAATATACATGAAATTTTAGTTAATTTGGTAGGTGGGTGCTCATCATTTTTAGATGATGAATTTATTATCTAGCTCCTTTAGATGATAAGTAATTAGATTAGTTTTTTTATTACTATCAATTTGGTTCCATTAGTGTGCACATATAATATACATCTTGCATATATTAAATTTGTTTCATTAAGATTAGTGGATATTAATATACATGAAATTTTAGTTAATTTGGTAGGTGGGTGCTCATCATTTTTAGATGATGAATTTATTATCTAGCTCCTTTAGATGATAAGTAATTAGATTAGTTTTTTTATTACTATTAATTTGGTTCCATTAGTGTGCACATATAATATACATCTTGCATATATTAAATTTGTTTCATTAAGATTAGTGGATATTAATATACATGAAATTTTAGTTAATTTGGTAGGTGGGTGCTCATCATTTTTAGATGATGAATTTATTATCTAGCTCCTTTAGATGATAAGTAATTAGATTAGTTTTTTAATCGATTTTTATATGTTAATTAATTTTAGATGGACCGGAGATGGATGTACAATGCAAACCGTTACAGCCGAGATTACATCGACGGGGTATCTGCTTTTCTAAGAGCCGCTGAGGAGAACAAGTTGCACAAGAAGACGGAGTACATACATTGTCCATGCATTGATTGCAAGAATGAGAAAATGTTTTCAGACGAAGAGCACATCCACTTGCACTTGATTCGAATTGATTTTGTACTTGGCTATACACGTTGGACAAGTCACGGTGAAGAGGAAAACATACATGAAGGTGATAATGTATTGCATGATGGAGAAGGCATTATGGCAGCTGACATCGTTTATGGATCTGATGAGGATAGGTTGGACATTGATGACGATAATAATCTTGCTAAGATGTTGCGCGATGCAGAAGGGAACTACACTAGTCAGAGAGAGTTTAACCAATTCAAGGGTTTGCTGGACTACTCGGACACACCTTTGTTCCCTGGTTGCAAGGAGGAATACACAAAGTTGCACACCGTGCTTTCACTTCTAAAATTGAAGGCAAGCAATGGTTGGTCCGATAAGAGTTTCACGACGCTATTACATCTCTTAGCGGACATGCTTTCAGATGGAAACGTATTGCCAATAACCACTTATTTAGCTAAGAAGGTTGTATGTCCATTGGGATTGGAAGTAGAAAGAATACATGCATGTCCAAACAATTGTATACTCTATCGCAAAGAGTATACAGACATGCATGTATGTCCGGTGTGCAAATCATCGCGATACAAGCGTAAAGACCATGACAGCGAGGGCACCGTGGTGAAGAAAGGAGCTCACACTAAAGTGGTGTGGTATTTACCAGTAATTCCTCGGTTGAAGCGTTTATTTGAAAACAAAAAGCATGCCCAACTGATGCAATGGCACTCAGAAGAGCGTAAAAAGGATGGAAAGTCGAGACACCTCTTGATTACGCCTGATGGAGAACCATCGATAGGCTCTTTAGGATGGACTTCGGGAATGAGCTGAGGAATATAAGGTTGGGTTGAGTACGGATGGAATGAATCATTTCGGTAACATGAGTAGTATTCATAGCACTTGGCCCGTGACTCTCTGTATCTACAACCTTCCTCCTTGGTTGTGTATGAAACGAAAGTACATTATGATGTCGCTGCTTATCCAAGGGCCGAGACAACCTGGCAATGATATTGATGTATACCTACAACCATTGGTGGAAGATCTTGTGGTACTGTGGAACGAAGGTGTATAGGTATGGGATGAGTACAAGCGAGAGTACGTCATCCTACGCGCATTGTTGTTTTGCAACATCAATGATTTCCCTGCCCTTGGTAACCTATCCGGTCGTACTGTAAAAGGGGCCAAAGCATGGCCCTAGTGCATGGATGAAACCGCTAGTGTGTGGCTCAATAACTCGAGAAAAACTGTGTACATGCATCACCGTAGGTTCCTTCACAGGAATCACCCCTACCGCAATATGAAGAAACAATTCGACGGGACAAAAGAGGATGGTATAGCTCCAAGGCCTCGTCGTGGGGAAGAGGTATATGATATGGTTAAGGATATTAATGTTGTACTTGGAAAGGGAGATAGTAATAATAAATCGAGGTCTCGTACTGAGAAGACCACGTGGAAGAAGAGATCGATATTTTGGAACTTGCACTATTGGAAGGACTTAGAAGTTCGACACTACATAGACGTCATGCACGTAGAGAAAAATGTATGTGATAGCTTGATTGGTCTTTTGCTGAACATTCCTAGCAAAACTAAGGATGGACTGAAGGCACGAAGGGACCTAGAAGATATGAAAATCAGAGCGGAGCTACATCCTCAAGACACCGGGAAAGGGCGACTTTACCTTCCCCCAGCTTGCTACACTCTATCCAAGAAAGAGAGAATAGACCTCTGCAAATGCTTGCATGATGTGAAAGTTCCGTCCGGTTACTCCGCAAGCATCAAGAAAATGGTCTCGATGAAAGATTTGGAGTTAACTGGCATGAAGTCTCATGATTGTCATGTGATGATGACACAAATGCTACCTATTGCAACACGATTTCACAGAAGGTCATCGACCCCATCGGACTTTCTGAACTGCAGAATGATGTGGTCAAGACACTATGCCAGCTAGAGATGTATTTCCATCCATCATTTTTCGATATAATGGTTCATCTCATTGTTCACCTTGTGAATGAGATAAATGTATGTGGCCCCGTATTCCTGCATCAAATGTACCCGTTCGAAAGGTACATGGGTATCCTGAAGAAGTATGTCCGCAATCGATCTCTACCGGAGGGCTGCATTGTGGAAGGTTATGCAACTGAGGAGGTTATCAAGTTTTGCGTGGATTACATGGAGGGGGTGGAACTAGTAGGAGTGCCTGCATCTCGCCATGAGGGTAGGCTAGCTGGGAAAGGGATGATTGGAAGGAAATCAACAAATTCCTACGATCATGGATTATTCGAAAAAGCTCATTTCACAGTCTTGCAACAGTCAGTTGAGGTGTCCTCGTATATGGACATGCACAAGGATAAGCTACGAGAGGAAAATCGTGGACGATCAGAGGTTTGGGTAACAAAAGAGTATAACCGTTTGTTCAATCATTGGTTCAAAGGGCATATGACTGGAAAAGAAACGAGTGTTATGTTGAGGTGGTTGGCAAAAGGGCCATCAGGTACAATCTTGACATGGCAAGGATCCGACATAAATGGATATACCTTTTACACGAGATCTCAGGATAGCAAAAGCACTTACCAAAATAGTGATGTCCGCATAGATGCCTATGACAACACAGGTAGTAAGAAGAGTAGCTTCTATGGGTTCATAGAAGAGATTTGGGAGCTCGGCTATTGTATTTTTAAGATCCCGATGTTTCGGTGTCGTTGGGTATAACTCCCAAAGGGTGTCAAGGTGGACAAGTACGGCTTCACTACTGTAGACATCGAACATGTCGGATACAGAGACGAACCATTCGTACTTACGAAGCAAGTAGCACAAGTCTTCTATGTAATCGACCCGGCAGATAAGAAACGCCATGTAGTTCTTCAGGGAAAAAGAAGGATCGTCGGAGTTGAGAATGTCGTGGATGAGGATGAGTACAACCAGTTTGATGAGTTGCCTCCTTTCGTAGATGGCAACATCAGGCTCGAGGAAGAAACCACTCAGGAAGCTACCTATCATCGCGATGATTATGAAGAAGGGCAAATTGTGAAAGAAAATAATTAGCTATATACGAGTAATGGCAATGTGATGTAAACAATATGCATTTGTATGGAGTAATGGAAATGTGGTGTTATGCATTTGTGTGGAGTAATGGAAATGTGGGTCATTAATATATTAGGATTACATAGGGTAATTAATATATTAGTATTATATAGGGTATATTACTATATTAGGATTATATGAGGTCATTAATATATTAGGATAATTATGTCAGTGGCGGTTCTTCACAAAAACCGCCACTGATACACTTATCTGTGGCGGTTCGTATAAATAACCGCAACAGATAATATATGCATTAGTGGTGGTTTTTATATAAACCGCCACATATAAGTTTATCAGTGGCGGTTCTTCACAAGAACCACCACTGATAATATGCTCCATATATATGTAGAATGGATACGCTTCTTCTGCGTGCCCTAAACCCTAAACTCCCGCGCCCGCGACGCCGCCACTGGCCGCCGCCTCGACGCCTCGCGCGCCCGCCCGCGGCGTGGAGAAACTTCAAGCGGTGAACACAAATTATGTGAAGCAAAACCGCCAGCCATCTAAGCAATCCGGCGAAGGAAGTCCAAATGAGGACCACATTAGCATCGCAAGAAGGAATACTCACCCCCACAGACTTGGCACGAGTGGGTATGCGGGTAAAATTGCTCAATGGGAGAGGCAGGAATTAGAAGCGGTCCAATTGGCTGGCACAAGTCCCTTGATCGGACTACCAGACCGAGTGAAGCACTACGTGCTAGCGAGGGCAAATATCTTGTCTACTGGGGGTTTATCATTCAAGAGCAACAAGACGAAGCAATGATGCAAAGAGTTCATGATTTTACGCCTACCCACCCAAGGATCTTTTCACCCAGACAGGGAGAAAGACGAGCTAACAGCGGCACTAGGAAACAAACAGCACCCCGGTCGGACACGAGGCGTCGGGGTCAAGGTTCCATGGAAGATTGGATTCCCTGAGCACGGAGACTCTTATAGGAGTCGGAAGAGAGCTAAAGAAGAGCGGACTGAGCAGGAAATGGAAATGATGAAGGAAAGGGTTCTGCGAGAAATACAAGGCACCATTGAAGAACAAGTTGAACGACAAGTACAACAAGCCTTGAGCTAGTCGCAGGCCCACAACGTTCTCTCCAGCCCTACAGGTCGTCACAGCAGTTGCGCGTCCACGCCATTGGCAGAAGCGGACAACAACCATTATCCTGTGGACGACATACAGGACCCCACACCCTGTCAGCTCAACGTGCCCGTGATGAACATATTTGTATAGGCTGCTACAGGGGTAGTTTATCCGTGCCAAGAAGGGGGTGTCTTGCACAATACCCCAATAGCGCCAGGTTATGCAAAGGTCCAGGTGGACACAGTACTTGCACAGTTTGCTGAGATCGGGCTAGAAAAACCCGCCAATGATGAGATAACAACTCTAGGAAGTGCCATCCACTCATTCATCCAGTGGTGCAAGCGTGACATCGTCTTGGACCATGCAGCGCCAGCCTCTCCTGCAGTATAATCCTCGTATCCGTCACCAGCACCTGAGAGTGAAACGGTGAAGAAGCAAGATGAGGTAGAAAAGAAATCCATTGAGGACCCCATAAAGATGGCTACTGGTAGTACTCCAAAGCAGAAACCTATAACACCTGGTACTTCAAAGGACAAACCTGGAACCCCTGATCCAAAAAATTGGCACATTAGACAAGCCGTATCAGCCAAATCAGGCGAAGCCAGGACCGAGTATGATGTCGTGTGACAAAAAAGTAAGGGCAAGGCGAAGTCTGATGACCAATATCATAAACAAAGATTGAAATTCGAGGTAGGGAAGCCCTTAGTCACCTCTTCGAAGTTAAAAAGTCTAACACCCATGATGCAGCGATTACATGCATGGTACATGGATCGATCCAACCAAGACGTACTCCCGAAGGTGATCACTGCAATTTTCCGTGAGGAACATTTTCACCATGCGGGCCATGGCTACTTCTTAATAGAATTCGATAACTTGCAGAACTTGTTCTATCACGACGCCCTCGACATATCTTTTTTGAGATGCTGGTCACTGTAAGTGTCTAATATATCAATCTTGGCCTACATTCACGTAATACCGATAAATGTCATGTCTAACTATTTCCTTATATAGATACGAGATGATTGAATTACGAAGAACCAAGGGGCCAGTGGGATTCCTCGACCCGGGAATGGTTTGCCAATCTGAAATCAAAAGAGCACCAAAGGAGGTCGAGGAGTACGTATATAATGTTTTGATTAAACTACAAGACAAGGAATTTATACTTTTACCATACCATTTTAAGTAAGTTCCTCACTAGCTAGTTAAATTACTCGTTGATTTCGTTATTTACTCTGATGTAAAGACTAATGACTATGGCATCATGCATGTGCATGTAGCTTCCACTGGATTCTCGTAATAATTCATCCAGAAAAGAGCAAGATGGTGATCATGGATCCACTAGATAAACCTAAAAAAGACTTTGAAGTGATGACACAATTAATAAATGAGGCGTTCAAAAGATATTGTCAGAAAAGCTCGAGATACCGCCCATACCACAAGTCCCTTACAATCCGTACTAAGTTTTCGGTATGCACGCAAGGAATATTCTTATATCGTATTTCATAGTAAATAGCTCCTTCGACGACATCTTAGTTCATTCGATTTTTGCAGTGTCACAAGCAGCCGCAAGGAACAAATTTATGTGGGTACTTCGTGTGCCAGTACATGCGTGAAATCTTATCATGCACAATAAAAGACAATGACGTAGAGGTCGACCACGCCGACATGACACATTAATTGCACCACTCAATTTCTATATACTCTCTTAATTTTGTTTTTATACTTATAGCGCCTCAAGTTGTCTACGTTAGGATCGCTTCCTTCAAATCCAAGCCATTCAGGGCACTTGCGTATTTCATCATGAAGGAAGTAATCAACAAAAAAGGCGAGTTTCATGACGAAGACAACAACGATCCAGTCATCCATACTCTTCTCTCACATCACGTGTCTCCAACATCCGAAGACCCATAGGCTTCTAGTTTACCTCCACTAGTTTAGACTTTTGTTACTTCAATTCTGTTTCATTACGAAGTGTAAATAACTCTTTGTTGCTTTCAAATGGGAACCCCTTCTTTTGTCAATGCCACTTCTTTTGTCAGTGGTTGTGCTAAACTTGCATGTACTTTTATCTTCTTCAGGAATACACACACATGCGAGTGACACTTCTAAATATTTCATGTGTTTGCCTTACATGGTTATTTTTTCATATGAAGTTATTTCATGTGTTTGTAATAGTTTGATAAACTAACCAAGTGAAAAAATTACTGGAGCTATCTATTCATGCCGCACTTTACCAGAGGGTCTAGCAAGACTGCGAGCTTCTACAAGCCGGAGCTTGTATTGGGTCTCAACTGCTAAATCAAATAATTACAATCGGTCTTTTTGTGACATGGGTGGAATTACTTTGTACAACTGCTATGTACATGACCTCAATGGCCCTCCTAGGTGCCTGCTTTGTGATCTTTGAATTAATGGATGACATGCATACCTGCAAGTAAGGTTTCTACCTCGCCCTTTCTTATGAAGAATTTTCACTGGATGTGAGATCTCATGTTTTTCCTTTGCATATCAAGGCCTAAATCAGTGAGAAGGAAGGGATTTCAGCAGCCCACGGAATGGATTGCAGATTTATGTAGCTTTGAGTAGAAACTTGATTTGTGTAGCGCTGCTTCTTCTTGCTTTGTACAATTTCTTTCGAATGAATATGTCCAGATTTCCTTATCTGTTTCTTCCGCATTCTATTCTCATAGTTACAGCTTACAAAGTTATAATTTATGCTCTGTATCTTCTATGTGAGATTGATTTCGATTTTGCCACTGACGTCTTATGCAGATCTTCACATACGTATCCAATTTGCTGAATATATTCTATTCTGTATTTATTTTGGGATTGATGCCCAACTGAAAAACAAACAAAATCCTATATTTTAATTTATGTTCTATCAGAGTTTGTATCACCTATTGACACTTCGATCTTAAGAGTTTATGGCTTAATAAGTATGCACAAAAGTGGTCTGAATCCTTAATTGATGGAAAGTTGATTTCGTAGTGGTGTAGGCTTCTTGATGATCCTTTGCGACAATTCCATATCTTCCTCCTGAACTGAAAAACAAACACAATCCCAAATTTTAATTTGTGTTCTATTAGAGTTTGTATCACCTATTGACACTTCGGTCTTACGAGTTCATGCCTTAGTAAGTATGCATGTATGGTGCAATCCTTAATTGATGGAAAGTTGATTTCATAGTGGTGTAGGCTTCTTGATGATCCTTTGTTACAATTCCATATCTTCCTTCTAACGCCATTTCTTTGTTTCTATATAGTTCATTTGAGGCGGTGCTGCGACGTAGATGGTGGCGGCTTGGTTACGAGAACTTGGAGGCGGCGCTGTGGCATGAGTGGTGGTGCCTAGGCACGACCCACCTTCGTGAATTTTACAGAAGGTTTGCCTTTTCTTCCTCCAGTCTCCCACCACATGACAGTACTGCTTGCTTAGTTTCCAAATGGAAAATTTGCACCGTCATGATCTTCAGCTACGTATCCAATTTGCTTAATATATTCTATTTTGTATTTATGTTGGGATTGATGCCCAGCTGAAAAACAAACACAATCCTAGATTTTAATTTGTGTTGTATCAGAGTTTGTATCCCCTATTGACACTTCCTGGCCTTACGGGTTCATGGCTTAGTAAGTATGCACAGAAGTGGTTTGAATCTTTAATTGCCTTAATTGATGGCCCAATAGTTGTTTGCCTGAGATTAGTGTTGAAAATAAAACTACAGGGAGGCTTTACAAGCTGAAAAGCATTTATTTCTGATGTTGGCACATTGTGTCATTTTTTCCTATCAATTGTGTTGACCTCAGGTGTGGTGCCTTTTAATGCAGAGTGCTGTATTGAGTCTTCTCTGTGCTCCTACTATATTTTCAAATGTTTCAATACTTCAATGCAGTTTTCCTTTTTGTTTGGTTCAGATGGGAAGGAAAGAGACCAAGAACAGCTCCTATATAAGGGAGCAGGTTGTACATAATGATACTGGCATGGCTAGCGCTGCCTGAGGCTAGACACAAATGCCAGTTTTTTTATTTTCGTGTGTGGAATTATCAGCGGTAGTTTTGGCCCAAAACCGCTACTGACGTAATATCAGTGACGGTTCTATCAAAAAACCGCCACTGATACTAGGAATATCAGTGGCGGTTTTATATACAACCGCCACTGATAGTTGTATCAGTGGCAGTTCTAGCCAAAAACCGCAACTAATCATTCAAGTATCCGTGGCGGTTTTAGGATAGAACCACTACTGATATTTTAGTATCAGTGGCGGTTCTATCAAAAAACCGCCACTGATACATGGATTATTAGTGGCGGTTTTTGACTCGAAGCGCCACTGATACCCGAATATCAGTGGCTGTTCTAGCCAAAAACCGCCACAGATAGTGTTATCTGTGGCGGTTCTAGAACCGCCACTGATAATCCTCGATTATCAGTGGCACTAAATCTGTGGCGGTTTAAAAACCGCCACTGATGGCCTTTTTCAAGGTAGTGGTAAAACCCAACACTTTGTGTGCTCAAGATATTATCATTATTTATATTTTTCATCACTTTTACTATGATTTTAACTATAATTTTAGCAAGCATTCTAAAGCACAATCTTAACAATAATTTGCATAATAATGTAAACAATAACACTAACAAATAAAACCTTGGAACTGCGGCCCAAGCACGTTTGAGACCATGCACTTCAAAACGCCTAAGTCCTTGCACCTGAGAATGCTCAGATAACATGCGTCTGGGAGCGATTTTTACCTTTTGACGACGACAAAGAATGAGACCCATAAACAATAAATAATCAACTAATCATCTCAGATATTAAATAAATTTAACTAAGTTCTCATGACTATATAGTGGTATGAAAGTTCAACCACTAAACCAACTAGACATTTTATTAATCAATGACACTTACAGCTACAGTAGACTGAAGCTGAATCCGTTCTACGGACAGAGAGAAAGGTTCCTTGGCAGGGTTCAACCTTTGCTCTCTGTCCTCATCGGGGTTGTTCTTCCTATTGTATATATCAGCTCACTCTAAGTCATTTTTCATGTTGTACATCCGTAGATTTTTTATCTTTGTCAATAGGGATATCGATGCACTACTGAATGTTTACATGTAAATCCGGCCACAAACCTGGGGAAACATAAAACTGTTTACCAGATGCGGCAACCAAAACTGCTGCAGATTAAAACTGACAAAGAGGACTTGCACTACACCATGACACAATGTTAACACATTATCTTTCGACGACAAACTAGCTTCTGAGTGCCTCCATCAGTTTACATTGTTAGTTTGCAGAAAATGAGATGCTCATGATCATTGCATGATGGTGATGATGCGAGACACTCTTTATACCTCGGAAGACCAGATCTGGAAGGCCTGATTTTGAGAGCATAATTGGAATTGTTAGATAAGTGTATACACATCGAAAGTTCGAGATATGCTAGCAAGAACCACAACTGAAAAATATAGTCAGGCCTCTAAATTAACACATGAAGCGTGATATTAGAAGATAACTGAACAAATGCAATTACGAACATCAACATTATAGATTTCTTTCTGGCAAATCTAGTTTATTCCCAAACGACCTTCACATTTTCTGTTGTTGTGGTAAAAAGAGTATTTAGTGCTGGTGCTTAGTATGTTCTTTTGCAATAATTTTTTTTTCAGGGATGCAGGAGAAGGTGCATTTGACAACCATTTAACTACTGGAAGCGTAGTGGCCGTGAAGAGGAGGCCGGCGTATCCAAGGATTGAGCAATATGCATGACACACTTGCAGTTGTGTATGATACTACTAATTAAGTGTGACATGCTTTTAGACCTTAGAAAGGTCTTGAAGCATGCAACCTTCATGGTAATTGGCTCAACTGATTTGGCATGTGGCATGAGACTTGCTAGCTTCTGAGGTGCCTTCATCAATTTAACATTGTTACACTGAAGAAAAAGCCATTATATAAGGGAGGTTGCCCCTGATGTGGATGGCCTGAGTTTTTTTAGACTATACGTTATGAGTATGGGACTATTAAAATGTAGCCATATATGTGGGACGAGATATTAGAAGAACACTGGATAAACATATCTATGGTAAGGTCAGGAGTGGAACATTCGACGTGCCATTTGTTTGAGCACCACTCCTCACGAAGGTGCCTCGTTTGCTATGCAACAAGAAGGAAGAGTATTCTTAGTGGCATTCGACATGTTATTTGAACACTAGAACACTCGGCCTTATCACTCGCATGTTTATTGTTTTTACCTTATACGCTGTTCAGATCATGACAAAAATGATAGTGCCTTGAACCTTTTTTCCATGACAGAAAAAGATGATGAATGTGATGTGCAGCATTCTTATAATTTGTACCTCTATGATGTAAAATTAGCATATCCCTGGGTTTGAAGTCATGCTCTAGAATGAATACTGATGGTAATCCTCGTCGAATGATTCCATTGATAGAAGAGTGAATATATGGAAAACAAGGATCAGCCATAACGCTGATTACATGCCAAACTTATATCGATTACATACCAAAACTAATAGTCCTGAATATGGAAGGTAACCTCCTGTGGCCGACGTGATGTCCGGAGCTGCATGGTGCGGACGGCATGGACGTGATTTCTGGAGGCATGCAAATCCCGTGCATGGCGTGGTCCTGATCCGTTAACACCCCGCCGCAGTTGGAACGGGAGCGGGGCGGACGTTCAAGCTGGAACAAAACTCCTTAAACAGTGCAGTCGGAAGGCCCTTTGTGAAGATGTCGGCGTATTGTGAGGTCGTCGGAATATGAAGAACACGAACCTCCCCAAGAGCAACACGCTCGCGAACAAAATAAAGATCAATCTCGACATGTTTTGTCCGTTGATGTTGGACAGGGTTAGTCGAGAGATAAACGGCGCTGGTGTCTGCAGCCTGCTGAAGAGGTCGATGCAGCTCCCCAAGAAGTTGACGAAGCCAACAGGATTCAGCAACAGCATTGGCAACGGCACGGTATTCGGCCTCAGCGCTGGAACGAGATACTGTCGGCTGGCGCTTGGAAGACCATGAAATGAGGTTGTCGCCGAGAAAAACACCATACCCGGAGGTGGATTTACGGGTGTCGGGGCAGCCAGCCCAGTCGGCATCGTTGTACGCTGTGAGCATACTTGGTGAAGTCCGATGGAGCTGCAAGCCATAGTTAAGGGTGCCCTTGAGATAGCGAAGGACACGCTTGAGGAGATTAGCGTGCGGCTCACGCGGATCAAGCATATGAAGGCAGGCCTGTTGCACGGCGTAGGCAATATCTGGTCGACTGAACGTCAGGTACTAGAGGGCACCGGCGATGCTCCTGTAGTCGGTGGCATTGGCGACCGGTGCGCCAGTGGCGGGAAGCTTGGCACTGGTGTCGACTGGCGTACTGCAAGGTTTGCAGTTCGTCATGCCCGCTCGGGCTAGGATGTCCTCAGTGTACTTGCGCTGTGAGAGGAAGAAGCCAGTGTCAGTGCGCTGGACGGAGATGCCGAGGAAGAAGTGCAGGTCGCCGAGATCTTTGAGGGAGAACTCTCGATGAAGCGACGTGATCACTTGGTGAAGCAGGATCGACGAAGATGCGGTGAGGACGATGTCGTCGACATAGAGCAGGAGGTAGACGGTGTCCACATCCCGTTTGTAGATGAACAACGACGTGTCAGCCTTGGAAGCAGAAAACCAGAGTGACAAAAGGTACGTCGCAAAGCGACTGAACCACGCCCGGGGTGCTTGCTTGAGACCGTACAATGACCTGTTGAGGCGGCAAACATGCGAGCTGCGAGTAGGGTCGACGAACCCTGAAGGTTGTTGATAGTAGACTGTCTCAGCAAGTGTACCATTGAGGAAGGCGTTGTTGACGTCGAGTTGATGAACTGGCCACCTATTAGCCAGCGCAATAGTGAGGACGGTGCGCACGGTGGCCGGTTTGATGACCGGGCTGAACGTCTCATCAAAGTCAATACCAGGGCGCTGAGAGAAGCCCCGGAGTACCCAGCGCGCCTTATATCGATCCAAGGAGCCATCAGGCTTCAACTTGTGTCGATAAATCCATTTTCCTGTAACAACATTAGCACCAGGAGGGCGTGGAACAAGCTCCCACGTGTTGTTAGAGCACAAAGCATCAAACTCACGCTGCATGGCAAGACGCCAATTTTCATCATTGAGTGCCGCGCGGTAGGTACGCGGAATCGGCGAGGGAACAGCCACATGAAGGTTGAGTGGATCCAGGGGAAGCCGAAAGTCGCGTTTGCCACGAGTGGTCATGTTATGAGTATTGATGACTCGGGGAACCAGTTCGGCTGAGGCTGGCGGTGTCATAGCGATGATGTCTGGTGCAGTCTCCGGAGCGGACGCATGCACAGGTGTATGCACGGGCAGGGATGGCACATCCGAGTGGTGGGCCGGTGCGTTAGCCAGCATGGGCGCCGGTACTGGGGTGGGTGCATGAGGTGGTCTAGTGAGAGCTGACGCATGAGCCTGCACCGTAGAAGCTGTGGGCGGAGCAATGGGACTTGGGGTATATGTGGCTACTGAAAAGAAATCAAAATCGGAGGACACCGGAGGGTTGGGCTGGTCAGCAAAAGGAAAACAAGACTCATCAAAGATGACATGGCGGGAGATGATAACACGATTTGTGGAGAGATAAGACAGCGGTACCCTCGGTGGTGAGTGGGATAACCAAGAAAAACACAAGAAGTGGAACGTGGTGCAAGTTTGTTGGTGGCGGTGGCGGATAGGTTGGGGTAACACCTACAACCGAACACACGAAGATGGGAATAGTCGGGAGGTGAACCATAGAGAGCTAGATAGGGAATGCCAAAATTTAGAGCTTTGCTGGGATGACGGTTAAGGAGGTATGTGGCGGTATAAAAAGCCTCAACCCAGAACAACGGCGGCATGCTAGCTTGAAATAGGAGAGAGCGAAGAATATCGTTAGTGGAGCGAATAATGCGTTCCGCCTTGCCATTTTGCTGTGATGTGTGTGGACATGACATGCATAGGGCGATGCCATGGGAGAGGAGATGGAGGCGCATGGTAGTATTGTCAAATTCGCCACCATTATCACACTGAATGGCGCAAACAGAAGAGGAAAATTGAGTGTTGACGTAAGCAAAGAAATTGCGGAGTGTGGTGAAAACATCGGATTTAAAACGAAGAGGAAACATCCATAGATAGTGAGTAAAATCATCGAGGACAACTAGGTAGTACTTGTAGCCAGAGACACTAAGGATAGAAGAGGTCCAAAGATCACAATGAATGAGCTCAAAAGCTTTAGTACTGCGAGTAGTAGAAGGATAAAATGGGAGCCGCACGTGGCGACCCAATTGACATGCATGGCAAAGAGAATCGTTTTTAACTTTATTACATGAAATATAGGATGCACTAGCAAGATGAGATAGGGCTTGGGAGCCGATGTGTCCAAGACAACGATGCCAAACAGTGGAGGATGGGGTGGTGATGGAGAGGGCGCGTGGAGCTGTTGGCGGCCATTGAAAGGGGTAGAGGTCACCACGACTATTGCACCTGATGATCTCGGTCTTGGTTCGGAGATCCTTCACAGAAAGGCCACATGGGTCAAATTCAATAGAACAATTATTGTCTATGGTGAATTGACGAACGGAAATAAGGTTTTTAATAAGAGACGGGGTGACAAGAACATTGTTTAACTGAAAGGAATGAGTGGGGAAATTGAGAGATGCTGTGCCGGTGTGGGTAATAGGAAGATGAGACCCATTGCCGACAATGGCGTAAGGTGATGCAGCGGTAGTTGGACGGGAAAGAGAGTTGAGATTACCATAGTTAGATGTCATATGAGTGGATGCTCCGGAGTCCATGTACCACTCGGAAGATGGCGGGGTCAGCGTCATAGTGTTGAATGTCTGCATAAGCTGGCCCTGATCCCAAGAGGCGGGCGAAGCAGGGTGCTGTTGTTGCTGGAACGCCGAAGCTGATTGACCCGACCAGTGGGTGCCGTAGGGCGGTGCAGGTGCTGGAACCGCGGCGACGAAGGCACCGGGCGGGCATGGCCCGAGTAGGCCCTGCTGGTTGGGCCGCGGGCCAGGCCACATCTGGATGGAGCCAGCCCACGGGTTGTGGAACGACGGCCATGGAGCAGAGCTCGAGCCACCGCCACCGCTGCCTTTGCCCCGGTAGTTGTTGTTGCGACGGCGGTTATTGTTGGAGTAGTTGCCGCTGCCACGGCCACCACCATGTCTGCCACCGCTGTTTCCCCCGAAGCCTCCGTTGTGGCCACCGCCACCATGGTTGCTGCTGCCACCATTGCCGTTGTAGTCATAGTTGCGGTTGGAGTGACCGGCGCGAGGTTGCCCACCACCATTAGTGCCTCCGCTGTTGCCGCCAGAGGTGCTACCGGAGGAGCCCCCTTTGGAGGCGTTGGAGGAGCCATTAGCGAAGGCGACGAAAACCGAAGGCGCCGTGGAGTCAGGCTCCATTGTGAGCTCCTCAAGCATGAGGGCGGAGCGTGTATCAAAGAAGGATGGCATGGGGCGGCGCATCGACAACAGAGTGCGCATGTATGCGAGGCGTGGGCTCAATCCATGCAGGGTGTTGAGGACGAGGCTCTTGTCGGTGATCGGATTGCCCACGGCGGTGAGCTCATCGGCGAGAGTCTTTTGTTTGCGGCAGTAATCAGCCACCGTCATGGACCCTTGCATGAGGCTGTAGAATTCTTGTTCAAGGTATATGACGCGCGTCTCAGCGTTGTCGCGGTAGAGAGCTTCGATGCGCGTCCAGATCGCACGGGCGGACGTTGAGGAATCCATCACCATTGCGAGGAGCTCGGGGGAGATGGCTGCGTACAGCCAGGAACGGACGAGAGCGTCGAGACACAGGCATTGTGCATCGGGTGAGGAACATGACGAGTCAGAGATGTGGTCGTCGAGAGCATACTTCAAGAGGGCGACCTCGAACAGGCCGCGCCATTGGGCATAGTTGCCTGCCTGGAGGTCGAGGGTGAGGGGCACGAGGAGCTTGACGCTGGAGACGGCGACAGCCTGTGACCAAAGCGCAGACTTAGCTTCCAGATCCGCTTTAGCCAGAGCGGCGACGGCGAGCTCGGCCTGAGCAGCGGCAGGGTCGGCGACAATACCCGTCATGGCAAAAAGGAAGGAGGTCAGAATTGTAATGCTCTGATACCATGAATACTGATGGTAATCCTCGTCGAATGATTCCATTGATAGAAGAGTGAATATATGGAAAACAAGGATCAGCCATAACGCTGATTACATGCCAAACTTATATCGATTACATACCAAAACTAATAGTCCTGAATATGGAAGGTAACCTCCTGTGGCCAACGTGATGTCCGGAGCTGCATGGTGCGGACGGCATGGACGTGATTTCCGGAGGCATGCAAATCCCGTGCATGGCGTGGTCCTGATCCGTTAACATAGAATACAGAACCTATTTCTGTATACGCACAGAAAAAAGGAAAAAAAAACTATTTCTGTTTCTCTTTTTTATTTTAATTTGCCGCCGTTGCAAAACCGGCAAAAGCAGGCTTGTGTCAGGCACTGTAGCCTCCCAGGAAGAATGACGACGCGACAAGAGGCTGCAACAGCTCAGGGGATGATCCTGAGGGGTGGGGGAGATGACGGACAGCCTCTACTTAAAGCAAAAAAATTTGTAATCTGCGCAACTCCAGATCTTCAGAGCCTAAACCAGAAGTGCAGCGTAGTACTACCAATCAAGCATTGTTACGCTTTGCATACTTAAAAGAGTTGAGGCATGCAATTTTCGTATTGATTGGCTGAACTGATCCATGACCAGTTTCTGGTTTGCCTTCACCAACTTCACGTGGTACTCTGTTAAAACAAGATTAGCAACTTCATAATGGTGTGAAAATGTGGTTTGTGTCCTTATATATGGATGGCCTCCCAGATAGGGAATGCCTTATTTTTAAGAGCTCTTTTATGGTACACTAAATTTAATATAAACTGTTCATTCTTTTCGATCTAATAGATAAGATTACCTAGTACTTATTTGTACTTCCTCCGATAGTATAGTAGTAGAAACACTTTTAACAAATCAATGGTTAGATTTGATTTCTACTATTTTGAGAGGATATATCGTGACTATGCGATGAATATACAGGTACAATTGAAAGTTGGCTGGGTATATACATGGGATGAGGTATTAGAAGAACACGGCTGGGTATATACATGGGATGAGGTATTAGAAGAACACTGAATGATCATGGGCACAAGGTTGTAGTGTCAGGCACGAGATCTACCTGGACGCGCTTCATGTCCGCTGAAGCTGAATCCGTTGTGCGCAGGATAGTTGCTTGGCGGGGGTGAATCTTTGTTGCTGGTAAATAGAAACAGGCGGTCCTCGTGGAGGGTTTTTCATCCTATTGCATATCATGCAGACTGAAATTCTTTTTACATCTGTTGAGTTTTGATCTTTGTCAACAGGGATATGGATGCGCTACTGCCTAATGGATGTTTAACAGTGCTGTTATCCAAGCTGTTGGCCCTGCGCCTGTCCGACCATTTAGACTCACTCATCTCGCCCTCACAGAGTGCTTTCATCACAGGGCGATGTACCCAGGACAATTTTCTGTGCGTCCGCAATCGAGCCAGAGCTTTTCACCGCATGCACTCCCCTGTCCTCATGCTGAAGCTAGACATCCAAAAAGCTTTTGACTCCATATCTTGGGAATACCTCCTAGACTTGCTACAAGCGCGTGGGTTTGGGCCCCGATGGCGAGACTGGCTATCCACCCTATTCGCGACATCGACCTCATCTATCCTTCTCAACGGGGTGCCAGGTCCTCAGATCACGCATCAGCGTGGCCTACGGCAGGGCGATCCATTGGCGCCTTATCTCTTCATTTTAGCCATAGACCCGCTTCACTTCATTCTCAAAAAGGCAACAGATGATGGTGTTCTATCTCCCCTCGAAGGCTCTTCGTCAGCCTCTCGGCTGTCCATGTATGCGGACGATGTTGTAATCTTCTTGAACCTGGTTAAAGAAGAGCTGCAAGCTGTAATTGACATTCTGCAAAATTTTGGATAGGCCTCTGGCCTTAGGGTCAACCTACAAAAAAGCTCCGTAGCCGCGATACAGTGCAGCCATCTTGACCTCCAAACCATTCTGCAGCCATTCCCAGGTGCTATCTCTGAATTCCCTATGATGTGCCTGGGAATGCCCCTTACGCTTGGTCGTCTACGGCGTGTCCACCTGCAGCCTGTCCACGATAAAGTGACCAGTCTTCTTTGCTGGCGGTCGACATCTCACAATGGGAGGACGCCTGATTTTGGTTAAATCGGTGCTCACATCCATTCCAATCTACCTACTGACTGCGCTAAAAGTGCCACAGAGATTTATTGCGGACATTGACAAGATACGACGGAAATTCCTTTGGGCAGGCGGCGCGGCGTTGCATGGAGGGAATAGCAAGGTGCGATGGACAACTGTGTGCCGACCGCTCAGATACGGAGGCCTAGGTGTCCTCGACCTGGAAAGGTTTTCACGAGTGCTCCGACTTCGCTGGATCTGGCTCATGTGCACGGAACCTCATAGGCCATGGAATGGATTGCCAACGCCGTGCGACCGGATCGACCAGCAGCTCTTCATGGCTGCCACGAAAGTCGCCATTGGAAATGGCCAAAGAGCCAGTTTTTGGAACTCTAGGTGGGTGCACAGTCAAACGCCATCTCAAATAGTGCCAAGCCTATACAAACACTCCAGGAGGAAGGCAAGATCGGTTGCTAATGCCTTGGAAAACAGTAACTGGATGCGAGACATTCTCCACCACCTAAATCCTCACTTGCTAATGGAATACATCTGTCTGTGGTCCAAAATACAATCGGTACCACTAAACCCGGACGCAGACGATGTCTTCATCTGGACGCAAACCTCTCATGGTGCCTACTCCGCTTCCTCGGCATATAACTTCCAATTCAGTGGGTCCACTGACAAATCTTTCCTGATGACGATTTGGACTGCATGGGCGCCGTTACGCTCTAAGATCTTTCTTTGGCTAGCGCTGCAGGATAGGATATGGACGGCGCAGCGACTGCAGCTTAGGGGATGGCCAAACCAATATTTCTGCCAAATGTGCAATCGAAGCTTGGAAACGACCTTGCACCTGTTTGTTGACTGCCCTCAAGTTCGGATGCTCTGGTCGTCCATCGCGCAATGGGTCCGCATTTCCACACTACATCCAGACCGATGGGACACGGCAACAAACCTTGAGCAATGGAGCCTGCAACGCATTAACTGCCATCCGAGCCTCCGGAAAGGTGTAAAAACACTGATCATCCTGTCTTGCTGGAAATGGTGGAAAGAGCGAAACAAAAGAGTCTTCCAACGGGGTTGGGCGTCTCACGACCAAATCCTCCAGTCAATAAAAGATGAGGCTGTCGGTTGGACCATAGCTGGAACTTCGCACCTTAGGATTCTGATTGATCGCCAGTCGTAAAGAGTTTTTTTTCCTCTCCTTTTTTGTTTTTCTTCTCCCTGCTTTTCCGCTTGGTTCGCGACCTCTGCGGCCGTCTTTCGGGTGCTCCCTTCTGCACCATGTTCTTTTTTCCTAAACTTTGTATTCGGATTTTCTTCTCCTCTAATCAAATCTAATCATAGCGTTTGTTGTTTCAAAAAAAAAAAAGTGCAGTATGATGACCATGCAAAATTGAACATTGAATGTATAAACATCTAATTAGTATTGCGCTCAAGATCTCGCATGTATCTTCTTCAATGAACAGCCACAGACAAGAGGATCAAGTAGTGAATTATTACTGCTGTACGAAACATTTTTTTTCTCTGACCATTTTAAGACCATAACTTTGTTGACTTTGCTCCTAGTCCAATGCAACTGACACAGCCCGTCCAAGGCAAACTAGAGTATCATTGATAAATCCGCATGCACAGCTTTGGTTTCGTAACAAGAATGGGAAAAAAAATCATATCTTGCAACTGATCAGGCATTTGGTTTTTCCATTCATTCAGTGTTCACGCCATGTATAATGTTTTCTGAGACATAGTAGATCAGGTATTTGGTTTGAACATGAGCATTTTCCAAGGTCTCATCAGTTCTTTCTAGTATGTGGCTGGGATTGACTGGTAAACAGCTCAACCAACCTTATCCATCGGTGATGCAGTGGTAGCTTGGCAAACTTACCTAAATTGATTTCAAAACAACAAAGTTGGACCAATAATTACATACAAGTAAAAAGCCCTAAATTTATGGCCACTAACTTCATGTTCACATTGCTCTTGGAAGGTGTCCAATGGCCCCATCCTCTGTTAGGTAATCTAGAAGGTAGATCACTCGTCGTCTTCTTCTTTGGCTTCTCTAGTCTTTAGTCTTCACACATATATTTCTAGTGATTGGATGGAAGGTAGTGGACATCATGAATGTTTTGTGACCTCATCGTGCATTTACCGAACCTATGCAACAGATTTATTGCAATCTCCTTCGTTTACATCACCGTTACAAGAGATTTACTGCTTCTTTATCGGAGATTTACTGCATCTTTACCAAAGATTTACTACTACACTGGGTGCAGAGGGGCAAGTGGAGAGAGAAATATGGGTTGGTTGCAAACTTTAAATCATGATATCTCATAAACCATTTATCTTATTTACAATCTTTTTGAAGTGTTTTGCTGAAAAAAAAAACACTGTACTTAACAAAACGAGAAACATGATAAATATGTTTTGAAACTGTAGAAAACAATTACTACACTAAAATTTAGGATTTATTATAGTCCATTAGTGTATCGTCTGAGCATATTATATGTGTGTGTAAAACTAGTTACTATCTATGTTTTGCAAAAATATGTCACTTGGGACATCAACATGGTCTCCAATACATCACTGTGATTATTATTTTTCCGCTTATAAGTTAATAAAAATTATTTAAAATGTAATCATATGATGATACATTTGCTGACACTAGGGGCGGAGCCAGGCCTCGGGCCACCTGGGCCTCGGCCTGAGGCCTGGCATCAAAAGAATTCTTTGAGTTTGGGGCCTAGCTCGTGCATTCTCTGTAACAGCCTGATAACCTCTGGGCCAACCCGAGGCTTGAGGCTCGGCTGGCTCCGCCCCTGGCTGACACTATTTACATATGAAAGATCTTGAATTTTTTGGGCATGTTAGTGGTAATTTTTTTTAAAAATTAACTACACGTATCTAAAACTGCATCTATTTAGAAACAGAGACGCATTCTAAAAATGCATCTATTTGGAAATAAAGGGAGTGCATGTAAAGCACTCAGAAAAATGGCATGAGCTACGCGCTTTAGAAACCATACCTGCTTCTTTTAAGAAAAGCGTAGTTGCACTACTCCTATGCCACAAAACGCCAACATGTCACGTAATCTTGGAACTCAAGACACTTTACAGGCAAAAGAACTCAGTTATATATATATAGCTTTAAGTTGCTTTCAGTCGTGAATGCATCAATATAGGAGTTGTGAAAAAAAATGCTTTAAAACATAAAAATGTCTTATCTTCTTGTCAGTGCTGTATTCTCCATGAATACATCGTACGACATGGGAATTGTGACTTGTGAGTTGTGACAGGGCAGGAGGTGGCCACCTTGGAGCTGTCCAAATTACAGTTTGCTGGCGCCATATACACAAATATCCCATCTGTATATCTGTTTTAATTATTTGCTTAAATTGAGTTCAGCACAAGAAAGTTAAACCAGGAAAAGAATTAATTGGAACAGAAGTACAAAGGCTATAAATTTATGACCACTCATGTTAGAATATGCTTATAGTTTTTCATCATGCAATGCACATAGGGGTGATGTTCATATGTTGGAAGGTGTCCATTGGCCCCACACTTGGAAGGTAGGCAGGAATGTAGATCATTCATTGTTTGCTTCTGTGACTTGTCTAGGGATTATCTAGAATGATGCTTGGGCTGTGGTCTTCACTCAACATTAATTCCTCTGGTTCTATAATGGAGGGTAGTGATCAGTAAACAATTACTGAAGGTGTAGTACAATGGGAAGGAAAAGCTAGGTTCTAGAAATGAGAGTGTGATGCACAATTTTGAAACCCAGTCACAAAATGGATTCATGACTATTAAGAAGCAAGGATTCAAACACCTCGCCAAAAATTATTTCGTTACCGGCCGGTAACCGGCCAATTCCCTGTTGGCTGCGGTTACTGATCTTTTTACTGCCTGAAAGACCTCACCAACATTTCGAATTCAAATCCGGTTACTGGCAGGAAACCTTCGAGAATCGAATGGCTCTCGGTTAACAATGGAAACACTAATTCAAATTATGCAAAAACTAATTGATATAGGTAAGCATTATTGATACAATATAATGCCTATGCAGCAAATATACTCTATAAAGGACAAATTTCAATAGAAAACACATTATTTAAATTGAAAACTTAGAATTCAAATATAAAGCTTTACGCGCTAATATTTTTCTCCCGGTAACCGCCAGTTTTTTTTAATCCCCTGGTAAGAACACAGTTGTGTCTCCTAAGAGAAATTTCAACTTTTTGTAACCAGACCAAATAACTAGTTACATTCCATACATAGCACTCGGAAAAATGCATCAGCTGCTATAGAAACTGTCGGGAAAATAATATCACGCGGGAAAATAAATATCACTGCCGATTCTGGTGTAAAACCGGCAGTGAAAATTCCGATATCACTACTGGTTGATAGACGATCCGGCAGTGATATATCACTACCGGTTTTAGATATAAACCAACAGTGATATCTGATTATCACTGCCGGTTGGTTCGACAAACCGACAGTGATAAGTTTTTCCCCCCGGCTTAACTTTCGAACCGACAGTGATATGTTATCACAGCCGGGTCTACCCCAATCGGCAGTGATATGCCGGCAAGTATTGACTGTTTTGTAGTAACATGTACGTGCTTACCTTTAAAAAAAGCATAGCAGCACTCGTAGAGAACATAAAGCACCAACATCGTCACACGTAAACTTGGAATTAATCCAGACACTTTACAGGCAAAAGAATACTGTTATATTGTTGATTTAAGTTGCTTTCAGCGTACCCACATCCACATGGGTAGGATAGGAAGAACAAATGTATTGCTTTGTTGGCTCTTTCTAAGTAGGTTTTTTTTTTGGTAGCACCTGTGTTTTGACCACTACTAGTATGCGTTTCTAGCCCCGGACCTTGATCAGCTATGCTGAGCAATGCAGCTCACTTGGCTTAAGTTTGTCCTACTGATGACGATCTAACACATCAATTGTTAATTGCAAGTTTGGACTAATTTGATGCGCTCTCGCAATACGAGTTACAACAGCAGGCCGCTAAGTTGGATTATTCTGAAGAGAGACAAGGTGAGTGGTTAAACCTGTCAGGTTGTGCTACTAGTCTAACAGTAGCTTACTTCAAAAGGCAGAAGGATATGGCCATGACAGTAGGCAGCCTCCCAGGAAGCATGACGACCAGACAAGAGGCTGCAACAGCTGGATAAAGCATATGAACGAGAAATATGGGCATCTCTATGGGAATTTAATACTTGAGAAAGAATACAAAAGGGGCAAGCACCAAACTGAACTAAAATATAAATATTTAAGTCCGATAAACACATACTGCGCAGCTTATTTACATCTGAAGAAAATATTGATCCAAATTGACAAAATACGTGATGAACTTCCTAAACATATGGAGCATATATATTAGAGTAAATTTGACAAAACTATAGATTTTTTTTACGAATTATTAGAAAATTATAGGTTTTAGCTTCTATTTCATAAAACTATAGATTTTAGGAGAGTTTGTGTCATAAAACTACAGGTTTTAGAATTGACCGTTTCTTGTAACAGGTTTGACAGTATGGGCTCACATGGTAGCCTCATGCTCGAGTAAAACGGGAAATGGGGATGCATGTGGCTTCCATGTGGGCCCACATTGTTAGTTCCGTTACAAGAAAAGGTCAATTCTAAAATCTATAGTTTTATGATATAAGTTTTCCTAAAATCTGTAGTTTTGTGAAATATGAGCTAAAACCTATAGTTTTATAATAGTTTGTACAATAAATTTGTAGTTTCGTGAAATTTACTGCATATATTAACAACTAAGATGTTGACAGGCAAAACAATATACAACATAGCAGAAGATAAATTATCACCTGTTCAACCAACACAGCATTTTAGCAGATCTAACAGAACAATCATCTCATGTGTTGTTCAACAGCTCCATCTCCACCACCAATGGCCCTGCCTACATGCAAAAGAAGTCCATAAACCAATTAAAATTCCAAGGAAAAGAGAAATCGATGGGCAGTGAGAGAGGGCAAAGGCTAAAAAGTTACATCAACCCATTGTCATATATTCATGTAACTTCAGCAAATTACTAGGCTACGTGACAGGCTTAGAAATAGGTAAATGGAACCACATCTACTAGCACGTACAAGGATAAAGCTACTCAAAACAGTAATACCCATTGAGAGCAACTAGGGAACACCACCCCACCGCACCGGTTGCAGTTCCACGCACTTCCTCCATTACCTCCACCCCTGCTTCCCCTCTGGCCAGTCACTCCTTGCAACCTAATATTCTCTCAATCCTCGCCTCACCGTCCCGCCCTCCACCGTTGCCACCAGTGCCACCCTAACCTTTCTTTACATATGAGGGGCACGGTAAACCCGTCGACGGTGGTGGCACCCCTCGTACCGCTCCGGTAGGAAAAGCGAAACTGCTTGGTTTACCGGTCAAGTTCAAATTCAAATTCAGAAAATTTAAAAAAATTATACAAAATTCCCTAAAATTACTATTAATAGCTTTATGACCTCAGGTGTGAATATTGTTTTTGAAAAAAAGTTTGGAGATGTTTTTTAGCCATTCAAAATGTAGAAATTAGAAAATCCAAAAAAAGAAATTAGAAGTATTTTTAGTAGCAATATTTGCTCAAGTATGTCAAGTAGCAATTTTTACTTCAACATATTTTAGTAACAATATTTGTTCAATTATATTTAGTAGCAACATTTGTTCAAGTATGTCAAGTAGCAATATTTATTTAAACATATTTTAGTAACAATATTTATTTAATTATATTTAGTTGTAATATTTGTTGAAGTATGTCAAGTAGCAATATTTGTTGAAGTATGTCAAGTAGCAATATTTTTTCAATTATGTCAAGTAGCAATATTTTTTGAAGTATATTTAGTAGCAATATTTGTTCAATTATATTTATTAACAATATTTGTTGAAGTATATTTAGTACCAATATTTGTTCAATTATATTTAGTAGCAATATTTGTTGAAGTATATTTAGTAGCAATGGAACATGTTGAAATGTAAATGGTGTTGATATGTGAATGTCATTATGTGAATGCCTATTTTTGCACTTGTTGGATTAATATGTGAGTAGTATTGAAATGAAAGATTATTTGTTGCATATTATTGCTCAATGCCTACTTTAAAACTTGCAATTGTGTAAAATATAGCAAAGGTCATGTCGAATTTTTTCCATATTTAGGAAAGTTCATACAGGAATTTTTCATGTTTTTTATATATTTCTTACATTTTCCTATTTTTTGGGCCTTCAATGGGTTTTTACAAATTTTACAACATTTTTTTTTGCAATTTTCCTTTTTTTTAATTTTCCCCATTTTTTCCAACTCTCACTGATTTTTGGATGTTTTCACCGAAAATCGCTCGAAATTTGAGCCTTTTCGAGCATTTTTCGTCATTTCGTTCGAAATTCACTTTCCAGTTTGACCAGATTTCAAATTCATTTGACTTTCCAAACTGTTCGGTTTTGAGGAAATTTCGAGCTGTTTTTTGTGGTTTTTGATACTGCTGGGTCAGCGAAATCCGAGTTTGAAATAGTATTGTTAACCTTGTGTGTGTTGACAATTTGAAGTTGTTAGGAAGCTTAAGCTGAAAAGGTAAAAGCAAAAATAGCGCCTTAGTACATCTTAGCAATAGATGGGGTCCCACACCACGGCCTTGAACCGTTCCTGTTGAGAAGAAGGACGAGGCCGTGGCAGCTGAGGAGCAACATCCAGCTCTCTTCGCGGCGCTTCTGCATAGAGAAGAGCGCGAGAGGGATGTGGTCGGGCGGGTCCAACATGGGATTGAAGATGGGGATGTATAAGTCGCTTGGGACAAGCCGAGGAAGGGAGGTTTCCGGTGGTGGGCGTGTAAGCGGCAGAGGAAAATGTGGTCAGAGATGAGGTGGTGTGGGAGGCGGAGGAGTATCTCCGTGAGGAGGTCACCATCACCTGTAGGAGCGTCGGCCCCAGCGAGGTGGGGGAGGAGGGGCGGTGGTGGATCATCAAACCCTCGCTCATCTCATCTGAGCCTGGATTGGGGTGTGGAGGGCATTATGCATTTCTTGTGGAGCCGTTTGGTAGATCTGAACCGTCAAAGTCCTGCTTGAACGGTGATGATCCAATCCTCATGAAGCTAAAATTATAATAAAAAAGGGTTTTGCGATCTAAGAAAAATCTTCACATTTTTAAGACTGGATTTTACCTCAAGATTCCTACCCCAATTAGGGTTAGACTTGCTAATGGTTTAGGTTCAAATGGGCTAGATTCAAGGAATGTGTGTAATTGTATGGGTTCAAATGAGTCGAGGGGCAAAATGGGTTGGATTTGCTTGCAAAGTGCTTTGGGTTAAATATTTATAGTTTCATATGGGTTTGAACCCATGGTTCCATGTGGTTTGTAGCATATAAACAAAACAATAATTCCATATGGTCGGCAATGGAGCCTACCGCTGAGGCTCACACCACGATCGTGGTGGATCGTGGTGGTGGGAACACTGTTAGGCAAGTCGGCTGCACCAATAAACAGGTTAGGGTAGCACCTCACATCCATTTGGTGCACGGTGGCTCAACAACCAGCACTAGCCTCTTGGGCGCATCCGTAGTCATGGTCTCTACACGCAGCACGAGTGTAAGCACCGGCGATGCTGGTTCTTGATGCAGAATAGTGGCAGATTCTTGCTATGCCACAGATCCTAGAGCCGCCCTCGGGGACACGTACATCTTGCAAAGTTCCTGCTCTACATCATCGATGATAGCCTCTTCCAAGCAGCAGCGGTACTCCTCCATGGGCCAATCCATGTTCACACCGTCCTTCTTGAAGTGGAAGCTCTTGGTCTCATTGATCTTGACACTCGCATTGTTCATGATCTCCTTGGTCTTTGTCGGGACCGGATTTTCGAATCTGAACCCTCTGTGTATAACCTGTGCTAGACCAGGAAAAGCTAGCACACACAGTAGAAACAGTGATGACAACACATCCATATCACGAAGCACGTAATATTAATTAAGCAAAAGAGGTATTAGCCTTAAGGCCAATTATTACAAATAAGCAGCATCATGGCTTGAGTTCAATAAAATAGCAGCGGAAACAAAATAACAGCAGCTGAATAAGCCCATCCATTTGCCCAACAGGCAATCGACTGGGGTTCACGTCCTAGCATTCCGGATCACCTTCGTCGTAACCACAAGCAAAGAACTCGTAGCCACCTTCAGCTTCTGCGCACTCCTCTGTGGAAAGTTTAGTTGTAAATACCAATAGTAATTTCACAAAGCATCATTTGACCAAAATGTAAATAGCATAGTAATTGAATTTGATATGACAACTAAAGCAGGTTTTAGCTACCTGACTGGCTCCATCTGCCAAACCATAATCCGAGAGTTCCATCTGCTCACAGATTCCCAAACCACCATGTTCATTTAAAACAAAACCATAAAATGTACAATGTGCAAGCGTACCTCGCCTACCCTTGACCGTAGGCACGGCTACTTAAGTAGTTTTAACTCCGCAGAGTGTGTACAACTTTACCCACAAGACATAATCGACTCTTGTTGCCATGCAATTAACACACTTCCTTTGGTGTGTCGGCAGAGAGATCATGACAAGGTCTTTACAATATACAACCCCACTGTTAACCTCGTCCGCTAAGGTTTCACCACCGATGGGTTCTAGCTGCCCAGTCAGAAGTCCCTCTTGCGCCTGCCATCATCTGGCACTCACCAACTGGCGAAGCTACTAACGAGACGCACACATTATTTAGCCAGGTCGTACCCATATAGACTTGTGGTTGTACGGTACTGCTTGGTTCATGATAAAAACATGCTTCGGTGCTTAATTGACTAGGGCGGAACATTCACATACCAAGGTCTCGTGCTTCTGCACCCGCCAAACATCCATTTGCCCTGGTCTAAACCATATTTTCTACTTTATTTTATTTAAATAACAGCAGCAAAACCAATTGCCGCAACTTCACAAATAAGTTTCAACAATATTGAAATGATTCCCATAATGGCGTAATACCAAAACGTTTAAGCTGGATTAAGCGATTCTACCGTCCCATGCTAATCTACTGGTTATCACTAAATAAAATAGCTAGTATCATCTAGGGTGACAAAGGTTCGTCATGATTAATGTCAATGAGGGTATAACAAATTCTGGTATTTAACTATACCCTAAAACTATATTTAAAGTACATTGCATAAAAGTAAGCATGCATAATTTAAAACAACATAAGCTTTTCATAAAATTTGAGATCAATATGTTCAAGGAAGACTTGCCTTCACTGCCTCCTGCTAGTTCTACATCCGACTGCTGATTTGCTTGAACTTCGATTGCGTCGTCTACACGCGAAACGAGAGCAAATAAATAAAAAATTCAAAAAAATTGAAAATAATGGTACTGGAAGATAGATCATGAATTTATATCAATTTAGAAATTTGAATCACTGGAATCGGAGCTCGAACGAAGGAGAACGGGCTCCTGGAAGTTGCTCGGGTCAGAAATTCAGAAAAATCAGAAAGGCTAACACGCGGCACTCTGCGATTGGCTAGAATTTCTGAATTTCTAGAAAATCAGAAAAAGAAAAGAAATTTCGACTGACATGTGAGACCCACAGGTCAGCGACACGGCTCATGGTGGACTGCGTCCACCGAGGAGGGTTCTTGATGACGTGGCAGACCACACTGACGTGGTGGCCATGCGGCGGCTAGGGTTGATGTGGCAGCCACGCGGCGATGGTGCGGCTGACATGCGGCGGATGATGCGGCACGGGTGCGGGAAACGAAGCGACGCTGATGAGAAAGACGAGGCGGCGCGTGACGCTGACCAGGCATAGTCGCGGGTGATGCATGGTGACGCGTGGTGCTGAAGCGGCGCCAGCGCGGCACGAAGTGACGCGGCGGAGCGGCTTCGGCGACGGCACGGGCTTGCCAGAGGCGGAGAAGAAGGCATGGCCGATAGAGCAAAACACGATGAAATCGAGCGAGGCTAGGGGCAAAAGAGAGAGGGAAACTCGGTGAACTCGATGCGACAAAAGAAGCGGCGGAGGCTCACTAGCAAGGGAGAAAGGCGGCGTAGAACCTCTCGGACGGCGACAAAACTTTGGTGAGCTCGCGAGAGAAGACGGCGGTGACTCAGGCAGCTAGGGCTAGGGCAAAAGAGACGGCGCAACGAGGCGAACCTCGGACGGGAGTCCTCGGGCCTTTAAATAGCCTCGGGAGGCGTGCATGGCACGGACGTCGAAATTTGCGTGGACGCAGCGACGACGCGGTTAGGGTTTTGGGCGGCGGTGGTGGCGCGATCCGAGCCGCACACGCGTCGCCCATCAGAAAGCCGCGGCGCGCGGGATGGCTGGGCCGGGCGAACGGGCGAAGCGGGCCAAGCGAAGGGTAAATGGAGCCGATCGCGCGGGAGAGGAAACGGGCCACGGAAGGAATTCGGCCCGAGAGAAGATTTCAAAATAACAGCATTTTCCGAATTAATAAATTTCCAGAATTTCGAGTAAAAGAAAATAAATTCAAATAAATATCAAATAAATTAGGAAAAATCTCAAAAAAATTATCAAAAATACTTTTAAGCATTTGGAACCAAAATAAATTATTTTGAACTTATTTCAACTTAAAATTTTTATTCAAATTATTTAATTGCACTTGAGAGCTCAAATTTAAATTCTCAAAAAATTTAAAAACTTAGGGAAAATTTGTAGATGCTAAAATTTGGAATGTTACAGCCTTCTGCGACATCCAAGTGCTAACGTCGGCCACGTGTGCTCTCCTAGTGATGCTCCCTTTCTGTCGCTTTCAAAGGGTGAAGACGAATCAGCCATCGCTCTCGCTCTTGGGCATGGGACCAAACAAGGAATAATTTCCCTAAAGATAGAATTCAATGAAAATGAGACAAATTTGTGCAATTTGGGTGCAATCCCGGTATTACCGCCCATGCTAGGCTGGTAGTACCGGGCAGGGACGGTGCTACGGCTCCAAAGGCTGGTAGCACTGGCCGCACGGGTGCCAAACCCCAATTTGTTAATATTCTAACTATTTGAGTATATTTAACCGTGGAATGGTATCTATAGACATCATAGGTCACTAATCTACTCATTTTAACCAAGATGTTCAACAAATTTTGCACAAATATGCTACATTTTGCATGAATCCTAAGATTGGAAGGTAGGGCAAAAAACAAGGAGTTCTAGGGCAAAAACTTGGAAAAAGAGCAATTAGGAGGCAGATTAGATACCTTGAGAGTGAAGGAACCCTTGGAAGCAAAAGATTTCCAGAAAGAACTTGAATCCAAGGATTTGATTTTTGGGGAATTGAAAGGAGAGGAGTGGAGAGAGAGAGAGAGGAGGCATGGGTGAGATAAGAGAGGAGTTGTGCTGGGGTGTTAACACGTGGTTCGACCGCACCCTAGTCATAACCGCATAAACCGACACATCTGGTGCTACTGCCCTTAGGCCAGTAGTAACACTCCTTTGATGCTACTGGCCACAACCCCGGTAGTACCGGCCCTAACAGCCTGATAGGCTGAAAAAATATTCAAATGAGTTGGGAATAGCTCTAATGTCCTCATTTCTTGATGAAAAACATATATGAGCATTCCAACTTGATAAATCAAGCAAGAATACAACTTTTCAAATAGTTTTTATGAAAGTAGACCCTTTTAGAGGAAATAAATGAACGTTTTGAAAATGAAACACTTGACATGAATGGAATCAACTTGTTGGCATGTTTGAGTTATAAAATACCTTTTAGGAGACTAGACATAACAATATCCTAGTTCCAAATGCAATAACTCAGAAAAGTGCAGTAGTTAGATCGATATAAACCAAATTTTGGATTTAGAGGAAGTTTAAAAGAATAAAACTTTGTCCAAAACATTTTGATTTTTATTTCAACATAAGAAGGGTTTATTTAGGTAAATACATCCAAGAGATAAGATTTACATATTTATATGTTGGAAATAAAAGTTTTGGAGGAATAAGTTTATTAAACATCAAAATGAGATAATTTTAAATAGTTTTGACCTAGTACGGTCTAGAGCCTTCTTTTTGAGAAATATTTGCATTTATTTGATATTTTCATATTTTAGGGATGTAGTATACATATGAATGGTATAATACTCCCCCTTAATGTGTTGCTCATCAAAATGATTGAATAAGAGCCAATAACAATAAATGAAAATAAATCATGGTGGAAATATGCAAGTCACATTAGAGATATCTATGGCATTTAATTTATTCCTCAATTTGCAAAAACGGGCTTCATCTAGAGGCTTGGTAAGGATATCCGCTAATTGATATGCAATTCTAATGTGACTAATCACAATATCACCTTTACTCACATAATCTCTTAAGAAATGATGGTGGATGTCTATATGTTTAGTTCTTGAATGTTGGACTGGGTTGTTGGCTATCTTAACTGCTCTTTCATTATCACATAAAAGAGGCACACTTTTAAAATTTATTCCATAATCCATCAAAGTTTGCCTCATCCATAATAATTGAGCGCAGCAACTACCAGCAGATATATATTTGGCTTCAGCGGTAGATAGAGCAATGGAATTTTGTTTCCTGAAAAACCATGAAACAATTGATCTACCTAGGAATTGACAACTCCCGGAGGTGCTCTTTCTATCCACTTTGCAACCCGCATAATCCGAATCCGAATATCCAATTAAATCAAATTTAGCACCCTTAGAATACCATAAGCCTATATTTGAGGAGTGCTTTAAATATCTTATAATCCTTTTAACGGCCATTAAATGGAACTCTTTAGGTGAAGCTTGAAAACGTGCACACATGCAAACAGTAAACATGATATCGGGTCTAAATGCGGTAAGATAAAAAAAACTACCAATCATAGAACAATAAAGCTTTAAACCCACCGGTTTACCTCCCTGATTGAGGTCTAGATGCCCGTTTGATGCCATGGGAGTCTTGATGGACTTTGCGTCCTCTATGCCAAACCTCTTGAGTAGATCCTTCACATACTTGGTTTGGCTCACGAATGTCATATTTTTGAATTGTTTGATTTGTAATTCAAGGAAAAAAGCTTAACTCCTTGATCATAGACATCTCAAATTCCCTAAACATCATATCACTAAATTCTTTGCAAAAATCTTCATTAGTACAACCAAAAATGATATCATCAACATAAATTTGGGATACAAAGAATTCTCCATCTATTACTTTAGTGAAGAGTGTTGTGTCAACCCTCCCAATTTTGAATCTTTTTGAAAGTAGAAAGTTTGTAAGTCGCTCGTACCATGCTCTAGGAGCTTGCTTGAGTCCATATAGCTCTTTAGAGTGTTTGCAAACATGATTTCGGTGTTTAGAATTTTTAAAACCGGGAGGTTGTTCAAAAATACCAACTCGGATATTTATCCATTTAAAAATGGACTCTTCACATCTATTTGAAATAGTTTGATATCAAAGCAAGATGCAAATGGAAGCAAGGTACAAATGACTGCTAATCTAGCCATGGGTGCAAAGGTTTCACCAAAATCTAATCATTTGATTTGTGTGAAACTTTGTGCTACCAACCTTACTTTATTTCTTACCACAATACTGTTCTTATCTTGTTTGTTCCAAGATACCTATTTTGTGTCGATGACGTTATGTTCATTAGGTCTTTCGACTAATGTCCACACATCATTTCGGGCGAAGTTGTTGAGTTCTTCATGCATCGAGTTCACCTAATCCGGATCATCTAAAGCTTCATCTACATAAGGGGGTTCAAAAGCAAACACAAAAGATTAATATTCACAAAAAAGAAGCAACATGAGATCGAGTTTGAACACCCTTACTAACAACACCCAATATTTGATCTATTGGGTGATCCTTTGAGATTGCATGATGGATTCTTGGTGGTGGAGCTTGAAATTGATGATCATCCTCCTTTTCATCCACGTCAATTGATTGAACTTAGCTTGGCATTGCGAAAGTTGACGATTCAACTTGTGTGGATAAGGGTTGATCTTTTTTGTCCTCCTTTGGCTTGATATCTCCAAGTGTCATGTTCTTCATTGCTTGTCTCAAGAATTCATCACCTTCATCATCCAAATTCTCTTACTCTTCTTGAGAGCCGTTAGTCTCATCAAACTCAATATGACACGTCTCTTCAACTAAACCTTTGGTTTGGTTGAAGATATGGTAAGCTTTGCTATTTGAATAATAGCCAAGTAAGAAACCAACATCACAACGACTTTGAAACTTTGAGAGCCAAACACCCTTTTTGAAAATATAATACTAGCAACCAAAAATGCGAAAATAGGAGATGTTCGGCCTTCTTCCAATGAGTAGCTCATAGGAAGTCTTTTTCAAAAGACGATGCAAATAAAGACGATTTATTGTATGGCAAGCGGTATTGATAACTTCTGCCCAAAAACTATTGGAAGTACTATATTCATCAAGCATGGTTCTTGTCATTTCAATTAATATTCGATTTTTCCGTTCTACAACTCCATTTTGCTCCGGAGTGTAGGTAGTAGAAAGCTCGTGCTTTATTCCAAGTTCATCACAATAATCTTCAATTCTTGTATTTTTGAACTCGAAACCATGATCACTACGTATTTTCTTTATTTTAGAATCAAATTCATTTTGAGCCCTTTTTGCAAAACTTTTGAAAATACTGGAGGCTTCAGATTTATCATCTAAGAAGAAGACCTAAGTATATCTTGAGTAATCATCTACAATGACTAAACAATAAGTATTGCCCCCGATGCTCTTATAGGTTGTTGGGCCAAACAAATCCATATGTAAGAGCTATAATGGCTTAGATGTGAGAACTAGACACTTGCTTATTGGCTTGGCAAGCACTACATAATTTATTTTTCTCAAACTTCACATCTTTTAAGCCCACAACTAGATCATTCTTAAAAAGCTTTTTGAATTGAATCATCCCAATATGAGCTAGTCTTCTATGCCATAACTGACCCAATGAGGTTTTTGCAATTAAACAAGTTTGAAGACATGACTCATTTGAGGTGAAGTCAACTAAATAGAGATTTCCAAATCTAAAGCCTTTAAACACTAAAGAATTATCATTTTCATTAGAAATCACAACACCATTTCTAGAAAATGTACAATTAAAACCAAGATCACAAATTTGAGCAATGGATAGCAAGTTAAAATTTAATGTTTCAACTAATGAGACATTTGAAATAGAAAGGTCATTGGAGATAGCAATTTTACCCAACCTAATACCTTTCCCTTGCTATTATCACCAAAAGTGATCTTGTCATGTTGACCACTCCCAACTTCAAATATAGTGGACATCTTCCGACCTCCAGTCATGTGTTGAGTGCATTCACTATCCAACACCCAATGCCATCCAACGGTTTTGTAGTTCACCTACAAAAGAAGATCAAACCTTTTTAGATACCCAAAATTGTTTGGGTCTTGGAGGTTAGTAACTAAGACTTTGGGCAACTAAATGACATTCTTTCTATGACCGAGTATAGGAGTGTCAACAAATTTTGCAATAATTTTGCCATTGCTATTTTTCCTAAGAACATAGCATGAATCATAAATGTTATTCTTAGGAGCTTTACCTAATGGGTAATCATTTGCTATATGTCCCACATCATGGCACTTATATCAAAGCTTCCCATTTGATTTCACAAACTTTGGAGCTTTGTTGTTTATTTTCCTATCCTCCTTAGAAATGAACCTAAGGCCTTCTTTGTTGTAGGAGCAACGTTGATTGTTCAAGATCTTGTCAAGGGTCTCCTTATCCTTGAAACACTGATCCAAGCTCTTACTTAGCTTGCTCACTTGCTCCTTTAGCTCATTGTTCTCAACAATTAAATTTTTATAAATAGTAATTGAACTAGAGCATGAGCTAGAAGGCATATCAAGAAGATCATCATATGAAGTAGACATGCTAGATTTAGATATACAACAAGAATCATTTTCTAGTCTAGGCATATCATCAAGAATATTGCAAGTGATGAATATATCATTTTGAGACTTTGAATGATCCTTGAGAAGGAGAGTCTAATGAGCTTCCTTTAGCTCCTTATAATAATTCTTGAGAGAGAGATATTCCTTTCTCAAGGCCTTATGCTTGGATTTCTCCTTGCCAATGTACTGATTCAAGTCATCAAGCATGTCCATTAGCTCGTCATAAGTTGGCTCATCATCGTCATTTGGTTTTTCCTTGTGATCTCCCTTTGCCATGAGATAAAAAGGAGTGACGAATGGTAAAGAAGCCTCCTTGATGGCGACCTTCTTGGAATCCCATTCTCAAGGCCTTCTTGGAAGGAGTGTCGTCATCAGATGAATCGAAATTCGAATACTCTTCTTCGGAATCCCATTCTGCAATTAGGCCTTACCCTTCCCATCATTGTGAAGCCTCTTGAAGAACTTATTCTTCCCTTGAAACGCTTTCTTTTTCTTGGGTGACTTGGCCTTATCATCCTTCTTCTTGGGACATTGAGAGGCAATGTACCCTTTCTCATGACACTCATAGCACCGAATGTTGGCATAGCGGTTGTTGCTAGAGTGTTGTCCTTTCTTGAATTTATAAGGGGTTCTTGAGCTTGAGCGCCTCTTCTCCTCATTCTCCTAACAAGGAGAGCTATCACCTCTTCGGTGTCATCTTCAGAGTATTTAAGCAGCTCTTCACTTGACTCTGCCTTTTCCTTGAAGGAAATGTTCTTCTTCTTCGAAGAGCTTTGCTCCAAAAGTTTTTCCTTGTCCTTCTTGTAGAGCTCATTAGTAATGAGGTTCTCAAGAAGTCCGGTTGGCATCATCCTTGGCAACTCGAGTGAGTTGAGGAACAACACCACAAAGTCTCTTATTTGTTCGAAAGAGCCCTAAGCATCTTACGAACAACATTAAGATCGGTTAGTGACACCCTAAGGCCTATGAGCTAATTCACTATGTTATTTAGCCTTGAGTACATCTTATTGATGTTCTCATGGGGCAATATAATGAAACTCTCATATTTGATCCTAAGCATATGCAATTTGGCCTCCTTGACTTAGGATGTTCACTCATAGATTTCTAAGAGGGTAGTCCAAATCTCATGAGCGATGTCAAGGTTGCTCACTCAATTAAACTTATTCACGTTCAAGGCTCCAAATAGAGCATTCATTGCTTGAGCATTAAGATGAGAATTCGCTCTTCTTGATCAACCGTGAGTGTGGGGTTTAATCCAGTAGCGAAACCCTCATCTACAATTCTCCATATGCTCGGGCTCATGGCCTTGAGAAAAACAGACATGCATATTTTCTAATACGCATAATTTGTACCATCAAAGAAAGATGCTTTGCCTATGGATACCTCGTCGCTAGCCATCCTTTACTCTCTTAGCGGTAAAGCCCTAAAAGAGAGTCTAAGCTCTAATACTACTTGTAGGATCAAGGATAACCGACTAGAGGAGGGTGAATAGGAGGTTTTAAAATTCTTTGGCTCTAATTGCGATAAAAAATCAATCTAATTAAGAATTATGATTTTTGACAATTAAATCCTAAATCCTCTAGGTTTTGCTAAGTGTACCAACAAGCTAAGTCTAATCAACTAAGTAAATCTAAGCACAAGATCAATATGATAAGCTAGCTAGGAATGTAAATTTCTCAAATTGAATACAAGTAATCAAACCACAAGTGAAGATGAACACGAAATCTATGCTATGGTCTTGGAGACTTGCCGGTCTCCCCCTAATCCATGTTGAGGTAGTTTGACCAACTCAAGTCGGCTACTTTGTGCAAATGAGCCTCCCTCGATCATTATGGTAGCTCTTCCACGCTCCAAGTAGGCGAGCTCTGGCGTTCACAAACCATCGGGTTTCTCACAAGATCCTTTGAGAAAGTCACCGGTTCTCTTGCCTCCAAGCCGTCTAGGAGACGACAACCTACAAGAGTAACAAGTCTTGATACTTGCTTGAGGTCGAATCAAGTGTCTAAAGGCTCAAACACTAAATGCACACCTGAATGCTCCTAACTCTCTCAAAATGAGAATTTAATGCACAAGAATGAGTTGGAGACTTGCTAGAGCTCAAATATCTTCAATGAGGTCCAAGAGTTGCTCTAGTATGCAAGTGTGGGGGTATTTATAGCCCCACCAACATTTCCAACTGTTGAGAGCAAAAATACATAAAAATTCAGCATTTTCGATTCTACCGCCCATGTAGGGCCGGTAACACCAGACCCATGTCCAACGGTTGGCTCAGTGCATTTAATGCACTCCCAGTAGCCATTGCTACTAAGGGCCGGTGCTATTGCCCAACTAGGACCAGTAGCACCAGACTCTTATTTTTATTTTGTTTGGCCAAATGGAGTCTCTCTGGAAAAAAATGCACCCATCATTGGGACAGTGCTACTGCTCGGCCGGTAACACCGTGCCTACATGGCCGATAGCACCAGCCAGGAATTTGAGGAAAAAGTGCATCTCTGTGAAAACACACCGCCCCTAGGGCCGATGCTACCGCAGGTGCGGTTGCACCGCACCCACATGGGCGGTATGACCAGCCTGACTGAATTTCCTCTAAAAATTCAAGATGACCAATGCAAAATCAAATATGAATTCAAGTATGTAAGATTTGAGCCATTAAACTTTGATCAACATCAAACTACTAGCCAAGACCCCTCTTGATAGTACGGCACCTATTCTAGCAACCCGATCTTTCTCCAAAACTCCAAGATCGGCAAAAGCTATGAAAAGGTCCATGCTTCATTGCGTGCCGTGTCTAGGACCAATTTATTTTTAATAATCTCAAAGAAAAATATTAGTCCTTTAATCAAGATTGTTATTAATTACGAAAACCAAAATGAATTTGGGGCCTAGAAGCTTTCACAATGGCCTCACATCTATCCAACAGTATGTCCCTTCTATTCTTCTGCTCTGTGTGAGGAAAGGAATAGCAAGTTCAGACTTATTAGGAGGGTTACTGTTAAGTCAGAGTCTCATAAAGGTTTCATTATGATCTTGTTAGTCGGACATCGATGGGTACGTGTAATGTCTGACAATATAAGTTTGATCATATCATGTAGGTAAAGTGTACAACCTTTGCTTAGTGTAAATCTATTAAGACAACCATGTCCCCGGTTATGGAAAATGCTTGGGAATTTCAGTCAAGGGATAGATTTTTATAAAATGAAACTTGGGAAGGGAGGTTGTGTTCCATTGAAAACTTGAATATGGTTTAGGGCTGTGTGCCAGTTTATTCTTAAGAAATACTTGAAAGTTATTATTTATTACTGTTATTTGTTTTACTGTCATTTCAATCTATCGATTGTAATCATTGTAAATGTTGCTTTATTGCAAAACAACTAGGTTAGCTATTCACTTGGAATAAGCCTTGCATTCTGTGCACAACTTGTTGAGTGCTTTATGTACTCACCCTTACCACAACAAAATCATCAGTTGAAGAGGAATCCGCTCCAGCATTTGAGGAGTACTAGAAGGAGGCGAACATCTAGGGTGCGAGCCTTCTCAGTTTCCTGTAGGATACTGAGGGGTCTATCTACGAGTTTTCTATGTTGTTGTAGTTTTATCTATTACAATTGAGTCCTGCATGGCATCGATCATAAGGTCAACCAACTATCTTATATCTAATAAATGAAGTATTTTATTATGTTTTCGCTATGTATGATTGTGATATTCATCTATGTTGATATTATGTGCACTAGCGTGATCCTGAACTAGTGCGGTAAATACGAAGGGTCCGGATTTACATATTCGGGTCCCCACAAGGCATGGATTGTTTGTTGTGGAAGCACAACGATGGTTCGTCACAATGAGTGTTGTGGCTGTTCGGGCCATGCGAGCATGATGTGGAGGCACGGGTGGCATGTTGCGGCTACAGAGCAGTCGCTTCGAGGCTACGGTGTAGCTCACCATTCATGTATGCAGGTGGATTGAGTTTGTCGCGGCATGGTTGGTGCGTTTTGCATCCCTATGTGGCTCGTGGCGTGCAGATATTTAGGTCCATTGTCTCCTTCGATTCGACTATGTCGGTCCGTCGGCCAGCGTGCTTGCAGTGAAGGATTGGTCTTGCTAAGTTGTTGGGGGTGCTTGTTCAAGACTGTTGCCTTGAGATATTGCAAGGCGGTCGTTGTTGGGTTGTGGTCCTGAGGTGTAGGTCACCCGACCTGTAACATCCCAAAATTCAGCTTAATTAAGTTTTATTTGCTTAAATGTGCATTTGTGATTTTCTGGAATTTATTTGGATTTTTCTGGATTTATTTGAATTAAATCTTATGTCAAGTTTATTGCTTTTTATCCAAAAGTATTTAAATCTATGCAAAGTTAAAATAAAGTTTTGGCAAAAATATTTTATTTGAGTCGAAATGTCTCAAAGTAATTTTGAGATTTTCTTGGATTTTTCTGATTATTTTATTGCCTAAAGCAAATTAAATGAATTTCTCGAATTATTTTAATTGAAAAACTCTTTTAAAAAGAAGTGAACAGATCTTTGGGCGGCCCATGACCGTCGCGCCCAAGTCACCCATGCACCCTTTTGGAAACGAAACCCTAAACCTAATCCGTTGCCGTTGGATCGAGATCCAACGGCCGAGATTGCGCCGCGTGGCGGCGCTCTGGCCGTCGGATCGGCGCCGCGTGTCTGCGCCGATGCGTCCGCGTCACCTCTCGAGTCGCCGCCGAGTCCGCCGTCGCCACGATGTCGTTCTCGAGTCCGGCGGACACGCCTCCCGTCACGGCTATTTAAAGCGCCGCCACGGCGTTGGAATCCTCACCCGCGCCGCATCCGTCTCGCGGTTCCGCGCGTCGAGACGCCGCTGCTTTCGTGCGAGCTCGCCGAGTCGCCAAGCCCGCGCCGCGGTCTTCGTCGCATTTTCCGCCGCCGTTCGCCGTTTGAGCCGTCGCGGTTCGGTCGGAGATCCCGTACCTCAACGCGTCGGACCCGTGAAGCGATGGCGGCATTTTGTCGCCGAACGCCGTCGTCGAGTCATCGTCCCCAAGTCCGGTGAAGTTGCGCCGCCGCACCGCCATTGTCGTGTGGAAGCTTCCGAACCGTCGGATCTCGTGAAGGGCGAGATTGTGCCACGTCTCGCGTAAGCGATGAACGCCTCGAGTGCGTCTTGGCCGTTAGATCTAAATCCAGCGGTTGTCGTCTTTGCCACGTGGGGTGAGATCGGTGGCGTTAGATGTGATCTGTGCGGTGGGATTCCGCCGCGCAGTGGGCAAATCGGCGCCGCCGCGTGTGCGCTGGTGCCGAGGCGCCGTGAGCCGAGTCTACCGTAAGCGGTAGCGAGTCGTGGACCGGGTCCATGGACCGAGGACACGCGTCGACTCCGATTGGCTCGATCCGATCTTGACGTCACGGCGTCATGCTTGCGTCATAATCATATTTTCAATTGGAAAAATAATCCGATTGGAAATTCGGTGAAGATGACGTCATCATGAGGTCACGCTGACGTCATAAATCATCTTTTCAGTATAAAAATAAATCTGTTAATTTCGAATTTCGATTTTGATTTGATATTTATTTCAAACTTTAAAGGCTATATCTTTTGCATCGTAACTTCGGTTTGAGTGATTCCAGTTTCTAAAAATTTGTAAAATTGAGATCTATTTAATGGTGAATTTTATTTGATTTTTGGAGTTCAATTGCTCTCTGTTTTGGCATTTATTTGCTTTTCTCTTTGATGCAGCGTGAGACGTTGAATTGTGCGGCGCTTGGAGGAAGATCAAGCAACCCAAGAGCAATCTTCAGATCAAGATCAGGACCTATTCCAAGGTAAGTTGTGCTTTGATCATGTTGAACCCATGTTTATAAAATTGCTATGTTTGATTTACGCTATTGCATATATTTCAAATATACAAGCTGTTTCAAATTAGTTTGGGCTTAGCTAAAATACCAGATTGATCTATACCCTACCTTGTCATTGTATGCCATGATCCATTGTCACCTAGATTGGTTTAATATAGTTGGTTAATAATTATAATCAACATTGGAGGTTTAGTTCGTATTAGTTGCTTAGCCATGCCACGTCATCACATGTGTCATCACCATTGATAATTAATCTTGATTAATGGAATGTGGAACAATGTTATTAACTTGTGTGTCATGTGGGATCACACGAGGAGATTGAGTTGTTGTGGCGAGTCATGTCACGCAACGATGTTGAATTGTTGATGGCACGTGGTGCTTGGTAATCAACGGGTGATAATAACTTAGATTGGGGCAAGTGGCAAGGCGAGGAGGCCAAGGTGGGCCCGATGGGCGATGGTATGTGGAAGTCTTGCCTTGATCACACTAAGGACTTAACCTTGCAAGCCTTTGACTGAGTCAATCATGCAACCACATATGCGGTATGGGCCACCTAGTGAGTAATTTGCAAAGTCTTAATGTTGATACTATCGTGGTCGGTGTGAGTTCCGGGTCGGGTGTAATTCACATGGCGCAAGAGGGGGCCACGGATGTGGTTTCTGAGACCATGATGTTGAAACCTTAGCGGGTAGTACCGGATTAAGATAGAGCATTGTAAAGGCTTTGTTATAATCTCTCGCCTTTGTGGTGTTTGGTTGTATCACGTGGGTAAAGTGCATAACCTCTGCAGAGTGTGAAACTATTCGGATAGCCGTGCTCGCGGTATTGAGCAATGCTCGGAATTACAGATTAAGGGTTAGTTTAATAAATTGGACAACTTGGTTGGGATGGCAGGATTGCCATATGGAAGATTGGAACTTGATTTAGGATTGAGATCTTGGTTTACTTGAGAAACACTGAACTTATTTATCATTGTTATTTATTTTACATTCTTTAAAATCTATTTCTTGTATTTGTTCATAAATCTTGCTTATTGCAAAATAGCCATGATAGCCTATCCTTTGGAATAAGCCTTACATATAGATAAATAGTCTCGCATTACATGCACAACTTGTTGAGTGCTTTAAGTACTCACCCTTGCCAAACAACAATAATCAACAGTTGAAGAATCTACACATGTTGGAAGATGAAGTCCAGGAAGACACGAGTCATTAGGGTCCGAGCCTTGTCGGTTGCTGTGGTGAACCGATGAGCTATCTACGTTTCTACTTTCCATTGCTTAATTATTAGCTTATATTCTCCGTCTTGCCCTGCGTGGCTTAATAATGTAAGTTGGTCATAAGATCATACATTTAGCTATATCAATAAATGAACTATTATTCTATTATCGTTGTGTATGATGTGATATGTACCAATGTTAAGTCGTGTGCACTAGCGTTGATCACGGAATAGTGCGATAAACACGGTGGGTTCGAATCGATGGATTCGGGTCCCTCTGAGGTGGTATCGAGCATCTTGTTGTAGGTCTTGGCCTAGATAGTATGGAGGTGTCTTGTGAGAGTCCAAAACTATTTTCTAAAAGAAAATCCAAACTTGACTAATAGAACACTCTTGACTCATCTCATTCTCTACTTCTTGCCTTGACTGAATTTACCGTTTTACTGGCCGTTTTGGATGGAGCTCTTATTCAAAGTTCTTGTGGAGCAGATGCCGATCGTTCCGACCTTTGAGGAGTCAGCTGGCGGCTACGCCATGGAGTTGTGGAGAGTACTTCAGACGCTTGGAGGCTTCTATCGTCCACTTTACCGAGGAGGCAGCTGGAAAGTGAATAGTGTTCACCGAGGATTCATTTGCAAGTTGATCATCTACGCTCGGGAGAACGAGGAAGCTAGCAGGCCAATCAACATCTCTGCCAGAAGATTCTCGTACGAGGTTGCAATCCAGAGGTCGCTTCGCCTTGCTCTTCGCCGTGTCCGCCGCGACTACGCCGACGAGCTTCACGATTGATGTTCCGACCGCACCCGGCGTTCAAGCGTGCGAAGACGGCGGATCGAGGGGAGCGAGTGTGCTCTCGCGACGCACCTTGCGAGTTCGCCCTTGCCGGGAGGATCACATGAGAGATACTACCGGGAGCCGGAGATCGTATGCGAGGCACTCAGAGTGGCGAGCAGAGCTCGAGGTGACCGTGCTTGACCATCGGGATGATCACCGAGTGGAGAGGCCACGGAGGCGATTGAGGGCGAGCCGGCGCGTGACTCGGGGTGTTCAGGAGCCACCGAGGAGTCCGAGGAGGATCGGAGGAGCGAGAGTGGGAGCGAGGGGAGTGCACCCGTTGTTGCAGAGGACCCGATGGTAGGTCACGGGATAGGTTCGCTCCGATGCCCGCTCATCCACCGGTGTATCGCGGATCGACCTCGACCAGGTGGTGGATGAGTGAGTGTCGACCTTGGAGCTGTGTTGAGACTCGAGTGTGAGTCGCGTCTTTAAGTTAGTCTTTACCTTTCTAGTTGACGTTAAGGTTTCGTGTTTAGTTTGCTTCTTGGTAATCTTGAGTGTGCGTTATGTGTTGCAAAGCTTGTAGGCTTAAATAAGCACCATACCAAGTTAAATAAAGAATTGTTCATTTGGGTATAACATATCTCCCGCTTTAGAAATTCTTACTTCTTATCTATGCTACATCTACCTTTCCTAACCTAAGAGGCAATCATCGGATGGTGAATACTCGAGGAAACAACGGTGCTTGAAGTGGATGCGTCGAATGACAACCCCAATGATGGAGGCAGCCCTCAACCACCGATGAGACATGCGAAATCTAGGAGCATTTACGGCGTGCAGACTCAAGCGATGCGAGACAATGATGCGGCGGATCAGCAGATGACCAATCAAAGATAAATCACAACAACCACGCAACTCGGAACAATCATGGTGGACCTCGACCTATGTCAAAGCTATCAGATTTTATGAGGACTAGGCCACCAACTTTTTCGAAATGTGAATCCTTTGGAAGCCGATGGTGGCTTAGGACAATTGAGAAAAAGTCGCACATCACTCGGTGTGAAGGAAATGAGAAGGTGCTTTACGCCTCTCATCAACTGGAAGGACCGCCGCAGTGGTGGGAGAACTCTTGTGCGCTCATGGAGCCCCACAGAGATAACACAGGAGGAGTTTACTAATGCTTTCCGCCATATCATGTCCTAGAGGGAATGATGGACCTTAAGAAGGAAGAGTTGAGCTTTGAAGCAAGGAGGCCAACCAGTGGCCGAATACTTGAACAAATTTACTCAGTTAGCTCGCTATGCCCCTGAAGACGTAGCGACAGATAAAGCCAGACAGTCTCGTTTCATGAAGGGACTGAACTCAGGACTACAGGTGGGACTGATTACCCACAATTTTCCAGATTTCCAGGAGCTAGTCAATAAGGCTTTGATCCTAGAGGATAAGCGCAAAGAGCTAGGTGAAAACCGTAAGCGCTTGATGAACAATCAGGGTGGACGTCCAAATCATCTACGTTTGAGGATGTCACCACAGCAATTTGCTAGATTCCAACCACCAGCTGCAAATAAGACATCAACTCCTACACCTCGCCATGCCAATCAGAATTTTCAGACACCAGCACAGGGCAACAACGCACCAGGAGGAAATCAGCAGTCCGCAGTGAAGAGATGCTATACTTGCAATGAGCCAGGGCACTTTTCTAATAGGTGTCCACAGAAGGGAGGCATCACGCCAGTTCGTTTCAACACTGGAATAACACCGCTAAAGCACCAACATCGAGGAAATCGTGCACCAAGCCAGCCGAGCAACCCGCAATCAACCGTGCGTGGAAGGATCAACCACATCACCGCGGATGGAGCTCAAGAGGCAACAGACGTCGTACTGGGTAAGTTCTTGGTCAACTCAGTACCTGCTACAGTTTTGTTTGATTCTGGAGCTTCGCATTCGTTCGTTTCTCAAAGTTTTGCAACCAAGAATGGATTTAAAGTGGTAAATCTTAAGTGTGTGCTCTTAGTCCAAGCCCCAGGATCTGAGCTTAGATCTAGCCTTGGGTGTTTGGGAGCTAAGTTGCTTATGGATGGGATAGAATTTCTAGCGAATCTTATCTTGATAGACGCGCAATCCTAGACGTCATCCTTGGAATGGATTGGTGTCAAAGCATAAGGTGTTTTTGGATTGTGGCGAAGGATTGTAACTTTGAAAGGCCCTAGTGGCAAGAAAGTGGAGTTTCAGCGACCGCAGATTCGAGATGGGCGCTTAATGGTCAACAGCGTGAAAGCCATCGGCATGGAAGATGTGCGATGCGAGAATACCGGATGTGTTTCGGAAGATTTGCGGGATTGCCACCGGACCGTGATATCGAGTTCGTTATCGAGTTAGCGCCAGTCACAAAGACCGATATCAAAGAGACCATATCGGATGCCTACCGACGAGTTAGTGGAAATGAAGAAGCGATTGAGGCGCAAGAAAAGGTTTCATTAGACCAAGTTCATCACCGTGGGAGCCCGGTTTTGTTTGTTCGCAAGAAGGATGGAAGTCTTAGAATGTGCATCGACTATCGTGCACTTAATGAAGTAACGATCAAGAATAAGTATCCGTTGCCCGTGATCGATGACTTATTTGATCGATTAAGAGGAGCTGGAGTTTTCTCAAGATAGATCTTCGTTCGAGATACCATCGATTGAAGATCCGAGCGAGGATGTGCCTAAGACTGCGTTCTCTCGCGATATGGACATTATGAGTTCACAAATATGTCATTTGGATTGACTAATGCCCCAAACATATTTCATGAACATGATGAATAAAGTTTTATGGATTACTTGGATAAGTTTGTGGTAGTCTTCATAGACGATATTTTGGTTTACTCAAAATCGAAGAAGAGCATGCGTAACATCTAAGGATGGTTTTAGGCAGTGCGAGAGCATCACTATATGCAAAGTTTAGCAAGTGTGAATTCGGAAGGAGAAAGTTGAATTCTTGGGTCATGTAATGACTCTTGAAGGAGTGGCGGTCGACCCGACAAAGTGGACGCCTTGATGTTGCATTGGGAACCACGAAGTCATTACCCGGATCCGTAGTTTTACGGGAATGGCGGGATATTACCGTCGGTTCATAGAAGGATTCTCGACAATTGCTAAACCCACACGCAGATTGTTGAAGAAAGAAAAGAAGTTTGCATGGGCGCCAGAGTGCGAGAAAAGTTTCATGGAATTAAAGCGTTTAACAACAGCCCGTATTAGTATTGCGGATGTGCGTAATGGATTTGACATTTACTGCGATGCTTCGAAGCAAGGCTTGGGATGCGTGTTAATGCAAGAAGGCAAAGTCGTTGCTTATGCGTCGAGACAGTTAAGACCACATGAAGTGAATTACCCAACACATGATTTGGAGTTAGCTGCCGTAGTGCATGCTTTAAAGATATGGCGTCATTATCTCATAGGAAATAGATGTGAGATATATACGGACCATAAAAGTCTGAAATACATATTCACTCAAGCTGACCTGAATATGAGACAAATAAGATGGCTTGAACTAATTAAGGATTATAATATGGGAATCCATTATCACCCTGGAAAAGCCAATGTGGTGGTAGATGCTCTGAGTCGAAAGAGCCATAGCGCAAATACATTGTCAATGGAGGATCAACCGGAATTATGCAAGGAATTTCAGAAGCTAAGATTGGAAGTCGTTCCGCAAGGAATGATAGCTGTGCTAGAAGTGAAGCCAACACTAGAGGATCAGATTAAAGAAGGTCAGCAAGATGACGATAAAATTTCAAAAATCAAGGCTAAAAAGGAAGAAGGCCTAGCCTTAGATTTCACTCTGGACGAGCAAGGAACCATGTTCTTTAAAAGCGAATTTATGTCGGATAAAAAGGAGCTAAAGCAATTGATTCTTGAGGAGGCTCACGATTCTAAGTACTCAATTCATCCAGAAGTGCCAAGATGTACCAGATTTGAAGGAGAGATTCGGTGGCGAATATGAAGCGTGAAGTGGTGAGCATGTTGCATTATCGACGTATGTCAAAGAGTAAAGCCATGCACCAAAGACCATTGTGCATTGCGGTAGATTAAAATTCGGAATGGAAGTGGGAAGAAATCGGAATGGATTTTATCACGGTCTACCTAAGACTCGTAAAGGTTACGATTCCATTTGGGTTATTGTGGATCGTTTAACCAAGGTCGCTCATTTCATCGATAAAGACCACTTACTCCGGAGATCGTTTAGCAGAATTGTACATGTCAAGGATTGTATGTTTGCATGGAGTGCCCAAGAAGATTGTGTCAGACAGAGGTACCCAATTTACCTCGAGATTTTGGAATAAGTTGCACGAAGCAATGGGAACCCGTCTGAATTTTAGTACAGCATATCACCCGCAGACAGATGGTCAGACTGAGAGAGTAAATCAGATTTTAGAGGATATGTTGAGAGCTTGTGCTTTAGCTTATGCTACCTCTTGGGATAAATGGTTGCCATATCGAAATTCATTATAATAATAGTTATCAAGCTAGCCTACAGATGTCACCATTCGAGGCATTGTATGGACGTGCTTGTCGTACCCCGTTGAATTGGAATGAAACGGGAGAACGTTTGGTTTTTGGGCCAGATGTTCTCGAAGAGGCAGAAAGTCAAGTTGCAATGATCGAGAGAGGTTAAAGATAGCACAATCAAGGCGAAAAGCTACGCGAGATAATCGTCATCGAGATTTGAGTTTGAACGAGAAGATCATGTGTATCTCGTGGTTTCCCCTCTTAAGGCGTTAAGAGATTCCACGTTAAAGGGAAGCTTGCACCAAGATATGTCGGTCCGTTCAAGATTCTGAGCCGTCGAGGAGAGGTGGCTTATCAGTTAGAGTTGCCTCAGTCTTTGGCAGGAGTGCATGATGTATTCCATGTGTCGCAGACTTAAGAAGTGTCTCGAGTGCCCACGAGCAAACCCGTTGGATGCAATAGAAGCGCAAGAAGATTTGACTTATAAAGAGCAACGGTCGTAATTTTGGATGGTATGGAACGCAAGACCGAAAACAAGTCTATTCGCTTTGCGAGTTCATGGAGCAATCATTAGAAAGTGAAGCCACTTGGGAGCGAGAAGAAGATTTAAAGTCGAATTCCCGAACCTATTCTATAGTTAGCCACAATCTCGGTCGAGATTCATTAAGGGGAGGTTTGTAACATCCCAAAATTCAGCTTAATTAAGTTTTATTTGCTTAAATGTGCATTTGTGATTTTCTGAATTTATTTGGATTTTTCTCGATTTATTTGAATTAAATCTTATGTCAAGTTTATTGCTTTTTATCCAAAAGTATTTAAATCTATGCAAAGTTAAAATAAAGTTTTGGCAAAATATTTTATTTGAGTCCGAATGTCTCAAAGTAATTTTGAGATTTTTCTTGGATTTTTCTGATTATTTTATTGCCTAAAGCAAATTAAATGAATTTGGAATTATTTTAATTGAAAAACTCTTTTAAAAGAAGTGAACAGTCTTGGGCGGCCCATGAACCGTCTGCCCAAGTCAGCCCATGCAGCCCTTTTGGAAACCGAAACCCTAAACCTAATCCGACCGTTGGATCGAGATCCAACGGCCGAGATCTGCGCCGCGTGGCGGCGCTCTGGCCGTCGGATCGGCGCCGCGTGTCTGTGCGGATCGTCCGCGTCACCTCTCCGAGTCACCGCGAGTCCGCCGTCGCCACGATGTCGTTCTCGAGTCAGGCGGACACGCCTCCCGCAGCGGCTATTTAAAGCGCCGCACGGCGTTGGAATCCTCGCCCGCGCGCGTCCGTCGCCGCCTCCCACGTCGAGACGCCGCTGCTCGTGCGAGCTTCGCGAGTCGCCGAAGCCCCGCCGCGGTCTTCGTCATTTTCCGCCGCCGTTCGCCGTTTGAGCCGTGCGGTTCGGATCGGAGATCCCGTACCTCAACGCGTCGGACCCGTGAAGCGATGGCGGCGTTTGTCGCCGAACGCCGTCGTCGAGTCATCGTCCCCAAGTCCGGTGAAGTTGCGCCGCCGCACCGCCATTGTCGTGTGGAAGCTTCGAACCGTCGGATCTCGTGAAGGCGAGATTGTGCCACGCCTCGCGTAAGCGATGAACGCCTCCAGTGCGTCTTGGCCGTTAGATCTAAATCCCGCGGTTGTCGTGCTTTGCCACGTGGGGTGAGATCGGTGGCCGTTAGATGTGATCTGTGCGGTGGGATTCCGCCGCACAGGTGGGCAAATCGGGCGCCGCCGCGTGTCGGCGCTGGTGCCGAGGCGCCGTGAGCCGAGTCTACCGTAAGCCAGCGCGAATTCGTGGACCGGGTCCATGGACCGAGGACACGCGTCAGCTTCCGATTGGCTCAGTCCAGTGCTGACGTCATGCTTGCGTCATAATCATATTTTCAATTGGAAAAATAATCCGATTGGAAATTCGGTGAAGATGACGTCATCATGAGGTCACGCTGACGTCATAAATCATCTTTTTCAGTATAAAAATAAATCTGTTAATTTCAATTTCGATTTTACGATTTGATATTTATTTCAAACTTTAAAAGACTATATCTTTTGCATCGTAACTTTCGGTTTGAGTGATTCCAGTTTCTAAAAATTTGTAAAATTGAGATATATTTAATGGTGAATTTTATTTGATTTTGGAGTTCAATTGCTCTCTGTTTTGGCATTTATTTGCTTTTCTCTTTGATGCAGCGTAGACGTTGAATTGTGCGGCGCTTGGAGGAAGATCAAGCAACCCAAGAGCAATCTTCAGATCAAGATCAGGACCTATTCCAAGGTAAGTTGTGCTTTGATCATGTTGAACCCATGTTTATAAAATTGCTATGTTTGATTTACGCTATTGCATATATTTCAAATATACAACTGTTTCAAATTAGTTTGGGCTTAGCTAAAATACCAGATTGATCTATACCCTACCTTGTCATTGTATGCCATGATCCATTGTCACCCTAGATTGGTTTAATATAGTTGGTTAATAATTATAATCAACATTGGAGGTTTAGTTCGTATTAGTTGCTTAGCCATGCCACGTCATCACATGTGTCATCACCATTGATAATTAATCTTGATTAATGGAATGTGGAACAATGTTATTAACTTGTGTGTCATGTGGGATCACACGAGGAGATTGAGTTGTTGTGGCGAGTCATGTCACGCAACGATGTTGAATTGTTGATGGCACGTGGTGCTTGGTAATCAACGGGTGATAATAACTTAGATTGGGGCAAGTGGCAAGGGCGAGGAGGCCAAGGTGGGCCCGATGGGCGATGGTATGTGGAAGTCTTGCCTTGATCACACTAAGGACTTAACCTTGCAAGCCTTTGACTGAGTCAATCATGCAACCACATGTCAGTATGGGCCACCTAGTGAGTAATTTGCAAAGTCTTAATGTTGATACTATCGTGGTCGGTGTGAGTTCCCGGTCGGGTGTAATTCACATGGCGCAAGAGGGGGCCACGGATGTGGTTTACAGACCATGATGTTGAAACCTTAGCGGGTAGTACCGGATTAAGATAGAGCATTGTAAAGGCTTTGTTATAATCTCTCGCCTTTGTGGTGTTTGGTTGTATCACGTGGGTAAAGTGCATAACCTCTGCAGAGTGTGAAACTATTCGGATAGCCGTGCTTTCATGGTATTGAGCAATGCTCGGAATTACAGTTAAGGGTTAGTTTAATAAATTGGACAACTTGGTTGGGATGGCAGGATTGCCATATGGAAGATTGGAACTTGATTTAGGATTGAGATCTTGGTTTACTTGAGAAACACTGAACTTATTTATCATTGTTATTTATTTTACATTCTTTAAAATCTATTTACTGTATTTGTTCATAAATGCTGCTTATTGCAAAATAGCCATGATAGCCTATCCTTTGGAATAAGCCTTACATATAGATAAATAGTCGCATTACATGCACAACTTGTTGAGTGCTTTAAGTACTCACCCTTGCCAAACAACAATAATCAACAGTTGAAGAATCTACACCTGTGTTGGAAGATGAAGTCCAGGAAGACACGAGTCATTAGGGTCCGAGCCTTGTCGGTTGCCTGTGGTGAACTGATGAGCTATCTACGTTTCTACTTTCCGCTGCTTAATTATTAGCTTATATTCTCCGTCTTGCCCTGCGTGGCTTAATAATGTAAGTTGGTCATAAGATCATACATTTAGCTATATCAATAAATGAACTATTATTCTATTATCGTTGTGTATGATGTGATATGTACCAATGTTAAGCTGTGTGCACTAGCGTTGATCCTGGGAATAGTGCAGTAAACACAGTGGGTTCGAATCAGTGGATTCGGGTCCCTACAGACCGTGATGGAGACCCCGTGTTGCAGCTGGTCAGGGTCCTTTGTGCAGGCAAGCCATCGTCGGTCAGCCCATAGGATGTGGGGGAGGACCTATGTTTCTCAGTTTGTGCGGTTTCCTTGTTGTTAGTCAGCTTCAGGCTATGTTGGGTCAGGGTCGGGTTTTGTCGTTGCTCCACAAGGTGCCGATCTCGTTGGTGTAACTGGTGTCACGGTTGGAGTTTCCAAGATTTCGGACTCTTCCGGTGTTGGTGTCTCCTCTTTTGGGACTATTGGTCGGTGTCTACGTTGTTTCCTCTTCGAAAGCTAGTGTAATTTTCTTTTATTCTGAAATGAATGGTAGGGTTTCTGCCCTATTTTTTTTTTTTAAAAAAAAGTTATCCTGAATGGCGCTGTTTGGTTTGTTCCCTATTTTAGGGCCTTCGCTTTTCGACGAAGCTATCTTGACCTGTCAACTTTGCTCCTAGCTAGCACAATGCAAGTCCTGCTGACAAGTGGGTCCGGCCCGGGCCAAACGAACTAGGAAAAACATATCATTAAACCAGCATTGTTTTGTAACAAGATTGACAAAACTATTCTGTAATGGAGGGACACTTTCTCAACTAATGCAATGTCCATGCCATATTATATGTATTTCATTTGGCATCATTAATCATGTATGCATTTTTTTATTCGTGAGGATGAGAGTAAATAACAAGGTGTTTGCCTTAACTTACCCCACTTAACATGGTCATCTCAGTTCTTCGTACTAATTTCTGTGACTCTGTCCATGTTTATCGGGGACAATTAAAAGGGGTACGTAAGTCATTTTCTCTCATATTTTTCTCAATTTCACCGTAACTTTAATTCTTATAGAAAGTCAAAATATGTCTTATATTTATCAATGGAGGGAGTATCTGTAAGCACTATATCCAATGCATACATTTAAATAATATCAAGTAAAGCTAGATATGTATTAGGGGTATAAAAGGAATGTCACACTAATTTTGCATTGGAACATAAATACATTTTATGTTTATGGATAATATTTTTTAAAAAGTACGCCATATAACTGTTGGAATAGAGGGGTCGGGATCCACTGACCAACCGTTCACACCAACCCTCCAATTGTGTAGTGGTGGGCTTGTAGTATTCAACCAAGCTAGAGTTCGGCAAAAATTACCTAAACTGATTTCAGTACTGCAAGGTTGGACCAATAATAGGAAGTTTGGAACATGCAAGTAGAAAGCCATATATTCATGGCCACTCACTGCAGTTTAATTAGGCTTGTTGTTTGATCACAGAGTATTGGAAGGTGTCCAATGGCTGGCCCCACCATGGAATGGTAGTTAAGAATGTAGATCACTCAGTGTTTATTTCTTTGGCCTCGTAGGATGTCTAGAATCATTTTTCTTGTGATTGAATGGGAAGTAGTGATTAGTGAGCAATTAGTGAGGGAGCAGTACAGTAAGGAGGAGAATCTAGGCCCTTATATTATATTGCCATGCACTTTTATGATCAAACTTGTCAATACCGTACCGGAGGCTATACCGGATTAGCTCTTTGAATGGTACATTCTGGCATCAGTCCATACCACCGCACCGTTTCGGATTTAATATAATAATATATATTTATAGGTATACACATATTTAATTATATATACACCAAAGTTCATTTATACTATTATTCCAAATAAATAGTACTACTATCAAATATTAGAAATAGTTTAATAGACCATATTATCAATTCCACCGACATAACCAGTATCAAAGCTATACTACAGAAAGGCTTATATTAGACGTCTCATCACAGACGGTTTCTCAAAACCATCTGTGATGATGAACATCACTGACGATTCTATATTACAACCGTCAGTGATATTATCACAGACGGTTTTATAATAAAACCGTCAGCGACTTATCACAGACGGTTCATTATAATAACCGTCTGTGATAAACCACATCACAGACAGTTTATCCAGACAGAACCGTCTGTGATAATATTTCAACTTTCGCGCTCTAACCAAATTTGAACTTCCCGCTCGTCTCGTTTTCGACTTCCTTTAAAATACCATCCCGCGGCTCTTCTCCTGGTGCTTTCTTCTCACTTCTCTTGCTCTCCTCTTCTCTTCTCTTCTCTTCTCTTCTCTTCTCTTTTTTTCTCTCTTCTCACTTCCTTTTCCTCTCCTCTTCGAATGTTTGGTAAGTATGGTGTTGAATCGTTCAACTAAAATGTTATAGCTCATCCTCTTATCTTCCTCTTCCTTTCCCCCTTCTCTTCTCTTTTGCACTCTTGATGTTGCGGCATTTTCGTTTTCGATCCGTGCACCTTTCGGTAAAACGGCCATAACTTTTGCATATGAGCTCCGATCGCGACGTTCTTGTGCTCGTTTTAAAGCTAACGAAAAGTCCAAGTTAGGGGGCTACATTAGAAGTACACGCGAGACTCCAAAAAAACGTTGATCTCAAAAAAACGTCGTTTAGGGCCTCAAAATGGCCTCCGAAGTTTTTTTTCGTCGATTTTGCATTTTCAAGTTCTTCAAAGTAGTGACATGGGATATCTCACATCCAGTAGCTCTTCCATTATGCCTGAACTAGAACAGAGCAGCTGGATCACAGAAATATCATCTGTACGTGACGATATTTTTTTTGTTTCCAAAAGTAACATCACAGGCGGTTCATATTAAAAACCGTCTGTGATAGTTGTTATCACAGACGGTTCTTAGCAAAAACCGTCTATGATAGTTTGTTATCATAGACGGTTCTTAGTAAAAACCGTCTGTGATATTTGCATATTACAGACGGTTTTAGTTTGAAACCGTCTGTGATATGTTCTATTACAGACGGTTCATAAACCGTCTGTGATGTACCGTAACATCATTGACCCATGGTTACAGACGGTTCGAAAAACCGTCTGTGATGACGGTTCTGAACCGTCTGTGATGACCTTTTCTGTAGTAGTGCTAGTATGGCCGGTATTGACTCTATCGGATTGGTATGACCTGTATTGACCGGTATCGAGACCGGTAAGGTACATCAGGCTACTTGTATCGGTTTAGGTGCCGAAAATAGTACATACCATCTATACCTAACGGTATGTACCGGTATTTACTATGGTTCTGATACCGAATGAATCCATAGCTAGTTGAAATCAAATTTGGTTTCTAAGAGAAATTTTAGCTTTCTAAACTACTGATAAGTAACTAGTTACACACGTATACAGCACTAAAAAAATGGCATAAGCTGCTTTACAAACAATACGTGTTTACCATTAAGAAAAGTGTAGTTGCACTCCCAGTCCAGGATAACATCAAGCGCCAACATGTCACACGTAAACATGGAATTCAGACGCTTTACAGGCAAAAGAATTCAGTTATATTGTTGCTTTTAAGTTGCTTTCAGCCTACCCACATGCATGGGTAAGATGGGAAGAACAGATATCATGCTATGTTGGCTCTTTTTAAGGGTTTTTTTTAGCAGCTGCAGCACCTGTTTTTTGACCACTACTATTATGTGTTTCTAGACCTTGACCTTGACCAGCTATGCTGAGCAATGTAGCTCACTTGGCTTAAGTTTGCCCTACTGATGACGATCTAACACATCAATTGTTAATTGCAAGTTTTGGACTAAATTGACGCGCTTTTGTAATACGAGTTACAACAGCAGGCTGCTAAGTTGGATTATTCTGACGAGGGAGGCTGGTGAGTGGTTAAACACTTAAACCTGACAGGTTGTGCTACTAGTCTAGTGCAGGTATCGTACAATTCAAACATGGTGATGTCTGGGACAGTACAGAGCTAGCTCAATTGTTCAGAGAGTGAATAAATTATCAAATCTGGAGAGAACCATAGGACAAATCAAATTCAGTTGCTTTGACAAGTACAATGTAAGAATAGGAATATTAGTTGGATGCTGATGGTGTTGTCATTGACTGGATTGGCTGATTATTTGAAGCGCATTTGTTTGAACGAAGAAAGGTCGACATCATTTTCCACGATTTTGAATCCGCGGCACAAATTGTAGCCTACGGAAGGATGCTGTTTGATTTAGGGTATTGAATGGAGCAGAGAAGCTGACAAAGACACAAGCTGAACATGTCCTGAAGAGAGATGCTGCGCATAATCTCTCGAATTCTTAGTTCTTGCAGCCCTCCAATTTTTTTTTAGAATTAGCCTCTGTTGGATTTATTTTTCAAATTTAACTCCCATTACAGCGGACAGGGAGCACTGCAATATCACGACGCGACACGTGGCATTGCAGCGGATTCCAAAAAAAAATGCAAAGCAACGATCCCACTCAGCTGCATGCTACAGTACAACGCATGGTACTGCAGCGTGAGGTGTTTTTTTTGCGCTAAGCGGAGGCTAGTTCTGGAAAAAATACATTATAATTTTATTAGGTTTGATAAATACATTATAATAGAAAAAAATCGTATAGCGACTAGTTCTAAAAAAATAATTCTCCAGCTAGGTGTTTTTTTGGTGCTGAGTGGAGGCTAAAAAAAGAATTATTTTTTTCAGAACTAGCCGTCATGCGATTTTTTCTATTATAATATATTTATAAAACCTAATAAAATTATAATGTATTTTTTCGAGAGCTAACCACCGGTCAACGAAAAAAAAACTGTGCTACAGTACCATGCGTGTACTGTAGCATGCAGCTGACTGAGAGCGCTGCTTTGCATTTTTTTTTTGGAATTCGCTGAGTGGGGCACTGCAATGCATGTCGCATTGCAGCACTCCCCGTCCGCTGCAATGGGGGCTAAATTTGGAGAAAAAAAATCTAACAAGGACTAATTATATATTTTTTTGGGCTACATCAATGAAACGTTCCGTGTTGGTGATAAATGGGCAAATGGACATAGACTGAACTATCTGGTTACTGTAATTAGACTGAATCTGAAAGCACAAGGATGGAAAAACATTGACAATAACATGAACCACTGAATCTAATTATGCATTTTCGGTACGTGTGATGAGAAGATGACAACACGTCGATATCTATGGTCTATGATTATCGTAGTCAATATCTAAATACAGATGACAACTAAGCCACAAGAAATTGTGACAAACATCGGAACCACACGACACAAAATACGACCACAAAAGTACAGTGCCAAATGGTTGAAGTAGCATTTTTTGCATACTTTTGCACATCTAATTAATGCATGAATCAAGCAAAGCTCGGATCTGTATCATAACTTTGTGATTAATAATGTCCTTGCTATACAAATACTCACATGCTTGATTATCCCAACTGAATTGGGTTCAAGTTTTCTAGAGAGAGAACGCTCCAATTATTAGCTCAAAATAGTATGTCATTGGGCAACCAAATGTTTAGAAGATTACTTAAAACACTTAAAAGATTTTAATTTATAAGTTAGTAGTATCTTTACAACAAAAAGGCACAACATTTATGTACATTCTCTCTCTTTCTCTAGGCGCTCAAATGTCGTACTTAAATTTTTCTCATGTTCCATTTACCCAATCCTATCTAATTAATATTACAGTGTTTCAAGTATCTACACATTAATTTCCTGATTCAAGAAACACTTTTGAGCCCTCTGAAATCCACTCATTCTCCTCCTCTAGCCTGATGCTTGCTCAAGTGTCCTAATTAAAGTTTTCTCATGTTCTGTTTACCAAAAACTATATAATTAATATTACAGTATTTCTACTCCGTTTGTACATATTAATCTCCTGGTTCAAGAAACCCTTCTGAGGCCTCTGAAATCCATGGTGTCAATGCACTCGCCTCCTCTAGCCTGATACTTGCTCATCAACCTCAGCAGCTCAGTGGCCTTCTCCTTCGTAGCCTCCCTGCACCCAACCTGCAAGAGCATCAGAAGCTTCTGGAACGCGCCGACCTCCAGCGCCTCAACGATGGCTCGCCGCCTCGCCGCCGCCGCCGTTTCCTCCTCGTCGCGGCACCCATTGCAGATGCGCCACAGCCCCGACACAACGAACTCGGTAGCCGTGTCGGACACGCGGAACATCTTCTTGACGAGCACGGGCACAGCAAGCGCGTCGGCCCGGGCGCGCGCCATGCCGTCCTCGGATGCCAGCGCCGCGTCTAGCGCGGCCAGCGCCTTCTCGGCCGTGCTCCGGTCGCCGTCCACGAGGAGCTCGACAAGCACCGGCACGAGCCCCGCTGCCGCGAGGTGCGCCGCGGCGTGCTCGTCAGCGCGTGCGAGGTGGTACGCGGCGATCAGGGAGGCCTTGGTGGCCTGTGGACAGATGGGGTCCCTGATCGTTTTCACCAGCACCTCAGCGATCCCCTCGACGTTCGCGCTCAAATCAATGCCGCTGCCATTGCATGAGCTTGAGCTTGAGCACGAGCACGAGACGACCTCTTTGATGACGATCACTGTCTGCAGCCTCCTCTGAAGGTCGCTGTGCTTGGCAACTGAGACGAGCCACGCCACCGACGCGCTAGACGAGCCGATAGCCGTGATGGCCTCCTTGTCGAGAGGCATGACCATTACCAGCGCGGACAAGACGTCGTCAAGAACAGAAGAGTCGGGCGCGAAGGAAGCGAACGCTGCGGCGAGCGCGCGCGCGGCGCCGGCAGAATAGAAGCACCGGCGGTCCCGGTCGGCCTCCCGGGCTAGGTCCCTGATCCTGCGCGCCTCCACGGCGCACCTCGCCGCGTCTCCGGCGCGGGCGGCGTCGTCGACCTCGGCCAGCGCCTCGGCGGCCTGCGCGGCCGTGAGGGGCACCCTGGGCGTGGGGATCCGCTCGACGCCGCTGGAGCGGTTGGCGACGCACCAGGCCTGGATAACGCGGCGGAGGGCGTGGTTGGGGACGAGGTCCTCGGCGCGGATCTCGGCGTGGGTGACCGGGCACGTCCCACCCTGACCGGCAGCAAGCAGCCATGCCTCGATGCCGGCGCGGTCGTAGGTGATCCCGGTTGGCCCCGCGACTGGGTCGCGCATCAGGTCGAGAGAGATCGGGCACCGGAACTCTGGGGGGAGCGGCAAATCCAGCTCGGCCGGCGGCGCAGCGGACACCCTCCGTGCTCTCCGTGACAGCAGCGACAACATGGACGCGACGGACGAAGAGAAGAGTACAGTGGAGGTGGGCGGTGTTGTGATGAGGTCAAGAAGAAGTTTTAGAGACGAGAAGAGAAGATGAGCTTATATATAGTGGGACATGATGACGTTAGGCTCATGGATGGGTGGGGTGTTACGTTGGACCGTTGAACGTTTGAATGAGTAATACCGCGGGTGTCCGGGTCGGAAATGGTAATGGTCGTTACGCTGCTTCCGGTATTCCTCCGGTCTACAGATTCGGAAAGGGTCCACGTGTATGTTGTGATTGTGACCAAGAGCATGTTTATCTCGGGTACAATAATAAATCCTACTACTTAAAAGCAAGTACAATAATAAAATCTACTACTTACTCTATCTATCATTTATATTATCTAGAGTAAGCAATAAAGCTAGATCGTATAATAACTATCTCTAAATGTTGTCTCTGAAAAAACACCGAAGCATTTAATTTAAGCATTCAACGCTAACTTTATCTTTGTGACTATTGGCAAAACACTAACTTTAAAACTAACAGTCGCTTGTGTCGGCTCCAATACCGGCGTTTAGCTGACGACAACACCTATTTTCTCGTACGATGCTAGCTACTAAATAAGAGACAGTTTTCTTCTCTTTTCTCTTTTCTTACTCTTTTACATAAGACAAAGATGATGTTTACATGGTAATAGTAAGTTAAGATGGTCTTATTATACATGCTCTTACTATATATATCTTTCATCCAAGTCATCTCTAAAGTAAGCAAAAAAATCAATTTTGTACAATAAATATCTCTAAAGGTTGTCTCTAGATAAACACTTTTGGCTATAACATTAAAGTTTGTATAATAACTATCTCTCATTCATATCATCTAGAGTAAGTATACATGCTCTAACATGAGCTTTTGGCTGGCGATAGCATGTTATTTCCCGTGCGAAGCTGGCTGTTGTATAAGTGTAACGACCCCCATTTTTACATACATGCAAAAATGAAAATCTAATGCGCATTACGTACTAGTCGCATGATCAGTAGCTAGTACGCACATACACAACTATTGGAATACAACCATACATTATATTATTAAGCGGAAGCTATTATACAAAGAAAACTTTACAACTCAGAGATTACGGCAGCAAAAGAAGGAAAGTCTTGTAGTATGCCCATCCAAACCCGCAGGCAACTGACAAGGCATAATCCCTATAAAGGACACGATGAAGATAATCCCGCAACCTGCGACGAAAAGGAATCCTCGAAGCTTCGCTAACTTATCCACCTAAAAACAACATGTAAGCAAGGGTGAGTACTTTCGTACTCCGCAAGACTTTATGGCAAAACCTATAATATATGCAGGCCATTTCAAGGGAGGCTACTACAGTTAATTTGCATAAATCAGAATTTGTAAAAGCAAGTTGACTGATATGAAATAAGTAAAGCATAAGTAATACTCACAACCCTTCGCGAGCGTCGAATAATCCAGAAATGTCGGTCCTTTGACATAAAGTTACAGCTGCTAAATAGGTTCCAAACCATACCCATTTTAAAAAATACAACACATTTAACTAGTGCAAGTTCACTAAGTTTCCCATGACCGAGGAGACGGCTAATCGATTAGATTTACACTCTGCAGAGGTGTACAACTTTACCCACAAGTCATGACCTTTTTTTTGTCGTATGTTTCACGCACCTTTGGCGTGTGGCCAGAATGTTCATGACGAAAACCTTTACATTATCTAAGTTAACTTTGCACCAGCACCGGGACGATAAAACCCATGCTATGCTAGAAGAACTCAGAGCATAGAAATGTTGGAACTTCCCATAGACATGGCGTACACCGTTATATTGGTAAGTGTTGTTCCCAACACCTCGGTGTGGGCACCCTGTAGAGCAAACCTCGAAAGGAGAGCCCATACTACTTCAGCCTACCAATATGCAAAGTTAAACTAGATAACTTAATTGGTTTAAGGTTGCCCCATCCCAACACTTGTAGTTTTACGGATTATGTTGGGTCATACAACACTATGTTCGGTCCTTAATCCGACACAGGCGATACTCCACCCTACACTACGTGTATCCTGCAACAATGATTATTAAGACAAAGTTTAATGCAAGCACGATCTTCGGATTGACTGGGTTGGCAACACTTCAAAGAGCATCGCTTAGGTATCGAGTGAGATATAGGAGTAGGTTTTTGCTCTAAACCATTTCCTCTTCTGGAGAGAATTGCACCAAGGTTGGAGTTGTTATGTACTAGATGTTGGGAATTTGGTTGGATTAAGGTAGGATTATCATTTGATAGCTGAAAGCTTAGCATGGCTTCACTTTCCAAGGTTTTGCCAAGGGATCTTGTCACAGGCATCCTGCAACAATGATTATTAAGGCAAAGTTATTTAGATGGAATTCTGTTGGGTTTCACGAAGTGAATGAGGAGTGCTAGCAATTTATACCAAGAATCTTTAGCAAAAATAAGCTAACTTAAGGAGAGGTACACAGTATGTTAAAATGTTTGAGATGACTAAAAGGATTCATCTCAACTAGAGTTATTTGGGAAGAGCCGAAGGTTGATTATAAAAGCTGAAAAACTTATTACTCATTACTTTTAGTGGATGCATTAATGGATTGTGTCGCAGGTGTCTTGAAGATGTTGAAATTGGGAGGATATGGTTAGATGAGGTTATCCATTTTATAAAGTAAGATTATGTTCATTAAAATATTATTTTGAGAATAACCTATATATGGATTAGGTAATTGCTGGTTAGTTTATAAGGCAATATCTCTTTCATTAAAACATTGTTTTGAAGGTTGGTTACTAGGTAGTTATTAGTTCATAAGGCAACTTTTCGTTCCTTAAAATTTTCTTAATTAGATTTTCTTATTAAACAAGGGTTGGCACATCATAAATTTCAACCTAATGGTTTAATATTTACGAGAGTAACCCAGAAGCAATACAAGAGTTTTTTAACCAAATTTTCAATAGCACCATAAAGCTATATATATTTACTTAGTACATGGGAAGGGTATCTAATGTTTTTCTTCTACCACTCTAATCATATGTATCTATGCAAAAAGAGGTTTACTATAACTAGAATAATGTGCAATTTGGATAGTACTTTCTTTTAAAATAGGCCATTTGACGACGAGTTTCTTTTAACCTTTGGACGACTTGCACATGTCAGTACTCCAAAGCTTTTATGAAGTTGAAGGTTGTGATACTTTGTTACCTCCATCTTCTTGGAGTTGTTGATGTAGACGTCTGTCGGGACCCGGATTTGCAAATTCGAAACCCTCTGTGTATACTGCACTAGTCCAAGATCACGCTAGTGCACACAGTGGAAACATAGATGAAATACCATTCCATACAACGAATTAACTAAGAAGAAGCAAATTATTATTAAATAAAGCAAACGACCTTATGGTCAATGTTTACACCATTATGCCTTAAGGGCTTAAGAAACAAATACTATTGCAGCGGAAAAGATAACTTGATCCATTCGACATGCCACAGGCAATCGTCTGGGGAACGCCTTCCTAATCTACGTAGTCTTTATCGAATTCCTCCTCATGATATTCATTATCTCCTTCAGCAACTGATCAACATGGGCATAAAGCCGTGAGTACAAAGGTACTCAACAAGCCGTAGGGAATTGATGCAATATATTCATGCACGGCTTGACAAGGATGGCTATATGTTTCATTTGCAGAAAGCAGTAACTTGAATTGAAATACAATAAATAGATTGAAAGCATATTTATGAAAAGCTAAATAAATAATTGGTAGATCAATGGTAGACAACAAAACAACAGAGAACTCCCCGTTCACATTCCAATAATTCCACATTCCACATTTTATGAAACACTCTATACCCCATGTGAAATTCTAAGGCTCGTCCATGACCGCGGACGCGGCTATTCGAATAGTTTTACACTCTGCAGAGGTTGTACAACTTTACCAACAAGACATGACCATCTCTTTGTGCAATCGATCTTAACACACTTCCTTTGGTGTGTCACAGAGATATCATGACAAAGCCTTTACAATGCAATCGCCTAAACTCGATCTTGCCGCTAAGGTTTCGCCCCTTAGGGCCCCCTCTTGCGCCTTGCGAATCTACCCGTCCATCCCGGAACCCACACCACCAACTGGCAGTACTCAAGGCTAGACATTGCAAATTAATCAGCTAAGCCTGTCCCATTCGAGACATGTGGTAGTACGGTTAGGCCCAGTTCAACGCGCACAAGATTAAGTCCTTAAATTGTCTCAGGCAAGACATCCACATCCCAATGTGCTAGAAAGCACCCCCTTTACTGCACGATCACTTCCTTGAGGGAAAACAATTCGTTCAACCAAGACCAGTGGCAAACCCCGCCATGGTATAACAAATTTTACAACAGTAGCTAACAGCCACGATTCAATATCTCATTAAGTCAAGATTAACATTATTCAATGTGTGACATGAATCCCAACGTATATCTAAGCATGTCTAAGCATAGCTACGTAACCCAATGTTGGTATAATGTTTATGTCCAACTAGTAATGTCCCAACCTAGGTTTAGCAATTGATACATGGCATACAATTAATCAAGGTGGCATAATGTCAACTAGGTATACATCTACTCCCATTAAATAAGAATTGATACAGAAAATAGCATGCAATTGTATAAAAATAAATTACTTTTGCAAACATAGGATTAACATGATCAAAGGATTACGACTTGCCTTGCTGATCTAGTGCTGGGTCTTGATCTTCTAAGTCTTCGTTCGCTCCCTCGGAATTAGCGTCTACCGGAAAAGAAGCAATGAAACCAAATAAATACCAAACAGAGACTCAAACAAGCTCAGAACTAAAAATAAATGGCTCTGAAAGATAGATCTTGATTTTAGAAAAATTTAGAAACTTGAATCGCCTCAATCGGAGTTCGTATGAGGGAGAACGAGCTTCGGGAAAATTAAATCAGAGAAAAAGACTGAAAATCAGAAATTCGGAATTTCTGGATTTATTTTTATACTGGAAAATCGGTTTATTGCGCAACGCTGATGCGGGCGGCTGACGCAAGCACTGACGCGCACGGCTGACGCAAGCGCTGACGCGGGCTGCTGGCGCAAGCACTGACGTGGCTTGCCGCGTGTCGGGCATCCAACGGCGACGCGAGATCTGATGGCAGACGAACCAAGGCACGGGCGATGGTGACGTGCCAAAATCTGGGACATCCAGCGTAGATCGAACGGCCAGGAACTTCGACGGGGACCAACGGCGAGCGGCGGGGCAAGACTCACCGGACTCGGGGAAGAAGACGCGGTGCACGGCGAAGACGCGATGGATCAGGACGAGGGTGACGCGGGCGACGTGATAAGGCAAATGGCGACGGCGAAGACGCACCGACGGCGAAGAAAGAAGCGGCGGAAAGCTTCGGCAAGGGCTGCGGACTCCGGCGAGGGCGCACGCGTCAACGGCGGCTGCTCGGACGACGGGCGAAGGGGCAAACGAATCGACGCGAAGAGGGGAACCTCGGGAGGCGCACGACAGCTTTTATAGGGGTCTCGGGAGGCGTGCCCGACCCGGAGACCGAGAGCGGCGGCGTGCGGCGACAGGACTCCGAGCGGCGGCGCGATCTCAGCCGTACATGTGGCGCGAATCTGACGGTCCACGCGCGTCTTGCGCAAATTGTGGCGCGAGCCAGGCCGGGAACGAACAGGTGAGCCGAGGCGGAAGGAGATGGGCCACGCGGAAAATTGGCCCGAGAGGGTTTTAGAAAAACAAAAAAATTTCCGAATTAAGAAATTGCCAGAAATTCAAATAAAATCAAATAAATAGTAAATAAATTCAGAAAAATCCCCAAAAAATACAGAAAATATCCTTGGAGCACAATGAACCCAACTAAAACTAAAAATCTTTAGTTTGATGAATAGTTTAATCAAATTAAATCCTTTCATTAATGGAAAATTCAAATTAAGCTGGGCTTAATTCAAGGAAATGCAAATGGTTTATTTTTGAATTCAAACATTCCAAAACTCAAATTTTTGGGATATTACAAACCTCCCCCCTTAAATGGAATCTCAACCCCGAGATTCAGGCTGGCTAGGGAATAGGTGGGGAAACTCGGACTTCAAATCCTCTTCGCGCTCCCAAGTTGCTTCCTCTTCTGAATGATTGCTCCAGTGGACCTTGCAAAAACGGATAATCTTGCTCCTCGTGATACGCTCTGCTATATCCAAAATTTTCACTGATTGCTCCTTGTAGGTAAGATCCTCTTGCAAATCAATGGCTTCCAATGGCATTTGTTCCTCTGGTACACGCAGACATTTCTTCAACTGTGATACATGGAACACATCATGGATTCCGGCAAAAGATTGAGGTAATTCTAACTTGTAGGCAACCTCGCCTCTTCGTTCCAAGATTTTGAACGGTCCCACATATCTAGGGGCAAGCTTTCCTTTTACTTGAAATCTCTTAACTCCTTTGAGAGGGGTGACTCTGAGATACACATAATCATTGGGCTCAAAACTTAAATCTCTGCGACGATTATCTGCATAACTCTTCTGTCGGCTTTGAGCGATCTTCAAACGGTCTCGAATTAATTGGACTTGCTCTTTTGCTTCTTGCAGTATGGCAGGGCCAAACAATTGTCTTTCTCCAGACTCCTTCCAGTTGAGAGTGGTTCTGCACTTTCTTCCATATAAGCCTTCAAAAGGTGACATTTGCAGACTGGCCTGATAACTATTGTCGTACGAAAACTCGGCGTAGGGCAAACACTTATCCCACTTAGGACCATAAGTTAAGGCACAAGCTCTTAACATATCCTCAAGAATCTGATTCACACGCTCAGTCTGTCCATCGGTTTGAGGGTGATAGGCAGTACCGAATCTGAGATGAGTTCCCATAGCTTCATGTAGACTCTGCCAAAAACGAGAGGTAAACTGGCTTCCTCTATCAGACACTATCTTCTTAGGCACTCCGTGAAGACTAACGATCCTTGACATATATAATTCTGCTAATTTATCTCCTACATAGGTAGTCTTAACTGGAATGAAGTGAGCTACCTTAGTCAATCGATCCACAATTACCCAGATCGAGTCATAACCTGCTTGGGTCTTAGGAAATCCGGTGATGAAATCCATACCAATTTCTTCCCACTTCCACTCGGGAATCTTCAATGGCTGCAGCAATCCTGCTGGTCTCTGATGCTCTGCCTTAACCTTCTGTCAGACATCACAAAGTGCAACATATTTTGCAATCTCACGCTTCATACTAGGCCACCAATACCTTTCCTTGAGGTCGTGATACATCTTAGTACTTACAGGATGAATGGAGTATAAAGTCTCATGCGCTTCTTTGACAATCAACTCCTTAAGCTTTTTCTGATCTGGTACGCAAATACGCTTCTCATACCAAATAGTGCCTTGTTCATCTTCGGTGAACCCTGGGGCTTTTCCTTTCTTCATATTGCTCTTAATCTCCTTGACATCAGCATCATCTACCTGTGTTTCTCGAATCTGATCTTCCAACGTAGGGTGTACTTCCAAAGTAGCTAAATAACCTTCCTGGACAACTTCCAAACTAAGCTTCTGAAATTCCTTATAAAGGACTGGCTGACTTTCCTTAATCATCAGAGTATTGCAGTAGCTCTTTCTACTCAAAACATCCGCTACGACATTGGCTTTGCCTAGATGATAATGAATCCCAATGCCATAGTCCTTGATCAATTCCAACTATCTTCTTTGTCTCATATTGAGGTCAACTTGGGTAAAGATATACTTCAAACTCTTGTGATCAGTATAAACCTCACAACGATTACCAATGAGATAATGACGCCAAATCTTTAAAGCATGCACTACGGCTGCTAATTCCAAATCATGAGTAGGATAGTTAACTTCATGCGGCCTTAGTTGTCGCGAAGCATACGCTACAACCTTCTTATCTTGCATTAGCACACAACCGAGTCCTTGTCGTGATGCATCACAAAATATCTCAAAATCCTTCCTATTATCTGGCAGGATAAGCACTGGGGCAGTTGTCAAACACTTCTTTAATTCTTGAAAACTTTGCTCACACTCTGGTGTCCAAACAAATTTCTTCTCCTTCTTTAAGAGTTGAGTGAGCGGTCTAGCTTTTCTAGAAAACCCTTCTATGAAACGGCGATAATATCCCGCCATTCCAAGAAAACTTCGGATTTGGGGTACCGTCTTGGGTGACTCCCAACTTAGCACATCTCGTACCTTACCAAGGTCAACAGCGACTCCTTCTGCCGATATGACATGTCCTAGTAAAGCAACTTCTTTCATCTAGAACTCACATTTACTGAACTTTGCATAAAGCTGATTCTCTCTTAGCTTCGTTAAAACTTCGCGCAAGTGATCCTCATGTTCTTCCTCACTTTTGGAGTAGATTAGAATGTCATCAATGAAAACAACAACAAACTTATCCAAATATTCCATGAATACCTTATTCATCATGGTCATGAAGTAGGCAGGGGCATTGGTCAATCGAAAAGACATCACGGTATACTCATACTGTCCATACCGAGTAACAAAAGCTGTTTTGGGTATATCCTCCTAACGAATCTTCAACTGGTGGTAACCTGATCTTAAGTCAATCTTCGAGAACACTCCGGCTCCTTGAAGTTGGTCAAACAAATCATCGATTCTTGGCAGAGGGTACTTATTCTTGATGGTGACCTCATTGAGTGAGCGATAATCTACACACATTCTCTGAGTTCCATCTTTCTTTTCAACTAAAAGAACTGGCGCTCCCCATGGTAAAGAACTTGGTCGAACAAAACCTTGATCTTGTAGCTCTTTGATCTGTCTCTTTACCTCAGCTAACTCATTAGCAGGCATTCTATAAGGTCCCTTGGAAATGGGTGGGGTTCCAGGAACTAGTTCTATCAAGAACTCTATATCTCGGTCCGGTGGCATCCTAGGCAACTCATTTGGAAACACATCAGGAAATTCGCTGGCGACTGACACATCTTCCAAACTTATTCCTTTGGCACTACAAACTTTAATCCCTTCGGAAGGATCTGAAACGGCTTGAACTTTTAAATTGGCTCCTTCTGTACTGGTTAAGGTGATCTCTCTATTCCCACAATCCAAAACTGCTTGGTTCTTGGAGAGCCAATCCATTCCTAGGATCACATCTAGGGACTTGGTGTCTAGGACAATTTGGTTGGCCAGAAATTCTACCCCTCCAATTAATATCTTAACTTCGGGGCAGCCGTGGTTGAACTCAAATCGAACCGTGAGATTGCACTAATAAAATAGTCTTAAGAGGCATTGTCTTTAATTGATGATTTGCGGCAAAACTCAGAAACAAGCGAATCGTAGCTCGAATCAAACAAAACCATGGCGGATCTTTGTGTTGACTAGGAGCTTTCTTAGTATGACGTCAGTGCGGTCAAGTCCTCAGTGGTGATGTGATTCACACGGCCTCTTCCAGCAGGTGGCGGAGTCCTGGTGGCTTGGTTAGGAGTCTGGGGCACTCCACGTCCTGATCCTGGTGCTGGGGTCTTGGCTGGCGTAGATCCCAAGTTGAAACGGACTGGCGTCACAACTTGCTTTCTTGGGCAATTATTGGCATAGTGACTGAGTTCATAACAGTTGAAACATGTGACTCCTGCAGCTGGATTACTGGTCCTTTGAGGTGGATTGCTGTTGGTGTTGATGTTGCGGTTGCCTGAAGGAGCTGGGCGAGGTGCTGGTGTAGGGGTCCTGGATGCATTTGGAGGAGTGAAAGAGCAGGCTGTTGAGCATTGGTTCTGACTCTCTGCTGATGACTCTGATGGGCTCCAAGCTGCATCATCTTTCTTTTACGGGATTCTTCCAATTCACGGCGAGATTCCTCAATAAGCATAGCTTTATCTACAAGGTGCTAAAAATCTGCATAGTCATTGCCAATGACTTGTACCTTTAGTCCTGGATTGAGTCCACGCTTGAACTTATTCTGACGAGCATCATCTGTAGCTACATCCTCTGGAGTGTAGCGAGCGAGTTGAGTGAATTTATTAAGGTATTCACTCACTGACATCCCTTCTTGCTTGAGCTCTCGGAATTCATTTTTCTTCATCTCCACTTTTCCATCTAGGATATGGGAGTGGCAAAAAGCAGTGGAAAACTTTGCCCAAGTGATAGTCTGAGGGTCATCATGGGCAGCACTGTAGTTCTCCCACCATTCAGCGGCGGTGCCCTCCAACTGATGAGCGGCATAGAGAACCTTCTCACGATCTGTGCACTGAGCAATTGCGAGCTTCTTCTCAATGGAGCGAATCCAGTCGTCTGCGTCCAATGGTTCTGAAGAGTTGGAGAAAGTTGGCGGGCGAGTCCTCATAAATTCTGCTAGCTTGGACTGGAGATGAGCTTGAGGAGGTGCAGCAGCAGCTTGGTTCTGCTGGTTCAACAGATTTGCTAGGGCAACGGCAGTCTGGTTCTGTTGATTCATCATGTTGTTCATATTCTGCATCATAGTGTTCATTAGCTGAGTCTGAGCTTCCAGAAAATGTCCCATGTTCTGATTTGTCACTGCTGGTGGTGGCGGTGGTGCATTGGGATTGGAGTTGGTGTTGGCACTGGCACTAGCATCCATGGGTGAACTGCGACCGGCTGCAGAATGAGTGTCAACCATCTGAGATGCAGCACAAGGTTTGATAGGTAAGAGGGAAAAGCAGTAGAAAAGTGGTTAGATCATCTAGGGGAGAAGGTAATACCCAGGGACAAAAGAACACAGCCGAAAGGCTACAAAATAAAGAGGCAAATAAAGCTTTTTCAATTAAAGGCATGGTTGCAACACCGTGCTTGGGGCAAGTGTACAACATACCAGGCACACAAGCAAAGAAAAACTTAGTATACGCAGACTAAACGTAACTAAACTGAAAGGGGTACATGCTCAAACATCGCTGAGAACCAAAAACCTATCTTATATGGTAGTCTTCTGGGCAAACTCTGGACGGCTAGATCATCATCTTCCTTGATTGATTCCTTGCAGAAGACTCGAGGCTTTGAGAAGTTTCATGAGATAAGATCAATTTAAATCAATGTTTCAGCAAAGGAGAGGAATAAGAACCTAAGAATAAGACGAGAGGAGATGAAAACTATTAAGTACCAATTTGTTTATTTGATTTAGAAAATAATTTTGAAGACCATGCTAACTAGGATAGCGACCTACAGTCGATATGGCTCTGATACCATCTCTGTCGGGACCCGGATTTGCAAATCCGAAACCCTCTGTGTATACTGCACTAGTCCAGGATCACGCTAGTGCACACAGTGGAAACATATATGAAATACCATTTCATAAAACGAATTAACTAAGAAGAAGCAAATTATTATTAAATAAAGCAAACGACCTTATGGTCAATGTTTACACCATTATGCCTTAAGGGCTTAAGAAACAAATACTATTGCAGCGGAAAAGATAACTTGAGCCATTCGACATGCCACAGGCAATCGTCTGGGGAACGCCTTCCTAATCCACATAGTCTTTATTGAATTCCTCCTCATGATATTCATTATCTCCTTCAGCAACTGATTAACATGGGCATAAAGCCGTGAGTACAAAGGTACTCAGCAAGCCGTAGGGAATTGATGCAATATATTCATGCACGGCTTGACAAGGATGGCTATATGTTTCATTTGCAGAAAGCAGTAACTTGAATTGAAATACAATAAATAGATTGAAAGCATATTTATGAAAAGCTAAATAAATAACTGGTAGATCAATGGTAGACAACAAAACAACAGTGAACTCCCTGTTCACATCCCAACAATTTCACATTCCACATTTTATGAAACACTCTATACTCCATGTGAAATTCTCGGGCTTGTCCATGACCGCGGACGCGGCTATTCGAATAGTTTTACACTCTGCAGAGGTTGTACAACTTTACCCACAAGACATGACCATCTCTTTGTGCAATCGATCTTAACACACTTCCTTTGGTGTGTCGCAGAGATATCATGACAAAGCCTTTACAATGCAATTTGTCTAAACTCGATCTTGCCGCTAAGGTTTCGCCCTTTAGGGCCCCCTCTTGCGCCTTGCGAATCTACCCGTCCATCCCGGAACCCACACCACCAACTGGCAGTACTCAAGGCTAAACATTGCAAATTAATTAGCTAAGCCTATCCCATTCCAGACATGTGGTAGTACGGTTAGGCCCAGTTCAATGGCGCACAAGATTAAGTTCTTAAATTGTCTCAAGTAAGACATCGACATCCCAATGTGCTAGAAAGCACCCCCTTTACTACACGATTACTTGCCCGAGGGAAAGCAATTCGTTCAACCAAGACCAGTGGCAAACCCCGCCATGGCACAACAAAATTTACAACAGTGGCTAACAGCCACGATTCAATATCTCATTAAGTCAAGATTAACATTATTCAATGTGTGACATGAATCCCAACGTATATCTAAGCATGTCTAAGCATAGCTACGTAACCCAATGTTGGTATAATGTTTATGTCCAACTAGTGATGTCCCAACCTAGGTTTAGCAACTGATACATGGCATACAATTAATCAAGGTGGCATAATGTCAACTAGGTATACATCTACTCCCATTAAATAAGAATTGATACAGAAAATAGCATGCAATTGTATAAAAATAAATTACTTTTGCAAACATAGGATTAACATGATCAAAGGATTACGACTTGCCTTGCTGATCTAGTGCTGGGTCTTGATCTTCGAAGTCTTCGTTCGCTCCCTCGGAATTAGCGCCTACCGGAAAAGAAGCAACGGAACCAAATAAATACCAAACAGAGAATGAAACAAGCTCAAAACTGAAAATAAATGGCTCTGGAAGATAGATCTTGATTTTAGAAAAATTTAGAAACTTGAATCGCCTCAATCGGAGTTCGTATGAGGGAGAACGAGCTTCGGGAAAATTAAATCAGAGAAAAAGACTAAAAATCAGAAATTCGGAATTTCCGGATTTATTTTTGTACTAGAAAATCGGTTTATTGCGCAACGTTGACATCATCCGGTTCACGGTGGACTGGGTTCATGGCACTGCGCCGGTTCACCGTGCACCCGGCGCATGGCTGACGCAAGCGCTGACGCAAGCGCTGACGCAAGCACTGACGCGGGTTGCCACGTGTCGCGTATCCAACGGCGACGCGAGATTCGACGACAGACGAACCAAGGCACGGGCGACGGAGACGCGGTGAAATCCGGGACATCCAGCGTAGATCGGACGGCCAGGAACTTCGATGGGGACCGACGGCGAGCGGCGGGGCAAGACTCACCGGACTCGGGGAAGAAGACGCGGTGCACGGCGAAGACGCGATGGATCGGGTGCGGAACAAGGTGGATCCGGGCGAGGGTGACGCGGGCGACGCGAAAAGGCAAATGGCGACGGCGAAGACGCACCGGCTGCGAAGAAAGAAGCAGCGGAAAGCTTCGGCAAGGGCTGCGGACTCCGGCGAGGGCGCACGCGTCAACGGCGGCTGCTCGGACGACGGGCGAAGGGGCAAACGAATCGACGCGAAGAGGGGAACCTCGGGAGGCGCACGGCGGCTTATAGGGGTCTCGGGAGGCGTGCCCGACCCAGAGACCGAGAGCGGCGGCGCTAGGGTTTCGTGGGGCGCGATCTGAGCCGTACATGTGGCGCGAATCTGACGGTCCACGCGCGGCGTCTTGTGGTGGTGACGAACGGAGATGGGCGAACAGTGGTGAGGCGGTAGGAAGGAGATGGGCCGCGTGAAAAATCGGCCCGAGAGGGCTTTAGAAAAACAAAAAAAATTCCGAATTAAGAAATTGCCAGAAATTCAAATAAAATCAAATAAATTTAAATAAATAGCAAATAAATTCAGAAAAATAACCAAAAATACAGAAAACATCCTTGGAGCACAATGAACCCAACTAAAATCTTTGGTTTGATGAATAGTTTAATCAAATTAAATCCTTTCATTAATGGAAAATTCAAATTAAGCTGAGATTAATTCAAGGAAATGCAAATGGTTTATTTTTGAATTCAAACATTCCAAAACTCATATTTTTGGGATGTTACGACGTCACGACGTTTACTGATTTGTTACCAGAATTGTTTTCAAAAAGATTTGTCGGTAGTTTTTATTAAGCATAAGGAGATAGTTTCTTCTAGAAAGAATAACTAGAAGTGAAGAAAGAAAACTCTACAGAGAGGAATTGAGTATATGAAATATCCAATAAAAGGAAAGAGTATAAAGATAAAGAAACTAAATCTTACAAATGGAAAAAAAGTACATATACAACTAATGTTATTCTTTTTGTATTTCCTTTTTAGAAAATAAGACTTTCGATGTTTCTAGTTTTCCTTTCGACGACCATTCTAAATTTTCCATTCAAAAGCATATAACGTTTTTTTAGCTTGTATTCATGGTATGTAATCTAGGCATAGCAATGAGGTGGGTTTTGTGGCATGGTCGGGAGTTATTGTTTGGAGAAATTAGGTTTTAACTAACCTAAAGGAGCTTATGTAAGTTGGCAATTAATTGCATCTTGACCTTGGTTTATTTATGAATGGTGTGGTCTCAAGTAAAGCTAGAAGTAAAAATGGAGGCTATATTACTAATCCTAATGGTGCTTGATTTTGAGAAAAGCTAAGGATCATAATGGTTTACACAGATGAAAAGTTCTACAGAAAGAAAGGATAAGTTTGGCAGAAATTTTATAGAAAGAAGAGATAATTTATCTTATGATTTCCCACTTATCCTATGGGTTAAGTTCTCCATATTAATACATAAGGACAATTTATTGTGAAACTTTAACCTAGAGGTTAAGCTCACACATAAATCAGTCCTCGCAACCAAAAACCAATTTTCAAGTAGCAAGTTATAAACACCATATTAAAATGCTTTATATAACCAGAGCGGAATAATATACTATGCGTAAGGGTTCCTATCTTAAGATAGATTCTAATATATTCTAATCTTTCGCATTTTACTGTTAGGTGAAGTCGTCTCTTCATGCAGTAGGTTCTTCGAGCTTTGCTTCTACTTTGTCGAGATTAGTGAAGTGTTGTCGACTTCCATGAGGTTGTTGGCGTAGTCCTTGTAGTCTTCATTTGCAAGCAAGATAGCGACATATCTTGGACGTCTTCAGAAGCAAATTGCGAAGATACACTATCTTTAAGGAAAGAGAAGAATTTGTTTACAAATCAAAATGAAAGTAGTGGTAAGGATAAGAACTTAAAAATGAGGAGAGAATAGCAAAGTCTACATTTTGCAAATACAGTAGCTTTCGGAAACAAGATTTTGAATTTGCTTATTCCAATGCTAATGACCATTCTATCTAGGGTTTATCCTACAGTCAGCATAGCTCTGATCCCAACTGTAATGACCCACATTTTTACATACATGCAAAAATGGAAATCTAATGTGCATTTCGTACTAGTCCCATGATCAGTAGCTAGTACGCACATACACAACAATTGGAATCACAACCATACAATATATTATTAAGCGAAAGGTATTATACAAAGAAAACTTTACAACTCAGAGATTACGGCATCAAAAGAAGCAGAGTCTTGTAGTGTGCCCATCCAAACCCGCAGGCAACTGACAAGGAATAATCCCTAGAAAGGACATGATGAAGATAATCTTGCAACCTGCGACGAAAAGGAATTCTCGAAGCTTCGCTAACTTATCCACCTAGAAACAACATGTAAGCAAGGGTGAGTGCTTTCGTACTCCGCAAGACTTTAGCAAAACCTATAATATATGCAGGCCATTTCAAGGGAGGCTACTATAGTTAATTTGCATAAAGGAGAATTGACATTGAGAAATCAAGTTATTTGTAAACGGAATTTGTAAAAGCAAGTTGACTGGTATGAAATAAGTAAAGCATAAGTAATACTCACAACCCTTCACGAGCGTCGAATAATCCAGAAATGGAATCCAACAATGTCGGTCCTTTAACATAAAGCAACAACTGCTAAATAGGTTCCAAACCATACCCATTTTAGAAAATAAAACACATTTAACTAGTGCAAGTTCACCAAGTTCCCATGACCGAGGGGACGGCTAATCGATTAGATTTACACTCTGCAGAGGTGTACAACTTTACCCACAAGTCATGATCTTTTCTTTTTGCCGCATGTTTCACGCACCTTTGGTGTGTGGCCAGAATGTTCATGACGAAACCTTTACATTATATAAGTTAACTTTGCACCAGCACCAGGACGATAAAACTCATGCTATGCTGGAAGAACTCAGAGCATAGAAATGTTGGAACTTCCCATAGACATGACGTACACCGTTATATTGGTAAGTGTTGTTCCCAACACCTCGGCGTGGGCACCCCGTAGAGCAAACCTCGAAAGGAGAGCCCGTACTACTTCAGTCTACCAATGTGCAAAGTTAAACTAGATAACTTAATTGGTTTAAGGTTGCCCCATCCCAACACTTGTGGTTGTACGGATTATCTTGGGTCATACAACACTATGTTCGGTCCTTAATCCGACATGGGCGATACCCCACCCTACACTACGTACAAATCCCTCTGCACCTCTGGCTATTGCCAATAATCGCCCGCATCAAAACAATAGTTTTATTTTGGATTTTTAATCAAAAAACCCATAACCAACAGCTTCATTTGCAACATATTCCATTTCTCAAGAAACAAATTTTGATCTGATCATGGCTAAGCATGGATAAAATGTAATCACATATACCCATGATGACATTAAGTAATTGTCTAAGCTCAATCTATAGTTATCAAGGTTCACATGTTCATACTTATCAAGGAAGTTTCATGAGACAACAGGTATAACTACCAACACCATAAAATAGCGGATTTATAGAAAGTAAACGCATGCATGAAACATTTTAATAAACACCATGCAAATTAAATTCTGGGATCAAGATGGTCAAAGGGGGTGCTTGCCTTTCTTATTTATTGCTTACGACGAAGACGCGGTCGCAGCTAACGGAGGCAACGACGGAGGAAGGGACGTCGGATTCTACACGTCGATCAATCGGAAATATAGCAAAAATCCAACTTTACTATGGGCAAAAAGAAGATAGACAGAAAATTAAATAAAGATTCACTGCAGAAAACAGGAATGATTTAGGGTTTGGATTATATGATTACGAGATCTTGTGATTAGATAATTACATATTCATATAGTTAATGACTTAACGACGAACAAAACAGGGTTTCTTTGATAGATTCTCTATTCTTGATTTACGAATTCAAGAGGCTAAAATTATGAATTCTTGTATTTATAACTTCGAATTATAGATGCTAAAATTATTTGGATTAAAAGAATTAAAACACAAATTAAAGTGGTTATGTGAATAGCACTTAATTCCCTTAGTGATTTTGCATAAAAAGCGATTTGAATAAGTTAGATCTGTTAAGCTAGGTTACATGATTTATTTATAGTTTTTAAGAAGGTTCTGGTGATACATTAGCTACAAACTTCTTCATTATTACAAAGTTCTCTTATTCATATTATGAAGTTCATTAAACATAACACTTAGGGTTATTTGGCTAACATGATTTATATGGAAGGCATTATGAAATATGGTTATTTCTTCGGAATTGGATAGTATATACTTTGAAGAACATTTCTAAGCTGATTTCATACATTTTAGTGTTTAGACGAGACATTATATTCATTATTGAAAAAGCTTATATGATATAAATGGTTACGATGACCATAATACTTAAGGGTATTCAACTAGCAGGATTTAGTTGAAAAGCAAGTTGTAAATAAAATATTTTTCCATAATATGATAGTACATATCCTAAAATTCATTTCTAAACTGATCTTCATAATATTTGTATTTAGACGAGATATTCTACGGACTGTTGAAAAAGCTTAAGTGTTTCTATAACTACACGATAAAAATTCAGTTTTTGATATAAGATCACGACTACACCTTTTAAGATAAACTACCCATTTTTCTGGCATTAACAGGGTATGACTCTAAGAGTGTTTTAAAGTTGATTTTGCGATAATTGGCTTTTATCCGAGATGTTTTCCATATAAGAGATCATTAGGGTCTAATATGGACTTAGTTCAGATTAGCACAAACACAAGATACTTTTGTATAAACAGCAAGAGCATCATTTTTCAAGGTTATAGGATTTGGTTTTGTCAAATTTAAAGTTAGCTTGTGAAAGTTATAACTATTCAAATTATACAAGTATTAATACTTCGACTATTAAACATTTACTGTTTTCTATGATAAACACTAAATATCATTATACATCTAGGGTCCTTGTAATGTCAGGAGTATAACAAAACTATTTTGGTGATTATTTAAATTCATTCGATCCATATTATAACTATTTGATCTTCTATGCATATATATACATTTGCATTTAGAAGTATAACAAAAGTCAAGATTACTTCTTAATTATTTTTGCAAATTCAGGTATTCTACTGTCACTCTAGTATTTAGAAATCAATTTTACTTATTTCACATTTCTTTCATACAAGTTATGTATATTTGAATTTCTAGTGTATTGAATACAATCTTTAATAGAAAGTAGTTCATACATACATGAAATTTAAGTATTTTTATATATTTGAACTTATGGAGGAATAAGGATTCCAATAAAAGTAGTTTCATTTAATTCTAAGTTTGTTTACAGAAATTTTATATAAAGCATATCTCGAGGCCTTTTATTCAAATTTGAATTTCAAATTCACCCAGTGATCATTTTCAAAATATTATTGCACATTCTTAAATTACTTGATTTTACATGAATATAGGAATTTATTTCATTCAATTTGGATTTATGGTTTAGAAGTTATAATATTTGAATGCATTGCGGTTTGGAAAATACTGAAATTCGGATATTTACCAAAAAGGGAAAGTACGCTTTCGGAATCAAAAGCCGCTTTCTCATTTTGGGCTAGCGCCGAGCCGAGGCACTGACATGCCAGTCCCGGACGATAGAAGCTGCGCGCGAGAGCGCCTGACGCGTGGGACCACGCGACGGAGTGGTGCGTGAGACTGACCGGCGGGACCTGGCTGTCGGCGAGAGAAAAACAGGGGCGAGCTAGGGCATCAAGCCGGTGAGTCTACGGCGATGGAGCTAGCTGGGAGAAAGCTTGAGGAGCACCAGCTCGGTGCGGCGCACCTGCCGGAGGGCTTGGTCATTACCGGAGATGGCCGGAGATACCTCGCTACCGAGAGGGGCGGCGGCAATGGCAAAAGCTCACCGGAGAAGAAGAATGGGTGAGTCTCCGGCCGAATCGGTAACATGGTGAGCATCAGTGGGTCACCTGAGCTCCATTTTGGCGGTTGGTTCGTTCGGAGAAGCGACGAGTTGGGCCGCCACCGTGCGACCGGAGTTGGGGAAGAAGAAGTCTGCGCGGCGGCGTTGCGGGCAAAGGGAGCTGAAATCGACAGGTTGGAGAAGCTCAGGAGGCCGTAGTGAAGCTCCATGAAGAATGGATTCCAAGAATTCTTACCGAATTGGCTTGAATCGTTTTCCCCCTCTTTTCGGGTTTCTTGCGATAGAACAGAGAAAAGCTTCGGCCTTTTGCTTCTTGGTTCAGTGAACGACTAAAGGAATGTGTTTGAACGGGGAAGGGGAGATGCGGTGCAAGATGATTGCTTACGACGATCAAACGGGGTGCTTGCCTTGCTTATTTATTGCTTATGACGAAGACGAAGCCACGGCTGACAGAGGCAACGATGGAGGAAGGGACGTCGGATTCTACACGTCGATCATTCGGAAAATATAGCAAAATCCAACTTTAATAAGGGCAAAAAGAAAACAAACAGAAAACTAAATGAAGATTCACTACAGAAAATAGGTACGCTTTAGGGTTGAATTATGATTACAAGATCTCGTGATTTAGGTGATTACATATTCATATACTTATTGGTTTTATGACAAACAAAACATGGTTTCTTTTATAGATTATCTATTCTTGATTTACGAATTCAAGAGGCTAAATTATGAATTCTTGTATTTATTACTTCGAATTATAGATGCTAAAATTATTTGGATTAAAAGAATTAAAACACTAGTTAGGGTTATGCAAATAGCACTTAATTCCCTAAGTGATTTGCATAAAAAAGCGATTTGAATAAGTTAGATCTGTTAAGATAGGTTACTAGATTTATTCATGGTTTTCAAAAAGGTTCTGGTGATACAAAATAAATTAGCTACAAACTTCTTCATTATTACAAAGTTCATTTATTCATATGGTAAGGTTCATTAATAATAATACTTAGGGTTATTTGGCCAATAGAATTTATATGCAAAACATGATGAAATAAGATTATTTCCTCGGAATTGGATAGCATAAACTTTGAAAAATATTTCTAAGCTGATTTCCATAATATTTGCATTAAGACGAGATATTCTACAGGCTGTTGAAAATGCTTAAATGTTTCTATAACTACACGACAAAGGTTCAGTTTTTGGTATAAGATTGTGACTACACCCTATAAGATAATCTACCCATGTTTCAGGCATTGACAGGGAAAGACTCTAAGAGTGTTTTAAAGTTAATTTTTACGGTAATTGGCTTTTATCCGAGATGTTTTCCATATAAGAGATCATTAGAGTCTAACATGATCCTATTTCAACCTTGAACAAACATAAGATATTTTTGTATAAACAGCAAGAGTATTATTTTTCAAGGTTATAGGATTTGGTTTCATCACATTTGAAGTTCATTTGTGAAAGTTATAACTATTCAAATTATTCAAGTATTAATACTTTGACTACTAAATATTTACTGTTTTCTATGGTAAACCTTAAATATTATTATACATCTGGAATCCTTGTGATGCTAGGAGTATAACAAAACTGGTTTGGTGATTATTTGAATTCATTTGATCCATATTTTAACTATTTGATTTTCTAAGCCTATATATGTATATACACATTTGCACTTAGGTTTTTTTTTCCATATTTTTCATGACAGTTCAAATCAAGTTCACTTCTTAATTATTTTGGCAAATTTAGATATTCTACTATCACACTAGCATTTAGAAAACAATTTTTCTTATTTCACATTTCTTTTATACAAGTTATGCTTATTTGAATTCCCAATGTATTGAATGAAATCTTTAATAGAAAGAAGTTCGAACATAAATGAAATTTAAATATTTTTATATATTTGAACTTCTGGAAGCATAAGGGTTTCACTAAAATTTGTTTCATTCAATTCTAAGTTTGTTTACAACATTTTAATACATAGCATATCTTTAGGCCTTTTACTCAAATTTGAATTTCAAATTCATCCAATGATCATTTTCAAAATGTTATTACATATCATGAAACTACCTGATTTTATATGAATATAGAAATTCATTTAACTAGTTTTGGAGTTATAATGCAAAATCTACAAGCATTTGAATTAACTCAGTTTCTGAAAATCAAAACGAAATTCGGAAATACGCTTTCCTACTGGAAGGCGTCTTTATCGGATGAACTGGAGTTCTTGCGCGTTTGGCTGATAGATGGGCGCACCGTGCAGTGAGAGAAGAGAAAAGCTCTGGCTAGGGCAGCCCACCGGCGACGAAGGATCTCGGCCGAGGGCACTGAGAGCTCCAGCTCGGCACGGCGCACAAGGTGGTGGGGTCCATCATCCCCGGTGATGGTCGGAGTGAGCTGCCATCGTGAGGGGTGCGGCGGCAATGGTGGAAGCTCACCTGGGAAGGAGAAGAAGTGAGTCTCCGGCCGAATCGGTAACGTGGTGAGCATCAGTTGGTCGCCTGAGCTCCATTTTAGCGGTTTGTTCGTTCGGAGAAGTGACGAGTTGGGCCGCCACCGTGCGACCGGAGTTGGGGAAGAAGAAGTCGGTGCGGTGGCGTTGCGGGCAAGGGGAGCTGAAATCGACAGGTTGGAGAAGCTCAGGAGGCCGCAGTGAAGCTCCATGACGAATGGTTCCAAGAATTCTTACCGAATTGGCTTGAATCGGTTTCCCCCTCCCGTTTCGAGTTTTCAGCGAAAATGGCGAAGAACCGAGTATTTGGCTTAGGTGTTTGGTTCAGAAAGAAGCTAAGGAAATGGGGGCCTCAATGCAACGCTGCTGCGGTATTTATAGCCGGCAATGGATGAGCTCACAGTGTTTGAACGCGATATCAAGGATGCGGCTCGGCTCTGAGTTGCTCGGGCGAAGTGGCGCAAAGCCTCACTGGCCCAGACGACAGGGAAAAGACCATGTATGGCGCGGGAGAGGCCAAGGATGAGCCGTGGCAGCAATCGCTTGCTCGGGCGTGGGGGCGGCGCTGATGCGTTGAACCGAATCGAGCAGAGTCAGGCGAGAGGATGAATCGGGAGAGAGCAAGCAGTGTCTCGGCTGCGAAGGAGGAGGGGAAAACGGGATTGCCGACTGACAACCGGGACCGGGGCCACCGGGCAGCGAGAGGGAGCTTTTCCCATTCTTTGCCACCGAATGGTTACGGCTTGCAGGCTGGCCCACACGTCAGTGAGAGGGCAAGGCAAAGAGATAAGTTCAGCCCAGATAGTTCAGCACACGCATTAAATCACTGATCAATTCGTGGACAACTTTTGTGAAACTTTTTGACCGACATCTCCTGGCAGTTTTTATCCTTCAATAAATTTTCGGACCAAAATATCCTATAACGAATTAATTAAAATTCTGACACTGTGCATTGTCCAGAATTTTCATTTTGGGTTTTAATTTATTTATTGGCACAAACGATAGCATTTATTTTTCAAACTTTTATAAAGCGTTTTAATTAGGTTAAGGATATCTCTATAAAAATTTTAAGTCAAAATATTTGGTAATTATTTTATAAAAATTTTGACGTCATAATTTTTAGATTTTTGAAGCCTTTGTTTTTGAATTTTTAAAAGGTCTAAATGATATTATAAATTCCTGAAATTTTACCAGAGATAACTTCTACTCTGAGGGTGTTATGGTAATTTTTATGGCTACAGATAAGTTTCGAATATTTTACATTAATTTTGACTTACATGTTTCTAGTCAAAAGAGATGTCACTCTTTTTATTTATTTATTTTGTGTGCACAAAATTTTTACTTGTTGATTTTACAGACTTACCAGCATGGTTAGGGTTCCATGGTAAATTTTCCAAAATTTTACTTTTACCTTTTTATCTTTTTTCCATTATCCATTCTTTAATTCTATTTGTTTGATTTTTTTCATTCAATACAAAAATCCAGGAAAATCCAAATAAATTCCAATAATGCCAGGAAAAATCATAAATAATTATATTCAAATTCAAAATATTAATTTTCATATTATTGCATTTTTCGGATTTTACATTTACGGTGTGTATGATTGTGATATTCATCTATGTTGAGCCTGTGTGCACTAACGTGATCCTCGACTAGTGTGTTTACACAGAGGGTCCAAATTTACATATTCGGGTCTCGAAAGAGGTCGTATCAGAGCCATACTGATTGTAGTCTTGGCCCTAGATAGACTGGTCGTCTCTTAAGGTCCTTCAAAATTATTTTCTAAAGGAAAGACTTAACTTGAAAGAGTAATAAGTTCTTGACTTATCCTTTTCTTCTACTCTTTTCCTTTGCTGAAATTTTCTGGAAATGTTAATCCTTTGGAAGATGATGATTGGCTGAGGAATATTGAAAGGAAGTTATTCATTGCTCAGTATGAAGGTAATGAGAAGGTTCTTTATACTTCTCACCAGTTGAAAGGAATTGCAGCCGAATGGTGGAAGAAGTATTGTGTAGTCCATATAGCTCCATAGAATATCTCTTGGAATGAGTTTGTTGCTGCTTTTCGTCATCTCTTTACCCTACCAGATGACAGTGTTATCAAAGTGAATTTAGAGAAGGATGGTACCCCTATACCCTATACCATATCTGGACGTTGTTCCTTGAAGTGTTGTTGACCAAACAAGTCAGAAGATCATGCATGTATCCATTGTGGAGATATAGGATATACCGCTAATGAGCATGTAATCAATTGTTCCAGCTGTGAAAAAAGCCAATTAGTGGCAAAGTATTTGCATAGATTTACACAGCTTGCTTACTATGCTCCTGAGGATGTTGCAACAGACAAAGCAAGACAATCTCGCTTTATAAAATGACTGAATTTTAGACTGCAAGTAGGTTTGATTACCCATAATTTCCCCGATTTCCAGGAGCTAGTCAATAAGGCTTTGATTCTAGAAGACAAGCGCAAGGAATTTGGTGAGGATCGCAAGCGCATGATGGCTCAACATAGTAGTCGTCAGAAGCAACAGAGGATGAGAGCTGCCACTCAACAGTTTACTTGCCACCCTACTCAGACTTCATTTAGGACACTTGCACCTGCATCTCGTCCTGATGGTCAGAACTTTTGCAACACTAACCCGATCAACCATGCTCAAGAAGGGAGTTTGCACCCCTAGAATCTGCTATACCTATCGTAAGCCCGGGCATTTTGCCAACAACTGCCCTTAGAAGGAAGCGATCATCCCGGTTCACTTCAATCTCAACTCCACCTTTGCTAAGACCCTAGTGTCAACACTCAATCAAGGAGTACCTTAGGTTGTCAGTCAAGCCGGAGGAGCAAATCAATCTGTCTTGAGACGCCATGTCAATTATTTCACCACCGAAGGAGCTTATGGATGACCAGATGATGTACTGGGTAAGTTTGTGGTTAACTCAGTACTTGCTACAGTTTATTTGACTCCAGAGCTTCACATTCTTTTGTTTCTCAAGCTTTTGCTATTGGGAATGGGTTGAAGGTTATGATTCTTAACTATATGTTATTAGTCCAATCCCCTAGATCAGAACTATGATTTAACCAAGGATGTTTAGGAGTTAAGTTGCTCATTGTTGGGATAGAGTTCCTAGCAAACCTCATTATGTTGGATATCGAGACCCTAGATACTATTCTTGGAATGGATTGGTTGTCGAAGGGTAGTGTTAGTTGAGAGCCCTAAAGGCGAAAGAGTGGAGTTCAAAGCAACCGCAGTTTGTGATGGTTAGTTAATGGTTAATAGCACAAAAGTTGCCAGTATGGAGAATGTGCTAGTGGTTAGAGGATACCCTGATGTCTTTCTCGAGGAATTACCTGGGATGCCGCCAGATCGAGATATTGAGTTTGTCATTGAAGTGGTACCGGGTATAGTCCCTACAGCCAAGAGGTCCTATCGGATGCCTACCGATGAGTTGGTAGAAATGAAGAAGCAAATCGAAGGGTTGCTAGAGAAAGGTTTTGTGAGACCTAGCTCATCTCCATGGGGGCGCCTGTCCTATTTATCAAAAAGATTGGAATACCATCAATTGAAGAATCGTGCGGAGGATGTATCCAAGACAGCGTTTTCTACGCGATATGGACATGATGAGTTTAAGGTCATGTATTTTTGACTAACTAATGCTCCTGTATATTTAATGAACATGATGAGTAAAGTTTTCATGGGATATTTGGACAAATTTGTTTTTGTGTTCATAGACAATATTCTTGTCTACTCCAAGTCTGAAGAAAAGCAAGCCAAGTTTAGTAAGTGTGATTTTTGAATGAAGGAAGTTGAGTTCCTCGGTCATTTTATGACTGTTAAAAGAGTTGCGACCGACCCAAGCAAAGTTGAAGCACTGTTGCATTTGGAACAACCAAAGTCAATTACCCAGATTTATAGTTCTCTGGAAATGACAGGATATTACCATCGATTTATCAAAGGATTGTCAACAATTGCTAGACCATTTACGCAGTTGTTGAAAAAGGAGAAGTTTGCATAGACGCCAGAGTGTGAGAAAAGTTTTCAGGAATTAAAGAAGCGTCCAACGACAGCATCGGTTTTAGTGTTTCCAAATGTTCAAAGTAGCTTTGATATTTATTGTGACGCTTCTAAACACAGACTTGGATGCGTGTTGATGCAAAATGGCAAGGTTGTTGCATATGCATCAAGGCAGTTGAGGTCGCATGAGGAGAATTATCCTACGTATGATTTGGAATTAGCTTTCTTAGTGCATGCTTTGAAGTTGTGGCATCATTATCTTATGGGAATAAATGTGAGATATACACGGACCACAAGAGTTTAAAGTATATCTTTATCCAGTCTGATCTCAATATGAGGCAAAGAAGATGGTTAGAGTTGATAAAGGATTATAATATGGGAATCTATTATCACCCTGTAAATGCTAATGTGGTGTCTAATGCTTTGAGTCGTAGGGGTTATAGTGCTAATATGCTAGTTCAGGAGGATCAGTCCGAGCTATGCATGGAATTTCAGAAGCTGAAGTTGGAAGTTGTTCCACAAGGATTCTTAGATACTTTGGAAGTGAAGCCGGCAATAGAAGATCATATAAGAGAAGGTCAGAAAGATGATGATAAGATCAACTGAATCAAGTCTAAAAAGGATGAAGGTAAAGCCAAAGATTTTACTTTGGATAATCAAGGTATTATGTGGTTCAAGGGTCGAGTTTGTGTACCTGACAAGAAGGAGCTTAAGCAGTTGATACTTGAGGAAGCTTATGATTCGAAGTATTTGATTCACTCAGGAAGTGCTAAAGTATATCAAGATTTTAAGGAAGGGTTTTAGTGGCCTAACATTAAGTATGAAGTTGCTGAGCATGTTGTTTTGTGTGATGTGTGTTAGAGAGTAAAGCCAAAGCACTAGTGGCCAGCTGGTACCGTTACAGCCATGAAAGGTTCTTGAGTAGATGTGGAAGACAAACTGATAATAAAATCCATATAGCTAAGGATTTGCCTAGAACTTAGAGTAGATATGATTCCTATGGGTCATCGTTGATCGTTTGATCAAAGTTGCTCATTTAATACAAGTTAAGACTACTTATTCAGGAGATCGCTTGGCAGAATTATATATGTCAAGGATTGTATGTTTGCATGGAGTGTCCAAGAAGATAGTGTTAGACAGAGGTACCCAATTTACCTGGAGATTTTGGAATAAGTTGCATGAAGCAATGGGAATTCGTTTGAATTTCAGTTCAGCATATCAGTCGCTCACAGATGGTTAGAATGAAAGAGTTAATCATATTCTAGAGGATATGTTGAGAGCTTATGCTACATCGTGGGATAAATGTTTGCTATATGCTGAGTTCAATTATAATAATAGCTATCAGGCAAGTTCGCAGATGTCACCATTTGAAGCTTTGTATGGTCGTCCCTATCGTACTCCGTTGAATTGGAATAAGACAGGAGAGCGTCTTGTGTTGGACCTGATATTCTTAAAGAAGCCGAAGAGCAGATTGCCATGATCAGGAAAAGGTTGAAAGTAGCCCAATCGAGACAGAAGAGTTATGCTGATAATCACCGTCGAGAGTTGAGCTTTGAGATAGAAGATTTTGTTTATCTTAGAGTTACCCCTCTTAAAGGTGTCAAAAGGATTCATGCTAAAGGAAAACTTGCACAGGGATATGTTAGTCCGTTCAAAATCTTGAACCGTTGAGAAAAGGTTGCCTATCAGTTAGAGTTGCCTCAGTCATTGGTAGATGTGCATTAAGTGTTTCATGCATCTCAGCTTAAGAAATGTCTCAAACAGCCAGTAGAGCAGACACCGTTGGAGACAATTGATTTGCAAGAAGATTTGACTTACAAGGAGCAACCGATTAAGATTTTGGGTGTTATGGAGCGCAAGACTAGAAACAAGTCAATTTTCTTTTGCAATGTGCAGTGAAGCAATCATTCAGAAGATGAAGCTACATGGGAAATGAAGAAGATCTGAAATCAGAATTTCCTACCCTATTCCTTAGTCAGCCCTTGAACCTTGGGGTAGAGATTATGTTAAGGAGGGAGGTTTGTAACATCCCAATTTCTGGTCTCTATTAATTTAATATTGCCATTTATGCATTTTCTGAGTTTTCTGAATTCTTAGCATTTTCTAGAATTTATTTGGAGTTATTTATTAATTTTGATTTATGGCCAATAAGGAAACTATTTAAATAATTGGAAATTTTAAATGAAGTTTTATCAAAAATATTTTATTTAAATTCCAAATGTCTCAAAAATATTTTTATAATTTTTTCCAGAATTTTTATGGTATTCTTACTATTTTACTTGAATTAATCTAATTTTGTGAATTAATTTAAATCAGAAAAGTATTTAAAAATCTTTGTTACAGTGTTTGGCTTGGCCCAATATTGTGTGAGCCCAGTTCTGCACTGGCCCAAACCGCTATAACGGGCTTGAACAGTGGAAACACTAGAATTCTAGCCGTCTATTTGAATTAGCAGTTGGATTGGAGGTCGTGGAACCCTAATGTCATTTGACTATTGGATCAGTTTGGCACGAGTGGTTGGGATTGCGCCGTGTTTCATGTGATGGCAGCCGATGGATGTGTGACATGTGGATGATCTGGATGAAGCCACATCCCTGTCTTCGTGTCCTGCTCGGACTCTACCGTCGCCATCGCAATTGCCACAGTTTTCGTGCCGTACTTGGATGCTGAGGCCTTTATAAGGCGCTTGGACCCCGTCCCAAGCATCCCCATGAGCCGCCGCCTCTTTTGCCCTAGTTTTCATTGCTCGAGATGCTGTAACATATGCATGGGAGCTCGATGGAGATCGTCGAAGCTGCCGTCGTGGTTTTTTTCAAAGATCCGCTGTTGTCGAGCCTCGTGTGCTGCGTTTGAGGTTGTCTCCGAGTTCCATTCACAAAGTCGCACCAGATCCGCTCCAGGACAAAGCCAACCCGTCGATGTTCTGTCATGCCCGAGGTCTTTGTCTCCACTGTCAGTGAGTTGCACTGCCGCATCATTGTCGTGGTTGTTGCCATGAGTCTAATCGTCCGATCTGGCGAGGGTACCGGATTTACGCCACGTGTCGCGCATCGGGTCGTGTCGCACGTCGACGCTTTGTTGCTTCATCTGCCATTGTGTCGATGCCGTGTCAGCGCCACATGGGTGCCACATGTGTGTTTACTGCTACATCATCGCTTGCATCAGCGTTGAGTCAGCACGGGTGCAGGGTCCACCCGTTAGTCACCTATTGCGGTAGACCGAGTTCACCGTAGACCCGAAGGGTCCCATGTACCAGGTTCATTCACTGGCCACGTGTCTGCATGTGATTAGTTCGGTTCTGTGCTGACACAATAATTAGGGTTTTTCAATAGAAAAATAATTCAAGAAATTGATGGTTTTTATGTTTTGTATTTTTCTATTTTTTTAAATCTTCCGAGAGCCCGTTCTTCTTCATACAATCTCCGATTGAGGTGATTAAAATTTCTAAAAAAATTTAAAATTGAGATCTATTCAATGGTGAATTTTATTTAATTTTTAGAGTTTTTTTGTTCTCTGTTTTAGTTTTTATTTATTGTTTTCTCTCGATACGCATTTACTTGTTGATGGCACGTGGTGCATGATAATGAACTGGAGTGGTAAATGATTTAGATTGGGGCAAGTGGCAAGAGGCCGTGTGCCAAGGTGGGCCAGTATGTCGGTTGGGTTGTGAAAGTCTTGCCTCGGTCAACCTAAGAACCTAACCTTGTAAGCCTTTAACCTGAGTCAAACATGCAACCACATGTTTGGAATGGGATGAACCTAGCTGATTAATTTGCAATGCCTTAGCTTTGGTACTACTAGTGGTGGTGTGAGTCTCGGCTATACGGTTAAAATCACATGGCGCAAGAGGGAGGCCTTGATTGTGGTAACCAGACCTATCAGTGTTGAAACCTTAGCGAGTAGTGTTGGGTTAAGAAAGAACATTGTAAAGGCTTTGTCGTGATCTCTCTGTCGACACACCAAAGGAAGTGTGTTAATCCAGAGGCAAAAGGAGATGATCATGTCATGTGGGTAAAGTGCATAACCTTCGCGGAGTGTAAAATATATTTGGATAGCCGTGCTTGCGGTATTTGGCAATGCTCAGGGATTATAGTAAGGGTTAGATATTGTAAAATAAAAACTTGCATGTGAAGGCTGGATATTAGTGGAAAGTTTGGAATATGTTAGGGCTGGATGTCATGTTTAATTGAGAAATACCTGCAAATTACTTATTACTATTATTTGTTTTATAGTTATTTCAATCTATTTATTGTATTCTTTTATAAATACTGCTTTATTACAAAGTAGCCATATCAGCCATTCATTTGGAATAAGCCTTACATATAGTTATGTTAGAATTGCATTATGTGCACAACTTGTTGAGTGCTTTATGTACTCACCCTTGCCCACAACAAAATCACCAGTTGAGGAGGAATCTTCACCACCTCTGGACGAGGTGTATCCAAAAGAGATGAATATTTAGGGTGCGAGCCTTATCAGTTGCCTGTGGTATATTGATGGGTTACCTATGTTTTTTGTTCCGCTGCAGTTTACTTATTTAATCTTAGTTTAGCCCTGCATGGCATATTTATGTAAGGTCGACTATAAGGTTAGTCAATAGGTTACAATTAATATATGAAGTCTTTATTTATGTTTACAGTGTGTATGATTGTGATATTCATCTATGTTGAGCCTGTGTGCACTAGCGTGATCCTGGACTAGTGAGATGTACACAGAGGGTCCAGATTTACATATTTGGGTTCCGACAAAGCACATCCAGTTAGTCGTGACGTGCTGCGCTGTGGAGTTTTTAGGCCCGACATAGCCCATCATTTGTGCCGTGCCAGCCTAGCCCGAAGACATCCATGCTGTGTTGTTTTCAGTGGCCGTGCCGAGTCTAGTTAAAGTATTGGCACCAATAGTGTATCCTTCCAAATCATTTGCATGTTGGTGAGCATTATACCTTTGGAAGAAGCCCTTCTGCGGACATAAGCTTATATAACTTGTGCATGATTGTTTCTTCTTCTACCTACGTAAGATGGTAGCAACTATCTAAAAATATTAACCAAAGGTCCACTCTCGACAAAAAAAGATTGTACTATCTACGGCCCACCTCAAGTTTATGCTACTCATGTTACATTGCCCGGTATGTTCCTATTAGGGCATGGTTTTGCTTGTCCAAATGCCTGCAGATCCCTTTTATGTTACATAATGAATTGGGAGCATGATTAGTTTAATGGTAAAATATAGTAAAGAAATTTTACTTCGACATTTTGACTGAATGCTTTGGTTCTATTATCACCAACAAACTTGATACTACTTCCTGCAAATTACATGCTGAAGGACCGAGATGGCGAACAGAGGGGGGGTGAATGGTCGCAAATAAAAATTCCCCCGAAATACTCCAACAAAAACCTCGACAAGATCGTTTAAAAGGAATTGTGAAAAACCCGAAAACTAGACAACTATGTGTACCCCAAGCTTGCATGGATAAGTACCATAAAATATGTGGGGATTTTTGAGTCACAATCATGGTTGTCTAGTGTCCAAAAGAAAGAGGAATCAATTCAAACTCTTGCTTTTAGAAAGGACATCAATTCAAATCACAAAAGTCACTTTCAGAAAAGCAAAAGCAGGATTTCCAGAACTTGTCCTCAATTTGCACAGGAGGTTGGTGGGTTTCTGTAGCTCACAAAATTTTGAGACTTTTTCTCCCTGTGAGTATTAGAGTCGTGAAGAACTCCACCAAATTTCTACTCAAAAAGCCTTACAGAAAAAACAGGAAAAATCGAAGAACACAGTCTGGTCAAGAACTTCGAGCAGAAAGTTTGTGGCTCGGTTTTCACCTCATGGCGCCCAAACGGTGCAACAAGTGAACTCAAAAATTTTTCTGCTAGCGGATATCAGAGTCCCGCACCTCCTCCAAGAAGAATCACTCAAAAAGGATTTTTATATATTTTTACAAAAATCAAACACTGACTGCTGCGCGAAGAACAAGTTCAAAACAAAGTTGGAACTTGAAAGAAAAGATGTTCTCTACTCAATCCAAGAGTGCAAAAGAGATGTAAAACCATATGAACACACTCAAAACATCCAAGAACAGCAGCATTTAGAAGGAGGGGAGGCAAATCCAAATTACTTGAAAGTAAATTGCGGGAATGTAATTGCGGGAAAGTAAATGCTGAATTTAAATTGCGTAAAGTAAAGACATAATGTAAATGCATAAAATAAATTCAGAGGTGGATGAATAAAACTTTCATTTCTGGAAGGGGAGGTTACAAAGCCTCACATTCATGTGGGCAAAGCTCAAATGAGCATCAAAAACCTCAACACCTTCCCGGGAAGGAGGCTACCCCTCCACCCCTATTTATACTACTCTTGGGCCACCTACCACCCTTGGATGAGTCCCTCAACCCTAGAGCACTCATCTAAGGGCTAGGATTAACCCACACACACAGCCATGCAAGGGCTAACCCAAAACCCACACACATACCGGGTTTTCTTGCACGGTTTTCAAAGCATACTACCTAGACCCGCTAACCTATCAACTAGACCTCAATCCGACGGTCCTCATTGATCCACGCGGCATCTAGCTAGCATCATCTCCTTTCCTTGTCTTCTTGACTTGCCCGGACTCCGTCTCCGATCATCTTCCGGCGATCTCCCAACCGTCTGGACCTCCGACGCTCCTCGCCTAGTCCCGGTCATCCTTCGCCTCACCATGACCTAGCACCGTCGTCCTGCAACCATCAAAAACAAGGAAACTCCTCACATAGCAATGCCCACAAAGATGTGCAATAAACCATCCAACTCATCACTACGCGTCCATACGACCAGTCTCGCCACTCTGGCAGAGACAACTCAAATTGCTTCATTTTGAAAATCAATCCAAATCAAACTCAAACTTGAGCACACCTTGCTCAAATAAAGTCAAATACTCATCACAAACATGGATGGACCTCCACATGGTCCTTCACATGCTCTATTAGAAAATCATTTCGAATCAAATTAGATGTGATCTATTAGACAAACAATTCATTTCAAGCTAGAAATAAACCTCCATCTGTTCATCTGTTGTACAATTATGAAATATATGTACCGTGTAACACGTTCTTTATGTTGTCTACTAGCAATAACCATTAATCAAGCTACCAGAGTGTCCATTATATGCCGTGTAATCAAATCTACATAGACACAATTTGGTTTGATCAATGTTTTCCACAAAGACACAATTTGTTGACACCTGACATTTCTACAATTCTTCCCTTCCCATTGAGAAGCTAACCTTTTGATATTGAACTGAAGGGAAATCCACAATAGCTAGGACCACCGACAAGAGGCATGGTAAGGACATTCACCAGCTATCCATAATAAGAGGTCGAGCAAAATGCCAAATGAAGATTGCATCTTGCCGAGTGCCACACAGAACTACTTGCACCAATTACTGCTTTTGCATAGACATGTGGTCAAAGTCAAGATGGTGTACCACTAAATAATTTCTCCTAGGACTTTGTCGGGACCCGAACATGGAAATTTGGATCATCTATGTATATCGCACTAGTCATGTCGAAGGTTAGAGATCGACAATAAAATTTATAATTCGGGTACTGTCGACGATCAGGACCGTTGACCGCAAAGAAGGGGGAAGGATCGTGCAAGGGGGCGAGGCCCAAAGTCGTGCCCGTTCGGGAAGGCGGGAGCGTCGATAGGTGCGCGGTTCGGGGAAGAGGAACAATCGGATAGGAGACACAGCGATTATACTGGTTCGAGCCCCTAGGTTGGATAATAGCTCTACTCCAGTCTTGCCCGTAGGCGAAAGGTGACTAAAAGCTCCTCGGGGGAGAACAAAGAGGGAGCTCGACCTTGAGGCCATTCGGAAGTGGAGATCGAGGGGGAGCTCGATGGGAGGTGTGGCGTACGAGCGTGTCTGCAGATGTGTCTGCGCATCCCCTTGTGTTCTTGCTGTCTCTCTCCTTTCCTACTGGGGTAGTCCGGTGCTTTTATAGACCCTTGGCGCTGACCTCGAGGCTGACGTCGGGTGGTTGCCTATGAGTTGACGGGAGCAGGTGACCCTAGTTCCCACGCAGGGGAACTGACATGAGTTGTTGGGAGCGGTTGATCCTAGTTCCCATGCAGGGGAATTGACAGGAGCAGGTGACCCTAGTTCCCACGCAGGGGAGAAAGGTCGACGATGAGGTCGAAGAGGTCGTAGAGGAGTCAGCACGAGCTTGGGAAGACTCTTGCCCGAGCTCGGGAACCATCCTCCGAGCTCGGGGAAACCCCCGTCCGAGCTCGGGAACAGTCCTCCAAGATCGGGGGAAGGCCTAAAGCCCCCCAGGGGGGCCTGGACACGTGTCAGGACGACCGATCCCCGACAACCAGCCCCCGAAGCTCAAGAAACGGTCTGAGACTCTAGGCGTTCTTGAGTCTGAAGTCTTCAAGGAGGGATCATCCCCTTGGCTGAGCTCGGGAACTCTTGAGCTCCTCTCCGAACCCGGGAGAGGCCCCCCCCCCCGCGGGTGCTTTCGATACGATCGCGCTCGGAAACACTCGAGCTTTAATGCTTTGTCTCCAAATTGACTTGATGACGTCTGAAACACCCCGGCTTCTTCGACACGAGGGGATGAAGGGGGCTCGGAAGCGCTCGGGCCTCGCGAGCGGAGAAGTCGGGGGAACGGTTAGCGAACATCGAAAAGACGTGTCTGGACAAGGATTTTGAAGGGCCGCGATGCTTCGGTTGCTGCCCGCTGGCTGTGGGGACGTCTTTTAAGGCGACAGTAGTGTCAGCAGTCGAGACACCTTTTAAACCGGGAGACGCTTCCTTTCGAAGCCTTTCTTCCTCAGTGCTCGCATTCTCCGCCCCTTTCCTTTCTGCTTCTTGTGCCGACGCGTCTGCCTTTCGCCTTCGATCCCATCCTCCCCTCCGGCCCCATGGTGAAGTTCGGGAAGAGCACACTCACCGCGGACCGGATGAAGGACTTGGACACCCTGGGGCTACTGGACCCGTTCACCTGGCGACTTCCAGCCGGAGAGAACGTGCCATAGCCCGAGATGACGAGATTGTAAGTACGGAGCAGTACACGCTCTTCGGGTTGCGGACCCCAGAGAGCGACTTCTTGGCCACGGTCCTTGCGCAGTGCGAGATCAAGCTCTTGAACCTGGTACGCAACTCTCTTCTCCATCTCTCTATCTTCGCGCATCTTTGCGAGGGGTTTCTGGGCATCCTTCCCACCCCCTCTTTGTTTTTCCGTTTCTACTCCATGTCCCGCACCGCGAAGGACCCCATTATCGGGTGTCTCTATTTCCGGCTGCGGGCGGCACTTCCTTGCACCTTTCTCTAGATCCCGACTCGGGACTCGCTCGGGCCGTGGTCGGAGAAATGATTTTATTTGAAGAAGGGCGAGGGGAGCGGCCTCGCATACCACGACGCCGTGGTCGATGGCAAGCGGGAAACCCCAGAGCCTGAAGATTCAGCGGCTGACTAGGCGGTGGTTGCCTTCATCCACATCTACGCGACACGCGGGCTGATAGGGAAGGCAGTCGTTTATGACTACCTGCAAAGCCGGGTGTTCCCTTTACGGAAGAGGTTGCACCCCTTCTTCGAGATTTCCAGGGGAGCATGATGTTACCCGGGAAGGTCATGATGGTAAGCATTGTTCAACCCCAAGCTTCTTCGGGCCCGGTCAAAATTTCTTGCTCTTAGCGGTCTTTTTTGGCTACTCGCAGCACCGAAGGCGGCCTGGATCGCCGCGAGGATGCAGGAGATCTTTGGGAAGGCCGCCAGTGCCTATGACCTCAACAGCGATGTCCCCAAGAACATCTTGAGGCGGAGCAGCGAGGTAACGCATCTCGCCTTGGTTTTGGTCCTGAGAGCTCGGGTTTGGGCGTTAATTGTGACGAGCTCGTGCAGGAGACTAAAGAGCTCTGGGACATGGCCAAGAAGATGCTGCCGCTCCTCGGGCTGAGCAAGGGTAAGAAGAGGAGCAAGAGGCCGGCCCCAGATGCCCCAAAGCAGGTCGCCAAGAAGCCCCACGTCGAGTGGGGTGATCGGGCCGTGGTGAGCTGAACGCTCCGGGCTCGGGAACACTCGAGCCCCGGCTTGCCACTCTGATGTTCCCCACGACTTCTTTACTGATTTTTTGCTTTTTTGCCAGCAGCAGGAGGCGGCAGCTGCCGCTCGAGCCCCGGATGCGCAGCAGAAGCAACGGCCCCCGGCGCTAAGTACCCGGGGAAGGAGCCTTCCTGCCGCCGCTGTGGAGACGCTGCGTCAGGTATGATCCTCTTTTATTTTCTGTCACTCCGCCCTGCCGCAGCGCTCAAGCGTCCGAGGGGCACCGACCTTTCCCGTGGTCTAGGCCGAGGAGGATGAGGATGAGGACGAGGGTGACTTTCGCCTCGTGCCGCGGTCCAGGGCGCGGCGAGTTTCACTCGCCATGGCTCTAGAGAAAGACGACGCGGCCGAGGGGATGCGACGAGGGGCGACCAAGGAGCCCTGCCGGGCGCCACCTTGGGGTTCCATTCTTCGGCGAGGTTGAGTCCGGGTAGGCTGTCTTCGCGAGTCAGACGACCACAGCCGCCGTCGTGCCCAGAAGGGCGCTAGGCAAGATTTTGCCTGCTTTCGTTATTTCTCGTTCTTTTTTACCTAGCTTGTTTGCTGAGCTGGCCTCTCTTGGCCTTTTTCCTTTTTCCAGGAGTCCCGGTTATAACCGAGCAAGCTCCTCTCCCGGCCCAAGGGGACCGGGCCGGGACGTTGGAGAGCGCCAGCGCTGCTGCGGCGATGGGGACCGCCAGGGACGGGGCCGCCACGGTCCTGCCCTGAGGACCTGACGACGCCGTTAACCTGCAGGTGCTGGATGACCGGCTGGTGGCGGTAGGTGTGCTTGTCTTGAATTCTGCTCTTTTTCTTATCCTTTTCCTTTCCCTTGGAGCTGCGGTGACACTTCCTTTGTTCCTGCAGGGCTTGCGACTAATCTCCCGAGGGTTTGGGGTCGTGCGCGAGCACTTGCTCAGCTTTCGGGCCGTCTGGGATGCAATCGAAGCCAACCAGAAGGACGCTGCCGAACTCGAGGCCGACGCGGCGCGCGGGCGAGAGGAAGTCGAGCGCCTAAAAGAGGCCTAGACTCTCGAGCTCGCGCGGGCTGTCGAGGCCGAGCGGGAGCGCGGGGCCGAGAGGTCTAGCGGCAGGTGGCCCTTGCGAGGGACATCCACGCCATGGCGCTCTCACAAGATGTTGAGGAAGAGCGGAAGAAGGTGGAGACCCTCGCTTGCACTCGGCAGAAGGCGCAGAAAGTCCTTGATGAGAACCGCGCGAGCGCGTCAGAGATGTGTCAGCGCCTTGAGCTCGAGCTCTCTGGCGCTCGCCCGAAGGCGGAGGCCGCGCGGCAAGAGGCGCAGGAGCTCCGGGAGCGCCTCGAGACATCCTTCATGGCTTGCGAGGAGAGCTACGGGATCGCTTCGTCCGCGCTTGAGGACTTCGCTATCGTGCGGAAGGAGGTGGAGGGGCTCCAGGTGCGACTGGCGGATCTGCCTACTGCGCGTGTAGAGGCAGAGGCCGTGCGCGAGGAGGCGGCAGGTCTTTAGGCGTGGCTCGACAAGCTCTCTGCTGCCCCGGGGAAGGCCTCTACCGAGCTCGAGGCCGAGGTTACCGAGCTCAAGGCCAGGGTGACCGGGGCCAAGACGAAGGCAGCCGCACTCCAGGAGAGGGCGGCCGAGCTGGAGAAGAGGACCTCCGAGGCCGAGGCGAAGGTGACCGAGGCTGGAGCGAGGGCCGCTGAAGCCGAGGCGCGGGCGGCCAAGGCAAACGTGAAGGCCGTCGCGTCTAAGGTGAAGGCCACCGGGCTTAAGGAGAGGCTGGCCCAGGTGGCCCAGGCGGGAAAGAGCACCCTGGCCCAACTCAAGAGCGACCGCAATCGGGTCGACAACGCTAAGGCCGAGGTGCTGGTGCTGCGGATGAGAGTCTCTGACCTTGAGCAGGAGAAGTTTGCTCGGGAGATGTCTGTAGACTAGAAGAAATAGGTTAATAGATAGGAGGGAGGGCAAAAGATTTGCACCCCTTGTAAAGATAATTGTATTATTTCGCCCCAAGATATGAAATTGCGCTTTTAGATGACTTAGCCCACTTCGCAGAAGAGTTCGAGCGACGTCAAACTGGGACGCACGGAGCACACATAGCCGGAGGGGCCTATTGCCTTCGACCCTAATCACGCGGATTAGGTTGACCGAGCTCGGAGATACTTGAGGTCAGGTTAACTGAGGTCGGTCGAGCCCGGAAGTACTCAGGCTTGGGCATGACTCAGACTGGCTAGCCTGGGACCACTCAGGCTCAGACCAGGTTTGGGCCTCGAGTCCAGTCTGCCGAGCTCGGGAATGCTCAAGCTCGGGGCTCCCTCAGAGGGCGGTTTCGAAAATTCGAACCTGGCCTACTTTGCCACGGGGGCACAGTCGGCTTATCGAGGTAGGGCGGCTTTTCGCGACTGGAAACGTCCCTGGTGGTGAATTTAGGAAATGTGACCTCCGAGCCCGGGAATGCATCAGGCTCGGGGCGCCGTCTGAGAATGTTCTGAAGGGAAACGCGGTATGCTACGCTAGCACAAAAAAAAACTACCGCGCAACCAGAAAGCTACTCGCAAGAAGGGGATCATAGATAAGATTACCACTAGACGCGCAGCCGCGGAATCCTTCGCGTCGATGTAGTGGTTCGCCCTCGCCGCGATCGCTGCGTCGATGTAGTGGATCGTCCTCGCCTTGCCGTGGATCGCCCTCCCACGCCGATCGCCGCAGCGTCACCGCAGAGTCCACACGCCCGAGATGGAACGCCGCGCGCGTGTGTGCAAGCACCTAGTCGCTCGGCGGGGCAGCGAGAGGAGGAGGCTAGGGTTTCAAGTGAATCAAACCTAAACCGTGGAAAGCACACTCTGCGCCTCCTCCTCCCCTCCTTATATAGCCACGAGATGAAACCCAAACCAGGGCCCACCAAAGATGCTAAGCCCACGAGGTTCATTAATTACGGATCCAATCCAAATTAATGCGCCCCAGCCCATTAAGTGTGTGACCTGCAGGTTCACATACGCTTGGACATGGATTCGGAAAACTCCTTTTCAATCCAATAGTTGGTAGCGGCTTCTTGCAAAGTATGCCAACTCCCAAACATACTTGTGATCAAATCGAGCAGAACCTATCAAAAGAACTCATGCAATAATCCCTTTGCCAAGTATATGAAGATTGATCTCAAGGCAGAAGCATGTCATCCTTTGATGATTCAATCCATCTCTCGTATCCGTGATATATTAATAAGTTGTGATTGACTCCTCAATCACGGCATGGCCATGCACTTTCTTAATCATATCACACGAGTGGCCTTGTCATATATCTCCGTTTCATTGGAGTGGCAAATTCCATCTTGATCGCTCACTTCCCTGCACGTTTCATAGTAAACATGAAAGCTACCTTTATAACTATCCGGTTAGGAAGTAGTGTTTGATAGCCCCAAGGAAAACTATTACACATGTAGGGAATATGACAATCTCAGGTCTAAGGATCATACATCTTCTAGGTATGAGATACACGATGACACATAAGAATGAAACATTCTCGCAGTTGTCCCATAGCGGGTCTATCTAACCCATGTTCTTCAACATGGTCCACAATGTAGAGATGATATCTCCATATCCCATGATCTATGAAGCATGATCATCGATCACTACATGTGCCGATCTATTCATCGTAGTCCTATACGATGATATCCGATCGAGATATTTATCGAATTACATCATTAAGTAAAGAGCTTCATAATCAAGTCACATACTTGTTGATCAATACAATGATATACATTCATTGGACCAATAATCATATTATTATTCATAAACATAGTCATGTTACAATCATCTAAATGATTGCCTCAAGGGCATAACACTAACAATCTCCCACTTGCACTTGAGTCAATCAATTAAGTATCTAATACCAATAGACCTTGTGTGCGCTCATGCTTAGGCTGTGGCGAGGGCTTTGTCAACGGATCGCCACATTGGCTTCCGTATGTACTTTGCATATTCTCGACGCGTCACCTCTATCCACAATCTCGCGAATAAGGTGAAAGCGACGGAGTATGTGTTTAGACTTTTGATGTGATCTAGGCTCTTTTGCTTGTGCAATGGCACCACTATTATCACAATAGATGTCCATTGGACTAGAGACACTAGCGACCACACCAAGCTCGTGATAAACTTCTTAATCCACACGCCTCCTTTGCGGCCTCCGGCCGCAATGTACTCCGCTTCATCGTAGAGTCGGCCACCGTGTTTTGCTTGGAACTCTTCCACTTCGCTCCTCCATTAAGTGTAAACACAAACCCGGATTGCGATCGAAAATCATCTTTGTCAGTTTGGAAGCTTACATCGGTGTAACCCTTTGCAACCAGATCTTCCTCACCTCCAAAAACAAGGAACATACCCTTAGTTCTTCTCAAGTACTTCAGGATATTTTTTACGGCTATCCAATGACCATCACCAGATCCGCTTGGTATCCGCTCGTGACACTTAGAGCATATGAGACATCCGGGCGTGTACAGATCATGGCATACATAATAGACCCAATAGTCAAGCATATGGAATCTTGCTCATCTGTCTCGCTCATCGATGTCGAAGGACACCGATTCTTGCGAGATCGATGCCATGTGACATTGGCATGAAACCTCTCTTGAATTCATGCATATTGAACCTTTTCAATATCTTGTCAATGTACGTTTCCTGACTTAATCCAATTAACCTTTTTGATCTATCTCTATAGATTTTTATGCCCAAGATATAGCATGCTTCTCCCAAGTCCTTCATTGAGAAACTCATTTTCAATGAAGTCTTAACATCTTCAAGCATAGGAATGTCATTCCCGATTAATAATATGTCATCCACATACAAAATCGTAAATACAAGTGCGCTCCCACTAGCCTTCTTGTAAACACAAGGCTCTTCTTCATTTTGATAAAGTCAAAACCTTTGACTACTTCATCAAAACGAATGTTCCAACTCCTAGATGCTTGTTTTAACCCATAAATGGATCTTTGAAGCTTGCATACCCTTTTAGCATATTTAGGATCAACAAAGCCTTCAGGTTGTATCATGTATACATCCTCGTAAAGATTCCCATTAAGGAAGGCTGTTTTGACATCCATCCGCCATATTTCATAATCAAAATATGCAGAATAGATAAAATGATCCGGACAGACTTGAGCATGGCTACCGGTGAGAAAGTTTCATCATAGTCAACTCCTTGAACTTGTTTGAAACCTTTGCCACCAACCGTGCCTTATAGATCTGAACATTTCCATCTACGTCTATCTTTTCTTGAAAATCCATTTGCACTCAATGGTTTTACACCATCAGTGAATCGACCAAGTTCCAAACTTGATTGTCATGCATGGATTGAATTTCGATCTCATGGCTTCAAGCCATTTTTCTGAGTTTGGGTCCATCATTGCTTCTTCATAAGTCGTGGGCTCATCATTGTCCAACAATAATATGTCATTCCCATATCTAATAGGTACATGACGTGGCCTCCCGACCTCGTGGGGTGGAGTCTCTTCCACAGGTTGTACAACACTTTGTACATCTTGTGAAGGTTCAGAGGTAGCTTGAACATATTCATGTGATTCTCGAACTTCATCAAGATACACATCACTCCTACTGATTTCTTTTGAAAGAAACTCTTTCTCCAAAAGACACCATTTGAGCAACAAAACTTTGTTCTCGTTTCTTTTGTAAAAGTAATATCCTTTTGTTTCTTTAGGATACCCCACAAAAAGCATTTTTCTCGATTTAGGTGCGAGTTTATCGATTGTAAACGTTTTACATAAGCCTCACATCCCCATATCTTGAGAAATGACAACATGGGTCTTCTCCACCATATCTCATATGGCGTCTTCTCAACGGATTTTGATGGGACCCTATACAAAGTGAACGCATTGCCTCTCTAGCGAAACCCCAAAAGGATAATGGCGGATCTGTTTGGTGATCATTGACCGAACCATATCTAATAAAGTCCGATTCGTCGTTCGGACACACCATTCCATTGAGGCGTTCTAGCGGAGTAAGTTGCGAACGATTCCACATTGCTTTAAATGATCACCAAACTCTTGGCTCAAGTATTCGCCACCACGATCGGATCGTAAGTGTTTTATTGTTTTGCCAAGTTGATTTTGTACTTCGTTCAAACTCTTTGAACCTTTCAAAAGTTTCAGATTTATGCCTCATTAAATAGATATATCCATATCTCTGAAGTCATCGGTAAAAGTTACAAAATCAAACCCACCCCTAGCGATCGAGCTCATTGGTCCACATACATCTGTATGTACTAGGGCCAATAATTCACTTGCTCTCTCACTAAAACACGTGAAAGGGCTTTTGTCATCTTGCCAAGTAAACAAGATTCACATGTTTCAAATGATTCAAAATCAAATGAGGTTAGAAGTCCATCACCATGGAGCTTCTTCATGCGCTTCTCATTTATATGACCTAGCGACAATGCCACAAAAGGTAGGGTTCAAATCATTAGGCCGGTGCCTTTTACATTAATATTATAGACAGGTTTTTCTTGAGTTCAAGGACGTACAACCCATCCACCATGGGGCAACGACCATAATACATATCATTCAAAAATATTGAACAAACAAAGTTCTTTATTCTGAAATCATAACCTTCATGTTCCAAACAAGAAGATGAAATAATGTTTCTACTCAAAGATGGAACAAAATAACAATTATTGAGTTCTAAAACTAATCCACAAGGCAAATGCAATGGGTATGTGCCAACAGCAAGACCAAAAACTCTTGCTTTATTCCCCACGAAGATCCACTTCTCCTTTGCCAAGTCTCTACTCTTTATCACCCGCAACGAATTGCAAATGTGAGCAACCGAACCGGTATCATATACCCATGAGCTGAGTGAAGAAGTAGCAAGATTAATTTCTATAACATTAATACCAAGTGGAAACCACATTTCCATTCTTCTTATCTGCTGTACTTTTCGCGCCCCGTTTCCAATGCCCCGATTTCTTGCAATAGAAGCATTGGGTATCGTGTTGAGGGCCAACTTTAAGCTTCAAGCTTAGTTTTGAGGCTCGCGATCTCATCTTGAGTCTTGCCCTTGCCCTTGCCCTTGCTCTTTCCGTTCCCCACCTTAGCCTTTCTCTTTTTGAAAGCGGTTGTTTTCGAACCATCATCACATGATTGGGTTTTTCTTAATGCTTTCCTCCGCAGACCTTGAGCATCCCATGTAGCTCGGTTAGGCTCTTCTCCATGCTATTCATATGAAAATTCATAATGAATGGCTCAAAGCTCTGAGGCGTAGACGGAGAATAACATCCGTGGCCAAACCGAGGCTAAGGGGAAACTCAAGTTTTCCAATCTCCCAATGTAACCAATCATCTTGATCACATGAGGATCGACGGATCGCCTTGACCCGACTTACAAGCAAATAAAAGCTTTGAGATACCATACCTCTCAGCTCTTGCTTGATTCCCAAACATGCCCTTCAAGCCCACAATCATATTGTAAGCATCCTGGTCCTCATATTGCTTTTGGAGCTCGAGTCCATTGTGACTAGCATGAGACGGTGACTCTCTGAAGCATTAACATGCTTTTCATATTCAACCCTCAAATTGCGAGCGAGATTTTGGTACCGTTCATCAGAATTGGATTCTCTAGAACATAGTCCTTCTTTTCATGCTTGAGAACAATTCTCGGTTTGCGATACCAATCAACAAAATTAGTTCCATTCAGTTTTCCCTTTTCAAAACCGATCTCAAAGCAAAACCAGTGTAGCAGGAGTAGGAGAAGGTGCCATTGAACTACAACAAAAATATGCAAAGATTCTAAGCACTATGTTTATGTAAAACTTTTATTAAACTTTTTAATTAAAGACACTCCTATTTTATGTCCTTTTATAGACACATAGTGAGTATTCAAGATCCATATTCATTAAACACTAGTGAGCTTTGGCATCACGCTAGAAATTTAATGACATAGGTAAGCAACACCTTTGCTAATTACATCATATGTAACTCTTGTTTGTTGAGTATGAAAACAAGTAATGAATGCCTCCATCAACTTGACTCATGGCCAGGTCAACCTGCCCCAAGGGCTCACATGAGGGAGGAGCACTTCCGTATTCGGTGCCAATTAAGAAACCTGCCTCATGTGTGTTTTCCTAGACACCAATTGTCTTGTATAGGTTCCTTCATTACTGAAATCAAATCCCAACCACTTATGTCCTCAAGCCCAAAACCGTTTTGATAGCTCGTTTAAATCTGCCATTGTTATGCGTGATGTGTCCAACACATCCCTATCATCTATTGAGATAGCCATTGATATACTACTTTGGCAGTCATATCAATAACGATCTAAATTCTTCATAGGTGCAACAATTGGATGGACAATTTGATTTAAGATTTTTAACTATAAGGATGAACAAAGATTACTATGAACATAGCATCACATGCAATGAGCATAAAGAAAATAGCAAGGATAAAACACACATCCACGTAAAATCAAAATAAGTCGTGAAATAGCATGGCCCTTAGCATTAAGATCTCCATCATCATGCTTGGTTGTTCACCTAGCCACCTTGCTTGATTTGTTCACCTAGCCATCGTATTCATCATTATGGATGCAACTCCTTACAACTTTTGATAATGAATTTTACATGAGGGTTTGAAGCATCACAAGTTGACACGCAGTCGTTATACAATTTAAATAGCCTTATGGCTTAACACGCACGCAGCCATGTGGAAATTACATGCATCACATACACATAGGCCATACTATTTCACATAATTCCTGCAAAACGAGTTAAACAAAAGCAACCCTCGACTCAGGTCCGAGGCGCGTAGCCCACAACAGTGGTCTTGAAATTTTTTAGAGGCATGTCTTCCGCCATGGGAAAACACCTCAAAATTTCCACGGATCAACCAGATTGACCCAATCCGATCTAATATAATTGGCTTGGTCCCATATGGATACGTTTGAAACCACGATGGCGGTAACCCGACCGGTAAGGGCAACGCGTCGTACCATGAACGGACTCACCCAAATCAATATTGAATCTGTTTGCGCTTACCATGGATCAACAGATTGACCCAATCCAACTCGATCGATTGGCTTGGTCCCATATGGATACGTTTCAGAAACCTTGATGGCGGTAACCCGACCGGTAAGGGCAACGTCGTACCATGAACGGACTCACCCAAATCAATATTGAATCTGTTTGCGCTTACCATGGATCAACCAGATTGACCCAATCCAACTCGATCTGATTGGCTTGGTCCCATATGGATACGTTTGAAACCCTGATGGCGGTAACCCGACCGGTAAGGGCAACGTCGTACCATGAACGGACTCACCCAAATCAATATTGAATCATTTGCGCTACCATGGATCTACGATTGACCCAATCCAACTCGATCGATTGGCTTGGTCCCATATGGATACGTTTGAAACCACGATGGCGGTAACCCGGCCGTAAGGGTAACGTCGCACCATGAACGGACTCACCCAAATCAAGATTGAGTCGGTTTGCACTTTCTCAAACCCTAAATCGATCGATCTCATCGATGGTCTGCATCACCAATTCATCACATGAACCGGCCAACATGTAATAGATCCAATCTACTAACCTCACACATCATATGTGCAACATCCAGATCACAAAACTATACGAGATGGCTCGATACCACCAAGGGAAACGCGGTATGCTACGCTAGCACAAAAAAAACTACAACAAGAAACCGTAAAGCTACTCGCAAGAAGGGATCATAGATAAGATTACCACTAGACGCGAGCTGCGGAATCCTTCGCGTCGATGTAGTGGTTCGTCCTCGCCGCAGATCGTTGCGTCGATGTAGTGGATCGTCCTCGCCTCGCCGTGGATCGTCCTCCCACGCCGCGATCGCGCAGCGTCACCGCAGAGTCCACACGCCCGAGATGGAACGCCGCGCGTCGTGTGCAAGCATCTAGTCGCTCGGCGAGGGCAGCGAGAGGAGGAGGCTAGGGTTTCAAGTGAATCAAACCTAAACCGTGGAAAGCACACTCTGCGCCTCCTCCTCCCTCCTTATATAGCCACGAGATGAAACCCTAAACCAGGGCCCACCAGCATGCTAAGCCCACGAGGTTCATTAATTACGGATCCAATCCAAATTAATGCGTCCCAGCCCATTAAGTGTGTGACCCTGCAGGTTCACATACGTTTGGACATGGATTCGGAAACTCCTTTTCAATCCAATAGTTGGTAGCGGCTTCTTGCAAAGTATGCCAACTCCCAAACATACTGTGATCAAATCGAACAGAACCTATCAAAAGAACTCATGTAATAATCCCTTTGCCAAGTATATGAAGATTGATCTCAAGGCGAGAAGCATGTCATCCTTTGATGATTCAATCCATCTCTCGTATCCGTGATATATTAATAAGTTGTGATTGACTCCTCAATCACGGCATGGCCATGCACTTTCTTAATCATATCACACGAGTGGCCTTGTCATATATCTCCGTTTCATTGGAGTGGCAAATTCCATCTTGATTTGCTCACTTCCCTCTGCACGTTTCATAGTAAACATGAAAGCTACCTTTATAACTATCCGGTTAGGAAGTAGTGTTTGATAGCCCCAAGGAAAACTATTACACATGTAGGGAATATGACAATCTCAGTCTAAGGATCATACATCTTCTAGGTATGAGATACACTGATGACACATAAGAATGAAACATTCTCGCAGATGTCCCATAGCGGGTCTATCTAACCCATGTTCTTCAACATGGTCCACAATGTAGAGATGATATCTCCATATCCCATGATCTATGAAGCATGATCATCGATCACTACATGTGCTGATCTATTCATCGTAGTCCTATACGATGATATCCGATCAGAGATATTTATCGAATTACATCATTAAGTAAAGAGCTTCATAATCAAGTCACATACTTGTTGATCAATACAATGATATACATTCATTGGACCAATAATCATATTATTATTCATAAACATAGTCATGTTACAATCATCTAAATGATTGCCTCAAGGGCATAACACTAACATGTTCTCTGGTTGGCAGCACGGGGAATGGCCGGCTTATCCCGATAACGATCGACTTACTGGAGCCGGGGCATCTTGAGGCGAACCTAGAGAACGTGACCTGGGGCGCTAGAAAAACACGCAAAATATATACAAGAAAAGCTAACAAACAGGCGTCTCGAGGTCAGGGAGCTTCTCCGCGTGACCTCCAGTCCGAACTTACGATAGGAGGGAGCCCTGAAGCGATGAGAATCGGCTAGCAGCAGTAGCATAGACCTCCCGGAGGCAGTCCTTATGGTCACGGCGTGAGATCACGTTGCTCGAGGTCTTGTACTTTTCAGGTCGAGCCGACTGACCCCGGGGATACTCGGGGTATGGTTAACCGAGGTCAGCCGAGCCCAAAAGTGCTCAGGCTCGGGCACGACTCGGGCTGGCTGGCCCGAAATTGCTCAGGCTCGGACCAGGTTTGGGCCTCGGGTCCAGTCCGTCGAGCTCGGGGCTCCCTAAGAGGGCGATTTCAAAAATTCGAACCTGGCCTATTTGGCCACGGGGGTATAGTCGGCTTATCGCGGCAGGGTGGCTTATCGCGACTGGAAACGTCCCCGGTGGTGAATTTAGGAACTGCGACCTCTGAGCCCGGGAATGCATCAGGCTCGGGGCGCCCTTTGAGAATGTTCTCTGGTTGGCAGCACAGGGAATGGCCAGCTTATCTCGATAACGATCGACTTACTGCGGTTGGGGCATCCCGAGGCGAACCTAGAGAACGCGACCTTGGGCGCTGCAAAAACACGCAAAATATATGCAGGAAAAGATGCGGACGTCTCGAGGTCAGAGAGCTCCCTGCGTGATCTTTTGGTTGCCCTTATATTCACGTCGCGAGGACGCGTCTCTCGAGACGTTTTATCATAGAAAATAGAAGACTTTCGTTTGAAAGAAAAACAGACGGAGTCTTGGGCCCGAGGTCTTGAAACATCGCGATCTTTGGCCGAGAAAGGTCAGTGCCGGAGATAAAGGAGAATTTTTATCATGGGCCCATACCTGGATTGGGCCAGAGTGTGGCGACATAAGGGTCGAAGATCCGGGCGCCTTCGAGGTGAGGGCGATCTCGGGCTCGTATCCTATGACGGGGGGAATGGTCGGCTTACCGCGATGAGAATCGGCTTACTGTGTATTTCGTCCCCCGGAGGTGAGCTACGAGACCTGTTATCCTAGCTCAAGCGAGGGGCGCGTGGACCGAGGCTCCTGCATCTCGAGGTCGGGCAAGTGTTCGGGCATGATTGCCAGGATGGACTTTGCCACAGGGGAGAGGTCGGCTTACCGCGATGAGAATCGGCTTACTGCGGGTTCGACCCCCTGGTGTCGATCCTTCGTATCATGACCTTAGACACGTTTGTTCGAGACGCGGAAAAACATAAGAGGAAATAAGAGACGACAAAGCAGTATAATTCATCTCGGGGAAGAAACTAGGCCGAACCCCCTAGCTCGAAGCCCTTACCATCGACAGTCCCTAGCCCGTGTCCTGCGATAGGGGGATGGTCGGCTTACTACGAAGAGAATCAGCTTACTACGCATTCGACCGCCAGAGGCGAACCACGGGACCGCCACGCTACCTCGAGTGAGGGGCCTGAGGGCCGAGACTCAAGTACCTCAGGGCCGACGAGCCCACGGGTGTGACCGCCGGGATGGATCCTATGACGGGGGAATAGCCGGCTTACCACGATGAGGATCATCTTACCTCGTTTTCGACCCCCGGAGGTAAGTGTTCGAACCACGGCCCGGGTCGCGCTGCCCGAGATACGAGAGACAAGCATGACGATAAGGAAAAGCATTTCATCGCAAAACAGAAGGAGGGGGAGCATCAGTTATAAAACCTCTAGAGCTGGTCTACTTTCCATTAGTTCGTGAGCACCCTGCCATCGGGGGTTGCTAGCCGGTAAGCTCCCGCGCGACTTGCTGAGACGACTCTGTAGGGGCCTTCCCACAGCGGGGACAGCTTGTTGTTGTTGGACCGGTCCTGGATTTGTCTTAAGACCAGGTCCCCGATGTGGAAGCCCCTAGGTCGTATCAATCGGGTGGCATGCCTGCAGAGATCTTGCAGTTAGCGCGTCGAGCGTAGTAGCGCGCGGCACCTTACTTCCTCTACAAGGGCGAGGTCAAGAGACCGCTCCTGCTCGAGGCCGATCTGGTCGACCGAGCTAACCCTGATGGAGCAGAGCGTAATCTCGGATGGTAGGACGTCCTCGGCACCGAAGACGAGTTGGAAAGGGCTCTCCCCCTTTGCCCGGCTTGATGTGGTGCAAACGAACCAAAGGATGGTGGGAAGCTCGTCCACCCAGGCCCGGCTACGCTGTCCGAGCTCGGTGAAAACTCGCTTCTTGACACCTTGGACGAGCTGTCAGTTGGCGCGCTCGACCGCCCCGTTGCTCTGAGGGTGGCTTACCAATGCATAGCAGACCTTGGTCCCCATATCTGCGCAGAACCCTTGGAACAGCTCGCTGGTGAACTGCATCCTATTGTCGGTGATGATCCTGCAAGGGACTCCATACCTTGTGACCACAAAGGAACGGAAGAACCTTACCGTGGCTTTGGCGGTGATAGCAGAGACTGGCTCAGCCTCGATCCACTTCGAGAAAGTGTCGATGGCGACGAACAGGAATTTCTTCCCTCCAGCCAATCTCGGGAAGGGGCCGAGAATGTCGAGGCCCCACGTCGACAATGGCCAGGCGAGGGGGATGGTATGCAAGGCGTAGGCCGATTGCCGGGCCTTCCGGGCATGGAATCGGCATGCCTGGCAAGCGCAGACGATGTCTTGAGCGTCCCCGAGCACTGTTGGCTAGTAAAATCCCATCCGGAACGCTTTCCCGACCATGGTCCTGAAAGAAGAGTGAGCGCCGCATAGGCCTGAATGTATGTCGTTGAGTAAGTACTTATCCTCCTCCGGGGTGACGCATTTTGACAGAATGCCTAGGGCTCCTTGATGGTAAAGCTGCTCGCCGACGAGCCTGTACGAGCTCGCACGATGCCGGATCCTGCTTCTCTCGGTCGGAGTAGCAGGGAGCTCTCCGTGGTCGAGGAACTTGACGATTGGGTCCATCCACGAGGGAACACTCTTGAGGAGGGCCACCGGGTCTTCCTGGTCGGCGACGGACGGCGCGACCAAGGTCTCGAGGATGACGTCTGGCGGGAGCTCATCACCGGATGATCCGAGACTGGACAGGAGGTCGGCGGTGGAGTCGTCCTTCCTTGGCACGTGCTGGATCTTTAAGTTCTGGAACCATCTCTCCATCTTACGTACCTCAGTACTTGGCCATTAATGGGTCCGAACACTGGTAGTCTTTGTTGTATTGATTGATGACGAGCTAGGAGTCCCCTTTGACAATCAGACGGCGGATGCCCAGGGACATGCAAGCTCGTAGGCCAGCCAAGAGGGCCTCATACTCTGCAGCGTTGTTGGTTGCGGGAAAACTGAAGCGGACCACATACCTCAGGTGGTCACCGCAAGGGGTAACAAGGAGAACGTCAGCCCCCGAGTGCTCAAATGACCTTGATCTGTCGAAAAACATGGTCCAAGGGTCTTCGACTTCGATCATGGGCTCGGGGGCAGGCTCGGTCGTTTGCTCTACCACGAAATCGGCTAGCGCCTGTGATTTGATGGCGGTGCGGGCCATGAAGCGGAGGTCGAACTCGGCCAGTTCCATGGCCCACTTGGTGACACGACCTTCGGCCTCCGGGTTCCTGAGAATCTCTCCGAGTGGGAGCCCGCTTGGGATAACCACCGCATGCGCTTGAAAGTAGTGCCGAAGCTTACGCGAGGCCATGAAGAGGGCGTAGAGGAGCTTCTGGACCAGAGGGTGGCTCTCCTTTGGCCCATGAAGCACCTCGCTGACGTAGTATATCTGGTGCTGTCACCCAGCACGCTCGGCTACCAGGACCGCGCTTAACGGCCTGGGTCGTAGCCACGAGGTAGAGCAACAGCACTTCGCCCTACTGCGGAGTTGTCAGCAAAGGTGGACTTGAGAGGTACGCCTTAAGCTCGTCGAAGGATCGTTGGGCTTCGGGGGTCCACTCGAATCCCCCGTGCCTGCGTAGGATCCTGAAGAAGGGCAATCCTCGCTCGCCGAGCCTGGAAATGAAGCGGCTGAGGGCGATGATGTGGCCGGTGAGGCTCTGGACCTGTTTTACCGAAGTCGGGGCGGCCATCTGCTCAATCGCCTCGATCTTCTCTGGGTTCGGGCCCATGCCCGATCACCCGATCATATAGCCGAGTACCTTTTCGGAGGTCGTGTCGAAGACGCACTTCTCGAGATTAAGCTTGATGCCGAACTGGTTTAGATTGGCGAAGGTCTCGGCCAGATTGTTGACATGGTCGGCCTCGAAAGAGCTCTTGACGATGATGTCGTCGACATAGACCTCGAGGTTCCGCCCGATCTGCGGGTCGAAGGTCTTGACCATTAGCCGCTGGAACGTTGCGCCCGTGTTGCGGAGGCCGAATGACATGGTCGTGTAACATAATGTTCCGAACGGCGTGATAAAAGCGGTCTTGTCCTCGTCTTCCACAGCGAGCTTGATCTGGTGGTAGCCGGAATAGGCGTCGAGAAAACTCAACATCTTGGTGTTGGCGGTGGAATCCACGATTTGATCTATGAGCGGAAGAGGGAAGTTCTCTTTTGGGGTACGCGGCGTTTAAGCCCGTGTGATCGACGCACATTCTCCATTTCCCACCTTTCTTTTGCACAATTACAGGTTTGGCCAGCCATTCGGAGTAGTTGACCTCGCGAATGAAGTCGGCCTTTAGGAGTTTGTCAAGGTGCTCCCTGATTATTCCCGCTTTCTCAGGGGAGAAGCGCCGCAGTTTCTGGTGCACAGGCCTGCAGCCAGGCTTTGTTTGCAGTTTGTGCTCGACCACCTCCCGTTGGACCCTCGGCATGTCCGCTGGTTCACATGCAACAATGCTTTTATTATTTCGGAGGAAGGTGACGAGCTAGTCTTCCTATTTTGTGTCAAGCTGGGTGGAAATGCGGGCGCACTTGCCCAAGCTTCCCTCCTCGAGCTGCATGGCCTTGGTCGGGCCACCGGGCTGGATTGCCGCCTTCTGGCTGGCGTTCTTCGGGGTTGTCTCGGGACCCTGCTGAGGCAGCACGCCGGCGAGCGCTAGGGCCTTTTCCTCACAGCCGTGCTCCGCCTGGAGGTCGCCGCGGACCTTTATGATGCTGCCGAGCCCCGGGAGCTTCATACACCGGTGCCCGTAGTGATTCTCGGCCATGAACTTAATCAGGGCCGGCCGCCCGAGAATGGCGTTGTAGGGGAGGTCCTCATCGACCACCTCAAAGGTGATCAGCTCGGTGCGGATGTTCGTAGAGTCCCCGAAAGTCATGGGCAGAACCACTTGCCCAAGCGGAGTGGTCGAGCTCCCTGTCACGATGCCGAAGAAGGGGACCGCTATGTTTTTTATTTTCGATCGGGGTATCTGCATCCGATCCAATGTGCTTGCCAAGAGCAGATTGAGGGAACTTCCCCCGTCAACCATAACTCGCCCGACGACGGTGTTGCTTATGGTCGGGGCGACGACCAGGGCGGTCTTGAAGTCTCGGGACACCCCGGGGGAGCATCATCCCGGGAGAAGATGATGGGAATGCTATCCCACCTACAGGGTTGGTCAGTGGGCTTCCCAACGGTGGCTTGGTACACGGTGCGCGCAGCGTCCTTCAGCTCGCGTCGGGATCGATATGCCGAAGAACCGCCGAAGATTACGTCAACGCGGTGGTCGCCCTGCTAGAACTCCAAGTCGAGACCCGCTTGGTCCTCGCCTGTGTTGATTCCGCCGGGCATCTCGTCGTCCTTCGGGAGCGTGGGCATCTCTCCACGCCCTCTGTAAAAGGTGTCCAGTCTATACATCCACGTCCTGCAATTTCGCAGATCGTGGCCGTAGGCTTTATGGAATGGGCAGAATTTGTCGGAGTCGAGGCGGAGCCGTTCTTCGTATCCCCAGGATCAGGCATCGGCCCGAGGGGGCCCAACCCAGCCCTGCCCCTGCTGGGGCCGGCGTGATGCTCACTGAGGCTGTGGGCGATTCTGTTGAGGCCGAGGCCCTCGGTGGTCAGGCCGACGCGTTTCTGTCCCTTCGCGCCTGCTGTCGATCGCGGTGACCACGCGGAGCTGGCCGCCTCCAGCACTGCTGTCTTTCCCCCGCTTCTTGTCGTGTGGGGCTGAGCCCCCTTCCTTAGTGCCGGACGGCCCTGCTTCGCCAAAGATGAGACCGAGCTTGCCTCAGTCATAGTCGTGCTTCCAGCGGACGGCGTTGTCTGCATCTGCGTATCGCTCCGCCATGCGGAACAGCTTGTTGACGGTGAGCTTTGTTACGATATCGAGGTCCTCCGTAAGGCGTCTGTCGTGGACGTCGAACTTAAAGGCCTTGATGACGGTCTCATCGGAGACGTTGGGGATCGAGTTTCGCGCGTGGGTAAACCGGCGCACAAAGTCTCGAAGGGGCTCGCCCTTTCCCTGGATGACTTGGTCCAGGTCCCTTTCTCGTCCAGGCCGCTTGTAGCAGCTCTGGAAGTTGGAGTGGAAGGCGCTCCGCAGCTGGCGCCATGACCAGAAGGCGTCGGGTGCCTGGTTGAAGAGCCAGGTGCGGGTGGTTCCGTCCAGGACGGTGGGGAGATAGTTGGCCATCGCGGTCTCGTCCCCGCTGGCTGCCAAGATGGCGGTGGAGTAGATGGAGAGGAATTCCGCGGGGTTCTTGGTCCCGTCGTACCACTCCATTATTGCTGGCTTGAACCAGGCCGACCAGCGCACTCAACGGAGGTCATCTGAGTACGCTGGGTAGCCGTAGGCCGAGAGACCGTTCCCGCTGCTGCTGGCGTCGGAGTCGCCGTCCGCGGACAGGGGAAACCCGAGTCGGCGGTGCACCCCACGCCGACCGCGACAGTCAGTAGGAGCATTGTCAGGACGGTGGTGCGGGTGGTCACGAACCTTTCGACGCCTAGGCGGAATGTCCGGGGAAAGGCCTTCGGAAGCATTACTGCTTGAGCGAGCGTCACTACTGCTCCGCTGGCATTGGGCGTGGCCGTGCGCCACGTCTTCACCCTGGCAAGGTGGAAGGGACGGTAATGGGGTGTGAGCCCGCAGGTAAGGAGTCTGCTGGCGGGACGGCTGGCGACTGTGCGGCGAGTCGCCACTGCTCGCCAAGGGGCGAGACTCGGAGCCGAAGAGCTGCCCTTGCCGCGGAGGCGCGACGTCGTCGGTCGCCCTGTTGAGCTCTTCGGCCTGGGACCATCGGAAGAGGGCCGAGCCGGTTCGCGCGGGGTCAGCCATGACCCGCAGGCGCTCACGGCCAGGCTCATCTGGGCGGGAAGGACTGAGCTGTCCGGACGGAGAGCGGACCGCTCCGCGCTCCTCTCGCCGAATGGCGGTGATAGCTTGGTTGATGGCGATCTGGGCAAGCCGACGTGCCACCTGCGGAGTCTCTGGGCCGCTGCCATCCGTCCCTGGAGTTGCCTCGCGGCTGCCGACCATGAAGACCCAGCGTTCGCAAGACAGTAATGAGTGCGAGAGCATGGAGGTGGAGCCTTGGCACTCAGGGATCGCATCCGAGCCTAGGCTCGCTGATCTTGACATCCTGTCGGTGAAGCTGAAGGTGCTGACGACTTTGAGGCGATAAACTTCGGACGAAAGAAACTTCGGGCCCCACGGTGGGCGCCAGTTGTCGAAGATCGGGACCGTTGACCGCAAAGAAAGGGGAAGGATCGTGCAAGGGGGCGAGGCCCAAAGTCGTGCTCGTCCGGGAAGGCGGGAGCATCGATAGTTGCGCGGTTCGGGGAAGAGGAACAATCAGACAGGAGACACAGCGATTATACTGGTTCGAGCCCCCTAGGTCGGGTAATAGCTCTACTCCAGTCTTGCCCTTAGGTGAAAGGTGACTAAAAGCTCCTCTGGGGAAAACAAAGAGGGAGCTCGACCTCGAGGCCGTTCGGAAGTGGCGGCCGAGGGGGAGCTCGATGGGAGGTGTGGCATACGAGCGTGTCTGCAGATGTGTCTGCGCATCCCCTTGTGTTCTTGCTGTCTCTCTCCTTTCTGACCGGGGTAGTCTGGTGCTTTTATAGACCCTTGGCGCTAACCTCGAGGCTGACGTCGAGTGGTTGCCTGTGAGTTGACGGGAACAGGTGACCCTAGTTCCCACACAGGGGAACTGATAGGAGTTGTTGGGAGCGGTTGACCCTAGTTCCCACGTAGGGGAATTGACAGGAGCAGGTGACCCTAGTTCCCACACAAGGGAGAAAGGTCATATATATATATATATATATAAAAGAGATTACTACACTGGAGGCCGGGTCGAGGGCGCTGAAATCGAAGAGGTCATAGAGGAGTCAGCACGAGCTTGGGAAGATTCTTGCCCGAGCTCGGGAACCATCCTCCGAGCTCGGGGAAACCCCCGTCCGAGCTCAGGAACAGTCCTCCGAGCTCGGGGGGGAAGGCCTAAAGCCCCCCGGGGGGGCCTGGACACGTGTCAGGATGACCAATCCCCAACAGGTACCTTCGGGTGAGCAGAGTCAAGCACAAAATTAGGGACACCAGATGTAGACAGGTTCGGGCCCTCTGACGGAGTAATACCCTACTCCTGTATAGATAATGTATGGAGTCGATGAACAAAGTACAGAGCAATGTGTCTAGCCCTAGTTAAAATGTGGATTGCACCTAGGATAAAGGCTATGCTATGCTAGAGTTTGACGAAACAAGCTTCGTCAGCTCTTAGGCTTTCTTTGCTAAAAGGCTTCTTGCTTGGTGGCGAATTGCTTCCTTCGCTTTTTTTCTCGCTTCTGGATTGCCTCCCCTTGAGGACCCCAACCCCTGACCTTATAAAGTCGGGGTAGCCTGGCCTCAAGTCGAGTTGTAGTCGGTTTGGAATATCGGATCGTAGCCAATATGGAGTGTATCGTCGCGTGATCTTCGCAGCGTATCCAAACTTTTCCTTGAATATCAGGCGTACTCGAGTCGGTTTCCTCGTAACGGGAACATGATCGAGTCCTTCCTAATATGGAGTCATCCTTTCCGCGCATATCTTATCCCATAGAACTAGGCCCGTGATATCCAGAATCTTGGCATGTCATTAGGACATATCCTTCACGTATCATCTGTGGACACATACCCCCTGTTTAGATATTCGACAAGTCCAGGATCACGCTAGTGCATACAGTATCTACATAGATGAATACAACAATCGTACACAGCGGAAACATAACAAAAGACTTAATTTAATGAATATAAGAGAGTTGATTGACATTATGGTCAACTTTACATGACTATGCCATGTAGGGCATAAATTATATTAAATAAAACTACAACGGAACAAAAAACGTAGATAAACCCCTCAGTATGCCACAAGCAACTGACAAGGCTCGCACCTTAGACATTCATCTCCTCCAAAGCTGGTGTAGACTCCTCTTCAACTGATAATTTTGTTGTGGCAAGGGTGAGTACATAAAGTACTCAACAAGTTGTGCACAGAATGCAATTCTAGTATAACTACATGCAAGGCTTATTTCAAATGAATGTGAAAGATCGAAATGGCGATCAGAGGGGGGGGGTGAATGATCCCAAATAAAATTTCCCCACTCAAAGTACTCCAAACACTCTTGCAATAAAAATCTAAAGCACCCGAAGATTTTCGTTCAAACTGGTGCTTCTCAGATTCACACACCCTCCAAAATCCAGAATAATTAGACAACTATGTGTACCCCTAGCTTGCATGGATAAAAACAATGAATCATGTGAGGGGTTTTTTAATCACAATCCTGGTTGTCAAGTGTCCAAACAAAAGAGGAATCAATTCAAAAGACTTCTTTTCTAAAAGAGATAAAGCTAAAACACCAAAGTCTCTTTTCAGGAAAGTTAAAGCAGATTTTCAAAAATTGTCCTCAGTTGGAACAGGTGGTTGGAGAGTTTATGTTGCTTTAAAATTTTTGAGCATTTTTGTCCCTGTGAGTAGTTGAGTTGTGAAACACTCCACCAAAAATAACCTCATAAAGCTTTGTATAATAAGAATTAAAAATCAAGCAATACAGACAGTCAGGAACTTCGACCAGAAAGTTTGAAGCTCGGTTTTCACTTCATAGCTCTCAAAAGGTGCAACCAGTGGACTCAAGAAATTTTCTAAAGATGCATATATGAGGCCTTCACTTTCTCCAACAAGAATCACTCAAAAATGAGTTCTCTATAGTTTTATAAAAATCAAACACTGACTGCTGCGCGAAGAACAAGTTCTGGACAGATTTGCAATTTGATAAAAAAAACTTGATCTCTAGTCTATCCAAGGGTGTAAGAAAGATGTAGAACCAAATGAACACCCTCAAGACATCCTATAAGAACAACATTTAGAAGGAGGGTAGGCAAATCCAAAATGCATAAATGTAAATTGCAAGAATGTAAGTGCTGACTTTAATTGCGGAATTTAAGTGCATAATGTAAATTGCGTAATTTAAATGCGTAATGTAAATGCACAAAGAAACAAGTGATTTGAGGAAACATTTCATTTCTAGAAGGAGAGGTTACAAAGCCTCACATTCATGTGGGCAAAGCTCAAAGGATCATCAAAAACCTCAAAACCTTCTAGGGAAGGAGGCTACCCCTCCACCCCTATTTATACTACTCTTGGGCCACCTACCACCCTTGGATGAGTCCCTCAACCCTAGAGCACTCATATAAGGGCTAGGATTAACCCACACACACATCTATGCAAGGGCTAACCCAAAACCCACACACATACCGGGTTTTCTTGCACGGTTTTCAAAGCATACTACCTAGACCCGCTAACCTATCAACTAGACCTCAATCCGACGCCCCTCATTGATCCACGCGGCATCTAGCTAACATCATCTCCTTTCCTTGTCTTCTTGAATTGCCCGGACTTCATCTCCGATCATCTTCCGGCGATCTCTCAACCGTCTGGACCACCGGCGCTCCTCGCCTAGTCCCAGTCAATCTCCACCTCACCATGACCTAGCACCGTCGCCCTGCAACCATCAAAGACAAGGAAAAACCTTTCACATAGCAATGCCCACAAAGATATTCAATGATTATCCCAAAATCATTAATCGATCATAATTGCTCTCAATGGTCCGGTGCTACTACCCCTTGGTCGGTAGCACTAAGAAGAGCTCCCAACACTCAAATTACTTCAAATCCAATTCAATTCAAACTCAAACAAGAGCAACCAAAGCTCAAATTTAGTCAAATACTCATCACAAACATGGATGGACCTCCACATGGTCCTTCAAACTCCCCCTTGATGAGTATGTTGACAAACCACACAAAAGGCATAAATTTGAGTTTGAATGAGAGAAGAAGAAAGCAATTTGATTGCAAAGCCAAACTTGGTCCAGAGAGAAAGATATAAAATCATGACCAAGTTGATGAAGAGGAATTTAGATTTTAGATTTAAATTTAAGAAAGAGCAAGTTTTCAACAAAAACTCTAAAATCCAACTAAATATGTTAAATGTGATTATGAAATTATGATCCAAAAGAAGTAGTAGCATAGATTTACAAAGATCGTAATAACCAAATAAGCATTCAAATTTTTATCTTTTTAGTGATGCCTTTTCTACGTTTTCTCCCCCTTTTGGCAATATAGGTATCAAATTTTTTTTATGTATGCATGAAATGCAATCTAAAGAGCTTTGAAGATTATCCAATTGATCAAAATGGAAAGATATTACACCAAGCTTGTCAATTTCAGAATATGACTGAACTAAGACATGTCCAAGACCAATACATTTTATGAAAAAGCTGAGTTTTACAATATTTTATTTTAGCATGATTTGACAAGTGCAAAACTTAGCAAAGTTTCAAAGCTAGAAGCAAAACCATTCAAGGATCAAATGAAAAACCTAGAGTTCAACCTACTCAACACTTTGGGGAATTTTGAAGTGCATATAAGGTCCTTCAAGCTCATTTTTCAATTTATGCAAATTTTCTTCAAGACTTTAAAAAACATAGCGGGGTGCAAATGTCTGACTTTATTTGCATTCTTTACCCACTTATGTGTTTGATATTTGATTTTTTTTTAAAATTGACTCAAGCCTTTTTCGATCATCTCAAGAGTAACTCTTAAGAGAATGATCTTGGTCATACACAATATATTCCAAGTTCATCTCAAGTGCAATGGGAAGCAATCTCGTGAATATAAAGTATTGAGATCAATTTTGCACAAAAGAGTCAACTTTTTTTTTAATTTAGCACATATGAGCAATTCTGAAGGACTCAAATATGGATTAAACAAATTTCACCCAAGTTGCTATAGGGACTCTAGAGAAATCCAAAATTTCACAATTCATGGTAAAAACCCCTAGAGAACAAACTTAGTAAGTAAAAGCAACATGTTTCATCAAGTTTTCATTTAAAGCTTTCAAATTTTTCAGATGTTAATAAGCTTAGCATGATAAATGGACTTGGACATATCTAAGCTAGTGATTTTCTTCAAAAAGATATAGCATGATGTATTTCATGAAGATTGAATCAATTGCATAATAGATAAAGCTCATAAAACAGAAAATACAGTCTAAATGCAATGCATGAACAGATTCCCAAACTCCCCCTCAACAAATGAATCAATTTTAAGTTTAAATCTGGTTAAAGTTGAGTTATTATCAAGATTAGGCATAAAGAAAACCCGAATGAACTCAATAACAACCAGAAAAACAGAATGAGGAGAAGAAGTCGAGAAACTGCAAAACTGGATGGCTATTGAGCATAGATAAGATAGAAGAGACTCACTACGGCTCAAACTCGCTCTTATCTTCCCCAGTGACTAACATAGGGAAGCTGACTCTAGATCCCTACTAAGGAGTGCACACAGACTCTGTCTACCCAGGAGGCCCAATACCTGCTAGACTTATAAGATTGTGAGGGAACTCAACCTAGAGAGAAGAGAGAATAGCTAATCACGCATGATAGCAACCTAAAGCACAAGATAAGAGGTCCATGCAAGGCATGCCAGAAGTATAAGTGAGTGAACTCAACTCAAGAAAACAAGCCCAAAGTCACCCAGAAGAAACACAAAGAAAAGAAAAGCTGGAAGAAAACATATAATACATAATATACAAACCAGCTCCCCCTCACGAAAGGCCGTAAGGGCTCACGACTCCAAGCTCACTCCTCAAGGCAACAAATCTGGAGCTATCCAAAGGCTTGGTGAAGATATCGCTAGCTCAAGGTCACTCTCTCTGAATCAAGCGCGATATCTCCCTTCTCCATATGGTCTCTAAGGAAGTGATATCTAATATCAATGTGCTTGGTCCGGGAATGTTGCACTGGGTTTTTAGCAATGCAAATAGCTGAAGTGTTGTCACAGAAAAGTGGCACACTCTCTATCTCTAACCCATAGTCCCGTAAGGTCGATCTCATCCAGAGCACCTAGCTACAGCAACTGGCTGCAGCAATATACTCGACCTCAGCGGTGGACTGTGCAACCCTAGACTGCTTCCTAGATGACCAAGAAACAAGAGAAGTGCCAATGAATTGGCAAGTACCAGAAGTTCTCTTCCTATGTATCCTATAGCCAGCAAAGTCGGCATCGGAAAAGGCTCTAAGAGATAGACAAGAAGAAGAAGAGTACCAAATACCATAATCAGTAGTAGCACGAAGGTACCTGAAGATGCGCTTGACCGCCTGGCGGTGAGAGGCGCGAGGAGAATCTTGAAATCGAGCGCACAGACACACAGTGAAATGTATGCCCGGCCTCGAAGCAGTGAGGTACAAGAGGGAGCCAATCATGCTCCGAAACTCATTTTGATCAGCAGGCTCACCATCCTCATCGGGCTTGAGGACAACAGTGGTGGCCATAGGAGTCATCACTGGCTTCCCATCAGACATATCGAAGCACCACAGGAGGTCACGGGTATACTTGTCTTGATGCAAGAATGTACCGTCCTGAGTCTGCTTGATTTGGAAGCCAAGAAAGTAGCTCAACTCGCCCATCATACTCATCTCAAACTCTGTGCTCATCACCTCAGAAAACTGAGACACAAGCAAATGAGACGAGCCACCAAAAATGATATCGTCCACATAAATCTGGACGAGAAGAAAATGCGACTCATGGTGTCTGATGAACAGAGTCTTGTATAGTATGCCTATTTTGAAGTCATGGCTGAGAATATAAGAATTGAGCCTCTCATACCATGCTCTGGGGGCCTGCTTGAGTCCATACAGAGCTTTGGAGAGCTTATATACATGACTCGAAAACTTGGAGTTCTCGAATCTTGGAGGTTGTTTGACATAAACCTCTTCCTCAATATAGCCATTGAGGAATGCACTCTTGACATCCATTTGATAGAACTTGAAGTCCCAGGATGCAGAAAATGCAAGCAGAATCCTAATAGCCTCTAGCCTAGCTACATGAGCAAAGGTCTCCTCAAAGTCAAGACCCTCAACCTGAGAAAAGCCCTGTGCATCTAGCCTAGCCTTGTTGCGAATGACAACCCCATCCTCACTCTGCTTGTTTTTGAACACCCACTTGGTCCCAATGACATTATGACGGATGGGCGTTCTATAAGCTGCGGACTTTGTTCCTCTCGAAGTTTTCAAGTTCCTCATGCATAGCATTAGTTCAAGACTCGTCGGATAATGCATGAGTCACATCCTTCGGCTCAAGCGAGGCAACAAAGGCGAGTGAAGGCGGCTGGACAAACTGATTTTGAGCGAGTGACTCGCTCAAGCAGATCACCGATGATCGATCGGTGGATGAGAACGCTGAATATGACGTGGAGGTCGAGCGAAGTGGCCTCTACCTCATGCATGAAGAGGTAGGAGCGAGCCACTAGGTGAATGAGAGTCGAAGGCAAGGGTTGGCCTTCCTGAGGTGCAGAAATAGAAACAGGAGGCACCTCAAGTGTAGAGGGGACTGGATCAGGTGGAACACCATCATCTCCATCATCCTCATCCTCTACAAAGATGGTCTCGGAGGAAGAAGAAGAGCCTGAAATATCGGGTCTAGCTCCTGGGCTAGCCTCATCAAAGGTCACTTCACAAGTCTCTATGATCCTATGCGCATCGTAACTCCAGACCCTATAGCTACGAGAAGAAGTCGAATAACCCAGAAAGATACCATCAGAAGAACGAGACTCAAACTTATCCAGGTTACCAGACTTCAAAATAAAACACTTGCAACCAAACACACGAAAATGAGAAACACTTGGCTTTCGCCCATACCTCAACTCATAAGAAGTGCGGTGCAAATGTGCTCTCAAGAATACACGATTAGAAACATGGCAAGCAGTAGCTATAGCCTCATTAAAACTTCCTAGAGTCTTGTGACTCGTCTAGCATCGTCTGGCCATTTCTACCAAGGTCCTGTTCTTCCTTTCCACTCGCCATTTCTTTGAGGGCGTAGGGAGAGGAGAACTGATGCTCTAAACCAGACTCCACACAAAAACTCTCAAAATAGGAGTTCTTGAACTCCGTGCCATTTTCACTGCATATAGCTCGTAGGGCACCAGGGAGCTCAAAAGACAACCTATGAACCAAACCCCTAAAATGGGTAAAAGTCTCATCCTTCGAGGACATGAAGAACACCCAAGAATATCTCAAAAAATCATCAACAATGACAAGAACATACCACTTCCCTCCCACTGACTGCACTCTAGCTGGACCAACAGTGTCCATATGTAAAAGCTGTCCTGGTGCATCAGTCATCACAACAGTGATTGGGGGATGAGAAGCAGCAACCATCTTGCCATGTCGGCAGGGAGAGCAAACTAAGTCTTTGACCATTTTGAGTTTGGGCAAACCGTAAATGAGATCGTGGCTGCTAACTCGGGTCAAATGATCAAATCCAATGTGACCAAGTCTCCTATGCCAGAAGGAGAGATCACGGGACTCTGAAGCAATCAAACACCGAAGAGAGTCTCTAGAAGAAACAGAAAAATCAGCACGGAAGACTCTCCCAAATCTAGAAATCCTGCAAACTAACCCTCCTGATGAATCGAGAATTCTACAGGCATTACTCTTAAAACTCACCTCGAAAGAGTCATCAATAAGCTGAGAAACAGAAAGCAAATTGTATTGAAGCTTACTTACTAAGGCAATATCTTTAAGAATAAAATTGTCATTAATGCAAATGGTACCTTTAGAAGTGACTCTACCTGAAGAGGCATCCCCAAAAGTGGTCAACTCATCACCGGGGGCTCGGACTAGGGAAGAGAACCATCGAGAATCTCCGGTCATATGACGAGAACAACCGGAGTTGACAATCCAAACATCTCCCTTCCCCATCCGACGAACCTGATCAAGACACAAGAGAGAAAGATGACTCAGTACTGGGATAGAGCGAAGACTTTGGAACACAATACTGAACCATACGACACCTCAGAGTACCAGTCATAGAAGAAGACTGGACTCGAGTGTCTCTCTGATGTTTAACCCTAACAAGATCAGTAGCAACTCTAGTAGATGATCTAGGAGCTAAAACTGTGTTGGCCTGCCGTGGTGCAAAAGCCGAACCACCCAAGTGAAGCTGCCTAAAACTCCTACCAGAAAACACCTCACGCCGTTGATATCTACCTCGAGGAGAAAAACGAGGAATATCAAGAGGACGGTGGAAAGACTGACTACTAATAGCTCCAGGACTAAAACTCGAAGAACTAGCATGAAAACCGAGTCCTGGATGCTGCCCAAAAACAGGCGACTCTCTAACCTGTCTAGAAGCAGTGTGTGCCTTAGGAGCACTCAAAGTCTGGGGATGACCTTGAATACCCTTAAGGGCAGCAACACGCTCACGCTGATTGATCTTGGCACGCCTGAAGAAGAAATCTACTAGGTGACCATCCTTCTTACAGAAGGTGCATGTGTACTTCACCTTGCTAGAGGCAGAAGCAATAGGAGTAACACCCTTCTGGTCAGAAGTCCTATGGACAACCCCAGCAGATCTAAACATGGTGGTACTCAATCCGGGAGCTACCACAATTTCACCACTTTTGGAGCCGCGCACAATGGTGGGAGGATGCGCCCGAGCGTGCTCCAAGGGATCAAATCCTAGATCTTGATTGAATCTACTAACCTTGGATTGGTCTAGAATAAGATTGAGCTTCTTCTTGCCTCCAAAAAACTTCTCGAGGGTGCTCATAAGATACTGGCAATCTCGAAAGAAAGAAACACAAGAAGAACAGGGGGAAGGAGAGGAAGAACAAGAACCAGAAAGAGAAAGAGAAGATCTCTCAGCACGTGCTTTTTGTTCCCTTAGCACGACTGCCTCAATCTTGAGGGCCTCACAAGAAACGCAAGGAGCATCTCTAATCCAAAGGGTTTGGTCTTTTAACTTCTTCCTAAGCTTGACATGGATTTGATCCACATCATCCTTAACTCCAACACACAGCAGGCAACCAGATTTTGACTTAACTAGTAAGTCCTTAGCAAGTTGATCACACTTGACATTCAAAGCATCATTGTCATATTTTAGTTGTCTACAGCCCTCACATGAGCTGACTGGGTCCTTAGAAGCATGCAATTCAAGTTCATCATTTCTAGCAGAAAGCTTTCTAAGGTGTTCGCTCATGGCATCAATTTCGGCAAGTAATTTAGGGCAATTAGCACAAGAAGGAGTAGAGTGAGCATGAAGAAAACTAGCATCTAGTAGAATAGCATCAACAGAATTATCGCTAGCATTCTTCAACTTAAGACTATCTAATTCAGTCAACACAGTATCATGCATAGTCCTTAAGTTCTCCAACTCCACAAGAATAGCATCACACAAAGAGCAATCATCAATGACTCGGCAGGAATAAGATCTAAAAGAAGCTAACTCCCGAGTCAAGGTACCTACTTCCTTCTCAAACTCCGTACACCTAGCTCTAGCTCTAGCATGAAATTTTCCTAGTTTACAGAAAGCTTCATTGAGCTGGTCATAGGAGGGTACCTCGTCCGAGTCGCTGTAGAGCTCGGAGTCGCTGTAGAGCTCGGAGTCGCTGATGCGGTTGGTGTCGGCCATGAAGCACATGCCGGAGAAGTTGTCGCCGCCCTTCTTCTCTTGCGGTTCATCCTCGCCCTCGTCGCTCCATGTCTCTGTGTCGGAGATGTTGATGTCGTCAAGCGCGGCGAGGACACGGTGGAAAAGCTTCTTGTTCTTGGAGAAGTTGCGGTACTTCTTCTCACGCGTCGGCTCACGAACTGGAGGCTTCTTGTTGCGGTTCTTGTCGATGTAGTCATTCTTTGCCCAACCGCCGACATCGTTCTTAGCTTTCTCCAGTTTGGGGCAATTAGCCCGAATGTGGTTGGGGCCACCACACTCGAAGCATGTGATCATGCCACCTCTCTTTCTCTCTCTCACCCTCTTGTATGCATGAGAAAACTTGCGAGCGAGAAGTGCAAGCTCATTTTATGGAAATTTTTCCAGTTGGTCATCGCTTAATTCACAAAGGGCGGAAAGAGATAAACCAATAGAAGGATCAGAAGAAGAAGATCCAATGGGATCGGTGACCAAGGCCATCGACTGAGATTTCGTCTTTCGTGAGACGACATCGATCTCATGAGTCTTAAGGCAGGAATAAAGCCTGTCAAGAGTCAGAGTCGACAAGTCGGTGGTGTCCTTGATGGTGGTCACCTTCATCTCCCAAACATGCAATTGAGTGCGGTCAAGAAATGTCGAGCATTATCCGAGTCAGGGTATATGCAACCAACTGCTCGAAGATCGCTCAAGATCTTGGTAAAACGACCAAAGCACTCATCAAGACTCTCACCAGCGCGTTGTTCAAACTTGTTGAACTCACGCTTGAATTGGTCCTGTCGAACCGTCTTGATTTGGGTAGTACCCTCATGGTAAGCATCGAGGGTCACCCAAATCTCGTGAACGGAACGGAGGTGAGAAATCCTATCATACTCACTGCGGCTAAGACCCTGTATGAGAATGTTCCTTGCCTTAGCGTTTGCCTCAACGTCAGCCATATTACCGGCCGTGACGTTTTCATTAGCAGGAACCTCATACGGGAGTTTCACCTTCTGCCATATCATGAAGCTCTGGGCAGTGATGTATGACTCCATTCTAGATTTCCAAAAAGGAAAATCAACTCTAGAGAAAATAGGAAGCTTGGTGGAATACTTATCCATCGCCATGGCTCTTGAGACCGGTCAAGATCTATGGAAGAGCAAAACCGGCTCTGATACCAATTGAAAGATCCAAATGGCGATCAGAGGGGGGTGAATTATCCTAAATAAAATTTCCCCACTCAAAGTACTCCAAACACTCTTGCAATAAAAATCTAAAGCACCTGAAGATTTTCGTTCAAACTGGTGCTTCTCAGATTCACACACCCTCCAAAATCAAGAATAATTAGACAACTATGTGTACCCCTAGCTTGCTTGGATAAAAACCATAAATCATGTGAGGGGTTTTATAATCACAATCCTGGTTGTCAAGCGTCCAATCAAAAGAGGAATAAATTCAAAAGACTTCTTTTCTAAAAGAGATAAAGCTAAAACACCAAAGTCTATTTTCAGAAAAGTTAAAGCAGATTTTCAAAAATTGTCCTCAGTTGGAACAGGTGGTTGGTGAGTTTATGTTGCTCTAAAATTTTTGATAATTTTTTTCCCTGTGAGTAGTTGAGTCATGAAACATTCCACCAAAAATAACCTCAGAAATCTTTGTAGAATAAGAATGAAAAATCAAGCAATACAGACAGTTAGGAACTTCGACCAGAAAGTTTGAGGCTCGGTTTTGACTCCATAGCTCTGAAAACGTGCAACCAGTGAACTCAAGAAATTTTCTAAAGATGGATATATAAGTTCTTCACCTTCTCCAACAATAATCACTCAAAAATGAGTTCTCTATATTGTTATAAAAATCAAACACTGACTGCTGCGCGAAGAACAAGTTCGGGACAAATTTGCAATTTGATAAAAAAACTTGATCTCTAGTCTATCCAAGGGTGTAAGAAAGATGTAGAACCAAATGAATACCTTCAAGACATCCTAGAAGAACAGCATTTAGAAGGAGGGGAGGCAAATCCAAATTGCATAAATGTAAATTGCAAGAATGTAAGTGCTGAATTTAATTGCGGAATTTAAGTGCGTAATGTAAATTACGTAATTTAAATGCGTAATGTAAATGCACAAAGAATAGAAATGATTTGAGGAAACATTTCATTTCTAGAAGAAGAGGTTACAAAGCCTCACATTCATCTGGGCAAAGCTCAAAGGAGCATCAAAAACCTCAAAACCTTTTAGGAAAGGAGGCTACCCCTCCACCCCTATTTATACTACTCTTGGGCCACCTACCACCCTTGGATGAGTCCCTCAACCCTAGAGCACTCATCTAAGGGCTAGGATTAACCCACACACACAGCCATGTAAGGGCTAACCCAAAACCCACACACATACTGGGTTTTCTTGCACGGTTTTCAATGCATACTACCTAGACCCGCTAACCTATCAACTAGACCTCAATCCGACGGCCCTCATTGATCCACGCGGCATCTAGCTAGCATCATCTCCTTTCCTTATCTTCTTGACTTGCCTGGACTCCGCCACCTATCATCTTTTGGCGATCTCCCAGCCGTTTGGACCTCTGACGCTCCTCGCCTAGTCCCGATCATCCTCCGCCTCACCATGACCTAGCACCGTCACCCTGCAACCATCAAAGACAAGGAAAAAACTTTCACATAGCAATGCCCACAAAGATATTCAATGATTATCCCAAAATCATTAATCGATCATAATTGCTTTCAATGGTCCGGTGCTACTACCCCTAGTCCGGTACCACTAAGAAGAGCACCCAACACTCAAATTGCTTCAAATCCAGTTCAATTCAAACTCAAACAAGAGCAACCCAAGCTCAAATTTAGTCAAATACTCATCACAAACATGGATGGACCTCCACATGGTCCTTCAGAATGGCTGATATGGTTATTTTGCAATAAAGCTCATTTAGAAATGAGTACAATAAATAGATTGAAATGATAGTAAAATAAATAACATTAAAAAATAACTTTCTGCCATTTCTCAATGATAAACTTGGCACACAACCCTAAACAATTTCCAAACTTTCCACTTACCTCGAACGATCACAGCCGCTCATCAAAATCCAACGGTCACAAACGCTTGGAACACCCGATCTAATCTCGATCGTCGATCCAGATCTAAAAGTTGGGATTCTAGGGTTTGCCGCTAATGGGCTTCGACCGAGCTGGACTGGGCTGGTGCTAGGAAATGGGCTGGCCCAATAGGGTTTTGGCCCAAACACTATTTAAATATTTTTCAAACATTTTTTTTAAAATAATTTCGTAATTAAAAAAATCAAATAAAATTGTAAAAACATCAGAAAAAATTTGGAAAAAAATCTGAAAAATAATTTGAGACATTTGGGCTCAAATAAAATATTTTTGGCAAAATTTTATTCAAAATTTTCAAATATTTAAATAATTTCCATAATGAGCCTAATTCAAAAATGTGAAATAAATTCCAAAAATTCCGAAAAATCACAAAACTCATAAATAACAATATTAATTCAATAAAAGCAAAAAAGTAGGATGTTATAGACCTACACGTACAATCAGTCAATCCCCTCCATGATTCTATGAATTGGCCTAGTTGCCACATTCTAGAGCACTGGACCGGATAAGTAGTAATTTATAAGATAAAATCTTGCATCAATGTTGTGGGTTAACTAGAGAGTGACTAAACTGAACACATTACGCACTGTGCTAGAAATTGGGAATAAAAGAAACTACTTCGAGGAAGTGATGTCTTAAATAAACTTATAACATCAGCTCGACTCGCGTGGCCTCATGGGACCAACTTTACTATAACTAAAATGCCAGGAGAACAATCAATGGTCATGTTGGCTTACACAAAAAAGATTATATGCGGTGTCAGCTTTCAAGCAAAGTCATTTTTAGTAAATAGCTGCCACATATATCAGCTCATGAAAATCAAGTGCCCCTCGATTTCAGATTGCCAAAAAAAATAAGACAAATTAGTGTTTTCAGTAAATAGCTGCCACATATATCAGCATTGCCATCTATTGCATCACCTAGACCATCAATACTACCATCCATGAGAGAATTGAGACCACAACACATACCGCACCATCTCCAAAGCTTAAATGCAGCAAGCTCTCTTCGAACATTTCAGCACCAGGATAGGAGAATCCGGCTTTGTGCTGTAGTGACCGCAACAGCCAATGCGCCGATCAAACACCTCGCAAACTCAACCTCCCCTTTCCTCACCTTGGGAAACATCATGAATGGCCTTAGGAACCCCACCACCACTATCACCCCCTTGGCGACCATCCTAGCTGCTTGCCATGTTAGCTCCACGCGCACACTGTCAGCCCCCAACGTGAGCACCTGGACAAAGGGGTGGTCATGGGTGGGAAGTATGACCCAGTGGAGCTGAAGTGAAGGACATAGGAAGCGAATGCTTCGATGGTGTTGACGAAGCAGGAGGCGAGGCCAGGAAAGGGGAAGGCAGAGAGGGGCGTGAGGAGGAGTGGGAGGGTGGAGGTCAGCCACATGCAAATGGTAGAAGCCACCGAGAGAGAGCACAACGACACGGAACAACTACACACAAAAGCCAAGGTTCGTCCACTCCCACACACACATCGCCTCCCATAACTACTTATCCTCCGCTGTCATTGTGGGGAAGCCAATATCAAGTGGCGCTGCCTCTTCGTTAGCACAGCATAGAGTTGCCTTGGCCCATAGCACCACCGCCTAATCTCGTACCCAGCCACATGCCTCCTGATGGAAGTAGATCTAAGGAAAGTCGGCCCATCGTTGCTACCAAAAGAGACCTTGATTGCTGGCCGGGACATGCCTCCGGTGCGCAACCTCGATACCTCACGATGCGACGATGCTTGCCACATAGGTAGAGGACAGGGTAGGGAGGCGGTGCTAATGGGGGAGGAGGTGGTGCTGGTGATGGATGAGGGGACGACATCAGAGCAGGACGGAGAGCGGTGTCGGTAGTGGAGGAAGAAGTGGGGAGGTGAGCAGTGAAGACGGTGCACATGGATGCATGGGGTTGAGTACTTGAGTGGTGGCTTCATGGTTGTAGGGGAGGCGGTTTCTGCTGGATAGCTCTATAGGATAAGATAATATATTTGACATCATGGCTCACATGGTAGTAGAATGAGACATGGGTAGAATGGTGTGGAGAGAACGGATGACCACCACTAACTTGTATATGTGTGTAATACATATATATACACATATATATAGTATAATTAACTAGCACACCATGGTGCCTGGGAACAATAGTCTAAAATAGGTATTTCTCCTATGTATTACAACAACAACGATGCCTTTTGTCCCAAACAAATTGGGTTAGGCTAGGAATTTAACATAGGTATTTCTCTTATGTATTGCATGTGAAATTTTTTGAAATTGTTGCATGTTGAGCTTAACTAGTTTACTAAGTAGTTCAAACAAGTTATGAACTATAATTCAAACTAGAGTTGTCTTTTTTATAATAGTTTGATTGTAGGCATGTGCTAATTATATATATAAATCAACAAAGCATATGATCTAAGTTTGTTCAATATATTTGAATTCAAGTATATTTTTATAAAGGTATGTGCTTCATTTGAATTGTTATAGATGTGTATATACTGTAAAACTAATTTTTTCAAAAAATATACCCCAAATTTGGATTGAATTCTTGCATTTAAAATTATGGTGCCTGAGGGCACCATGGTATCCAAGGATCACAAAACCGCGGTAAACCACTCGGTAACCATGGTTTTCGTGCTTACCGGGCCAGCTCAGCAATTGGAACCTAGCGGTTTAACGCTTGAGTTCAAATTTGAAAATTTAGAAAAATTTATCCACAAAATTCCTAAATTTAGTATTAATTCTTCTTTGACCTATGGTGTAAATGTTTTTTGAGAAAACAAAATTTTAAGACGTTTTTGAGACATTCAAAATCTAGAAAATAGAAAAAAAGGAAAAAAAAGGAAAAATCCAATCACTCACACACTTTCCCATTCAATGTTCTTGCCGACTGTGTCATCGCTGGTTAAATTCGGATGCCACACGCCGTGAAACTGCCAGGTAATGTTCAGTTTTCGTTCGGTAAGGACCAAAACTGCTCGGTTCTTGCAGTTTTTCGAAGACATGTCGAATTTCGAGAGTTTCAACGAATTTCGTGGTTTTTCCTTAGATTTCACTCGGTTTTGAATGAATTTCTCTCGGTTTTGCAGGAAAACCGTTCGGCTGAGGTGAAGACCGGGGAAGAGGTAAATATTCTGCCCATTTTCATCCCATTTAGCAATTTTGTACTTCCTTTGCTACTACATGCATGTATGGACATGGTCCAGTAAAAATGGTCACTCTATTCATTTCATCATGCACATGCAACGGTAGGAATTGAAGCAATATTTGTTCGAAGAGAAAGTGGTAGAGACTAGAGAGAGTAAACAGTGAGCATGTTTAGTACAAATTTTTACTTCATGATCAAATACTCACTGTGTTCGTGATGATATGCTGTGAAGGACCGAGATGGCGTACAGAGGGGGGTGCATGATCGCAACTTAAAAACTTTTCCCTAAAAATAATCCAAGCCTGCAAAGAAAACACACAAAAAGAGTTGATTAAAATGATTCAATTATGCTGTCTGGTCGGTGCTACCACAGGAGGGCCGGTAGCACTGGAGTCCAGTAGCACCGCACGAGGGGTGGTAGCATCGAGCTCAAGAACAGCATGAAAAATCAGCACGACCTGAAACAAATTTCGAGGAATCTTTTGATCGGCTGGGAAAATACTCACGAAACATGGTAGATAAGATCCTCGTGATGTCAGGAACTTATTCCAACCTTCAATCGCAAGGATTGACATCAAAGTTCCGACCTTTTTACCTGGGAAGGAAGAACGCACAAGTTCTGAGCAAATCGAAAAAACTTGATGCAAGACTTGCTCGTGGGTATTAATGATCAAGATGATCTTGAATAGCCTCCCACATGTCCCAACAAGCAAAAGAACAAGTAGAGACTTGAAGAAATGCAATTTACAAGATCATTCACTCAAGAACGCAAAATCCGATTTCTTGCAAGAAAACGCACGGATTGCCTAGATGATTGCGATATGATCTAAGAAGAGATTCATCCAACAATCAACATCCTCGGCACAAGAATCGTAAGCATGTAGAAGGAGGGGAGGCAAATCCAAATTGCGTAAATGTAAATTGCAAGGAAGTAGATGCGGAATTTAAACGTGTAGAGTAAATGCATAAGGGAAATTGAACATAGATAAAAACATTTTCATTTCTCAAAGGAGAGGTTTACAAAGCCTCACAACAAGTGGGCAAAACTCAATGGAGCACAAAAACCTCAAAACCTTCAAGAGGAGGAAGGCCACCCCTCCCCCTCCATTTATACTACTCTTGGGCCACCTACAACCCTTGGATGAGTTTCTAAACCCTAGAGCACTCCATCAACGGCTAGGATTGACCTACTCACACAGCCATGCAAGGGCTAACCCAAAACCTACACACATAACGGGTTTTCTTGCACGATTTTCAAAGCACACTACCTAGACCTGCTATCCTATCAACTAGACCACGATCCGATGGCCCTCATTGATCTGAGCAGCGTCTAGCTAGGATCTCATCCGTTCCTTGTCTTCTTGGCTTGCACCGACTCCGTCTCCGATCATCTTCCGGCGATCCTCGACCGTTTGGACCTCCGACACTCCTCGTCTAGTCCCGATCATCCTCGCCTCACCATGATCTAAACACGACGTCCTGCAACCATCAAAAACAAGGAAACACCTCACATAGTATTGCCCACAAAGATATGCAAGAGATTCATCAAAGTCCACAAATCGAAATTTAACATTGTTCTTACTGGCCAGTGCTACCGTCCTCAAGCCGGTAGCACCGCCCATAGTGGACCGATGCTACTGCCCCTAGGCCGGTAGCACCGCCGGACACGGAACTGGAAAAACACCTCTGGAATTTTCGCACCGCTCCCAGGGCCGATGCTACAGCGTGCCCAGTACCACCGGGCTACCATGGCCAGTAGCACTGCCCAGCAGAATCCCCTAAAAACACCCTCTCTGGAAATATCACACTAGCCATTTGGTCCGGTGCCACCGCCCGCCCGGTAGCATCGGGCTATCATGGCCAGTAGCACCGGGAAACAGAGAAGACTCAAATTGCTTCAAATGTCAATTCCAATTCAAATCAAACTCAAACCAAAGCTTACTAAGCTCAAGTTTAGTCAAAATACTCATCACAAACCTGGGTAGACCTCCACATGGTCCTTCAATCTACCCCTTGATGAGTATATTGACAAACACATGAAAAGGCATAAGTTTTGAGTTTGAACAATGAAAAAAAAACTTGGTCCAAAGAAAAGAATTGAGATCGTGACCAAGATGACGAAAGGGATTTTTGGAGCTAAAGCTAAACTCAAGAGGATTTGGATTTTTGAGTTAAATTTAAGAAAGAGCAAGTTTTCCACAAAAACTCTAAAATCCAATCATGAGTGCCAAATGTGATTATGTGATTATGATCCATAAGAAGTGGCAAAGTTTTACAAAGATCATAAGAACCAAATAAGAATTCACATTTTTATCTTTTTAATGATGTATTTTCTACGTTTTCTCCCCCTTTTGGCAATATAGGCATCAAAATGGCATTTCTCCCCCATTTTATGTATGCATGAAATGCAACCTAAAGGAGCTTTGAAGATTATCCAATTGATCATAATTACAAGATATGATACCAAGCTTGTCAATTTCAGATTATGACTAAACTATGATATGTCCAAGAGCAAAATAGCTAGCTTAGTTTAGAATATTTCATTTTTAGCAAGATTTGACAAGAGCAAAACATAGCAATAGTTTCAAAACTAGAAGCAAAGCCACTCAAAAGATAAAATGAAAAACTTAGAGTTCAACCTACTCAACACTTTGAGGAATCTTGAAGTGCATAAAAGGTCCTTCGAGCTCATTTTTCAACCAATGCAAATTTTCCTTTAAGACTTTGAAAGACATAGCGGGTGCAAATTTTTGACATTATTTGTATTCTTTTCCCACTTATGTTTTTTATTTGCATTGTTTTTAAAGCAATTGACTCAAGCCACATTCGACCATCTAAGAACTCTTAAGAGGATGGTCTTGGTCATACACAATGCATTCCAAGTTGATCCCAAGTGCAATGGGAAGCTTCCTTATGAATGTAAGGTGTTAAGTATAATGCGCACAAAGAGAGTCATTTCTGCTTAATTTTCATTTTTAGCACATTGATCCATGAGCAAATGAAGGACTCTATGTATGGATCAAACAAGTTTCACCCAAGTTTCTATAGGGACTCTAGAGATATCCAAAATTTCATGAATCATGGCAAATACATCTAGAGAAGAAACTTAGCAAGTAAAAGCATCATGTTTCATCAAGTTTTCATTCAAAACTTTCAATTTTTAAATTTTAACAAGCTTAACATGATAAATGAACTTGGACATATCTAATCTAGTGATTTTCTTCAAATGATGTAGCATGGTGTATTGCAAGAAGATTAAATCATTTGCATAATAGACAAAACTCATAAAACAGAAAATGCAGACTATATGCAATGCATGAACATATTCCCCAACTCCCCCTCAACAAGTGAATCAATTTAAGCACAAATCTGGTTAAAATGAGTTATTAGCAGAATTAGGTGTAAGGAAAACCCAAATGAACTCAATGGAAACCAGAAATACAGAATGAGGAGAAGAAGTCTAGAAAACTGCAAACTGGATGGCTATAGAGCATAGAAAAGATAGAAGAGACTCTCTACGGCTTAGACTCGCTCTCATCTTCCCCAATAACTGACATAGGGAAGCTGACTTTAGATCCTAAACTAGAGAGTGCACATAGACTCTGTCTACACAAGAGGCCCAACACCTGCTAGACTTATAAGACTGTGAGGGAACTCAACCTAGAGAGAAGAGAGAACAGCTAATTGTGCATGATAGCAACCTATAGCATAAGATGAGAGGTCCATGCAAAGCATGGTAGAAGTCTAAGTGAAGTGAACTCAAATCCGAAAAATAAGCCCATAATCATCCAGAAAAAGCAAAAGAAGGGAAATGCTAGAAGAAAACATATAATACATAGTATACAAAATAGCTCCCCTTCACAACAGGCCGTAAGGGCACACGACCTCAAGCTCACTCCTCAGGGCAACAAACCTGGAGCTATCCAAAGGCTTGGTATAGATATCGGCTATCTGGAGGTCACTCTCTACAAACTGAAGCGCGATATCACCATTCTCCACATGGCCTCTAAGGAAGTGATATCTAATATTAATGTGCTTGGTCCGAGAATGCTGCACTGGGTTCTTAGCAATGCAAATAGCAGAAGTGTTATCATAAAAAAGTAGCACACTCTCTATCTCTAACCCAAAGTCCCGCAAGGTCGATCTCATCCAGAGAACCTGACTACAGCAACTGGCTGCAGCAACATACTCGGCCTCAGCGGTGGATTGTGCAACTCCGAACTGCTTCCTAGATGACCAAGAAATAAGAGATTTGGCAACGAATTGGCAAGTGCCAGAAGTGTTCTTCCTATCTATCCTACAGCCAGCAAAGTCTGCATCTATAAAGGATCTAAGGGATAGACAAGAAGAAGAAGAGTACCAAATACCATAATCAATGATAGCACGAAGATACATGAAGATATGCTTCATCGCTTGGTGGTAAGAGACGCGAGGAGAAGCCTAAAATCGAGCGCACAGACACACAGCAAAATATATGTCTGGCCTCAAGGCAGTGAGGTGGAGCCGATCATGCTTCGAAACTCCTTTTGATCAGCAGGCTCGCCATCCTCATCAGGCTCGAGGATAGCAATGGTGGCCATAGGAGTCATCACTAGTTTCCCGTCAGACATGTCAAAGTGCCTCAGGAGATCCCGAGTGTACTTGCCTTGATGCAAGAAGGTGCCCTCCCAAGTCTGCTTGATTTGGAAGCCAAGGAAGTAGCTCAACTCACCCATCATACTCATATCAAAATCTGTGCTCATCATGTCAGAAAACTGAGACACAAGAGAATGAGATGGGCCACCGAAAAAGATATCGTCCACATAAATCTGGACGAGAAGAAGGTGGGACTCAAGTTGTCTGATGAACAAAGTATTGTCTACTATGCCCATCTTGAAGCCATGGCTGAGAAGATAAGACTTGAGCCTCTCATACCATGCTCTGGGGGTCTGCTTGAGTGCATACAAAGCTTTGGAAAGCTTGTATACATGACTCGAAAATTTGGGGTTCTCGAATCCTGGAGATTGCTTGACATAAACCTCTTCCTCAATATAGCCATTGAGGAATGCACTCTTGACATCCATTTGATAAAGATTGAAGCCCTTGAATGCAGAGAATGCAAACATAATCCTAATAGCCTCTAGTCTAGCTACAGAGACAAAATCCTCCTCACAGTCAAGACCTTCAACCTGAGAGAACCTTTGTGCAACTAGTCTAGCCTTGTTTCTAATGACAACCCCATCGTCACTTTGCTTATTCTTGAACACCCACTTGGTCCCAATGACATTATGACCAGATGGGGGCTCGACAAGCTTCCATACCTTGTTCCTCTTGAAGTTCTCAAGTTCCTCATGCATAGCATTAATCCATGACTCATTGGATAATGCTTGAGAAACATCATTTGGTTCAAAGGAGCCAACAAAGGTAGAGTGGAGGCAGAAATTGGACAAACCCAATTTTGAGCGAGTGACCCGCTCAAATAGATCGCCAATGATCTCATCAGGTGGATGAGAACGCTGAATATGATGGGGAGGTCCAGAAGCAGAAGTGGCCTCTACCTGATGCACAGAAGAGGTAGGATTAGAGCCACTAGCTGTATGAGAGTCAGAAGGCAAGGACTGGTCTCCCTAAGGTGCAGAAATGGATACAGGAGCCACCTTAGGTGTACAGGGAAGTGGATCAGGTAGAACACCAGCATCTCCATCATCCTCATCCTCTACAAAGATGGTCTCGGACGTGGAAGAAGAGCTTGAAATGTCAGGTCTAACTCCTGGGCTAGCCTCATCAAAGGTCACCTCGCAGGTCTCTATGAACCTATGCGCATCACAACTCCAGACCCTATAGCTACGAGAAGAAGTCGAATAACCTAGAAAATACCATCAGAAGAACGAGACTCAAAATTATCCAGGTTACCAGACATCAAAATGAAACACTTGCAACCAAACACATGAAAATGATAAACACTAGGCTTTCGCCCATACCTCAACTCGTAAGAAGTGCGGTGCAAATGTGCTCTTAAGAATACACGATTAGAAACATGGAAAACAATAGCTATAGCCTCAGCCCAAAACTTTCTAGAAGTGTTGTACTCGCCTAGCATCGTCCTGGACATCTCTACTAGGGTCTTGTTCTTCCTTTCTACTACGTCATTGTTAGTGTTATGCCCTTGAGGCAATCATTTAGATGATTGTAACATGACTATGTTTATGAATAATAATATGATTATTGGTCCAATGAATGTATATCATTGTATTGGTCAACAAGTATGTGACTTGATTATGAAGCTCTTTACTTAATGATGTAATTCGATAAATATCTCTGATCGGATATCATCGTATAGGACTACGATGAATAGATCAGCACATGTAGTGATCGATGTTCATGCTTCATAGATCATGGGATATGGAGATATCATCTCTACATTGTGGACCATGTTGAAGAACATGGGTTAGATAGACCCGCATGGGACAACTGCGAGAATGTTTCATTCTTATGTGTCATCGATGTATCTCATACCTAGAAGATGTATGATCCTTAGACACGAGATTGTCATATTCCCTACATGTGTAATAGTTTTCCTTGGGGCTATCAAACACTACTTCCTAACCGGATAGTTATAAAGGTAGCTTTCATGTTTACTATGAAGCGTGCGAGAGGAAGTGGCGATCAAGATGGAATTTGCCACTCCAATGAAACGGAGATATATGACAAGGTCACTCGTGTGATATGATTAAGAAAGTGCATGGCCATGCCGTGATTGAGAGTCAATCACAACTTATTAATATATCACGGATACGAGAGATGGATTGAATCATCAAAGGATGACATGCTTCTGCCTTGAGATCAATCTTCATATACTTGGCAAAGGGATTATTACATGAGTTCTTTTGATAGGTTACATTCGATTTGATCACAGTATGTTTGGGAGTTGGCATACTTTGCAAGAAGCCGCTACCAACTATTGGATTGAAAAGGAGTTTTTCGAATCCATGTCCAAGCGTATGTGAACTGCGCAGGTCACACACTTAATGGGTGGGGCGCATTAATTTGGATTGGATCCGTAATTAATGAACCTCGTGGGCTTAGCATCTTTGGTGGGCCCTGGTTTGGGTTTCATCTCGTGGCTATATAAGGAGGGAGGAGGAGGCGCGAGTGTGCTTTCCACGGTTTAGGTTTGATTCACTTGAAACCCTAGCCTCCTCCTCTCGCTGCCCTGCCGGCGACTAGGTGCTTGCACACGGCGCCGCGGCGTTCCATCTCTGGGCGTGTGGACTACTGCGGTGGCGCTGCTGCGGCTGCGGCGTGGGAGGGCGATCCACGGCGGGCGAGGCGATCCACTACATCGGCCTTAGCATCTGCGGCGAGGGCGAACCACTACATCGGCGCGCGAAGGATTCGCAGCTGCGGCGTCTAGTGGTAATCTTATCTATGATCCCCTTCTTGCGAGTAGCTTTACGGTTGCGCGGTAGTTTTTTTTGTGCTAGTGTAGCATACCGCGTTTCCCTCGATGGTATCGAGCCATCTCGTATAGTTTTGTGATCTGGATGTTGCACATATGATGTGTGAGGTTAGTAGATTGGATCTATTACATGTTCGGCCAGTTCATGTGATGAATTGGTGGCGGCCATCGATGAGATCGATCGATTTAGGGTTTGAGAAAGTGCAAACCGACTCAATCTTGATTTGGGTGAGTCCGTTCATGATGCGACGTTACCCTTACCGGTCGGGTTACCGCCATCGGGGTTTCAAAGCGTATCCATATGGGACCAAGCCAATCGGATCGAGTTGGATTGGGTCAATCTGGTTGATCCATGGTAGCGCAAGCCTCGGACCCGCCACGACCGGCCGGTAGGACCGCCTCGGTAGCGCCCCTTGGACCCGCGGGCGCTGCCTCGGACCGGTCGTAGGGTTGCTTTTGTTTAACTCGTTTTGCGAGGAATTATGTGAAATAGTATGGCCTATGTGTATGTGATGCATGTAATTTCCACATGGCTGCGTCGTGTGTTAAGCCATAAGGCTATTTAAATTGTATAACGACACTGCGTGTCGACTTGTGATGCTTAAAACCCTCATGTAAAATTCATTATCAAAAGTTGTAAGGAGTTGCATCCATAATGATGAAGGCGATGGCTAGGTGAACAAATCAAGCAAGGTGGCTAGGTGAACAACCAAGCATGATGATGGAGATCTTAATGCTAAGAGCCATGCTATTTCACGACTTATTTTGATTTTACGTGGATGTGTGTTTTATCCTTGCTATTTTCTTTATGCTCATTGCATGTGATGCTATGTTCATAGTAATCTTTGTTCATCCTTATAGTTAAAAATCTTAAATCAAATTGTCCATCCAATTGTTGCACCTATCAAGAATTTAGATCGTTATTGATATGACTGCCAAAGTAGTATATCAATGGCTATCTCAATAGATGATAGGGATGTGTTGGACACATCACGCATAACAATGGCGATTTAAACGAGCTATCAAAGCGGTTTTGGGCTTGAGGACATAAGTGGTTGGGATTTGATTTGATAATGAAGGAACCTATACAAGACAATTGGTGTCTAGGAAAACACACATGAGGCAGGTTTCTTAATTGGCACCGAATACGGAAGTGCTCCCTCCTCATGTGAGCCCTTGGGGCGAGTTGACTGGCCATGAGTCAAGTTGATGGAGGCATTCATTACTTGTTTTCATACTCAACAAACAAGAGTTACATATGATGTAATTAGCAAAGGTGTTGCTTACCTATGTCATTAAATTTCTAGCGATGATGCCAAAGCTCACTAGTGTTTAATGAATATGGATCTTGAATACTCACTATGTGTCTATAAAAGGACATAAAATAGGAGTGTCTTTAATTAAAAGTTTAATAAAAGTTTTACATAAACATAGTGCTTAGAATCTTTGCATATTTTTGTTGTAGTTCAATGGCACCTTCTCCTACTCCTGCTACACTGGTTTTGCTTTGAGATCGGTTTGGAAAGGAAAAACTGAATGGAACTAATTTTGTTGATTGGTATCGCAACTTTGAGAATTGTTCTCAAGCATGAAAAGAAGGACTATGTTCTAGAGAATCCAATTCTGATGAACCGTAGAAAATCTTTCTCAATTTGAGGTTGAATATGAAAAGCATGTTAATGTACAGAGAGTCATTGTCTCATGCTAGTCACAATGGACTCTGAGCTCCAAAAGCAATATGAGGACCAGGATGCTTACAATATGATTGTGGGCTTGAAGGGCATGTTTGGGAATCAAGCAAGAGCTGAGAGGTATGGTATCTCAAAGCTTTTATTTGCTTGTAAGTTTGGTGAAAGCGATCAGGTCGATCCTCATGTGATCAAGATGATTGGTTACATTGGGAGATTGGAAAAACTTGAGTTTCCCTTAGCCTCGGTTTGGCCACGATGTTATTCTCCGGTCTACGCCTCGAGCTTTGAGCCATTCATTATGAATTTTCATATGAATAGCATGGAGAAGAGCCTAACAGAGCTACATGGGATGCTCAAGGCTGCGGAGAAAGCATTAAGAAAAACCCAATCATGTGATGATGGTTGAAAAACAAGCGCTTTCAAAAGAGAAAGGCTAAAGGTGGGGCAGCGGAAAGAGCAAGGGCAAGGGCAAGGGCAAGGCTCAAGATGAGATCGTGAGCCTCAAAACTAAGCTTGAAGCTTAAAGTTGGCCCTCAACACGATACCCAATGCTTCTATTGCAAGAAATCGGGGCATTGGAAGCGGGCTGCGAAAAGTACAGCGGATAAGAAGAATGGAAATGTGGTTTCCACTTGGTATTAATGTTATAGAAATTAATCTTGCTACTTCTTCACTCAGCTCATGGGTATATGATACAGGTTCGGTTGCTCACATTTGCAATTCGTTGCGGTGATAAAGTAGAGACTTGGCAAAAGGAGAAGTGGATCTTGGCGTGGGGAATAAAGCAAGAGTTCTTTGGTCTTGCCGTTGGTACATACCCATTGCATTTGCCTTCAAGATTAGTTTTAGAACTCAATAATTGTTATTTTGTTCCATCTTTGAGTAGAAACATTATTTCATCTTCTTGTTTGGAACATGAAGGTTATGATTTCAGAATAAAGAACTTTGTTTGTTCAATATTTTTGAATGATATGTATTATGGTCGTTGCCCCATGGTGGATGGGTTATGCGTCCTTGAACTCGAAGAAAAACATGTCTATAATATTAATGTAAAAAGGCACCGGCCTAATGATTTGAACCCTACCTTTTTGTGGCATTGTCGCTTAGGTCATATAAATGAGAAGCGCATGAAGAAGCTCCATGGTGATGGACTTCTAACCTCATTTGATTTTGAATCATTTGAAACATGTGAATCTTGTTTACTTGGCAAGATGACAAAAGCCCCTTTCACAGGTTTTAGTGAGAGAGCAAGTGAATTATTGGCCCTAGTACATACGGATGTATGTGGACCAATGAGCTCATTGCTAGGGGTGGGTTTGATGCTTTGTAACTTTTACCGATGACTTGGTAGATATGGATATATCTATTTAATGAGGCATAAATCTGAAACTTTTGAAAGGTTCAAAGAGTTTCAGAACGAAGTACAAAATCAACTTGGCAAAACAATAAAACACTTACGATCCGATCGTGGTGGCGAATACTTGAGCCAAGAGTTTGGTGATCATTTAAAGCAATGTGGAATCGTTCCGCAACTTACTCCGCCAGGAACGCCTCAATGGAATGGTGTGTCGAGCAGCGTAACGGACTTTATTAGATATGGTTCGGTCAATGATCGATAAGCAGATCTGCCATTATCCTTTTGGGGTTTCGCTCTAGAGGCAATTGCGTTCACTTTGAATAGGGTCCCATCAAAATCCGTTGAGAAGGCGCCATATGAGATATGGGTGGAGAAGACCCATGTTGTCATTTCTCAAGATATGGGGATGTGAGGCATATGTAAAACGTTTACAATCGGATAAACTCGCACCTAAATCGAAAAAATGCTTTTTGTGGGGTATCCTAAAGAAACAAAAGGATATTACTTTTACAAAGAAAGCGAGAACAAAGTTTTTGTTGCTCGAAATGGTGTCTTTTGGAGAAAGAGTTTCTTTCAAAAGAAATCAGTAGGAGTGATGTGTATCTTGATGAAGTTCGAGAATCACATGAATATGTTCAAGCTACCTCTGAACCTTCACAAGATGTACAAAGTGTTGTACAACTTTGTGGAAGAGACTCCACCCCACGTAGGTCGGGAGGCCACGTCATGTACCTATTAGATATGGGAATGACATATTATTGTTGGACAATGATGAGCCCACGACTTATGAAGAAGCAATGATGGACCCAAACTCGAAAAATGGCTTGAAGCCATGAGATCCGAAATTCAATCCATGCATGACAATCAAGTTTGGAACTTGGTGATTCACTGATGGTGTAAAACCATTGAGTGCAAATGGATTTTCAAGAAAAGATAGACGTAGATGGAAATGTTCAGATCTATAAGGCACGGTTGGTGGCAAAGGGTTTCAAACAAGTTCAAGGAGTTGACTATGATGAAACTTTCTCACCGGTAGCCATGCTCAAATCTGTCCGGATCATTTTAGCTATTCTTGCATATTTTGATTATGAAATATGGCGGATGGATGTCAAAACAGCCTTCCTTAATGGGAATCTTTAGAGGATGTATACATGATACAACACAAGGCTTTGTTGATCCTAAATATGCTAAAAGGGTATGCAAGCTTCAAAGATCCATTTATGGGTTAAAGCAAGCATCTAGGAGTTGGAACATTCGTTTTGATGAAGTAGTCAAAGGTTTTGACTTTATCAAAAATGAAGAAGAGCCTTGTGTTTACAAGAAGGCTAGTGGGAGCGCACTTGTATTTACGATTTTGTATGTGGATGACATATTATTAATCGGGAATGACATTCCTATGCTTGAAGATGTTAAGACTTCATTGAAAAGGAGTTTCTCAATGAAGGACTTGGGAGAAGCATGCTATATCTTGGGCATAAAAATCTATAGAGATAGATCAAAAGGTTAATTGGATTAAGTCGAAGCGTACATTGACAAGATATTGAAAAGGTTCAATATGCATGAATCCAAGAGAGGTTTCATGCCAATGTCACATGGCATCGATCTCTGCAAGAATCGGTGTCCTTCGACATCGATGGCGAGACAGGATGAGCAAGATTCCATATGCTTCACTATTGGGTCTATTATGTATGCCATGATCATACGCCCGGATGTCTCATATGCTCTAAGTGTCACTAGCGGATACCAAGCGGATCTGGTGATGGTCATTGGATAGCCGTAAAAATATCTGAAGTACTTGAGAAGAACTAAGGGTATGTTCCTTGTTTTTGGAGGTGAGGAAGATCTGGTTGCAAAGGGTTACACCGATGCAAGCTTCCAAGCCGACAAAGATGATTTTCGATCGCAATCCGGGTTTGTGTTTACACTTAATGGAGGAAGCGATGGTGGAAGAGTTCCAAGCAAAACACGGTGGCGACTCTCTGACGAAGCGGAGTACATTGCGGCCGGAGGCCGCAAAGGAGGCTGTGTGGATTAAGAAGTTTATCACGAGCTTGGTGTGGTCGCTAGTGTCTCTAGTCAATGGACATCTATTGTGATAATAGTGGTGCCATTGCACAAGCAAAAGAGCCTAGATCACATCAAAGTCTAAACACAATCTCCGTCGCTTTCACCTTATTCGCGAGATTGTGGATAGAGGTGACGTCGAGAATATGCAAAGTACATCACGGAAGCCAATGTGGCGATCCGTTGACAAAGCCACGCCACGACCTAAGCATGAGGCGCACACAAGGTCTATTGGTATTAGATACTTAATTGATTGACTCAAGTGCAAGTGGGAGATTGTTAGTGTTATGCCCTTGAGGTAATCATTTAGATGATTGTAACATGACTATGTTTATGAATAATAATATGATTATTGGTCCAATGAATGTATATCATTGTATTGATCAACAAGTATGTGACTTGATTATGAAGCTCTTTACTTAATGATGTAATTCGATAAATATCTACGATCGGATATCATCGTATAGGACTACGATGAATAGATCGGCACATGTAGTGATCGATGATCATGCTTCATAGATCATGGGATATGGAGATATCATCTCTACATTGTGGACCATGTTGAAGAACATGGGTTAGATAGACCCGCTATGGGACAACTGCGAGAATGTTTCATTCTTATGTGTCATCGAGTGTATCTCATACCTAGAAGATGTATGATCCTTAGACACGAGATTGTCATATTCCCTACATGTGTAATAGTTTTCCTTGGGGCTATCAAACACTACTTCCTAACGGATAGTTATAAAGGTAGCTTTCATGTTTACTATGAAGCGTGCGAGAGGAAGTGGCGATCAAGATGGAATTTGCCACTCCAATGAAACGGAGATATATGACAAGGCCACTCGTGTGATATGATTAAGAAAGTGCATGGCCATGCCGTGATTGAGAGTCAATCACAACTTATTAATATATCACGGATCGAGAGATGGATTGAATCATCAAAGGATGACATGCTTCTGCCTTGAGATCAATCTTCATATACTTGGCAAAGGATTATTACATGAGTTCTTTTGATAGGTTACATTGATTTGATCACGGTATGTTTGGGAGTTGGCATACTTTGCAAGAAGCCACTACCAACTATTGGATTGAAAAGGAGTTTTGAATCCATGTCCAAGCGTATGTGAACTGCGGTCACACACTTAATGGGTGGGGCGCATTAATTTGGATTGGATCCGTAATTAATGAACCTCGTGGGCTTAGCATCTTTGGTGGGCCTGGTTTAGGGTTTCATCTCGTGGCTATATAAGGAGGAGGAGGAGGCGCGAGTGTGCTTTCCACGGTTTAGGTTTGATTCACTTGAAACCCTAGCCTCCTCCTCTCGCGCCCGCCGGCGACTAGGTGCTTGCACACGGCGCGCAGCGTTCCATCTATGGGCGTGTGGACTCTGCGGTGGCGCTGCTGCGGCTGCGGCATGGGAGGGCGATCCACGGCGAGCGAGGGCGATCCACTACATCGGCGCAACGCGGCTGCGGCGGGGACGAACCACTACATCGGCGAAGGATTCCGCAGCTGCGCGTCTAGTGGTAATCTTATCTATGATCCCCTTCTTGCGGTAGCTTTACGGTTCTTGCGCGTAGTTTTTTTGTGCTAGTGTAGCATACGCGTTTCCCTCGATCATTTCTTTGAGGGCGTAGGGAGAGGACAACTGATGCTCTAAACCAAACTCCACACAGAAATTCCCAAAATAGGAGTTCTTGAACTCTGTGCTATTGTCACTGCGTATAGCTCGTAAGGCACCAAGGAGCTCAAAAGACAACCTATAAACTAAAACCCTGAAATGGGTAAAAGACTCATCCTTCGAGGCCATGAAAAACACCCAAGAGTACCTCGAAAAATCATCAACAATGACAAGAACATACCACTTCCGACCCACTGACTGCACTCTATCGGGAACAACAGTGTCCATATGTAAAAGCTATCCTGGTGCATCAGTCATCACAACAGTGACTGGGGGATGAGAATCAGCACCATCTTGCCATGTCGGCAAGGAGAGCAAACTAAATCTTTGATCATCTTGTGTTTGGGCAAACCATGAATGAGGTCGTGGCTGCTAACTCTGGTCAAATGATCAAAGCCTATATGACCAAGTCTCCTATGCCAGAAGGAGAGATCAAAGCCTATATGACCAAGTCTCCTATGCCAAGTCTCCTATGTCGGCAACGGAGAGAGTATCTAGAAGAAGCAGAGAAATCAGCACGAAAAACTCTCCCATATCTAGAAATCCCGCAAACTAACCCTCCTAAAGAATCGAGGATTCTACAGGCACTAGTCTCGAAGCTTACCTTGAAAGAGTCATCGATAAGGTGAGAAACAGAAAGCAACTTATACTATAGCTTACTTACTAAGGCAACATCCTTAAGAATGAAATTCTGATAAAGGCAAATGGTACCCTTAGCAATGACTCTACCTGATGAAGCATCCCCGAAAGTGATCAACTCATCACCGGGGGCTCGGACTATGGAAGAGAACCAATGAGAGTCTCTGATCATATGACGAGAACAGCCAGATTCGACAATCCAAACCTCTCCCTTCCCCATCCGACGAACCTGATCAAGTCATAGAAGAAAGAAATGACTCAGTACTGGGATAAAAGTGAAGACCTAGGAACCCAATACTGAATCACACGACGCTTCAAGGTACCAGCCAAAGAAGAAGAGTTGACTCTAGTGTCTCTCTTACATTCAACCCTTACGAGATCAGAACTAGCAACAGTAGAAGATCTAGGAGATGAAATTGGGTTGGCCCGCCGTGGTGCAAAGGCCGGACCATCGCAGTTAGGCTGCGTAAATCTCCTATCTACCGCGATAGGAAAAAAGAGGAATATCAAGAGGACGACGGAAAGACTGACCACGGACAGCTCCAGGACTAAAACTCGACTGAATAGCCTGAAAATCAATACCTGGATGCTGCCCAAAAACATGCGACTCTCTAACCAGTCTAGAAGTAGTGTGTGCTTTAGGAGCCCTCAGAGTCTGGGATGACCCTGAATAGCCCTAAGAGCTACAACACACTCATGCCTTGTGATCTTGGCACGCCTAAAGCAGAAAGGTACTCACCCTGGGAGCTATCACGATCTCACCACTCTTGGATGCGCCCTAGCATGCTCCAGGTAGTCAAATCCTAGACCCTGATTGAAACGACTAATCTTGGATTGGTCTAGAATGAGATTGAGCTTCTTCTTGCCTCCAACAAACTTCTCGAGAGTGCTCATGAAGAACAGGGAAGAGAAGAGGAAGAAGAACCACAAATAGAAGAACTAACAACACGTGCATTTTTCTCCCACAGCACGACTGCCTCAATCTTGAGAGCCTCAGAAGAAACGCAAGGGGAATTTCTAATCCTAATGGTCTGGGCCTCAAACTTCTTCCTAAGTTCGACTTGGATTTTATATATACTAAACTAGCAATCAGAGGGGGGTGAATGATTGCGTGGAAGCTAAAACCAAATTTTTGATCTACTAAAAATTCACCCCAATTCAGACTCAAATAATTGCTTTCGTATTCAACAAAACAGAGTTAGAAGCATTCGGCAAATCACTAATTCCCTGAGATCCAACCGTCGGATTGACCTGACATTTGAACTATAGCAACCAGATTCCAATAAAAATCTAATAAAAAAAGAATCAGATCGATCGAACCAACGGATCAAAAGTTATTAACCTCACAAGCTTGCCGTGACAGATTATGACGAGAACTGATCAAACCCTAATTTCGTGATTAATCACAATCTACAAAAGATTAACCAACGAAACTTTGAGAGACACTAAGTTGATGCCCTAGGAAGGTTTTGGATGGATCAACTTAAGATTAAACTCGTTGAATCAAGAGAGACAATGAATCAATCTGTAAGAACAAAATAAGGCAATCAAAACGAAGGTACTGTAGCAAACCTCCTGTGAGCGATTACCACGCCAAATCTTGTAGCATCTCGTTCTTGTAGGCGCGAGAAAGATCTATGTCCATGCGTTAGGCTCGTGAGAAAACCTGATTTTTATTTCTTACGGCTAGTGCAGTTCTGATTACTCCAAACAAAAGAGTACAAACCCTAATACCTTGCTCTCTCATCTAAACAGGAGACATCCCTCTCCTATTTATATTGAGCAGCGGTTCGTATGCATATCCACATTATACACGCCCAATACATGCAAAGCGCCCCAAGCGATTACAAGCGCGCGCGTCGGCCCTGCGCACTCACGTGACTAACCAGCCTTCATGTGCACCGTTCTCTAGCCCGAACGTCCCGCATGACATCCTTGACCACTAGGACCTCAATTCCTCCCTGAACCTAGTCCCGAACCTTAGTTCCTCCGTGAACCTAGTTCCGGTCCCGTCATCGACCACGTTCACCCTCAAGCAACACCTGCACATGAATAAACAAGAAACAATTCCGAGCACAAGTCCACGACTTGACTCAACATCAGTCTATGCAACCACTCACACGAACGCATTGCATTAAGCAAAACTATTACCGTGCTATCACAAGCATATCAAGTAAACATCTAAAACAGCACATGCCGAAACACCACACATGCCATGAGCACAACCACTTTGCAATGCCAATTTCATTACTAAGCCAATTTTTCAGCACATGATTTCACATTCTCCCTCAGCACGACTGCCTCAATCTTGAGGGCCTCACAAGAAACGCAAGTAGAATTTCTAATCCTAATGGTCCGGGCCTCAAACTTCTTCCTAAATTCGACTTGGATTTTATCCAAGTCCCCCTCAATCTCAGCACATCGCAAGCAACTTTCTTGTGACTTCGCTAGTATGTTCTTAGCAAGATTAGCACACTTGACATTTAAGGATTCATTGTCAAGTTTTAGTTGCCTACAACTCCCACATGAGCTGACTGAGTCCTTAGAAGCATGCATTTCAAGTTAATCATTTCTAGAAGAAAGCTTCCTAAGGTGATCGCTCACGTCATTAAGTTTAGCAAGCAATTTAGGGCAATTTTGACATGAGGGAGTAGAATGAGCATGAAGAAAACTAGCCTCAACAGAAATAGCATCAGCAGAACTAGTGCGAGCATTCTTCAACCTAAGACCTTTAAGTTCAAAAAGCACACTATCAAGTATAGTCCTTAGGTTCTCTAACTCCTCAAGCAAGGCATCACACAAAGAACAGTCATCAGTGACTCGGGAGGGAGAAGATCTAAGAGAAGCTAACTCCCGAGTCAAGATACCTACTTCCGTCTCCAGCTCCATACAGCTAGCTCTAGCTCTAGCATGAAATTTTCCTAATTTGCAGAAAGCTTCATTGAGTTGATCATAGGAGGGTACCTCGTCCGAGTCGCTATAGAGTTCGGAGTCGCTGATGTCGTTGGCGTCTGCCATGAAGCACATACCGGTGCAGTTGTCTCCACCTTTTTCTCTTGCAGTTCATCCTCGCCCTCATCGCTCCATGTCTCTGTGTTAGAGAGGTTGATGTCATCAAGTGCGGCAAGGATGCGGTGGAAGAGCTTCTTGTTCTTGGAGAAGTTGCGGTACTTCTTCTCACGCATCGGCTCGCGAACTGGAGGCTTCTTGTTGTGGTTCTTGTCAATGTAGTCATTCTTTGCTGAACCGCCGGTATCATTCTTGGCCTTCTCCAATTTGGGGTAATTCGCCCGAATGTGGTTGGGGCCACCACATTCGAAGCAGGTGATCATGCCACCTCTCTTCCTCTCTCTCATCCTCTTGTATGCATAAGAGAATTTGCGAGCTAAAAGAGCAAGCTCATTTTTCTTGAAATTTTTCCAGTTGGTCATCGCTTAGCTCGCAAAGGGTGAAGAGGGAAAAACCAACAGAAGAATTAGAAGACGAAGATCCAATGGGATCAGTGACCAAAGCCATTGACTGAGATTTCATCTTGAGGTGGGAATAAAGCCCATCAAGAGTCAGAGTCAGAGTCGACAAGTCGATGGTGTTCTAGCTTGATGGTGGTCACCTTCATCTCTCAAACTCTAAGATCGAGTGCAGTCAAGAAATGGCGAGCATTATCCGAGCCACAGTATATGAAACCAACTGCTTAGAGATCACTCAAAATCTTAGTAAAGCGACTGAAACACTCATCAAGACTCTCACCAGTGTGTTGTTCGAACTTGTTGTAATCACGCTTGAATTGGTCCTGTCTCACGGTCTGTTAGTGTTATGCCCTTGAGGCAATCATTTAGATGATTGTAACATGACTATGTTTATGAATAATAAGATGATTATTGGTCCAATGCATGTATATCATTGAATTGATTAACAAGTATGTGACTTGCTTATTAAGCTCTTTACTTATTGATGTAATTCGATAAATATCTCTAATCGGATATCATCGTAAAGGACAACGATGAATAGATCAACACATGTAGTGATCGATGATCATGCTTCATAGATCATGGGATATGGAGATATCATCTATACATTGTGGACGCATGTTGAAGAACATGAGTTAGATAGACCCGCAATGGGACACTGCGAGAATGTTTCATTCTTATGTGTCATCAGTGTATCTCATACATAGTAGGTGTATGATCCTTAGACCTGAGATTGTCATATTCCCTACATGTGTAATAGTTTTCCTTGGGGCTATCAAACACTACTTCCTAACCGGATAGTTATAAAGGTAGCTTTCATGTTTACTATAAAGCGTGTAGAGGAAGTGAGCGATCAAGATGGAATTTGCTACTCAATGAAATGGAGATATATGATAAGGCGACTCGTGTGATATGATTAAGGAAGTGCATGGCCATGCCGTGATTGAGAGTCAATCACAACTTATTAATATATCACGGATCGAGAGATGGATTGAATCATCAAAGGATGACATGCTTCTCACCTTGAGTTCAATCTTCATATACTTGGCAAAGGGATTATTACATGAGTACTTTTGATAGGTTACATCGATTTGATCATAGTATGTTCGGAGTTGGCATACTTTGCAAGGAGCCGCTACCAACTATTGGATTGAAAAGGAGTTTTCCGAATCCATGTCCAAACGTACGTGAACCTGCAGGGTCACACACTTAATGGGCTGGGACGCATTAATTTGGATTGGATCTATAATTAATGGACCTCGTGAGATTAGCATGCTGATGGGCCCTGGTTTAGGGTTTCATCTTGTGGCTATATAAGGAGGGGAGGAGGGTGGGTGCAAGGTGTGCTTTCCCACGGTTTAGAAGTGATTCACCCGAAACCCTAGCCTCCTCCTCTCGCTGCCCTTGCCGAGCGACCTGGTGCTTGCACACCGACGCACGGCGTTCCATCCCTGGACGTGTGGACTACTGCGGTGACGCTGCTGCGACTGCGGCGTGGGAGGATGATCCACGGCGAGGTGTCGGAACCCGCAAAAAGGATACGGACCCCAACTGTGTTTACCTGTACCAGTCCCTGTATCAATATCTAGTACACACAGATCATAACAGTATGGACCATGACCATGCGATAAACAAAAATTGAATTCAGAGTACTGACTGACATGGCCCATTATTACAAAAGTTGGACCCGTGGGTCATATGGCAGCGGAAACATTAAACTGGCAAATAAACTTGACGAAGCAAAGTCCAAAACACCACAGGCAAAGACTGGAGAAAACGCGATCCTAGACGTCTGGATAGTCCTCTTCAAATCCTTCATCACAGATGTCGAACGGTGGGATGCAAGCTCTTGGATATCTATCTCTAATCTCCTGATCTGCTTTATGGAATAAGCAGCCCCGCAATGAAAAGCGGGGGTGAGTATGCAACATACTCAACAAGTCCGGAAAAAAATGCAGTATGTAGTTTAATTCAAGGGAGGGAATTGGTTAATTTGCCAAAAGCCAATTTTTAAGTTTTTATCCCAGAATTTTGAAGAGCAGTTTTCAAAGCTATTTTCTTTTAAGAAATAAGAGGTTCAAACTTTTCAGGACACGGCTCCAACCGTGGGAAAAACAAAACATAAACCAACTCACAGCATTTGCCATGGTTTTATTTTAAGAATATTTTTCCACAGCACCAACCGTGGTTTTCCTTTGAAATGTTTTCCTCGTGGCTCCAACCACGGACTTTTATCAAATCAAAACATTCGCGGCTCCAACCGTCTTCATTTTATAAAAAACTGATTTTGAAACCAAATAGGGAAAATCTACCATGTGACAATGCCCTCTATCCACCCTTGACCGTGGGTACGGCTATTCGAATAGTTTGTTTACCCTGCAGAGTTTGCACGCTTTACCCGTGAGAGATATTTCACTATATTTGGTCATACACTTCCTTTGGTATATAACCCTAAGTGAAAATCACAAGGCCATTTCTCTAGCTACATCTTCACTAAGTCACTCCCGCTGAGGTTTCACCGCCAAATGGCTACAACTATAATGGAAGCCCCCTCTTGCGCCTGTAGGACTCCTGTGGCTCCAACCACGCCTACTCCACCGTCTGGCATGCCTTAATTAAGTTTTCACTAGTTACTCGGCCAGGCCGTCCGTCTGGGAACCCGCATGACCTTTGTTATACATTGTTTGACAATCACAAGGGACCGGTCCTTAGGGTGACTAGGGTGGTACATACTCAAACCCGAGTCTCGTGCATTCTGCACCCGCCTTGCAACCTTCCACCCTATTCAATATTTAAAATACCAAATTTTTTCTTTTATTTTACCAAACGGCGGCACTAACTGCCCTTTTAAATAATATTTTCACTCAATCATTTAGAATTTCAAGTAACAAGCCTTCAATTAAACATACAAATAGTATTTAGCATAACTAAGCACTACTATTATACTAAACAAGGTGTCAAGCCTTTTATAATATAATTAATCATTCTAGGGCAGCCAAAGAACAGATGGATTAATATGTAGCAAACATACATATTAACAAGGTATTTAACTACAATCTATCATAATATAATATTTTTTTAATCAACATAGCATGCAAGTTTGTAAATCTACAAAGCATTTCAAAACGTGGATCAACATGCTTCAAGGAGACTTGCCTTCATTAACGAAGTCTTTTGCATTGATACGGAGGTCTTCTCCTCAAATCGGCGACGACAATAGCTTCTTCGACTAAGCGCAAAACGGTGCACAAAATGAATAAAATAAAATAAATAAAATTATAATTATAATAAAAATACTGGAAGGTAGAGGATGAATTTAGATAGATTTATCAATTTGAATCACTCTATTTGGAGTTATGACAGAGGAGAAACAATTGTTTGAATTCAAAATTTGACCTTTCGCCGGGCTTAGAGAAGAAATGATTGCTGACAGAGCTCTGGTATGAATTTTCAAAATATTATTTTACACGACGTAGAGGATACCGATAGGAAGCTCCAGTAAAAATTTGAGGACAAATGGAGGTCGGGAGCAGCCGGGAGAGCTCACCGAAAGTTCGCAGGAGTTCGGAAAGAATGGTTTGTACAGGGAGATCTGGTGGATGGATTGGAACAACTCGAAGTCGAGGATATGAGGAATGAGAAGGGGAACTTGGGGGTCAATTTATAGGACAATCGGACCAGCGGATCGTCGGAAAACTTCATGGAGTTATCGCCAGAGCGATGGCAAGATCGCGAAATTTGAAGAAGTCAAACAATTTGAATAAATGCGGTCGGATTGCTTGGTCTATATGGAGCGACGTGTCCACTGTAGCTTGCGGGCGGGAAGAGAAACGGATCGGATGAACAGTAACCGAAATTATTAATTTCGAAAATAATTAATTTTCCACTGAAAATTCGGATTAAATTCGGAAAAATAGCAACTAAATCATAATAAATTTGGGAATTTTTGTAGATAACTGTTTCAGAAATAAAGAACTAATAAATATTTTTGGATAATATTATATTGTTATTTTTCTTACAGCAATTAATATAGTGCTAAAAATTAAATAGTTTTGGGGAAAATAGAAAAATGGTTCTAACAATTCTGGGAAAAATCTCAAAAATACTTTAGAATATTTGTAACCTAATAAAATTAGATTCAGAATTTTTAGAGAATTTTGGAATTGCATTTGAATTTTTAATTTCAGGATGAAATGGAATTTCCGGACGCGAATGGAATAAATTCCATTTTTGGATGGAAAGGAATGCCAGGTTAACTAAAATTCCAAAGAAAACCCAAATCCTTGAATTAATTGATTTAAATTAATTTTTAACAAAAGAACCAAGAATGGGATGTTACACGAGGCGAGGACGATCCACTCCATCGATGCAACGACTGCGGCGAGGACGATCCACTACATCGACGCGCGAAGGATTCCGCAACTGCGCGTCTAGTGGTAATCTAATCTGTGATCCCCTTCTTGCGAGTAGCTTTCTGGTTATACGGTAGATTTTTTTGTGCTAGTGTAGCATACCGCGTTCCTCTTCACGGTCTTGATTTGGATAGTGCCCTCATGTAAGCATCGAGGGTCACTCAAATCTAGTGAGCAGAACGAAGGTGAGAAATCCTATCATACTCACTGTGTCTAAGACCCTGTATGAGGATGTTCCTTGCCTTAGCGTTCGCCTCAACATCAGCCATATTGCCGACCGTGACGTTTTCATCAATAGGAACCTCATACGGGAGTTTAACTTTCTACCAAATCAGGAAGCCTTAAGCAGTGATGTATGACTCCATCTGCGATTTTCAAAATGAAAAATCAACACCAGAAAAAATAGGAGGCTTGGTGGAATACTTGCCCATCACCATGGCTCTTGAGACTCGTCAAGATCTATGAAAGAGCAAAACTGGCTCTGATACCAATTGAAGGACCGAGATGGCGAACAGAGGAGCGGTGAATGATCGTAACTTAAAAACTTTCCCCAAAAATAATCGAACCAAGCCCACGAAGAAAATACACAAAAAGAGTCGATTAAAATGAGCCAATTATGCTGTCTAGCCGGTGCTACCACAGGAGGGCCGGTAGCACCGGGCTCAAGAACAGTTTGAAAAATCAGCACGACCTAAAACAAATTTCGATGAATCTTTTGATCGGCTGAATAAAAACTCATGAAACTTAGTAGATAAGATCCTTGGGATGTCAGGAACTTATTCCAACCTTCAATTGCAAGGATTGACGTCAAAGTTCTGACCTTTTTTCCAGGAAGGAATAGCACACCAAGTTTGGAGCAAATCGAAAGAACTTGATTCAAGACTTGCTCGTGGGGTTTTAATGATCAAGATGATCTTGAATAGCCTTCCACATGTCCCAGCAAGCAAAAGAACAAGTTGAGACTTGAAGAAATGCAATTTACAAGATCATTCACTCAAGAACGCAAAATCCGGTTTCTTGCAAGAAACCGCATGGATTGCCTAGATGATTGGGATATGATCTAAGAAGAGATTCATCCAACAATCAATATCCTCGGCACAAGAATTGTAAGCGTGTAGAAGGAGGGGAGGCAAATCCAAATTGCGTAAATACAAATTGCAAGAAAGTAGATGCGGAATTTAAATGCGTAGAGTAAATGCATAAGGGAAATTGAACATAGATAAAAAACATTTTCATTTCTAGGAGAGGTTTACAAAGCCTCAGAACAAGTGGGCAAAGCTTAAAAAAACACAAAATCCTCAAAACCTTCAAGAGGAGGAAGGCCACCCCTCCCCCTCTATTTATACTACTCTTGGGGCATCTACCATCCTTAGATGAGTTTATAAACCCTAGAGCACTCCATCAAGGGCTAGGATTGTCCCACTCACACAGCCATGCAAGGGCTAACCCAAAACCCACACACATAACGGGTTTTCTTGCACGGTTTTCAAAGCACACTACCTAGACCCGCTATCCTATCAACTAGACCGTGATCCGACAGCCCTCATTGATTTCAGAAGCGTCTAGCTAGGATCTCATCCATTCCTTTTCTTCTTGGCTTGCACCGAATCCGTCTTCGATCATCTTCCCATGATCCTCGACCGTTTGGACCTCCGACGCTCCTCGCCTAGTCCCGGTCATCCTCTGCCTCACCATGATCAAAACCCGACGTCTTGCAGCCATCAAAACAAGGAAACACATCACATAGCGTTGCCCACAAAGATATGCAAGAGATTCATCAAAGTCCACAAATCAAAATTCAACTTTGTTCATCTTGGCGATTACTCTGACCCTCGGTCGGTAGCACCACCCATAATGGACGGTGCTCCGCCCGAGCCGATGCCTTACCTACCTGAACCGAAAACACCTCCTTTAGAATTTTCGCACCGCTCCCACGGCCAGTGCTACCACTCGCCCGGTAGCACCGCCCGGCAAAATCCCCTAAATACACCCTCTCTGGAAATATCACACCGGCCATTTGGTCCGGTGCTACCGCTCGCCCGGTAGCACCGGGAAAACAGAGAAGACTCAAATTGCTTCAAATTTCAATTTTAATTGAAATCAAACTCAAACCAAAACATACCAAGCTCAAGTTTAGTCAAAATACTCATCACAAACCTGGGTGGACCTCCACATGGTCCTTCATGCTCACCATGATCAAAACCCGACGTCCTGCAACCATCAAAAACAAGTAAATACCTCACATAGCATTGCCCACAAAGATATGCAAGAGATTCAAAGTCCACAAATCGAAATTCAACTTTGTTCATACTGGCAGGTGCTACCGCCCTCAGGTCGGTAGCACTACCTATAGTGGACCGGTGCTACAGCTCGCCAGGTATCACCGGGCTACCATGGCTGGTAGCACCGCCTAACAAAATCCTTTAAAATTACCCTCTCTGGAAATATCACACTAGCCATTTGGTCTGGTGCTACCGCCCGCCCGGTAGCACCGGGAAAATAAAGAAGACTCAAATTGCTTCGAATTTCAATTCCAATTCAAATCAAACTCAAACCAAAGCATACCAAGCACTAGTTTAGTCAATATACTCATCACAAACCTGGGTAGACCTCCACATGGTCCTTCATGCTCACTGTTTATTTGTTCACGAATTTGATTGTTCCAGTTGTTGTTCGAGTATGTCCAGTAGCAATATTTACTTGAATATATTTTTGTATGAACATTTGTTCAATTATATTTAGTACCAATATTTGTTGAGGTATGTGTAGTTGCAAAATTTGTTAAATTATGTCGAGTAGCAATATTTTTTGAAGTATGTGTAGTAGCAATATTTGATCAATTATATTTAGTAGCGATATTTGTACGTATGCTTACTTTTATTATGTTCCATTAGCAGATGACAAGCCGTGTTGACATGGTGTGAGACCACGGTGAGAAGTTGGGTGCTGGATTTTGATGCAAGTACTGTCTCAAAGAGAAGAAAAGAGGCGGTCTGACTCGATTGAAGCAGCACTTGGCAGGACGTGGTACGAGTGTCCACCATTGTAGTAAAGTTCCTGCGGACATTCGCGAATACTTTCAGCGTGAGCTAGACATGACGATGGATAAGAAGAAGGACAACAGAGAGGAGAGGCTTAGGAAAGGAGCAGCTAGAGATTCCCCGCTGAGGCAAAGTGTATACTCAGAGTATACGGGTGATGTTGATGAGGAGGATCAACTTGAGCATGTCATGGCTGCCTCCAGGGCGGAGGCAGAATTGAGAAGCCGGACAGGTGGCAGGTACGAGCACCATGGTGGTAATGGCTCCTCCATGAGGGCTGGAGGAGAACGCGGCGGTCTATTGTCGTAGATGTTGCGGAGTTCCTCGCAACGAGATGGACCACCGTTGGTGGGGGATTACAATGCCGGTACAGATCGTGGCCCTGTATAACCAAGGATTAACACCCATAAGTGGACACAGAAAGGGAAGAGTGCAAAGCAGGCCATTGGCTCGGTGTGGGCTAAACTCTTTCACACTACTGGTATCACGGGGCAGAAAGCAGATAGTCCATACTTTATTTAACACCATGAGGGAAACACAAAAATACGTTAAGTGAGATTTAAAATATTCGTTCCGTTGTACGCCGATTCATAGCTAACATTTATATTTCATTTGTAGGCGAGGGTGTCCTGTCCCCGAGTGGCCTAGATATAGTGGAAAATATTTAGATGCCAATGAAGTAGATATTAAGGAGTGCTTCGCAAAGTTCATGCAGTAATGGCGTACGTACGGCGTAACAATCATGTGTGATTCTTGGACTGGGCCGACACGCATGAGTATAATTAACTTCATGATTTACTCCAATAACACCATGTTCTTCCACAAGTCCGTCGATGCCACCAGCGTATCGCAAGATGCCTCGTACCTGCGCAAGTTACTTGGTTTCGTTTGTACTCTTGTGCAATTTAATTAACGTACACATGACGTAATAGTTGTACTTAGTTTTGTTTGATCACGCAGGAAATATATTTAGTGGTCAATGAGGTGGGTCCGACAAATGTAGTGCAGATTGTTATGGATAATGGTGCCAACTATAAGAAGGCGTGCAAGCTTATCGCATGGCAGCACCGCAACATTGTGTGACAGCCTTGTGTGGCCTACACTATTAATTTGATGCTGAAAGAGATTGGAGAGTTCCCTGATCACACCTCGGTCATTGAGAGTGCAAGAAAAATCTCTCGATGGATATACAATCATTCCAAGATTCATGTTATGACGAAGAAGTATATTGAAGGCGAGTTGGTCAAGTGGAATGCAACTCGTTTCAGCACTAACTATATGTTCTTAGACCGTTTCTTTCAGCACAAGGACATGTTCATGCAATAGATGGTTGCCGAAGAATTTGTAAGCTCTCGCTTTGTTGATAACACCGAGGGGAGGTACGTTTATGACTGCCTCTCGATCTTGGATTGGTGGGACAATCTTCGATCTGTTGTCAAGTTGGTGGAACCGTTGTATGCTTTCCTGCGATTAGCCGATCAGGATAGGGTGCCTACATTAAGCGAGACGATCCTACGGTACACCATAGTGCGACAGGAGTACGATAGTTTGTTCTACGAGTCTCCAGCAACAAAGGACATGTATATGAACGTGGTAGACCGAAGAATGGATGACTTAACGCGTCACACTTATATGAATACCGGTAATACATTCTTCCCTGCAACACAGTATATTGTAGTTGCACATATATACATACTTGTACTGATATGCTTCGTTTCACTTCATGCAGTTGTCTCCTTACACCCCTGGACTATCTACGCTTACGGCACAAACAACAGCTTCTTGACAAATCTCCAGGATGGCTTTGAAGCGCTTGCTGATGATACTGAAAGCGCCGCACAAGCTCTTTATGATGCCGATATTTTTAGAAAGAAGGCTAGATCGTTCTCAATAGCTCTAGCTGCAAGGATGGCACAAGATAGCAAAACACCCACTGGTATTTTTCTTACACCGTCTTAAATATAATGGTACTCTTGTTGGTACTTAATATTTTATTCGTTAATTTGCAGCACATTGGTGGGATGTGTTCGGATCGAAAATACCCATCCTTCAGTTGTTTGTTGTACGTCTCATGCCGCAATGCGTATCTTCTAGCGGATGTGAGCTCAATTGGAATACATTTGCATTCATCCACACAAAAATCCGCAACCGCCTATCATACAAGAAGCTACGTAAGCTGGTGTACATCAACTGAAAGGTATTATAATGTAAATGGTGTTGACATGTGAATGGTAATGAAATTGCGAATGATATTGCTATGTGATTATGTAAATGGCTATTTTTGCATTTGTGTGATTGATATGTGAGTAGTATTGCAATGAAAGATTATTTGTTCACATATTATTTGCTAAATATCTAATTAACAACTTTCAATTGTCTAAAATATAGTAAAGGTAATGTCGAAAATTTTTCATATTTAGAAGAGATCATACCGGAATTCTTTTCGTGTTTTTACGTACCTTTTTTATATATTTATTACATTTTTCCTAATTTTTTTAGCCTTCATTGGATTTTTACAAATTTTACAACATTTTTTTTACATTTTTTCCTATTTTTTACATTTTTCCTATTTCTCCAACCTGACTTGGTTTCTAGCGGTTTTCAACCAAAAATGAGCGGTTTTCGCTCGCTAATTTGACTAGATTTCAAAATAATTTGAATTTTCATACCGTTTGATTTTTCGTGATTTTTAAACGATTTTTCGCGGTTTTCAAAACCGCCGGATCACGAAAACCAACTCCAAAACGAAAATGTGAACCTTGGTGGTACCGCATTTAAAAAATCACAGAGCTCAGTGCTATTCTATACCACATTTCCTCCCCCACCCTCATCCATCCCCAATCTCTCCTATCCTACCTGTTCGCGCCTCTACTCCCACCATCTGCCTCGCGCCTCCTCTATCCTCCGATCCGCCTCATGTTGCGGCCCTCACGACGAGATCCACGTCCTCCCCTTAAAAACCATAGTTTCTCAGTAAAACAAAAAAAAACAATTAATAGTTTAAAATATTGTAAAAAGGATTTGAGCCTGCAACCTTAAGATCAAATCTACAGGTGCTAATCATCTCACCCGTACGACTGTACGAGCTATTGTAAAGGCAACTTGGATGTTTTTATTTTATTATACGCGTCCACATTGTAGCAATCTGTTCTACAGTACACAGAAATCAAAACCGTGGTAGACACAGGACCAATGACTTGAGTAGGCATATACCAAATATTGTAGTAAAGAGCTAACCACAACTGCAGTACACATAAACTAAAATTGCATTAGACAGGGTTCACAAAACCGCAAAAAATCGTTCGATTTTCGCGGTTTTCGACTTTACCTCGGCTCGAGATCTAAAACCGTTCGATAAACCAATCTAATTTAAAAAAAATCAAAAAATTTGAAACAATTTATTTTTTGAAAACCGCTCGAAAAACCATTTTTCAGGAACATTCAATTGGTCGGCTGGTTTTTCGCGAAAAACCGTGGTAAACCGCAAAAACCGAGCGGACCGAACGGTTTTCGATTTTTCCGAATTTTTTTTCAAATTTTTTGATTTCTTAACCCTTTGGTTTCTGACGGTTTTCAAGCGATTTTTACGGTTCTCACGGTTTCTGTTTTTGCGGTTTTTCACGGTTTTGGTTTTGTGAACTCTGCTATTAGACATAGGGCGAATGACTACAGTAGACATAAATCAAAATTTACAGTAGACGCATAATCAAACTGCAATACACTGCCGTAGACACGGGATAATAATTACAGTCTGAGTGCGAAGGGAGAGTCAGAGAGAGAGATTGGTTTACTTCAAACTTTAAAGGGTGACATCTCTAAATCTGATTTTCGATCCATTTGCTCTATTGTGTGTTTTTTTTAAAAGTAGCTTAACAATATGAGATCTACGCCAAATATATTTTAGCGATGTAAACATTGATTTACTGCATAACAAATACAATTGTATAGTACATTAGTTGGAGCACTATTGCACCATCTGAGCACGGAAAAGGTGGATGGATAGAGGCGTGGGAGTGTAGCAAATTCAACGGAGGGGGTTGCCCGAGGTGAGTAGTGCTGGGTAGTGGTGGCCAAACGGGCCGGCATGCGGCACGGTACTATCGCCCGGTCCGGGCACGGCACGGCCCAACATCCCGTACCGTGCTTGTGCCAGGGGTGCAGCAAGGCGGGCCGGCACGGCACGGCACGGCCCGTTTAAAAAAATAGTCGTTTTATAGCCGTTGCAAATTTAAAAAATTTAAAAAAAATTCGAAAACATTCAAAAAAATCATGAATTTTTTCCTATAAATAGGTGGCTGCCCCCTCCCTATTTTCACACCAGCAATCTTGCATTCTCTTCTACTCATTCTCTTGTGGAAATTCTTTTGCTCGTAGTGGTAATTTGGCAAAATTATAAATAGTTTTGTCAAAAATTCGAAAATCCGAAAATCGGCTTTCGGCTTCTGTCAAGAAATCAAGGTGATAATTGTGATTTATTTTTTCATTTTGTTAGTATTTTAAATCATATTTTAGTATTAATTGGGTCATTATTTCTTGTAGTTTGCTACTTTGCTTTATGGAGCCCGGGGATTTTTCGTCATTCCCAGCTTCTGATTTCGGTATTTCACCCGAGGAGCTTTATGCATCATATGCCAAAGAAGCTGCAAGAGCTATGCCATCCTCAGGCTCTACAAGTACTACTGCGTCGGCAAGCACCGGGGCAAAAAGAACAAGACGCAGTACATCGGGAGTCTAGGAAGATTTCGACCATATTTTTGAGACATCAAACGACCTCCAGATCAGTTATGCTGTTTGTAAATATTGCAAGCATAAATTAACTGCGAAATCTTCAGGTGGAACGGGGCACTTGAAGAGGCATGCTGAGAGCTGTAGAAAAAAAGCGGGGATGGCTTCGAGACAGATGTCGACTTTTGTGGTCGGCAATGAATTTATGGGGCAGGCGCTAGATCTAAAACTCGAAGGTCACACAAGACAAAGGTTTAAAAAGGTTCAGGCCCTCAACGGAGGAGGTAATACCCTAGTCCTGTGTGCTGGGATTATTTGGATCTCTTGGATCTAAGATTGCTCATCTCCCTGTTGTTGCCCGCCCTCTCCCTTATATAATGGGAGTGGTGCGGTTTACAGAGTCCCGATCGATTAAGGGATTCCGATCGATTATTGGATTCTAATCGGTTACAGAATAGAGTTTACATCTTCATCTTATCCTGCTAACAACTCGGATTACAATCATATCTCTTATATCTAAATATTTGTTCAACTGTCTCTAGGATATATCCCCTTGCGCACGGCAGCAAGGTTTGGAGCGGAGCTTATCCTCTAGGCCTTTCACTCGGCCTTGTCTCTCCCTTAGGCACTTATGGACCGGTTATGAAGACACCTGGGTTCTTATATTTCACAGTAGCCCCCGAGTGATTCATGATCCGATTGCTATATCTTTATCTGGGTCTCAACTTTAGATCAATGTTCTCAGCTTCCAGCATAAACTTCTGACTGGTTTCTTCTTTGACTTGAATGCTTCTCCTTGCAGCAAGGGGATTATGAAGGACTCGAATATACACCCCGATTTTTGTTCCAACTGATTATAATTTCCTGTCAGATAGGTTTATTATGGGTAGCTTCGTGGATCTGATCCATATCTCATATGAAGATTAGATATTTCTTCCCGCTCGAGGCGAAACCTTAATATGCTTCCTCTTCAAGGATCAATACCGGACAATCTTCGAAGTTGTTTTGACTTCCTGTGCCAATTCATTTTTCGAAAACCTCTTCGACTTCTGAAACTATCTTAACTCCAAGTCTCCTCGGCTTTTGATGTCATTACATCTTCGCATTTACTTCAACCTTACCGTATTAGCTATAAAAGGCGAACCAGTGCTTTTAGAATTTATTCTCTCACGTTTAGTCCTCTATTTTCCTGCACCAAGCTCCACCTTCTTCCTGAGGGATTTTATGGACAGCCGGGATCCAGAACTTGCCGAGGAGTGGGCGCTATTCGACCTCTCCATGGCCGAATGGGCTGAAGAAAAAGGCTGTTGCCCTCGATCACGCCACCATTGGCGCTTCCTCGAGATTTTCCCGCCTTTCATAGGGCTAAGGAAGCTCGTGGAGCGCTTGTCGTGTCTTGCCATGGAGAAGTATAATACTCCTGTAAATGTAAAAGAGTCTTTTCCCAGGCATAGTGCCTGGGGAATTTATATAATAAAGAAATACCTTTCGAGTGATATCTATGACTGTCGTTAGACATATCTTAGACCCAACTTGGGGTATATCAAAGCTTGCAGGGCTCTTTGGTCGGGTGATATCCATATCCGACTGTCGCAGGATATATCTTAGGTCCAACTTCGGACATATTAAGATTTGTGCGGCTCTTGACCGAGTGATACCTATATCCGATTGCTGTAGGATATAACTCTGGTCGGACTTGGGGCATATCATATTCATGTGGCTCTTGGCTGAGTGATACCTATATTCGACTACTGTAGGATATAGCTTAGGCTCGACTTGGAGCGTATCATATTTACATGGCTCTTGGCCGAGTGATACCCATATCCGACGGCTGTAGGATATAGCTTAGGCTCGACTTGGAGCGTATCATATTCACGTGGCTCTTGGCCGAGTGATACCCATATCCGACTGCTATAGGATATAGCTTAGGCTCGACTTGGAACGTATCAGGATTTTCTTGGCTCATGGCCGAGTGATACCTATATCCAACTGGTGTAGGATATAGCTTAGGCTCAACTTGGAGCGTATCAAGATTTTCTTGGCTTATGGCCGAGTGATACCTATATCCGACTGGTGTAGGATATAGCTCTGGTTCGTCTTGGGACATATCAAGGTTTATCTGAACGGTATCCGTACTCGTTTATTACGATGCACAGCTTATCGACCCATCTTGGGGCATACCATTGGAACCGTGCCTTATCAGGCTCAACCCGTGATATATGATTCCGCCATGCGGTAACCAACTAGCGACCCAACGTGGGGTATATCATAAGAAGGTATTTTTAATCCAAACTGGAGGATACCCATGTTTCGCTTAGTTAGATAAGTGGCTAAACATCCCATCGTGGGGAGCAACGTGTCCCAAATATGACTTGGTCAAACCATTACTGCTTTCGTATGTCAGGACACCGAGCTAGCGAATCATTACGAAGCATAGAGCAGGGTTAGGTATTCTGCAATCTTTTTCCCACTGACTCAGCGAAAACCTGATTTTCCCTCCTTTTAATACTAAACCCTGTATTGATCGATGGTTCATTTTTTCCACCGCACACTCCTGCCCCTTCTGCTTCCCTATCTCTCCGACTTCTCCGCAGTTAGGGTTAACTGTTGTTGTGCTCGCATTTTTGCGCTGTCGTTGATCTTTCATCTGAAAATGTCTTCTCATTCTTCCAAAGACACCTCCTCGCTGCCTTTGCCCCAAGATTGGACCACCTCGACAACGACAGAAGAGCAGTTGAAGTCCATGACGGATGACGGGGTTCTTCCAGCCCTAACTTTAATTTCCACACGATCGGCCGTAGGTGAATCCATCCCTACCCCTCGTTCTGAAGAAATTGTGGTTTTCCAATCTTTCTTCCAACGCGGGCTGGGCCTTCTAGCCTGTGCTTTTCTCCGCGGTCTTCTCTTTTTCTATGGTATTGAATTAGTGAACTTGAATCCCAATTCTATCCTGCAAATCTCCATCTTCGTTCACCTCTGCGAGGTATTCTTGGGCATCCGCCCTCATTTCAATCTCTTTCGCCACTTTTACCTTTTGAAGCCTATCCCTCAAAAAGCGACCCCAAGGTAATTGGGGGAGCCGGATTTCAATTGCGAGAAGTATTAAAGAAAACCTACTTTGTCATTCCCTTCAAATCTTCAAATAAAGGTTAGCACCAGGAATGGTTCTATCGTGCCAATCCTGATCCTGCTCTCCCTTCTTTTGTCGGGCGCCGGCCTAAGGTGTCCCTTTCTTGGACATCTATTCCCAATGCTAGCGATATGGATCAGGTGCAGGATCTCTTGGTGCTGATTGATAAATTAAAGGAAGACGGTCTCACGGGAGTTGGTCTGGCCATCTATTTTGTCCCTCGCCGGATACAACCTCTAAAGGAGCGAGTCCATCTGGGATATGAATTTGAAGGAAGGGTTGATCCGACCCGAGAACTGCCCGAAACAGTGTCGAAGGAGCAGGTATATGCTCGGGTAGGCGACTTTTTCATCCCAAGCGTAGAGATGTCCACCGCCAGATGCCCAAAGTCCTTTATTGCATCAAACCCTCCTCCTGAGGTAAGAAAGTTCAGTTGATAGACTTCCACATTCGTCTCTGAATGACTTTTAACAATTTTAATACTCCTTTCTAGGATCGATTGGCTTTCTTTAGTGACGCGCCTCTCCCAGAAATGCATGTACACAAGAGCGCACACTGGAAGCGACCTGCAAGCTCCCAAGCCGGAGACCCGACCTCCAAGAAGGGGAAGAAAACAATTATCAAGGACCCTTCAAAGCCTCGGCGCCCGACTGGTGGTCCCAAAATCCAAGAACCGCCAGCACAAGCCCCGGTGCCTTCAGTTCCCCTTCCACATAAGCCCGTGGTACAACTGAGTCCAACTCCGAGTGACTCGAGCATTCGGGAAGAGCCCATGGTTTCATATCATAGCGACCCGACTGGTCCCTCCGGAAGTGGTTCTGCCACTCGAAAGAAACCCCCGATGAGGATAAAGAAGTCCGACAGGTTGGATGTCCCATTGACTCTTATTCGACGCGTTTTGCCGGCTTATTCACCGATAATCGATCGTTCTTCTTATTTGAATCCTTCTTATGATATTCCCATCGAGACACCATCTGGGGGCCCTGAGGGAACTGAATCCTAGGACGTACCTGACCTGGTTGAGGAGGCCCCACAATTTGCCTCGCCTGGAGACATAGGGGCACCCTCCGAACCACAGCCGCCTTCATCGACACCCCGTGCTTCAGCATCGGGTCCCGCTGCTCGAGATCCCGTGTCCCGTCCATCCCCCGAGGTAGAAGAGATCCTCCGAGATCAGGCCGACTCTTGCTCGCCCCCAACTCATAATGCAAACTGCGTGGGTTGATGAGGAAGACGGCTTGAAGTCCCTCGATGACTCGGCGGAGGAGAAAGAAAGGAATGACTTTTATAGTCACGCCGCCGCTTGTGCTCGCCTGGCCCGAGTAATATTTTCACTACTCTTGTCACCTTCTTTCTTGTGCCAATTAGCATGTTGTCACCTTTCCCTGTGATGGTTATAGAAATTGGGAGAACGCTCTGCGAAAAAGTCCGAATACCTCCAAAAGATGCTCCTAGAGGTCAGGACGCGCTAGGAATATCTGGCTGACTTGGAGCAGATCAAAGCTAGACATGCGGTGATCGCAAGATCTTGATCAAGTCCGAGCCTTGCGAGAAGAAAGAAAATCACGTGGCGGAGAAGCTAGATGTTGTTGGCTCCCTTCGAGGTAGATATTTTCGGGACCATCCCGTGCTCTCGTTCAATCGTCTGGTCTTTTGATTTCCTTATCTCCATGTCAGTTCGGGGTTCTACTATTGTAAAGCTCCAAGAGCAACTTAAGGCCTCGGAGGCCTCCAACTTGAAATCGGAGAAGGAGTTAGAAGGTATGCTCAGCAGCTTGGCCCTCCCTTGCCTTCGTTGTCTTCTAGGTATTTCTTAATAATCTGTTTTGCTTGCAGACTACAAGTTCAAGGCAGCGGCGATCGCGCTTATAACGAGAAAGTCGAGGCCCTTGAAACATCTTGTGCTAAGCTTCGCGAGGCCTCTGAGCCATTGTTGAGGTTGCTTCATCCCAGAGGCGAGAGGTCGCTCAATAGGGACTACGTTATCTCCCAACTAGAGGAAGCCCCCAAGGAGCATAAGAGACTCTTGAAGGAAACGGTGACCAACGGTGCTAGCCATGCTCTGGCGATCACCAAGTCGCTTTATCCCCGAGTGGATCTTGAAGCCATTATAGATGGCTATGCCTACAATGTGGATGAAGACCGGGCCACCGAACTCTGGGAGGAAGTTAAGGATGCTTCTTGGTATCATGAAACTTTGGACACAATGAACAAATATTTGAAAGTGTTTCTTTCACCTTGTATTTTTTCTTTAAATATGCTTCTATGCTCAATGAGGCCATCCGAGTAGTTTTGACATCTTAAATATCATGTTCGACTAGTTCAGCCTGCAGGCTCTGGGGCATAGTTCATGACTCATGTCTCAGTCTCTTAAAATTCGTAGGAGCGAAGCACTCAGACGCATAATTTTTGAAATGATTATACGAGAACAACTTTAAGAGTGAACATTCATTCATAAAGAAGCAATTTAATTATAAAGTTTAAGTGAAAAAGCAGCGTAGGCATTCTATGTTCGGTGTTGTTGACAATTGTCTTGTCTTCACGCTTGAGCTTATCGCCCGGGGCGTATCACCTCGCCGATGATGTAAGGGCCCTCCCGGCTTGGGGAGAGGTTATGCTCGCATTTACGATTCTTTCTAAGGACGGATCTCCTTTGGAGAATGTGCGGCTCCTTACATTGCGGCCGTGATAGCGGCGTAAGCCACGAAGGTACTTTGCCGATCGAATTGTTGCAACGTCCTGGCTTCTTCCGGTCGGTCGAGGTCTTCTAGCGGCTTTCTTCGGCGACCTCCTCATAGCTCTAAACCGCGAGGATCGAATTCTAACTTCGGTGGGGAGGACCGCCTCTGAGCCATACACCAGAAGAAAGGTGATTGCCGGTTGCTCTGCTGGGGTGGTTCGCAGCCCAGTCTGAAGGCAATTCTTTGACCCAAGAGTGGCGTATGGTTTGAGACGATCAAAAATCCTTGCCTTTAGGCCTTGTAGCACCATGTCGTTGGCTCGTTCGACCTGCCCAATACTTCGGGGCTGTGCTATTGATGCGAAGCAAATTTTTATGCCGAGTTCACTGCACCAGTCTTGAAATATGTCACCTCTGAATTGGGTGCCGTTATCCATGATGACTCAGTTTGGTACACAGAATCTAACCACGATTTCATGGAAGAATTCTTTGGCCTTTGCGGCTGTGATTGTGGCGACTGGCTTGGCCTCAATCCATTTGGTGAATTTATCGATGGCCACGAAGAGATGAGTATAACCACCTTGAGCCTTCTTCAAAGGTCCCACCATATCAAGCCCCCTGACCGCAAATGGCCAGGTGATTGGGATGGTCTGTAGTTCCTGTGCCGGTTTGTTCACCTGTTGTGCAAATAATTGACATCCTTCGCATGTCCGGACAATGTCTTCTGCATCAATGACAGCAGTCAGCCAGAAAAATCCCTGACGATAGGCTTTACCGACTAGGGTTGTTGACGCCGCGTGATTCCCTCAAATTCCCGAGTGGAATTCTTTGAGAAGATCTCTTCCTTCTTGTTCTGATATGCACCGTCGTAGTATACCAGAGGAGCTCTTGCGATAGAGTTCTTCCCTGATTACCACATAGCTCTTGCTTCGGCGTATTATTCGTTCGGCCTGCATGCGGTCTTTGGGTAGCTCATCCTTCGTCAAATAGTCGGATCGGAGCTGTCAATCGGGGTAATGATCGGGACTTACGCCTCTATGTTCTTCTCCATTGGGATGTTTGACTTTGGCGAGTGCTTATTGTGGGCTTATGAATTTCTTGACGAATACTCCCACGAGCGCGTGGTCGGCGGATCCCATTTTGCTAGCTCGTCGGCGCTTCATTGTCCCAGGAGCACATGAACAAGTTCCAAGCCGTCAAAGTTGCCTTCTAGCTTGCGTACCTCACGGCAATAGGCGCCATGTTGTCTTCGATGCGGGACCATTCTTTTGCACGATTGACCACGAGCATTGAATCTCCGCGAACCGTCAAACGTTGGATACCGAGTGATATGGCGATACGGAGCCCATGGATGAGTGCCTCGTACTCGGCGGCGTTGTTCGATGCGGGAAAAAGCATTTGAAGAACGTACCTCAACCGTTCTCTACTTGGTGATATGAGCACTATACCAGCCCCTGCGCCGCTGAGCATGAGGGAACCATCGAAGTACATCGTCCAATACTCGAGTTCCTTGACGACCGCTAGGTTTTGAAGTTCTATCCACTCGGTAGTAAAGTCGGCGAGCGCTTGAGACTTGATGGCTGTGCGAGGCTTGAATAGGATATCAAAAGCTTCAAGCTCGACTGTCCACTTTGGAATTCTCCCAGTGGCCTCCTGGTTGTGAAGTATATCTCCTATTGGGAAGGAAGTGACCACCGAAACAGTATGCTCTTGGAAGTAGTGCTTGAGTTTACGAGATGTAAGAAGTATGGCGTATCATAAATTGAGCAATTGTGGATACCGCACCTTAGATTCACTCAGGACCTCGCTGATGAAATAGACCGGGTGTTGGATCTTCTGCACGTGACCCGACTCCTCCTTTTCTACGATGATTGCAGTGCTGACTACGCGAGTCGTTGCCGCGATGTAAAGTAACAGAGGTTCCCCTGGCATCGGTGAAACCAAGACCGGGGGTGTCGTTAAGAAGGTCTTCAAATCTTCAAACGCTTACTGTGCCTCAGGCATCCACTGGAACTTGTCCTGCTTCTTGAGGAGTTTAAAGAATGGCATACCTCGCATACCCAGTCGGGAAATTAACCTGCTAATTGCGGCCATGCACCATGTAAGCTTCTGGACATCCTTTTGGCAAGTCGGCGGTTCCATATTTGATATGGCCTTGATCTTTTCTGGGTTGACCTCAATGCCTCGTTCGGATACGATAAACCAGAGCAATTTTACCGAAGATACTCCAAAAACACACTTCTCGGGATTAAGCTTCATGCTGAAAGTCCTTAGACTTTCAAATGTCTCGGTTAGGTCGGCGATAAGGTCCCTCCTCGCCTGAGTCTTTACCATGACATCGTCCACATATGCCTCCACATTGCGTCCGAGTTAGGTGTGAAAACACCGCTGTATTGCACGTTGATATGTTGCACGGCATTTTCAACCGAGCGACATCGTGGTATAGAAAAAGGCCCCAAAGGCGTGATGAATGAAGTCTTGATATGATCTTCGCCTTTGGCGAATCGAGTGGTACCACGAGTAAGCATCGAACTCGGGATCTACGCACCAGCGGTTGAATCAACCACGATCAATTCGAGGTAGCCCGAATGGATCCTTCTGACATGCCTTGTTGAGATCAGTATAGTCAACGCACATGAGCCAAGTTTTATTCTTCTTTTGATCTAGTACAGGGTTCGCCAACCAGTCGGGATGATACACTTCTTTGATAAAACACAGCTAATAGCTTGGTGATCTGCTTGCTTGATGGCGTTACGACGATCTGGAAGCGAATCGCGAGTCTTTGCTTGATTGGCTTTGCCTTTTCATCGGCGTGTAAAGAATGCTCGATCACCTCCTAGGAACACACGGCATGTCGGATGGTTTCGAGCAAAGATGTCCTTGTTAGCGGGAGGAAGGTGGCGAGCATGCCTTCCTATTTATCCTCGTGCCTATCCGATCAGTCGTTTTGGATGGGTCGGATGAGTCGGGAATAATTCTCTTGGTTCCTTCACCAGGTTTTATCCCTGACGTGGCTTGCTTCTTGGATGGGATGTCGCCTTCTTCCTGCAATGTGGCAGCCTCTGCTTGGATATTCTTCCCCTCGGCGGTTGCCTCCTGCAGCTCAGCAAGTTCATAGTTCTCTCGGTCGCATTCCAAAGATCGCTTGATGTCACTGTGAACCGTGATGACGCTTTTGGGTCCCGGCATCTTCATCACCAAATAGGTGTAATGTGGGACGGCCATGAACCGAGCCAGACCAGGCCTTCCCAAGATAGCGTGATACACTGTCTCGAAATCCGCTAGTTCGAAATTTATATACTCGGTCCGATAGTTGTTTTTGGTACTGAAAGTGACAGGCAAAGCAATCTGCCCGAGTGGAAACGAAGACGCCCCAGGGATCACCCCGTGGAACAGCTGTGAGCTCGGTCTTAGCTCGAAGCAGGGGACGTTCATGTAGTCAAAGGTTTTGGCAAACAAGACGTTGAGTCCGCTCCCTCCATCAACCAAGACTTTCTTGAGCTTTACATTGCGAATAACAGGGTCGAGCACTAGAGGATGCTTACCCGGATGTAGAACTCGGTTGGGGTGATCCGAGCGGTCGAAGGTGATCGGGACTTCAGACCACTTTAGATACTGGGGGGTTGCCGGTTCCACCGCATTGATCTCCCGAGTGGCAAGCTTTTGCTTCCGCTTGGACTCGTATCCGGTGGAACCCCCGTATATGTAGTTCAGCTCGTGCTCGGGTTCTTAATGTCGTCCTCGCGGGAGGTCTTTCTTATTGGCAGCCTCATCCTTCGCTGGAGCCGGTTGCTTGTTGCTTCCACGCGCAAAACGCTTCAGGGTAAAGCAGTCTTTAGTGGCGTGCTTTCCCGTAGGGTAGAAAGGACAGATCGTATCCATGACAGTATTGTAATCGGGCTCCTCCCTCCGTGTGGCTCAGGACCGGTTGCATTCTGCTACTGCAACTATCTCCTCGCCTTTCTGTTTTTTGTCTTTGTGTTTGGAGTACTCGGCCTTGTCGCCTTTGTTCTTCTGTTGTGGGCGATCTTCTTAACACTCGGCCAGGGCGTGGCCATGGCATAGCGGTCAGCCAATGCAAACATCTCCTTTACGGAGGCCGATGATTTCCTAGATATTTTCTTGATCAGATCAGGATCGCTGACCACTTTCTGAAAGGCTGCTACCACCATTGCATCAGATACATCCCTGATGGTGTTTTTCTTCTGCATGAAACGTCGGATGAAATCTCTCAGCGTTTCGTCTTTCTTCTAGTGAAGCTGATATATGTCCCATGGGGTGCCAGGCCTCTCATAGGTTCCCTGAAAGTTCGTGATAAATTGATCACAAAGATCGCTCCAGGAGTCCACCGAGTCCGCAGGAAGTCCTGTGAGCCATGATTGAGTTGAAGGGGTGAGATTGACTGGTAGATAATTTGCCATCACGTTTTGATTGCTCCTAGCCGCTTTAACCGCTAGGGCATAGACATGCAGCCAAGCTTCCGGATCTTGATCCCCGTCAAACTTAACGATGCCCTTGGGGTTGAAACCTTCGGGCCATACTACTCGGCGTAACCGAGAAGTAAACGCTCGGATTCCATCGATGGATCTGTCGTCATGATGAGAGGGAGTCCGGCATGGCGAGCCTCTGGCTTGCCGATTGTCATCAACGCGTCGGGGTGGAGTTCGGTGCGGCGATCCCATGACTCGGCGATCGTCGTTCTCATTCCAACCCCGGCGATGATGGTCTCTATGGTCGTTGCAGTCGTCGTACCGTTGATCACTTCGTCGATCGTGGCCGGTACCGAAACGTTCGTGGTCGTCGTAGCGTCAACGTCGTTCTTCCTCGTCCCGCTCTTGCCGCATGGCGGTGATGTTTGGCGGAGGTCGCGGTTGAGATTCCGGCGGGCTTCTCCGACTGGTTGTGTGGGGCGCCGACTGTCGATACTCCGACTGGTAGCAGTCTGATTGCTAGCGACGTGAGTAGTCGTGTGGGAGCATGAGTGCGCTTCTCCTACCGGCTTTTCCTAATTCTGCTGAATTGCTACAGCCGTTACCATGGTCTTGATCTGGGCCATGATCGGGGCCGTGTAGGGACCCGAATCCACTGATTCGAACCCACTGTGTTTACTGCACTATTCCCAGGATCAACGCTAGTGCACACAGCTTAACATTGGTACATATCACATCATACACAACGATAATAGAATAATGGTTCATTTATTGATATAGCTAAATGTATGATCTTATGACCAACTTACATTATTAAGCCACGCAGGGCAAGACTGAGAATATAAGCTAATAATTAAGCGTGGAAAGTAGAAGCGTAGATAGCTCATCGATTCACCACGAGCAACCGACAAGGCTCGGACCCTAATGACTCGTGTCTTCATGAACTTCATCTTCCAACACAGTGTAGATTCTTCAGCTGTTGATTATTGTTGTTTGGCAAGGGTGAGTACTTAAAGCACTCAACAAGTTGTGCATGAGAATGCGATTCTATTTATCTATATGTAAGGCTTATTCCAAAGGATAGGCTATCATGGCTATTTTGCAATAAGCGGCATTTATGAACAAATACGATGAATAGATTGTAAAGAATGTAAAACAAATAGCAATAATAAATAAATTCAGATTTCTCAAGTAAACCAAGTTTCCAATCCTAAATCAAGTTCCAATCTTCCATATGGCCATCCCGCCATCCCAACCAAGTTGTCCAATTTATTAATCTAACCCTTAGCAGTAATTCCGAGCATTGCTCAATACATGAAAGCACGGCTATCCGAATAGTTTCACACTCTGCGGAGGTTATGCACTTTACCCACGTGATACAACCAAACACCACAAAGGCGAAAGATTATAACAAAGCCTTTACAATGCTCTATCTTAATCCGATACTACCGCTAAGGTTTCAACATCAAGCGGTCTCATAAACTCACATCCGGGGCCCCCTCTTGCGCCATGTGAATTACACCGACAGGGAACTCACACCGACCACGATAGTACGAATTAAAGCGTTTGCAAATTACTCAGCTAAGTGGCCCATACGGACATGTGGTTGCATGATTGACTCGGTCAAAGGCTTGCAAGGTTAAGTCCTTAGTGTGATCAAGGCAAGACTTCCACATACCATCGCCCATCGGCCCACCTTGGCCTCCTCGCCTTGCCACTTGCCCCAATCTAAGTTATTATCACCCCGTTGATTACCAAGCACCACATGCCATCAACAATTCAAACATCGTTGCGTGACATGACTCGCCACAACAACTCAATCTCATCGTGTGATCCCACATGACACACAAGTTCATAATATTGTTCCATATTCCATTAATCAAGATTAATTATCAATGATTACGACACATGTGATGACGTGGCATGGCTAAGCAACTAATACGGTCTAACCTCCAATGTTGATTATATTCATTAACCAACTAAATTAAACCAATCTAGGGTGACAATGGATCATGGCATACAATGACAAGGTAGGGTATAGATCAATCTGGTATTTTAGCTAAACCCAATCTAATTTGAAACAGTTGTATATTTGAAATATATGCAATATTGTAAAACAAACATAGAAATTTTATAAACATGGGTTCAACATGATCAAAGCACAACTTGCCTTGGAATAGGTCCTGATCTGGATCTGAAGTTTGCTCTTGAGTTGCTTGATCTTCCTCCGAAGCGTCGCACAATTCAACGTCTACGCGTACCGAAAGAGAAAAGTAAATAAATACCAAAACAGAGAGCAATTAAACTCCAAAAATCAGTTAAAATTCACCAATAACTAGATCTCAATTTTACAAATTTTTAGAAACTGGAATCACTCAAATCCGAGTTACGATGCAAAAGATATAGCCTTTTGAAGTTTGAAATAAATACTGAAATTAGAAAATACGAAATTCGAAATTAACAGATTTATTTTTATACTGAAAAACTAATTTATGACGTCAGCGTGACGTCAGCCCTGGCCTGGAGCTCTCCGGTCGACCGTGCCCCGGTCCATGGATCGCGTCCACGACTTCCTCGGGTTCACGGTGGATCCGGTCCACACGAGCCACGGGCCAGCGACACGCGGGTCCGTCGAAGTGACTCGGCGCCACCGCGGCGCTTACGCCTTCGCCACGCGGCGCGACGCGGCTGCCACCTCGGACCAAAAAGCGTGGCGAGGCGACCACGCGTCACCAAGCATCTTGCCACGTCAAGCGGCGACGCGCATGGTCCTAGGGTCGTCGGCGGTGATCGGACCGGCTATCTACGGCATGCTCGCGACCGCCTACCTTCCGACGCGATCGGATCGGGAGTTGGGCACTCAAGCGGCGACGGCGACGACTTCTTCCTCGGCGGCGATGGCTCTTGGCGATCTCCTTTCTTGGCGTCGCTCTGGCGAAACAACCGCGCCACGAGGTTCTCCGATTGAAGCGGCGGATGAGGTTGGTCTCGAACCTTGAGGCGGATCAGCGGCGACGAAGCGACGATTCTTCGGCGTGGCGGCGCGGCAAACTTCCGCGAAATCACAACAAGCGGCGGCGCTCTCACGGGCTAAACTTAGGGTTTCGATTGCTTGAGGTAATGCGCGGCTCGTGCTCACCTTTTATAGCGCTAGGACCGCGGCCTTGCCCGATTGCTCGCGGATTCCTCGGCGGACACGGGCGAGTCCGCGCGGACACGCGAGGAAGATGACCGGATCGGCGACACGTGGCAAATCGAGCGGCAGCGATAAAGCAAGTCCTCAGCCGTGCGCGTGGCGCTCATCCCTCGATCCGGATCCAGCGGCTGGATAAACTTCTAGAAAAAGGGCGAGCAGGCCACGCCGCTCGGGCCGCTTCGCATGGAAAATGGGCCAAGCCCACCACTGTTCATCCGATTTTTAAAGGTTTTCTAATTAAAATAATCACGAAATTTATTTTATTTATTTTAGGCAATAAAATAATCGGGAAAAATCCAAGAAAAATCTCAAAAATACTTTGAGACATTATGGACTCAAATAAAATATTTTTGGCAAAACTTTATTTTAACTTTGCATAAATTTAAATAGATTTGAATAAAAGGCCATAAACTTGCAATAAGATTTAATTCCAATAAATCCAGAAAAATCCAATTAAATTCCAGAAAATCACAAATGCACTTTTAAACAATAAAAACTTAATTAAGCCAAATTTTGGGATGTTACAAACCTCCCCCCCTTAACAGAATCTCGACCCGAGATTCAGGGCTACTATAGAGTAGGTTCGGGAATTCTGACTTTAAATCTTCTTCTCGCTCCCAAGTGGCTTCACTCTCAGAATGATTGCTCCTCTGAACTCTGCAAAAGCGAATAGTCTTGTTTACGGTCTTGCGCTCCATAACATCCAAAATTACGATCGGTTGCTCTTTATAAGTCAAATCTTCTTGCGACTCTATCGCATCCAACGGGTTTGTTCTGTTGGCACTCTGAGACACTTCTTAAGGCTGCGACACATGGAATACATCATGCACTCCTGCCAAGGATCGAGGCAACTCTAATCGATAAGCTACCTCTCTCGGCGGCTCGGAATCTTGAGCGGACCCACATATCTTGGTGCAAGCTTCCCTTTAACGTGGAATCTCTTAACGCCCTTAAGAGGGTAACCACGAGATACACATGATCTTACGGTTCAAAACTCAAATCTCGACGACGGTTATCTGCGTAGCTTTTCATCTTGGTGTGCTATCTTCAACCTCTCTCGATCATTGCGACTTGACTTTGGCTTCCTCGAGAATGTCGGCCCAAAACCAATCGCTCTCTGTTTCATTCCAATTCAATGGAGTCGACAAGCACGTCCATACAACGCCTCAAGCGGTGACATCTTGGGCTAGCTTGATAACTATTATTGTAACTAAATTCCGCATATGGCAAACACTTATCCCATGTCGTAGCATAAGCTAAAGCACAAGCTCTCAACATATCCTCTAAAATCGATTTACTCTTTCGGTCGACCATCATGCTGCGGGTGATATCTTTGTCTTGAAATTCAAGCGGGTCCCCATTGCTTCGTGCAACTTATTCCAAAACCTTGAGGTAAATTGGGTACCTCATGCGACACAATCTTCTTGGGCACTCCATGCAAACATACAATCCTCGACATGTACAATTACGCTAAACGATCTCGGAGTAAGTGGTCTTTCTTTGGGATGAAATGGCGACCTTGGTTAAGCGATCCACAATAACCCAAATGGAATCGTAACCTTTACGAGTCTTAGGTAGACCGGTGATAAAATCCATTCGATTTCTTCCCACTTCCATTCCGAATTTTAATCTACCGCAATGACAATGGGTCTTTGGTGCATAGCTTTTACTCTTTGACATCGTCGCATAATGCAACATGCTCACCACTTCACGCTTCATATTCGCCACGAATCTCTCCTTCAAATCTGATACATTTTAGCACTTCTGGGTGAATTGAGTACTTAGAATCATGAGCTTCCTCAAGAATCAATTGTTTGACTCCTTTATATCCGATGCATAAATTCGGCTTTTAAAGAACATGGTTCCTTGCTCATCAGTGAAATCTAAGGCTAGGCCTTCTTCCTTTTAGCCTTGATTTTTGAAATTTTATCGTTATCTTGTTGACCTTCTCTAATCGATCCTCTAGTGTTGGCTTCACTTCTAGCGCAGCTATCATTCCTTAGAACGACTTCCAATCTTAGCTTCGAAATTCCTTGCATAATTCGGTTGATCCTCCATTGACACGGTATTTGCGCTATGGCTCTTCGACTCGAGCATCGACACCACATTGGCTTTTCGGGTGATAATGGATTCCCACGTTATAATCCTTAATTAGCTCCACCATCTTGCATCTCATATTCAGTCGACTTGAGTGAATATGTATTTGACTCTTATGGTCCGTATATATCTCACATCTATTTCCTATGAGATAATGGCGCCATATCTTTAAAGCATGCACTCGGAGCTAACTCCAAATCATGCGTTGGGTAATTCACTTCATGCGGTCTTAATTGTCTCGGCGCATAAGCAACGACTTTGCCTTCTTGCATTAACACGCATCCCAAGCCTTGCTTGAAGCATCACGATAAATATCAAATCCATTACGCACATCGGCAATACTAATACGGGGCTGTTGTTAAACTTCTTTAATTCCATGAAACTTTTCTCGCACTCTGGCGTCCATGCAAACTTCTTTTCTTTCTTCAACAAGCTGCGTCGGGTTTAGCAATTGTCGAGAATCCTTCTATGAACCGACGGTAATATCCGCCATTCCCGAAAACTACGGATCGGGTAGCAGACTTCGGTGGCTCGATGCAACACTGCGTCCACTTTCTTTGGGTCATTGCGACTCCTTTGGTAGTCATTACATGACCCAAGAATTCGACTTTCTCCTTCGAATTCACACTTGCTAAACTTTGCATATAGTGATGCTCTCGCACTGTCTAAAACCATCCTTAGATGTTACGCATGCTCTTCTTGGTCTTTGAGTAAACCAAAATATCGTCTATGAAGACCACAACGAACTTATCCAAGTAATCCATGAAAACCTTATTCATCATGTTCATGAAATCTGTTTGGGGCATTAGTCAATCAAATGACATGACTGTGAACTCATAATGTCCATATCGCGTAGAAAACGCGGTCTTAGGTATATCCTCTGCTCGGATCTTCAGCGATGGTATCACGAACAAAGATCTATCTTGGAAAAACTCCGGCTCCTCTTAATCGATCAAATAAGTCATCGATCACGGGCAGCGGATACTTATTCTTGATCGTTACTTCATTAAGTGCACGATAGTCGATGCACATTCTAAGACTTCCATCCTTCTTGCGAACAAACAAAGCCGGGGCTCCCCACGGTGATGAACTTAGTCTAATGAAACCTTTTTCTTGCGGTTCCTCAATCGCTTCTTCATTTCCACTAACTCGTCGGTAGGCATCCGATATGGTCTCTTTGATATCGGTCTTTGTACACGGCGCTAACTTCGATAACGAACTTCGATATCACGGTCGGTGGCAATCCGGCAAATCTTACGAAACACATCCGGGTATTCCTCGCCATCGGCACATCTTCCATCTTGATGGCTTTCACGCTGTTGACCATTAATCGCCCATCTCGAATGCGGTCGCTTGAAACTCCACTTTCTTGCCACTAGGGCCTTCCAAAGTCACGATCCTTGGCCACAATCCAAAACGACCTTATGCTTTGACACCAATCCATTCCAAGGATGGCGTCTAGGGATTGCGCGTCTATCAAGATAAGATTAGCTAGAAATTCTATCCCATCCATAAGCAACAGCTCCCAAACACCCAAGGCTAGATCTAAGCTCGGATCACGGGGCTTGGACTAAAAGCACACACTTAAGATTCACCACTTTAAATCCATTCTTGGTTGCAAAACTTTGAGACACAAGCGAATCGAAGCTCGAGAATCAAACAAAGCTATGGCAGTCTTGAGTTGACGAAACTTACCCGATCGGCGTCTGTTGCCTCTTGAGCTCCATCCGCGGTGATGTGGTTGATCCTTCCACGCCTTTGTTGATCTGGCGATGCTCGGCTTGGCTTGTGCGCGATTTCCTCCCGAGGTGGTACCTTGGCGGTGTCGTTCCCAAGTTGAAACGAATGGCGTGATGCCTCCTTACGTGGACACCTATTAGAAAAGTGCCACGGCTCATTGCGGTATAGCATCTCTTCACTGCGCGATTCTTGATTCCCTCTGGTGCATTGTTGCCTTGTCTTTGGAGTTTGAAAATTCGATTGGCATGGCGAGGTGTAGGAGTTGATGTCTTATTTGCGGTGGTGGTTGGAATCTAGCAAATTCTTTGTGGTGACATCCTCAAGCGTAGATGATTTGGGCGTCCACCACGATTGTTCATCAAGCGCTTACGGTTTCACCCGGCTCTTTGCGCTTATCCTCTAGGATCAAAGCCTTATTTACCACTCTGAAAATCTGGGAAATTGTGGGTAATCGATCCCACCAGTAGTCCCGAGTTCATCCCTTCATGAAACGAGGCGCTCGCTTTATCTGCCGCTCGTCTTGAGGGCATAGCGAGCTAATCGAGTAAATTTGTTCAAGTATTGGCCACCGGTTGGCCTCCTTGCTTCAAAGCTCAACTCCTCCTTCTTAAGATCCATCATTCCCTCAGGGACATGATCTTGGCGGAAAGCATTAGTAAACTCCTCCCGTGTTATCTCTGTGGGGCTCCATGGCGGCACGATGGTTCTCCACCACTCTGCGGCGGTCCCTTCCGGTTGATGAGAGGCGTAAAGCACCTTCTCATTTCCTTCACACCGAGTGATGTGCGACTTCTTCTCAATTGTCCTAAGCCGTCATCGGCTTCCAAAGGATTCACATTTCCGAAAAAGTTGGTGGCCTAGTCCTCATAAAATCGATAGCTTTGACATAGGTCGAGGTCCACCATGATTGTTCCGAGTTGCGGGGTTGTTGTGATTCTTCTTTGCATTGGTCATCTCTTGCATCTCTTTGCATCATTATCTCGCATCGCTTAGTCTGTATTGCGCGAAATGCTCCTAGATTACGCATGTCTCATCGTCGGTGGTTGAGGGTGCCTCCATCATTGGGGTTGTCATTACGACGCGTCCACTTCTGAAGCACCGTTGTTTCTCAGTATTCACCATCGATGATTGCCTCTTAGGTTAGGAAAGGTAGATGTAGCATAGATAAGTAAGAATTTCTAAAGCGGGAGATATGTTATACCCAAACTGAACAATTCTTTATTTAACTTGGTATGGTGCTTATTTAAGCCTACAAGCTTTGCAACACATACTGCACACTCAGCATTACAAAGAAGCAAACTAAACACGAAACCTTAACGTCAACTAAAAAGGTAAAGACTAACTTAAAGACGCGACTCATACTCGAGTCTCAACACAGCTCCAAGGCTGACACTCACTCATCCGACCACCACAGGTGAGGCGATCCGCGCATACACCGGTGGATGAGCGGGCATCGGAGCGAACCTATCCTGATGACCTACTACTGGGTCCTCTGCAACAACGGGGTCTGCACTCCCCTCTGGTTCCCACTCTCGCTCCTCTGGATCCTCCTCGGACTCCTCGGCTGGCTCCTGAACTCCCTGAGTCACGCGCTCCAGCTCGTCCTCAACTGCCTCCAGGGCCTCTCCCAGCTCAGTGATCATCCCGATGGTCAAGCACGGTCACCTCGAGCTCTGCTCGGCCACTCTAAGTGCCTCGTACGTCTCGTGTCCGGGTAGTATCTCTCATGTGATCCTCCTAGGCAAGGCGAACTCGCAAGGTGCGTCGCGATGCACACTCGCTCCCCTCGATCCGTCGTCTTGGCGCGCTTGAGCGTCAGGTGCGGTCGAACATCGAATCGTGAAGCTCGTCGGCGTAGTCGCGGCGGACACGCGCGAAGAGCAAGGCGGCGACCTCTGGATTGCAACCTCGTGCGAGAATCTTACGCGAGAGATGTTGATTGGCTGCTAGCTTCCTCGCTCTCCGGCGTAGATGATCAACTTGCAAATGAATCCTCGGTGAACACCATTCACTGTCCAGCTGCCTCCTCGGTAAAGTGGACGATAGAAGCCTCCAAGCGTCTGAAGTACTCTCCACAGCTCCATGGCGTAGCCGCCAGCTGACTCCTCAAAGGTCGGAACGATCGGCATCTGCTCCACAAGAACTTTGAAATAAGTTCTCCACCCGAAACGGCAAGTAAGACGGTAAATTTAGCAAAGGCAAGAAGTAGAGAATGAGATGAGTCGAGAGTGTTTTATTAGTCAAGTTTGGATTTTCTTTTAGAAAATAGTTTTGGACTCTCACAAGACACCTCCACACTATCTAGGGCCAAGACCTACAGTCAGTATGCTCTGATACCACCTCTGTAGGGACCCGAATCCACTGATTCGAACCCACCGTGTTTCTTGCACTATTCCGGGATCAACGCTAGTGCACACGACTTAACATTGGTACATATCACATCATACACAGCGATAATAGAATAATAGTTCATTTATTGATATAGCTAAATGTATGATCTTATGACCAACTTACATTATTAAGCCACGCAGGCAAGGCGAGAATATAAGCTAATAATTAAGGTGGAAAGTAGAAGCGTAGATAGCTCATCACTTCACCACAGGCAACCGACAAGGCTCGGACCCTAATGACTCGTGTCTTCATGAACTTCATCTTCCAACACAGTGTAGATTCTTCAAGCTGTTGATTATTGTTGTTTGGCAAGGGTGAGTACTTAAAGCACTCAACAAGTTGTGCATGAATGCGATTCTATTTATCTATATGTAAGGCTTATTCCAAAGGATAGGCTATCATGGCTATTTTGCAATAAGCGGCATTTATGAACAAATCTGATGAATAGATTGTAAAGAATGTAAAACAAATAGCAATAATAAATAAATTCAGATTTCTCAAGTAAACCAAGTTTCCAATCCTAAATCAAGTTCCAATCTTCCATATGGCCATCCCGCCATCCCAACCAAGTTGTCCAATTTATTAATCTAACCCTTAATCAGTAATTCCCTAGCATTGCTCAATACAGCGAGCACGGCTATCCGAATAGTTTCACACTCTGCAGAGGTTATGCACTTTACCCACGTGATACAACCAAACACCACAAAGGCGAAAGATTATAACAAAGCCTTTACAATGCTCTATCTTAATCCGATACTACCGCTAAGGTTTCAACATTTGGCGGTCATAAACCACATCCGGGCCCCCTCTTGCGCCATGTGAATTACACCTGACCGGGAACTCACACCACCACGATAGTACGAATTAAAACGTTTGCAAATTACTCAGCTAGGTGGCCCATACGGACATGTGGTTGCATGATTGACTCAGTCAAAGGCTTGCAAGGTTAAGTCCTTAGTGTGATCAAGGCAAGACTTCCACATACCATCGCCCATCGGGCCCACCTTAACCTCCTCGCCCTTGCCACTTGCCCCAATCTAAGTTATTATCACCCCGTTGATTACCAAGCACCACATGCCATCAACAATTCAAACATCGTTGCGTGACATGACTCGCCACAACAACTCAATCTCATCGTGTGATCCCACATGACACACAAGTTCATAATATTGTTCCATATTCCATTAATCAAGATTAATTATCAATGATTCTGACACATGTGATGACGTGGCATGGCTAAGCAACTAATACGGTCTAACCTCCAATGTTGATTATATTCATTAACCAACTAAATTAAACCAATCTAGGGTGACAATGGATCATGGCATACAATGACAAGGTAGGGTATAGATCAATCTGGTATTTTAGCTAAACCCAATCTAATTTGAAACAGTTGTATATTTGAAATATATGCAATATTGTAAAACAAACATAGAAATTTTATAAACATGGGTTCAACATGATCAAAGCACAACTTGCCTTGGAATAGGTCCTGATCTGGATCTGAAGTTTGCTCTTGAGTTGCTTGATCTTCCTCTGAAGCGTCGCACAATTCAACGTCTCACAGCGTCAAAGAGAAAAGTAAATAAATACCAAAACAGAGAGCAATTAAACTCCAAAAATCAGTTAAAATTCACCAATAACTAGATCTCAATTTTACAAATTTTTAGAAACTGGAATCACTCAAATCCGAGTTACGATGCAAAAGATATAGCCTTTTGAAGTTTGAAATAAATACTGAAATTAGAAAATACGAAATTCGAAATTAACAGATTTATTTTTATACTGAAAAACTAATTTATGACGTCAGCGTGACGTCAGCCCTGGCCTGGAGCTCTCCGGTGCTGACACGTGCCCCCCCCGGTCCATGGACTGCGTCCACGACTTCCTCGGGTTCACGGTGGATCCGGTCCACACGAGCCCTGGGCCACTGACACGCGGGTCCGTGCGGTGACTCGGCGCCGCCGCGACGCTTACGCAACTTGCCACGCAGCGCGCGCGCGGCTGCCACCTCGGACCAAAAAGCGTGGCGAGGCGCCACGCGTCACGAAGCATCTTGCCACGTCAAGCGGCGGCGCGTGGTCCTAAGGTCGGCGGTGATCGGACCGGCTATCTACGGCATGCTCGCGACCGCCTACCTTCCGACGCGATCGGATCGGGAGTTGGGCACTCAAGCGGCAGCGGCGGCGACTTCTTCCTCGGCGGCGATGGCTCTTCGGCGATCTCCTTTGTTTGGCGTCGCTCTGGCGAAACAACCGCGCGCACGAGGTTCTCCGATTGAAGCGCGGCGATGAGGTTGGTCTCGAACCTTGAGGCGGCTCAGCGGCGGCGAAGCGGCGATTCTTCGACACGGCGGCGCTCGGCAAACTTCCGCGAAATCACAACGAAGCGGCGGCGCTCTCACGGGCTAAACTTAGGGTTTCGATTGCTTGAGGTAATCGCGACTCATGCTCACCTTTATAGCGCTAGGACCGGTGGCCTTGCCCGATTGCTCGCGAGTCCTCGGCGGACACGGGCGAGTCCGCGCGGACACGCGAGGAAGATGACCGGATCGGCGACACGTGGCAAATCGAGCGGCAGCGATAAAGCAAGTCCTCAACCGATGCAGCGTGGCGCTCATCCTTCCGATCCGGATCCAACGGTAGGATAAACTTCTAGAAAAGGGCGAGCAGGCCACGCCGCTCGGGCCGCTTCCGCATGGAAAATGGGCCAAGCCCACCACTGTTCATCCCGATTTTTAAAGGTTTTCTAATTAAAATAATCACCGAAATTTATTTTATTTATTTTAGGCAATAAAATAATCAGGAAAAATCCAAGAAAAATCTCAAAAATACTTTGAAACATTATGGACTCAAATAAAATATTTTTGGCAAAACTTTATTTTAACTTTGCATAAATTTAAATAGATTTGAATAAAAGGCCATAAACTTGCAATAAGATTTAATTCCAATAAATCCAGAAAAATCCAATTAAATTCCAGAAAATCACAAATGCACTTTTAAACAATAAAAACTTAATTAAGCCAAATTTTGGGATGTTACAGGCCGCCAGGATATCAGATGCAATCATCGGGTCCAGCATGTCGAGAAGCGTCTTGGAGGCGATGACGTTCTGCAATGGTGTATGGAAGACAACTTGGTCTCCCAATTTTGATTGTAGGATGTCCTCGTGGACATTGCGGCCGCGAGATCGAAGCGATCGCGCCTGTACCTCCTTAGCCTTACGAAGAAGGCGATCTTCCTCCGCGGCTTCTTGAATCTCTTGTTGGCGTTGGAGATCGATCTTTTGCTCTTCTATTGCGAAGATGCCACGAAGATTGTAGCAATTCCTCGCGACGCCGACTAGTTCGCTAACCGAGTCGGAGTGGCACACCTGAGATCGGTCGGCCTGATCTTTACCAGATTGGATCTGGTTTAGGTCTAGGCAAACAAGTTCTCCGAGTGCATCTACGACAAAGTCCAGGTTTCCAAAGAGGAAAGCTTAGCCGGAGATGAAGGTGGTGATGATTCCGCTAATTGCTGCTATCGAGTTTGTAGGAAAAGATTATAGCGCTTCCCCTACCTGGTGCACCAACTGTCGACTTTTGTGGTCGGCAATGAATTTATGGGGCAGACGCTAGATCTAAAACTCGAAGGTCACACAAGACAAAGGTTTAGACAGGTTCAGGCCCTCGACAGAGGAGGTAATACCCTAGTCCTGTGTGCTTGGATTATTTGGATCTCTTGGATATAAGATTGCTCGTCTCCCTGTTGTTGCCCGCCCTCTCCCTTATATAATGGGGGTGGGGCTGTTTATAGAGTCCCGATCGATTAAGGGATTCCGATCAGTTATTGGATTCTAATCAGTTACAGGATAGAGTTTACATCTTTATCTTATCCTGCTATCAACTCGGACAATCATATCTCTTATATCTAAATATTTGTTCAAATGTCTCTAGGATATATCCCCTTGCTCACGGCAGCAAGGTTTGGAGCGGAGCTTATCCTCTGGGCCTTCCACTCGGCCCTGTCTCTCCCTCAGGCAGTTCTGGGCCCGTTATGGAGATAGCTGGGTTCTTATATTCCACAACAGACACAGCTGCAGTACAACCCCGACGGTACGATACGTAACTGGGACTACAATCCTGAGGTAGCTCGTGAATCTCTTTGTCGTTTAATTGCTTCTCAAGATCTTCCTTTAAACTTTGGTGAGTCGGCTGCGTTTGAAAGCTATATTAGGACCGCTCATAATCCTAGGTTTTCAGCTGTTTCTAGACAGACAACAACTAGAGATTTGATTAAATATTATAATAATTGTCTCAATAACCTAAAAGAAAAATTTAGTACCTGTACTTTTTCTGTGTCTTTGACATCTGATATATAGAGTGGTAGAGTTAAAGAGGATTACCTTAGTGTAGTTGCTCATTATGTAAACGATGATTGGCAACTAGAAAAGAGAATTATAGGATTTAAATTAATTGATGTAGCACATACTGGTGAAAATATTGTTGAGTGTACTGTAAAAGTTGTGGAAGATTTTTGTCTTAGTGATAATATTTTTGCAATAACATTAGATAATGCTTCTGTAAATACTTCTGTCATGAACATTCTTACTCCGCTTTTCAATTCTTATGCTGAATCTTTCTTATTACATCAGTGTTGTGCTTGCCATATTATTAATCTTATAGTTAAATCTGGTTTGAAGAGATTAGATCAGTATCTTGAACCTTTTTGCAATGCAATATCTTACTTAAATTATTCTAATCAACGAGTAGCAGCATTTAAGACTTATTGTATTGCAATGGATGTGTGTCCGCGCAAATTTGGTCCGGATATGCCTGTTAGATGGAACTCTACTTACTTGATGCTTAAGAATCTAATACCATATGAGAGCACATTTTACATTTTTATTAACACGCCTTTGTCATGCAGGGATTGTCAACCGGTACTCACAGAGCAACATTGGTATATTACTAAATACTTGCTGTCATTTTTAGAACTTTTTTTTGAATCTACTGTTGCTTTATCTGGAGTTTATTACGCAATCTCTCCTTTAATTGTGCATCATATTTTAGAAATTGCTGCCCACTTAAAGAGCCACGAAAATGATAATGTCTTGCGTGAATTTGTTTATGCTATGGAAACTAAATTTTTAAAATATTGGCAAGAAATTCCTATGTTATATGCATTTGCATTTATTTTAGATCCTAGAGCTAAAATTCGGGGATTCTCTAATGTTTTCTCACTTCTAAGTGATGCGGTAGGTACTGATTATTCTAGTTATTTTTCAACTGTCCATGCTAACTTATCTCAAGTTTATGAAAAGTATGATCAGAAGTTTGCTGGAGTTCGCATGCAGCGGCCTCCACCAGCACCGACAACAGGTAAGAAGAAAACCGCGTGGGGAAAGATATGGGGGTGCAGGTGGCTCTTCCTCAAGAAGTTCGACTACATCAACGACAAGTGCGGACACATCAAGTGGTGGGGAGCTAGCTGCCTATCTCAACAGCGACACTGCCAACTACCAAGAGAAGTAAGAGGACTTCAGCATTTTGCAGTAGTGGCACGAGCACAAGATAACATATCCGGTGCTTTTCATACTAGCACGGGATGTGTTAACAGCCTCGTCTGTCATACGGTTTCTTGAGTCCGCTTTGATCTATCCGGAAGAATAATCGAGGAGAGAAGAACAAATCTGACTAGTGAGATGGTGAAAATACTTCTCACTATGAAAGATTTGGAACAAGCTGATCAACGAGCTCAACATGCTGCAGGAAATACTGAGCTGGCGGAGACGTTCGAAAATATTTATCTACATAATGAGGAAGAATATTTGTAATCCTCACTTTTTTCTTGTATCACTGAGCTATAGGTTGTACTCTTTTTCTTTGTCAAGGTTTTCTCGTGTTGAGTTTTTAACTTGGCAAAGTTTTTAACGAGGCAGCCAAAAATCAATAAAGCTTATTATTTAATTCAAATTATTTGTCTCATTTTAGAATTTATCTCGTATTTTAGCTTTTTCTAAATTTATATATATATTTAAAATGTTTTTATTCATCCTTCGAGTTTTTCTAATTATTCTAAATTTTCACATTTTCTGAATTTTTCATATTTTTTTGCATTTTTTACCATACTTTATCTATTTTTCTAGTTTTTTTATTTTTTTTTCAAATTTTCTAGTGCTAAACGGGTTACCGGGCCGACCCGACCCGTTTGGCACGAGAAGGCCGGGCCAGCAAGGCACGGCCCGAGAGGCCAACGGTCGTGCAGGCGCCGCCACCGCACATGGGCCGACGCAAGACGACCGTTTACAAGTTTGGGCCTAAGCAGTAGTGCCTAAGCGGTCGTGCCAATTTTTAATTGGGTCGTGCCGTGCCGGGCGGCCCATTTGGCCATCTCTGGTGCTGGGTATTGTTTAACTAGGCTTTGACCAAAGTGGGAGGTGGGTTTTGGTCGATGAGTAATGGAGAGCTGTATAATCGCTAGGGCTGTAAACGAGTCGAGCTCGAGCGAGCTTGGACTCCTAGGCTCGAGTTTAGTTTGGGCTTGAGCCGAGCTCGAGTTAGAGTCCGAGCTTGGACCTAGGTTTAAGTTTGGCTTGGTTCAGGCTCGAGTGGGCTTGGGTAAGCTCGGTAATAATAAATAATTTAATATAGACTATTTTTCAATAACAAAAAATGCTCAAGCTCGAGCTCGGCTCGAGTAAACTCGATAAAAATTAATATATAAAAAATATTTAATAAATAATTTTTAAATTTATCAAACTTACGAGCTATTCGAATTCAACTCGGTGAAACTCGCGAGCTTGGGATCAAGCTTGAGTTCAGCTCGCTTGGAACTTAAACCGAGCTTAGACCAAGCCGAGCTCGTGAGCTTGAGTTTTTTTTTTCACAACCCTAATAATCGCTGTTCTAGGGATAGGGCGTAGAATAGTGTATCTATGTATTTGTATGTATAGAAAGAGATCCAGGATGCAGATCATATTCGTCGTGTGAGCGGTTCCGTGACTGCCTTGCTCACGAGAGTACCGCACCATACTATGTAACGTGCATAATTTTGCCCGTACACGTGTATGCGAAAAAAAGATACTACTATGGTTAAATTTGGCACGCGGCATCCGGTGCCCATGCAATTTAAACTCGTAATAAACTAAATATACTAGTTAAGTGTATGTGTTGCTACGAAAATTCTCAAACACAACTTTATTAAGAAAAGTTTTTCAAAGCAATAGCCAAGTTGGTTGATGAGAAAGATATGTATGAAGCGAATTTATTAACTACTTAAGAGTGCTTCAAATTATCAGTTAATCATTCATGCTAGTATAATTTTAAAAAGCCTCAATATGATAGTACAACGGCAACTTTAAAGAATTTGATCTTTTTTCTTTTTTTCTTTTCCTCTTTTGTCTCAAGTGCAATCTTCTACATCTTGTAACTTCAAAATTTATTTTTCATCCTCGTAATTTAATCACAGTTTTAACTGTCTTAGAAAAAGAGAGAAGGAGCCATGGCCATGGCCTCCTTCCATATCGTTTCTTGTGCCCCTTTGAATCTTTTGTATTATTTCTTTCTCTGTTTCTCCTGTTTGTTTGTGAGTCTTCCTCTCCTCTATCTCTTCCTGCGTCTCTTCGTATGTCCTCTATGATGGAGATGAAGGTGGCCTTTCATAAGTAGAGGAGAGGGCAGTAAGGCGTGTGAGTGCTCAGCCTCTATAATACAGTGTCTTCTGATCTCCAGGATTAGCACGTGATTTGATTATGCAATTTTTGCCTTTTAATCTCTGTATTTCCATCCAAATGAGATACAATGAAATAGGATTTTCATGTTGTGGGATATGGTGAGTATGTCATTCCATGCAAGCGGGATATGATGAGGAAAATCTTTTATTTATAAGAGATATGAATAAAATCTTTCCATTTTAAGGAGATGTGGTCAGTAATATTTTCATAAAATAGAGGGAATCCGGATCGGGTGGGGGGCGGGCTGAGCGAACAGAAGGAAATAGGGTGGAGCGGGCTAAGCGAATGGAAGGAAAAATAGGGTATGAAGAACGGATCGCTGCCACAAAGTCGTAATTAGAAGTAGTAGAGAAACTCTTTCATTTTTAAGAGATATGAATAAAATCCTTCCATTTTAAAGAAGGGTGATCAGTAATATTTTCATAAAATAGAGGGAATCCGGATCGGGTGGGGGCGGGCTGAGCGAACAGAAGGAAAGATTGAGTGGGAAGGAAAGGCTGAGCGAATAGAAGGAAAAGAGGTGAGGGCGAGCTGAGCGAATAGAAGGAAAGAGAAAGTATGAAGAACGGACCGCTGCTATTAAGTCATAATTAAAAGTAGTAAAGGATATTACACGCCAGTGTGCCTGCCGGTCTGTGCTCCGCCGGTATTAGCATCACCCCCAAGCTGGCAAGACAGTGTAGTTGTCATGCCGTTTGGTACACACGAGTGGCGATGGTAATGGAGGACGACGCTTTGTTTTGCTAATCGGCCACGCGAAGCACGCGCGGCCCGTGTGCGTAGGTGTAGCTGACTGGGAGAGAAGAAAACGGCCCCGACCACCACCATTCCGGACCTGCCGTTGCCCAGTCATGCCGTGTTTCATGCGTACGTGTCCTCTCTCTCTCTCTCCTATGGCAAAAAATAGGTGCTGCCGCTCAAGGATTCAAATTTCGGTTTCGGAATAAATTTCGCCCCGAGCCGGATAACGAAATTTCGGCAAAATTTCAAAATTTCGGAATTATTTCGGACAAAATTTGAATTTGAAAATTCAAATCCGGTCCAATCCGGAAAAAAAGACCGAAATTCGGCGAAAAAACCCGAAATTTCGGGCGAAATTTCTGAAATTTTGGGGTTTTTGCACTGGCTGAAAAGTGGTCTAAACCTTATCAAAAAATTTTAAAATTGTTTTTGGAGGTTCCTGACACAATGCTGATGTTCTCACAAAAATTTCAGCTGATGATCACATCTGAGGAATTTTTAAAAATTCGGAGAGTAGTACTGTCCTGATAAAACACTAACCGACAAGTTTGACCGGAATGGAAAATGGTACAAATCAAGTTATAAACTGTTGAAATTTTTTGTGCATGGTTATGATCCATAACTAATATTCTCATAAAAATTTCAGCTGATTATCACATGTGAGGAATTTTTAAAAATTCGTACAGTGGCACTGTCCTGATAGAACACTGACCGACAAGTTTGATCCGAATGGAAAATGATACAAATGAAGTTAGAAACTGTTGAACGTTTTTGTGAATGGTTATGATGTATCTATAATGCTCTCATAAAATTTTCAGATGATGATGAAACTGTATGAATTTTTAAAAATTCGAAAAGTATTACTGCCATGCTAAAAGGCTTACCGGCAAACTTGAACAAAATGAAAAATTATGTAAACCATAAATTTTTTTGAAAATTTTAAATAATGGTGATAAGGAAGTTATTAATATCCCCTAAAAATTGTTATTCATGATCACACTCTAGTGAATTTATAAAATTCTTACAAGGTACAGTACCATTTATGTTCTTTTTTTTTTGAAATATAATATAACAAACGAAGTTCAATGCTTACATAGATTTGATTGACCAAACAAAAAAAGTTGAAATTCTTTGAAAAATTTATATAATGTTACTGAGTCAATTATTAATCTCTCAAAAAAAATTAGATCATAATCACACACAACAAAATTTATAAAATTCTGACAATATAACTGTCCCAATTATGTTCATTCTGTTTTTGATTTTTTAAAGATAACAAATGAAGTTAAATTATTTTGAAATGTTTTATGTATGATCCTAATCTACTAAGGATAGTATCATAAACTTTTCAGATTATTATCATGCTTGTACAATTTTATAAAAATCTGACAGTGTTTCTGCCAAAATTTTAAAATGTTTAAAAAATTAGGTTTTTCAACAAATTTTCATAGGAGATGACTTTCCTAAGGGTTATTGGACCAAATCCGGCCCTAAAACTTTCAAAACCGGCCAAAAAAACACGAAATTTCGTCAAAATTTGGCCCAAAAAAACAAAATTTCGGATTTACTGTAGCAATTTCAAATTTTTTTAAATTTTTTTTTCGGCCGGTACTTGAGATTTCGGGGTGGTCCGCAATCTGAAATTTCGCCGAATTTTTGAACCTTGCTGCCGCTGTTGCCAACCTTAGCATTATATGTTGGCGTGGAGTTTTATCTTTTTCGATGATAATCAGAGTTCGATTTTCATAAACCGTAAGCTGGGTGGAGTATTTGTGTAGATTTTTGAATTTTTTTAAATAATATACGAAAAATTAAAAGTTACAAAAATAATAAGCCAAAAAATAACAGAAATAGGCTACTATCGTTACTCAGAATAGCGATTTAATGATATGGGCACCGTATAGGATCTCGGTCGTCAGTTTGATTAGCGACGGACATTACTACAGAAAAGGCCATCACAGACGGTTCGCAAACCACATCACAGATGGTTTTGTGAGCCGTCTGTATCGAAGTGTTAATGATGACAAAGAGTCATCACAGACGGTTCCAAAATGGAACCGTCTCTAATGAAGTTATCATCCCAGACGGTTCTAAGGAATAACCGTCTGTGAAGCTCAACACAGACGATTCCAAATTTGGAACCGTCTGTCATGTAGTACCATCACAGACAGTTCCAATTAGGAACCGTCTGTGATGTTGTAACATCACTGATGGTTCCAAAATAGAACAGTCTGTGATGGTACTACATGACAGACGGTTCCAAATTTGGAATCGTCTGTGTTGAACTTCACAGATGGTTCTTTCTTCGAACTGTCTCTGATGTTAATTTTGTATTTTTTACTAAATTTTAATTTATTGGCTAGTCTTGGGAATTGCTAGCCATGTCCTCTGAAACAAAAGGCAGTACACAGCATCAATAGCATCTTATTACGACATACATTTAAAAAATGAACTACAACCACATGTTACACCACATATAGCACATCCATTTCATTAATCAACTTAGATCGCACGTTATAATATATGTACAGTGCATCCATTTCAGAAATCAACTCACATATATATTAACTATTTGGATTCAAAATTACAAATGACAAATTCACAGTATAAGGTTCACAAATTAATTAATTCTGAATGCATGATAAGTAACAAATTTACAACTCATCAGTTGAGCTATGAGTAGCATCTGCCCTTTGGATGTAAGAAGGCACAGAGGTGCCCTCGAATACTTAGCAGGTTAGCCTTTTCTAATGTAGATTTAGCGCATTGCCAAGCCTGTCGATGAGAAGATTAAATTCTTGTGTGAATATAAATTTATAAGTGGAGACAATTGTTGCAATATTGGCGGACCTCTATGTCATTGGTATTGTGTGAACCAACAAGAAGTCCCATGTTATGGCAAACGTAGAATCCACATAGGTCAGTGCCCTTTGGCTGCTGGTGGCACCGCCAAAACATAATAGGCTAATTAGTTCCTAAGGTATTATTATGGAGTGTAAGGATTATCGGATACCGGAAAGTTGTAAGTATGCTTTAGAGTCGTTGGGCCACCCTTCTTGTGTCTCCCTCCCCTATATTTGTAGACACCGAACGACGTGTCGAGTAATTGTTTGATAGGCTACAAGTCGTGGGTGCCACCCTTTTTGGAATCAAGGTAAATGACCCGGTTCTCTCGGTATAATTACGAGTAGAACCCAGTGAAACCTACATAGGTATGTCGTCATAGTCACTGAACCTACCTTTAAGGTGCGATATATAGTCCCAATCAACAAGTGTAGAATCTAGACGAAGCACTTACCCCGGGTTGTGTGGTAAAAGTATGAATTTTTTCTCCGAATGAGTCAACATTACTTTTTTAACGTACTCGTGGACGGCTTGTATATTTTCGTCCATGGTTTGCTTGAACACCATGTTTGGGTCCACGAAACCCACCGATTGTTTCCTTGCATCTGCTTCCATGGTCATGTATCTACATATACAAAATCAAGGATCATATATATGTATATGACATTTATATATACATGGTGATTGCACACACTTATAATGTCCAGCGTCTTATGAGTGAGGTGTCGAGTGCTCTAAGGTTGTACAGATCGAACAAGTCAGAGAAGCCGACCACGAAGATGTCATCTAAAAACCGGTGTAAGAAATGCTCCTCGTTGAAGCTCACCGAGATACTCGATGTCTGTTGTGCCACCGGCTTGTTGGCTTGTTGTATGTACCAATCTTGCAATCTAATGCAAGATAATATAAGCGTCTCCTTGGTCTCATCCGGTATGAATGGCTGCCCCAACTCGAATTGCTGCACCAATGGGGTAAACGGAGAGTTACGGGCTGACATGGTCCCTTTCGATTTGCCCTTGTTTCCACCTCCCCTTCTACCAAATGTCGTCTTCACAGGATACGACTGGCTCCAAACTACAGTAACGGTCTGTGCCTAACGGCACACAGTAGCAAATTTGGTGGCTCCTTCGGTTCATCACATGGCTCCGGTAGTGTTGGTAGCTCCGGCGCATCATGTGGCTCTGGTAGTGCTTGTAGCTTCGATGCTCCTGGGCGGGCGTCGAAGGAGATATCCTTCTTGGGCCACTGGATGAATGTGTCGATGGCATCTTCTATTGTGACGACCTCATCGTTTGGGGGCATCTCCAGCGTGATGGCCTTACAAATTTCATGTACAACATTGACTTGTACTTTCACGTAGCCTGGCTCTAAAATATGAACGTGCACAATCGCCCCTTCACTGGATGCATACGCACGTCCCCAAGCAGCTTGCAGGGGAACAGAGCTGTTGGCAAGCCTCACTTGTAGATTGCACATCCCCAAGCCTAACACGTCGAACACTAAAGTCTATCTAATGAGCATTGCAGACATGTTACCAAGGTGTCATCAGGAGGAAATCTGCCTTCATCCATGTCCGTCTCAAGGGCAGACGTGTAGCTGCTCCGACGGTTGGTTGGGCTGAACTGTGCATGTGCTTCTTAGGCTTGCATGTTCCATGCCTGCCTCTCCGCAACCACTCTTTGCTCCATCCTTTCCTCTAGGCTTCGTAGCTGACTATTGAACTGCGCTTTGAGCCTTTCCACAACCCTTTCCTCAATCAAGGCTACTAGCCGTTCCTCACGCTTGGCTTTGCTTCTCTTCCTACTCTAGTACGTATTTTGAGTCATGTGAGGATCCCATTTTCCAGGGAACAAAAACACCTAGGCCTTGGGTGCGAACCCGATGCTCCTTGTTTCCCAAGGCATTGGAGAGTATGTCTTTCTATCTGTCCGAAGTGAAGGAGCCCTGGGAAGATTCCGCGCTCAACGATATTAGGCACTGGGCCACTTCCTCATCAGCGGGGTTTGCAAAGGACACACTGCCCGAAGAAGTGGGACGTGACCTCGCTCTTACCCAGTTTCGGGCACGCGGGTCCACGATGGAGGCAAACGACGGTGCGACCTCCTTCTAGACTGCCTCGTCGTCCTCCCTCATCCATTGCGTGATCTTGCCCACGTACCCAGTTGACCCGAGTCTGTGTGGGTGGGTGTTTTTTGACTGGACGGTCTTATGCGCCGAACTTTGAAGCACGAACTCTTCCGTCATCTTCAACTCAACAAATCATCCCCAAACGTCTTCAGAGATGAACACGTACTTCTGGAACGAAGTTATTTCCTTATTGGCGTAATTAGTGACGAGGACACTCTTGAAGTTCTTCCAAGCCTTTCCCGCCACTAGCAACGCGTATCGTCGCAGTGCAGGCATGGCGTCTTGTGGAAGCTCGAACAACGCGAATATTTCTGTCACCAGGTTATCGCGCTCGTCATCTGTCAGCGTCTTCCATGAAGGATATGTGATGGGTACCCTTTCACGCCCAACGATCCCGCATATGGTCCGGAAAGCTATCGCAGCCTTTGAAGGCGCGGTACGAGCCCCATCATGCGGATCGACCGCCGTGATGGTGTATCGGCTCTGAGGCATTTTACTAAGCCCTTTTGGACCGCGCCTGTTTCCTCCTACATTGGGCGCGTCATCAGACCCATTCGGCTACAAGTATTGATGGGACATCATCTTGTATGAAGCAAGGTTAAGAATAGGTAAGTTAAAAGAAGCAAATTTCAATTAAGAGTAGGTAAGTTAAGGCAAGTCGATGCATAAAATGTATGTACTTGTCATTAATACAACAAATTATGTCTTCTATCAAAAATTGAACTGAAGATTGTATTATATTGCTCTCAGATAGGGGTTGGTTGAAGATTTTAAACCTTCAACCTTAATGACGAATGGGCTAACAATTAATTCAGTGAATAAGGCCTTAAACCCTTACCACCTTAATATGCACTAAATCAACAATAGACTACCAGTGAACCCTAATTACCACCTTAATATGCACTAAATCAACAATAGACTACCCTTAATATGCATTAAAACTGATCCACTATATCAGACGTTAAGCACACTAGTAAATAGTTAAGATAACAAAGTGTATTTAGCTAAGAATCTAAATAGCACATCTACTGATATAACAATCTGCGCATGGATCAGAAAACCAGAATGCTATGACTGATAGCACAATCAAGATTAAACCAGAAGCTAGTATATATAATGAAGTGCTGACAGAAAGGTAATAACAGTCAAGAACAAGCTATTAGCCAGATATACTCTAATTAGTGAATGAATCTACACTTTCCAGCATATAAGTCTATGGTTCAAGGCCTAGTTCACGGAAATAAATGTTCTAGTCATCACAATACCCATTATCATCATCGAGCAAGTAAGGCAACAAAAAAACAGAGAGCAATTCTCAGAAAACTTACAGAGGGCATAGGGGAGGGAGGAGGGCACCACTGAGGGGGGAGGGCGTGGCCGAAGTCACCGCCAAGTGGGGAAGGCGCCGCTGAGGGGAGAGGACACGGGGGAGGGAGGAGGGCACCACCGAGGGGGGAGGGCGCGACCGGAGTCACCGCCAATTGGGGAGGGCACCGCCGAGGGGAGAGGGCATGGGGGAGGGAGGAGGGCACCATCGGGGAGAGGGCGCGGCCAGGAGTTACCGCCAATTGGGGAGGGCACCGCCGAGGGGAAGGGCACGGGGGAGAGGAGGGTGTCGCCGAGTGAGAGCTCTAGGGTTGCAAAGAGAGATTGTGTGGGACTTAGTAAATGGCAAGCGTGGGGCAAGGGGTTTAGCGCGGGAGAAGGGCATCCCAGACGGTTCTAGGCTTGAACCATCTAGAATAAAGTCATCCCAGATAGTTTAAGCCCAAAACCGTCTGGGATGAGCTAGTTTTTTATCAATATTTATTTAAATTTGTGTCATTAATTATAATACATACATACATCTTATTAATTTTAATCAATACATGTATCACATTAATTATAATACATATATCACATTTAAGTTTCCTCGATTTACGTCCCTTTCCTAGCGCAACATCCAAGTTCTTAACCATGTCATGAATGCCTATCCCACTTAAAGGCTTTGGAGCTAAAGCGTCTTCGGTCATGCCATCGAATTGTTTCTTTATCTTGCGGTATGGGTGATTCCTCCGAAGGAACCTACGATGACACATGTACACGGTTTTGCGTGAGTGATTCAACTACACACTCTCGGTATCATCCAAGCAGTGAGTACATGCTTTGGCTCCTTTTGTACTTTGCTCCGACAGGTTAGCAAGTGAGGATAATCATTTATGGTCCAGAACAACAGGCAGCGTAGAGTGAAGTACTCTCGTTTGTGAGCATCCCATACCTGCACCCTAGGAGCCTACAATGTGTTCAAATCTTCCACCAATGGTTCTAGGTACATGTCAATATCGTTCCCAGGTTGCTTCGGGCCTTGGATGAGTATAGACATCAATATGTACTTTCGCTTCATAGACAACCAAGGAAGAAGGTTATACACACAGAGATTCACAGGCCAAGTGCTATAACGGCTGCTCATGTTACCGAAAGGATTCATTCCATCCGTACTCAATCCGAACCTTATATTACTCGGATCCGCTGCGAGTTCTTCAAACCTCCTATCGATGTTTCTCCACTGTGTGAAATCAGTAGGGTGCCTAATCATTCCATCGTTCTTACGCTCATCCGAGTGCCACCGAAGCAATTTTGCCTCTTTTGGGTTAGCAAACAAACGCTTCAAAAAGGGAATTATAGTCAAATACCACGCCACCTTAGCAGGAGGTCCTTTCTTCAACTCCATGCCCTCGTCGTCATCATCCGATCTATCTTTACGCTTGTAGCGAGATACATTGCACACCGGACATACATGCAAGTTTTCGTACTCTTTGCGGTAGAGGATACAGTCGTTCAGACAGGCATGTATTCTTCCTACTTCCTTTCCAAAGGGACAAAGAACCTTTTTGGCTTTGTAGGTGGTTGTCGGCAACTAGTTTCCCTCTAGAAGCATATCCGCTAACAGACCTAAAAGCGTTGTGAAACTCTTGTCGGACCAACCGTTGCTTGCCGTTAATTTTAGCAGTTCCAGCACGGATGACAACCTTGTGTCTTTGAACTTGCAACCCAGGAACAAAGGTTTCTCTGAGTCGTCCATCAAGCCTAGAAATTATACGTGCTCACGCTCATCACAGTTCCCTTCTGCATCCCTAGCATCTGATCCAGATTGTCATCATGAAGCCTATCCTCATCAAAAGCACAGTCGATATATACTTCATTGACGATGGTACTACTACTTGGTCCCTGCGTAATCTGCTCTTCACTGTGATTGGTCCAACATGTAAACCCCCTTTTGAAACCCCATAGAATCAAGTGTGCTTCGATATGCACTGGGTTCCGAAACATCCTCGGATTCTCGCAGTCAATGTATGGACAAGACATAAATTCCACCCCCTTGATCAATATATCTTCCTCTACAGCCCTTCTAAAAGCGTAGACACCATTAACGTACTCGGCGCTCGCATGGTTCTCAGTGTACATCCAGCTTCGGTCCATCTAAAAGAACGAATGGATATGTAAACATATGCATGTAAGCTACATCTTCAGTGTGATGCAATTAGAACAAATGGATCTAAACAAAGCTATAGCAAATGTATATATGTACTTTATATCACAGAGAACAAATGTATCTACAACAAGCTAAATCTAGAAATTGATCAGCTTCATTTCCCTCTTTACCAAGCTAGATCTTAAATATAACATAAATATGAACCAATTACTACTTTACATCACAGAGAACAAATGGATCTACACCTAGTTGTAGAACCGGCCAGCTTCTGTTCCCACTTTACCAAGCTAGATCTAAAATATAATGCAATTTTGAAGCAATTACTAACCTTAGCTGACCTGGAGCACAAGGATCTACAATTACACCTCCAAATCTAAGATCTCTTTCACAAGAACGCCTCTCAATCGCAGCTACCTCAAAAATATCTAGAAAACCGTAAAAATACAGAGAAGGTCGAGGCTCTCTGATTATGTATATATCAGAATTGATCATCACAGACGGTTTGTGGATAAAACCGTCTGTGATATTTGCAAATCGCAGACGGTTTTATCCACAAACCGTCTGAGATGTTCTCCGGCATCACAAAAAGTTAGATGCCTAAAACCGTCTGTGATGATACCTTTCGTCTTCAAGCTCGCACGGTTCCGAGGAAGACCAACCATCTTCTAGGCTCGCATGGTTCCGAGGAAGACCTTTCATCTTCCAGGCTTTTCATTTCCCCAACGAAGTTCGTAAATAATTGCACTTCTGCAACCTCGCACTATATATGGTAGCGCTGGAGTCCAAAATGTACTCGATCGATCGCATTCCACAGAACACCATGAGCAGCTCAAACTCCTCAGTCGGCTCCGCTGCCCCACCACCTTGGACTATGCCGGCTTCGCCACGGCCACCGCCTCTGCCATTGCCTTCGCCTCCATCGTCAACTTCCCCTCCGCCACCTCCACCGTCTTCGCCTCCTCGGCCCCTGCGGCAAAGGTTGCGGTGCCACGGCGCCATATCCATGAATCCGCCGGCCTTGGCTTATCGACGGTCCCCTCTGCCGGCCACGTCGGGCACCGCTCCGTCCGCTTCAGCGAGCTTCAAAAACAAGCCTTCGACGTCGCCAATACTATCTCCTCCTCCTCCGATGATAGCTACGACTCGTCGGAGGGTTATCGTGATGGCTGGGAGCTAGAGGATGACCCAAACAGAGCGGGTTTGAGTGAGGACCCCGACGGCCGCACCGATGATGACTCCGATGACGACGACTCCGGCGACGAGGAGGAGATTGACTAGGCGTAGCTAGTAGCTAGGGATCAAAAAATTTCTACATATGTGATGCATGCAAGCTAGCTAGTTCTATATATATATATATGAAATTAATGCATGTTTCCTTTAACCGCATTAAGTTCGTTTAATCATCAGAGACGGTTTATAGGTAAAACCGACTATGATATTTCCTTAATCACACACGGTTTTATCCACAAACTGTTTGTGAAATTCCCAGCATCATCACCGACAGTTTGTGAATAAAACCGTCTGTGATGTATGTCCCATCACAGACGGTTTTATCCACAAACCATCGACGATGTGCACAAGTCTCTTCCTAGATAGTTTTCTTAAAAAATAGTCAATGATGACGTGTCTAATATAACCTCTTTTGTAGTAGTGAGAGTTCCGTCAACAATTGAAATTGTGACAGCTTTCTGTCGCTAATTGAAATGACGACAGAACTAGGCAACACATATAGATGAACTGATGATCTATCTAGCTGTAGCTTAGCTATACTTGATGACGACATGCCATAGGGTAGTTTCGATGATGTGGAAGGTGCACATGAGCCCGTAGCAGAGCAGAGATATGATCGCTACGGCTGTTGAATCTGATCACACAGCCTCTTGAACAACTTTGTTAGAGTCTTGTTTCTAAATTACTTGTAAAAATTCACCCCCATGTGCCTCTTGCACCACCTGCTCTGCAAATCTATCCATAGAGTCAGCTCGTCTTCACCTTGCTGCAAATGTAGAATTACCTTCAACAACCCAGGGTGATGATCATCTTTACACAAACCCGGGGTCGGTTGCTTTCACATTCCTCAGAAACCAAAGCCAGCTGTCTGTGTTCTCACTCTCCATAAAAGCTAGCGTGACAGGAAGAACCTGATTGTTGCCATCAACTCCAATGGCAGTCAAAATCTGCCCCTTGTACTTCCCAATCAAGAATATGCCATCCACGCAAAGTAACAGTCGACAATATCTGAATGCATTGATGCACGCACCGAATGCGAAAAATACTCTCTTCAGAACCATCTTTCCTGGGAAGCGCTGCGAGAGCTGCTCGAAAATATCAACAACTATCCTAGTATTCCTCCCTTAAATGGCTTGAAGCATGCTGGGTATGTTCTGGTATGAGTCTTCATACTTACCAAACCTAGATTCGAGGGCTTTCTGCTTCGCCCTTAAGGCCTTCGCATAACTTATAGTGTACTGGAATATCTGCTCTATTGCAAGTATAATAGAACGAGGCTCGAGATCCAGATTACCAATGATCTCTCCGTATATTACATTTGCAACATAGCCTGAAGAGATGTTTCTATGCGATTGCATAGACTCTGTCATCACACATGTATACGAACGACTATAGAGCACTTCCAAACGATGTCTAACTTAGGTTGGTATGCATGAACACGCTATAGACACCCCTCCATCTCGCACCTAATGTCATTAAACTGTGGCGATGACTTAACAACCTTAAACAGTCTCTACATTGACACTGCCCGTTCCTTCACAACCTCCTACACTTTCCACTTACTTTTGTAAATTGCCCCAACTGCACCTCATTCCCACCATACTCCCATTCAACGCCTTCACCATCATTCACTACTATATTCTCGAACTAGTAGTCCTTCCACTCATCAGGGTAACGCTCATCGCATCGAACATCACCATAATGCAAATGTTATCGTCAGATAAAACCTCGTACTCCCGGTCCTCTTCCTCTATTCTTTCCACCAACCCTTCTATATGTTCCGCTTCATCCGCAATGCCCATGGATTCTTGCATCTGCGGTAAAAGAGTGTCACCTTGTTCATCTTGCATTGTGTCCTCCCCCTCACCCACATCTTGACTCAATAAGGATGTATGACTACTGTTGGACTACCCAACTTTTTCCGCAACAACATCCATGGCCTCCTTTATCATCGTATGGCCGAAAGCAACTATTTGAAATACTTGTGCCAAAAACACTAGAGGCCATCCTCTCTCCTTATCCACTCTTATATAAAAGCTGCATGACTTCGGCCCCTTCAGTTCTAGTAACTCCCAGTACATGCATTCCTGTGATCAATATCTAACACCGTACAACTTCAGATCACTTAGATCAGGGTCCAATGAGAACATGTTGTACAGCTATCTCCTAACAGTGCCCCAAGGACGCTCCCCTATACGCGACAAACTGCCTATCACACTTAGAAAATGACGTAGTTCCACTCCTTGGGACCCCATGTGTGGAACTCCTTCTCTATAATATATTTTGAAATAGTCTTCGTCATCCATACCTACGACACATTTAGCTTCCTATTAATACCAATATGCAAATATTTATAGAAAATGATCTAAATGTACCTATAATTTTTTTTACTCTACCCATATCTACCAACAAATTACTAGTCTACGAATAACTACGCAATTATTACTACTCGACAAACAGAAATATCTACAAATATTTACAAAAAATGTTAATGATCTAAATGTATCTACATCAATACTTGTCGACGATCGGGACCGTCAACCGCAAAGAGGGGGAAGGATCGTGCAAAGGGGTGAGGCCCCAAGTCGTGCTCGTTTGGGAAGGAGGGAGCATCGGCAGGCACACAGCTCGAGGAAGAAGGGCAAACGAACAAGGGAGACACAGAGTTTATACTGGTTTGAGCCCCCGGGGTCGGGTAATTGCTCTACTCCAGTCTTGCCCGTAGGCGAAAGATGACTAAAAGGCTCCTCGGGGGAGGATGAACAGGGAGCTCGAACTCGGGGCCACTCGGTAGTGGTGGCCGAGGGGAAGCTCGACGAGGTGGTGTAGTGTATGAGGGTGACTCGAGGTTCTTGTTGTGTGCTGTTGTGTCCTGGTGTTGCCTTTGTGTTCTTTTTCTGGTCTGTCCCCCGTCTGATCGGGATAGTCCTGGTGCTTTATATACCCCGGGGCGTTGATCTCGAGTGCTGACGTCGGGTGATGTCTGTGAGTTGACAGGAGCAGTTGACCCTAGCTCCCATGTAGGGGACCTGACAGGAGTTGCTGGGCCCTAGTTCCCATGCAGGGGATCTGACAGGAGCGGTTGACCCTAGTTCCCACGCAGGGAATCTGACAGGCGTTGCTGGGCTCTAGTTCCCACGCAGGGGATCTGACAGGAGCGGTTGACCCTAGTTCCCATGCAAGAGAGGGGAATACTATGCTGGAGGTCGGGTTGAAGGTACCGAGGTCGAGGAGGTTGCAGGAGCCAGCACGAGCTTGAGGACACCCTTGCCCGAGCTTGGGAACTGTCCCTCGAGCTCGGGGAGGCCTCCGCCTGAGCTCGGGAACAGTCCTCCGAGCTCGGGGAAAACGTTCTAAAGCCCTGAGGGGGGCTGGACTCGTGTCAGGATGACCGATCCCCGACAACCAGCCCCTGAGGCTCAAGAAACAGTCTGAGACTCTAGGCGTTCTTGAGTCTGAAATCTTCTGAGGAGGGATCGTCACCTTGGTCGAGCTCGGGAGTCCCCGAGCTCCTTTCAGGATCCAGGGGAAGCCCCTTCTGCGGGTTTTTCATCATGGTCGCCGATGGAGATGCTCGAGCTTCAGCGCTTCGTTTTTTGAGTGGGCTTGATGGCGTCTGGGATGTTCGGCTTCTTCATCAAGAGGGGACGAAGGGGGCCTGGAGGCGCCCGGGCCATGCAGCCGGAGAAGTCGGAAAGCCTGTCTAGTGGGCGCTATAGAGGCGCGTTCGTACAAGGGTTTTGAAAAGCCACGATGCCTCGGTGACCGCCCACCGGCTACGGGCATGTCTTTTGAGGCGACGATAATGTCAGCAGCCGAGGCGTCTTTAAAACCGGGATGCTTCACCCCCTGGCGCCTTTCTTCCCCATTGCTCGCATTCTCTACCCTTTCCTTCCTGCTCCGTTTGCGCTGTCGCGTCTGTCTTCCTTCTTTGATTCCATCCCTTTGATTCCATGGCGAAATTCGGGAAGAGCACCCTCACCGTGGACCGGATGAAGGATATGGAGACCTTGGGGCTACTGGACCCGTTCACTTGGCGATTCCCAGCCGGGGAGAACGTGCCGCAGCCTCGAGATGACGAGGTCATGAGCTCGGAGCAGTACATGATCTTCGGGCTGCGGACCCCGGGGAGCGACTTCTTGGCTGCGGTCCTCGCGCAGTGCGAGATTGTGCTCGTGAACTTGGTACCCAATTCTCTTCTCCACCTCTCCATCTTTGCTCACCTTTGCGAGGGTTTTCTGGGCATCCTTCCCACCCCCTCTTTGTTTTTTCGTTTCTACTCCTTGTCCCGCATCGCGAAGGACCCCGTCGTCGGGTGTCTCTACTTTCGGTTGTGAGCGGCACTCCCTTGCTCCTTTCTCCAGATCCCGACCCAAGACTCGCTCTGGCCATGGTCGGAGAAATGGTTTTATTTGAAGAAGGGCGAGGGCAGCGGCCTCGCCTACCATGGCACCGCGGTCGATGGCAAGCGGAGACCCCGGAGTTCGAGGATTCGACGACCGACCAGGCGGCGGTCACCCTCATCCACATCTGCGCAACGCGCGGGCTGAAGGGGCAGGCAGTCGTTCATGACTACCAGCACAACTGGGTGTTCCCTCTTCGGAAGAGGCTGCACCCCTTCTTCGAGATCACCGGGAAGCATGATGTCACTCGGGAAGGTCCCGAAGGTAAGCATTGCGCAGCCTCGAGCTTCTCCGGGCCCGATCGACGCTTTCTTGTTCTCAATGGTTTTTTCTTTATTTGGCCCTTCGCAGCACCGAAGGCGGACTGGATTGCCGCGAGGATGCAGGATATCTTTGGGAAGGCCGCCACCGCCTACGACCTCGACGGCGATGTTCCCAAGAACATCTTGGGGCGGAGTAGCGAGGTAACGTATCTTGTTTTGACTTTTGGCCCTGAGAGCTCGGACTTAGGCGCTAATCGTGACGAGTTCGTGCACGAGACCCAAGAACTCCGGGACACGGTGAAGCAAATGATGTCGCTCCCCGGGCTGAGCAAGGGCAAAAAGGGGAGCAAGAGGCTGGCCCCAGATGCCCCGAAGTCAGTCGCCAAGAAGCCCCACGTCGAGTGGGGCGATTGGGCCATGGTAAGATGAATGCCCCAAGCTCGGGAACACTCGAGCCCGAGGTCGCCTCTCTGATGTTTCCTTTTAACTTTTCTTTGATTGGTTTTTGCTTTTCCATCGACAGCAGGAGGCAGCAGCCACCACGCGGGCCCCGGATGCGTAGCCGGAGAAACGACCTTCGGCGCTAAGCACCCGGGGAAGGAGTCTTCCTACCGCCGCCACGGAGACGTCGCGCCAGGTGCGATCCTCTTTCGCTTTTCATCGTTCTGTTCCGTCGCAGCATCCAAGCGAACGAGGGGCACCGACCTTTCCTGTGGTCCAGGGTGAGGCCGAGGAGGAGGAGGACGAGGACGACTTCCGCCTCGTGCCACGGTCTAGGGCGCGGCGAGTCCTACTTGCTGCGGCGTCCGAGGAGGACGACGCGGCAGAGGAGGGTGTGGCCGAGCGGGCGCCGCGAGGGGCGGCGCGGTGAGTCGACACGACCGGCGGCGAAGGAGCCCTCGGTGGGACGTCGGCCTTGGGGTTCTTCGGGCGGTCGAGCGAGCCGGCCGAGTTGTCATCGCGGGACGGGCGATCCCGGCCGCCACCGTCCCGGTTGACACAGACCAAGCTGGGACGTCTGAGGACGCCGATGCCACCGTTGTGAAAGGGTCCGCCGAGGAGGAGGCTGCCACGGATCTGCCCCGAGGACCCGACGGTGCCATCGACCTGCAGGTGCTAGAGGACCGGCTGGCGGCGGTAAGAGTGCTCGCCCTGAACTCTTCCCTCTTTCTTCTCCTTTTCTTTTCTCTTGTGACTGTGGTGACATTTCCCTTGCTTACGCAGGGCCTGCGCCTGATCTCCCGAGGGTACGGGGTCGTGCACGGGCACGTGCTCAGCTTTCGGGACCTCTAGGACGTGATCGAGGCAAACCAGAGGGACACCGCCCAAGTCGAGGTCGACGTGTCGCACCGGCGAGAGGAGGTCGAGTGGCTGAAAGAAGCCCAAGCCCTCGAGCTCGTGCGGGCCATCGAGGCCGAGCGGGAACGCGGAGCTCGGGAGGTCGAGCGGGAGCTGAACATCGAGAGGGACCTCCACGCCGCAACGCTCTCTAAAGCCGTCGAGGAGGAGCGAAAGAAGGCGGAGGAAACCCTCGCCCGCGTTCGACAGAAGGCGCAGGCGGCTCTCGACGAGAACCGCTCGAGCGCGTCGGCGATGGTCCAGTGCCTCGTGCTCGATCTCTCGAGCGCTCACTCGAGGGCGGAGGCCGCGCGGCAAGAGGCGCAGGAGCTCTGGGAGCGCCTCGAGGTCTCGTTCATGGCCTGTGAGGAGAGCTACGGGATCGCGTCGTTCAAGCTTGAGGACTTCGCGGTCGCGCGGAAGGAAGTGGAGGGGCTCCACCTGCGCCTGGCAGACCTGCCGACCGCGCGCGTAGAGGCAGAGGCCGCGCCCGAGGAGGCGGCTGGCCTTCAGGCGCGGCCCGAAGAGCTTTCCGCCTCCCCGAGGAAGGCCTCCACCGAGCTCGAGGCCAAGGTGGCCGAGCTCAAGGCTAAGGTGCCCGACGCCGAGGCGAAGGCGGCCGCTCTCGAGGAGACGTGGCTGAGCTGGAGAAGAGGATCACCGAGACCGAGGGGAATGCGACTGAAGCCGAGGCGCGGGAGGCCGAGGCGGGCGTGAAGGCCGCGGCGTCCGAGGTGAAGGTCTCCGAGCTCGAGGAGAGGCTGGCCCGGGTGACCCAGGCAGGGAAGAGCGCCTTGGCCCAGCTTCAGAATGACCGCGACCGGGTCGTTAAAGCCGAGGCCGAGGTGCTGGTGCTGCGGAGAAAGGTCTCCGACCGCGAGCAGGAAAAACTTGCTCGGAAGATGTCTGTAGACTAGAAAGATAGGTTAATAAATAGATGGGGTGAAATATTCACACCCTTTGTAAAGACAATGTAGCCTTTTGCCATGATTTATAAAATCATGTTTTTCTTAAAAAGACTTAGCTTGTTTTTGTTTTGCTCTTTGTCGTCTTCGAAAGCTTGCTTAGTCTGCTTCGTAGAAGAGTCCGAGCGACGTCGGGTCGCGACGCATAGAGCAAAATAGTCGGAGGTGTTTGCTGGGTGAGTTATTGATTTCAACTCGAACCATTCGGTTTAGGTTGACTGAGTCCGGGGACTCTCGATGTCAGATTTAACCGAGGCTGAGCCTGAAACACTCAGGCTTTGCGCACAACTCGGACTGGCCGGCCAGGAAATACATCAGGCTCGGACCAGGTTTAGGCCTCGGGTCCAGCCCAACGAGCTCGGGAATGCTTTGTGCTTGGGGGTTCCCTCAGAGGGCGGTTAGAAAATTCGAACCTGGCCACTTGGCCACGGGGGAATGGTTGGCTTATTGCGACTGCCGGCTTATCGCGACCGGAGTCATCCCCAGTGGTGAATTTAGAAACTGCGACCTCCGAGCCCGGGAATGCATCAAGCTCGGGGCGCCCTCTAAAAATGTTCAGTGGTTGGCAACACGGGGGAATGGCCGGCTTATTCCGATAAAGATCGTCTTACTGCGGCCTCCGAGCCCGGGAACGCATTGGGCTCGTGTAACATCCCGAAAAATGCAATAATATAAAAGTTTATATTTTGAATTTGAATATATTTATTTCGGATTTTTCCTGATATGATTGGAATTTATTTGGATTTCTTTGGATTTTTGTATTGAATGAAAAATCAAACAACTAGAATTAAAGAATGGATAATGGTAAAAAGATAAAAAGGTAAAATATAAATTTTGGAAAAATTACCATAGAACCTTAACCACTCTGGTAAGTCAGTAAAATCAAGAAGTAAAATTTTATGCACAGAAAAATGGGAAAATAAAATGAATGACACCTCTTTTGACTAAAAACAGTGCAAGTCAGAATTTTTGTAAAATATCTGAAAATTATCTGGAGCTATAAAAATAACCATAGCACCCTTATAGCAGTTTTTACACCTGGTAAAAATATCAGGATTTTATCATGTCGGAAAAGCCCTCAAATAATTCAAAAACAGAAACAATCAAAAACTAGAAAACTTCATGTCAGAATTTTTATAAAATATTCACTTGATATTTTGACTTGAAATTTTTATTCAAATATCAATAAGTCAAACTGAACTCTTATAAAAAGTTTTGAAAATAATAAATGCAAATTGTACCTTTAAATAAACAAAAACCCGAAATGTGAAAATCGGTGATGCAGTGTCGAATTTTTATAATTCAACCATGTGGTATTTTAGTCTCAAAATTTTACTGAAGGTTAGAAACTACCAGGAGAGGTCGGTCAGAAAGTTTCACAAAATTAAGCGGTGATCTAATGGCCATTTTAATGCTCACATGGAGCTGTCCGGCTGGAAGTTATCCTCTGACTCACCTTCACCCTCTGACGTGTGGGCCGTCCACTAAACCGTAACGGTTAGTGGCGGCAGCGAAAAAGACCCCTCTCACTGTCGGTGGACCCGGTCCCGCTTGTCACCCACGCCTCCTTCCTCCCTCTTTCTTCTCGATGCTCGATCTTCTCCTGATTCTTCCCCGGTCAAGCCCCTTGGCGCGCACGGTCGTGTGTGTCTCGGTGTGCTTCACCGCCCGCCCGATTCAGCGCATGAGCCATGCTTATCCTTGCCAATCTGCACAGGCAGCCTTGCACCACGCCTCGGGTCAAATCTCGCACCATCTCATCAACTACAAACAAAACCGCCGCAACTCCCCCTCTCTTTCAAACCCTGTGTTACTAACCTGTGCCGGCTATAAATACTTCAGCAGCATCACATTGAAGCCTCCTTTCTCTTAGCTATTCCCAGAACCAAATACCAGGGCCTGAAACTCTCCTCTTCGCCATTTTTGCCAGAGACCCGAAAAGGAGGGGAGAAAGCCATCCAAGCCATTCGGTGAGAATCAATTCAATTCTTTGATTCTAAAGCTTCCTCATGACCTGGTGAACTCATCCCTATCGCAAATTTCAGCTCTTCTTGCCCTCTGCACCGCCGCACCTTTCTCCTTTCTTCCTCGGCTCGGCCCCGGTGGCGAGGTAATCTGCCGACCAAGCCCCGCTCCAACCAACCGGTAAAACGGAACCTCCTAACCTCACTGATACTCAAGATGCTACCGATTCGGCCGGAGCTAACTTCTTTCTCTTCTCCGGTGAGCCGCTCCTCCTCTGCCAAGACACCACCGGTGGCAGCCCACTCCGCCACCCCTGAGGTAATCGACACCACCCAAAGGTGCGTGATGACTCACCGATGCTAGCCATGCCCTCCTTCACGAACCGCGAGCTCCATCGCCGCCAGCGTCCTAGCCGCTCTGTTCTTGACCACGCCCGTGGGCCCTCTCACACCGGTCAAGAGGAATACAAAGGATGGTAAAAGACGCCTGCGTCTTTGAAAACGTATTTTCATTCTTTTCAGTCATTTTCAATACCCGAGCTGCTTCAAATGCTCATAACTTTTGAATTGTAACTTCAAATTGAATGAAACAAAATTCTAAATTCATATAAAATCTAGTTCTTTCATAATATGAAATAAAATTTTAGAAAGGTTCACTGGATAAATTTGAAATTCAAATTTAAAAGGAAAGGCTAAAGATATGCTTCATATAAAATTTATGTGAACAAACTTGGAATGGAATAAAACTAATTTTAATGAAATAGTTATGCTTCCAGGAGTTCAAATATATAAAAATATTTAATTTTTGTTTATGTTTGAATTACCTTCTATTAAAGATGGTATTCAATGCCTTAGAAATTCAAATAAGCATAATTTGAGTAAAAGAAATATGGAATAAGTAAAATTGATTTCTAAATATCAACATGGCAGTAGAATACCTTAGTTTGCCAAAATACTTAAGAAATGAACTTGATTTGAATTATCGTGGAAAGTATGAAATAACTTAAATGTAAAATGTTCATGTACATATATCATACAAAGTCAAATGGTTGTAATATAGATCAAATGAATTCAAATGATCACCGAACCAGTTTAGTTATACCTCTGGCATTGCAAGGATCTTAGATGAAAAATAATATTTAAAGTTTACTACATGAAACAGTAAATGATTAATAGTCAACATGTAAATACTTGCATAATTGGAATAGTTGTAACTTTCACAAATAAACTCAGAATGTGATGAAACCAAATCCCATGACCTCGAAAAATAGTACCCTTTCTGTTTATACAAGAATATCTTATGTTAGTGCTAGGTTGAAATAATATAATGATAAACCCTAATGATCGTTCATAGGAAAAACATCGCGGATAAAAGCCATTTGTCGCGAAACCAACTTTAAATCACTTCGTATCATGGCTCGTTAATACCGAAAAATGAGTAGATTATCCTAGGCGGTATAGTCGCAATCTAGTATCAAAACTGAATCTCAAATGAGTAGTAAATTGAACTATCAAGCTTTTTCACAACTCGTAGAACCCTCGCCTAAATGCGTAAATTATGGAAATCAGTTTAGATATATTCCTCACAGTATATGCTATTAAGTTCCGAAGAAATAACCTCATTTCATCATGTTTTACATATAAACTTTAGTAGTCAAATAACCCCTAGTTTTATGTTTAATGAACCTTGTCGCAATAAGAATTAGTGAACCTTGTAATAAGGAATTTGTACTTAATATATTTGTATCACCAGAACCTTCTTAAAAACTATAAATAAATCTATTTAGCGTAACCTTAACTAGTGTCTAACTCTTTTAATCCAAATAATTTTAGCATCTATAATTCGAAGCTATAAATACTAAAATTCATAATTTTAGCCTCTTGAATTCGTAATTCAAGAAAAGATAATCTATAAAAGAAACCCTGTTTTGTTATCTCAAAACCAATAAGTATGAATGTGTAATTATCTAAATCATAACATCTCGAAATCATATAATCCAAACCCTAAATCATCCCTGTTTTCTGCAATGAATCTTTATTTGATTTTCTGTCTGTCTTCTTTTCGCCCTTATTGAAGTTTATTATTTGCTATATTTTCCGATCGATCGACGTGTAGAATTCGACGTCCCTTCCTCCATCGTTGCCTCCGTCAGCCGTGATCGCGTCTTCGACATAAACGATATATAAGCAAGGCAAGCACCCCTCTTTGACCATCTTCATCCCAGAATTTAATTTGCATTGTTTATTAAAATGTTTCATGCACGCGTTTACTTTCTGTAAATTCGCTATTTTGTGGTACTGGTAGTTATACCTGTTGTCTCATGAAACTTCCTCGATAAGTATGGATATGTGTACCTTGATAACCATAGATTGAGCTCAGACAATTACTTAATGTCATTGTGGTTATATGCGATTACTTCTATCCATGCTTAGCCATGCTTTTAGAACAAATGAGAATGATGATCAGATCAAAACTTGTTTCTTAAGAAATGGAAAAATGTTGGGAATAAAGCTGTTGGTTATGGGTATTTTTGCTTTAAAACCCAAAATAAAACTATGGCTTTGATGCGGGCGATTATTGGCAATAGCCGGAGGTGCAGAGGGATTTGCACGTAGTATAGGGTGGAGTATCGCCCGTGTCGGATTAAGGACCGAGCAATGGGATGCTATAGATCCAAGAATTTCGTACAGCCACGAGGGCTGGTATGGGACAGTCTTAGCCTATTAAGTTGTTTAGGTGTGGCTTTGCATCTAAGGAAGGCGGGAGTAATGCACAGGCATTCCGGTTCGGTCTGTCTGTAGGGGGTTTACTTACCAATGCAACGGTGCACGCCTTGCCGTGGACAGAAACGTGGTGTTGGGTGTGTTGTGAAAGGATCCACATCTTGGGTGAGTGTTTCTGTTTTCATGGCGAGGGCCAAACGTCCCGGGCTGGTTCAAAGCCACATCTAAATAATATAACGGCTCTGTATGATCTCCTTGCCAACACACCAAAGGAAGTGTGTTAATTGATCTGGCAAAAGAGGTTGATCATTCCTTGTGGGTAAAGTGTACACCTCTGCAGAGTGTAAATCTAATCGATTAGCCGTGTCCACGGTCAAGGACACTTGGTGAAGTCATTCCAATGTTAGAATGCTTTGGTATTTTCAAAAATTGGGTTTTGGTTTGGAACCTGTTTTATCAGCTTTTGTTTCATGTCAAAGGATCGACATTATTGGATTCCATTTCTGGATTATTCGATATTCACGATGGGTTGTGAGTATTAATTATGCTTTACTTATTTCATATCAGTCAACTTGCTCTTTCAAATTCCGTTTACAAATAACTTGTTTTACAGTATCAATTCTGCTTTATGCAAATTAACTGTAGTAGCCTCCTTTGAAATGGCCTGCATATATTATAGGCTTTGCTCAAGTCTTGCGGAGTACGAATGTACTCACCCTTGCTTATATGTGGTTTTTAGGTGGTTAAGTTGTCGAGCTTCGAAGGTTTCTTCCATCGCAGGTTGCGGGATTTTCTTCATCGAATCTTTCTAGGGATTATGCCTTGTCAGTTGCCTGTTGGTTTTGGATGGGCACACTACAAGACCTTGCTTCTTTTGCTGCTATATCTCTTATTTGTAAGAGCTTTCTTTATGTAATAGCTTCCGCTTAATAATATTTGTGGTATGGTTGTGATTCCAATTGTTGTAAACATGTGAGTGCTAGCTACTGATCCAGGGAATGGCACAGTAATCACATGGAGGTTCCTGTTCATTAGAACGGGGTCTCACAGCGTTGGTATCAGAGCTATACTGACTGTAGGATAAACCCTAGATAGAATGGTCGTTAGCATTGGAATAAGCAAATTCAAAATCTTATTCTCAAAAGCTATTATATTTGCAAAATGTAGGCTTTGCTATGCTTTCCTCATCCTAAAGTTCTTATCCTTACCACTACTTTCATTTTGATTTGTAAACAAATCCTTCTCTTTCCTTAAAGATAGTTCATCTTCGCTATCTTGCTTGCAAATGAGGACTACAAGGTCTACGCCAATATTCTCAAGGAAGCCAACAACGCTTCACTAATCTCGACAAAGCAGAAGTAGAACTCGAAGATCCTACTTTATGAAGGGATAATATCACCCAACAGTGAAATGCACAAGATTAGAATATGTTAGGATCCACCTTAAGATAAGAACCCTTACGCAAAGCATATCATTTTGCTCTAGTTATATAAAGCAATTTTATTGTGATGTTTATAACTTGCTATTTGAAAATTGGTTTTTATTTTGTTTGTTAGGACTGATTTATCTGTAAACTTAACCTCTAGGTTAAAGTTTCACAATAAGTTGTCCTTATGTGTAAATACGGAAAACTTAACCCATAGGATAAATTGGAAATCATAAGATAGCTCATCTCTTATCCTATAAAATTTCTTCCAAACTTATCCTTTCCTTCTGTAGAACTTTTTATCTGTGTAACCATTGTGGTCATTAACTTTTCTCAAGATCAAGCATCGTCAGGATATGTAATATAGTCTCCATTACTACTTCTAGCTTTACTTGAGACCACACCATTCATAAATAAACCAAGAACCAGATGCTAGTAACCACTAATTCACATAAGCTGTTTTAGGCTAGTGAAAGTTTAATTTTTCTAATAATAATCCTTAACCATTTACCTCATTACCTTGTCTAGATTATATACCATAAAAATGAACTAGAACCCGAGTAGTTCTATACTTTTAAATAGGAACCTTGAGGTGGTTGTCAAAAAAATAATAATAATTGAAAATCCTATTTTCTAATAGGAATATAAAAGAGCAGCATTAGCTGTACATATACTCTTTTGTTTCCATCTATAGGATTTAGTTTCCTTGTCTGTAGACTTTTCCTTTTAATGGATATTTTATATACACATTTCTTCCTTGTAGAATTTTCTTTCTTCACTTCTAGTTATCCTATCTAGAAGAAATCCTCTCCTTACACTTAATAAAAACTACTGACAAATCTTTTTGAAAATAATTCTGGTAGTAAGACAACGACGTCGTGACATCTACATCAACAAACCTTAAGAGGATGGAGATAACGAAACATCAAAACCTCTCGGACTTCATGGAAGCTTGGGAGTACTGACATTAGCAAGTAGTGCAAAAGTTAAAAGAGACTTATCGTCAAACGGCCTATTTTAAAGATAGCACTACCCAAATTATACATTATTTTAAACTACATAATAAACCTTTTATGAAGAAATACATATGGTCAGGATAGTAGAAGAAAAATATTAGATGCCCCTCCCACATACTAAGTAGAACAAATATAAATTTACTGTGTTATTGCAATTTTGCTGAAAACTTTTGTATTGCTTTTGGGTTACTCTCGTAAATGTTAAACCATTAGGATAAAATTTACGATGTGCCAACCCTTATTTAATAAGAAAATTTAATTAAGAATATTTTAAGGAACGAAAAGTCGCCTTATGAACTAATAACTACCAAATGACCAACCTTGAAACAATGTTTTAAGGAATGAGACACTGCCTTATAAATTAACAAAAAATTACCAAATTCATATATAAGCTATTCTCAAAATAATATTTTAATAAACAGAATGATACTTTGTAAAATGGGTAACTTTCATCAAACCATATCCTCTCAATTTCAACATCTTGAAGACACCTCCGACACAATCCATTAATGCATCTACTAAATGTAATGAATTATAAAAATTTCAACCTTTATAATAAACCTTCGGTTCTTCCCAAATAACTCTAGTTGAGATGTATCCTTTCAGTCATCTCAAACATTTTATCATACTGTGTACCTCTTCTTAAGTTAGCTTATTTTGCTAAAGAATCTCGGTATAAATTGCTAGCATTCCTCATTCACTTCGTGAAATCCAACAGAATTCCATCTAAATAACCTTGTCTTAACAACCATTGTAGCAGATACCCGTGACAAGATTCCCGTAAAATCTTGGAAAGTGAAGCCATGTTCACTTTAAGCCATCTAATGATAATCCTACCTTAGCTCACCAGTTCCCAACATTTAGTACGAACAATTCCAACCTTGGCTCGCTTCTTGCCCAAGAGGAAATGGTTTAGATCAAGCCTACTCCTACATTTCACTCAATACCTAAATGATGTTCTTTGAAGTGTTGCCAACCCAACCAATCAAGATCGTGCTTGCATTCATTGTGGAGAAATAGGACACATCTGCGATGAGCATGCAATAAATTGCTCCAAATTGTGAAGAAAATCATTCTCCGGAAAATGTCCCATGAGCAATATCACTTGTTACCTTTGTGAAGGTCATGACCATTGCCCACTCAATGTCCCTAGGTCCGATAGTTGCCAATACAATTCAAATCGTGAGAGAAATTTCGGCCTTAGTTGCTCAAGACTTGGCAATCGAAGGAAAAACTAGCTACACGTAAAATATTACCTAAGGAGTTAAAGAAGCAACACATAGACTTTGATCGCCTTCATCCAGAAGTAATAAATGGCCATCGCCATCAGCATGTTTCTTGTGTGGTGAAGAAGGTCATTGGGCAAGGGAATGTCCGCAAGCTGAAATTGAAAAGGAAGACAGTATTGAGAATCCAATCATACCCACCAAGACGCCACAAGAGAAGCGTGAGTGCTTCAACTGTCACAAGAAGGGTCATCTTGCTAAGCGATGCCCGCAAGAAGAACAAATATTTTCTGCAACCATGGTCATACCAGAAGTTACATCAGTTAGGATTATAACTCCAAGAGTAGGAGGAATAAAATCTGAATCAGTTTACTCGAAGAATCAGTTCAAGAAGAGGCGCTTGAATGAAGACACTTGCCCCAAGAGGAATTCTGCTCAATTCCATCCTGAATTTCAACCATCATTTGTTCATTCCTCCAACAACACCAGTGAGCAACCATCTGGTATCCAAAACCAGGCAACTAATGTTACATGCTTTTACTGTCGTGAGCGTGGACATTATGCCAGCAAATGCCCAAGGAAGAAGCGAGACCAACTTCATTCTCAAGACCATCAAGCTCCTATCTCCTCATTTACTCCAACTCAAGATATCGATCATGGTATACCTGACACAGTGCCAGGTACATCTCATATAAATATAGTTTCTGTTAGAACTTAGATTAATTTGAAATCATTGTGTCTAATCTAAAAGTAATATTTCGCTAAGTGGAATATTACCTTATGAATTTAACTGAACTCTCATCAAAATATATCTTATCTTAATCCTTCCAAATAGCCGGTAGGATGTCAAGTGTCAAACTTTCAGTTTTCATTTTTAACCATTGTCCGATCAATCCTCCATCTATTTATAACATCAGTGAATAATCTTTCTATTGTTTCGAATAAGATGGACTACGCCGCTTGCGTCGATCGAGAAGAACCTCATCACTACACCACAATCTACCCAAGTAGAGCTCTTCATGTCGTCAAGAATGACATCAGAGATTTCCAAGTTATATCAAGACCTAGGAAGCATCAAGTATCCAGAACAACCCCTGCCTTCATGTCAGGCGTTGAATGTAAAGACCTTCCTTATGTAATTACACTTGGCACTTAATGTAATATCAAGTACGTCCTTTATATATGCAATTCCTACAATCAACCTTTTTGACTTTATACATTATAATCTTTCATAAGTACCAAACGCGAAGAAAATCAAAACCCTCTAGATGATCAAGCAAATTAAATCATCGGGATAATTTTATAATCCTCCTACCTTAACCTAAATTCTTGAATTATCCTACCTTGTTTTCAATCTAAAGACAGCCTAGAATAACATTTATTCTCACCTAATTTTATCAACTGTTGTTAAATCGTGCAGATCAACCATTATATTCAAATATCATTTCTTGATGATAACTTTAAATTCTTCCCAAATGAATCGAGTAACAAACAATAATTCTTTCCCCTCAAAAATTCTAAACATATCGCGTGTCATTCTAAAAATTAGATTGTCATTATTAACAATCCTAGTTATGCAATCAAAAGAGATATGTAGTAATATTCCTCATCTGCTTACGTGAAACCCAAATAGAAATCTTTTTCATTCTAGACACGTCACCTTGGAATCGCAAGAACGGTGTTTTGCAAAACAACTACACTGGAAACAAGAAGATGAGGAAACAACAAGACCACATCCAAGAAAGAATTTTCGAACCCATTTAGTCCTTGCAAATCTCGGGGACGAGATTTCTGTAAGGGGGGTAGATTTGTAACATCCCGAAAAATGCAATAATATAAAAGTTTATATTTTGAATTTGAATATATTTATTTCTGATTTTTCCTGACATGATTGGAATTTATTTGGATTTCTTTGGATTTTTGTATTGAATGAAAAATCAAACAACTAGAATTAAAGAATGGATAATGGTAAAAAGATAAAAAGGTAAAAGATAAATTTTGGAAAAATTACCATAGAACCTTAACCACTCTGGTAAGTCAGTAAAATCAAGAAGTAAAATTTTATGCACAGAAAAATGGGTAAATAAAATGAATGACACCTCTTTTGACTAAAAACAGTGCAAGTCAGAATTTTTGTAAAATATCCGAAAATTATCTGGAGCTATAAAAATTATCATAGCACCCTTATAGCAGTTTTTACACCTGATAAAAATATCAGGATTTGATCATGTCGGCAAAGCCCTCTAATAATTCAAAAAGGGAAACAATCAAAAACTAGAAAACTTCATGTCAGAATTTTTATAAAATATTCACTTGATATTTTGACTTGAAATTTTTATAAAAATATCAATAAGTCAAACTGAACTCTTATAAAAAGTTTTGAAAATAATAAATGCAAATTGAACCTTTAAATAAACAAAAACCCGAAATGTGAAAATCGGTGATGCACAAAGGTCGAATTTTTATAATTCAACCATGTGGTATTTTAGTCTCAAAATTTTACTGAAGGTTAGAAACTACCAGAGAGGTCGGTCGAAAGTTTCACAAAATTAAGCGGTGATCGATGGCCATTTTAATGCTCACATGGAGCTGTCCTACCGAAGTTATCCTCGACTCACCTTCACCCTCGACGTGTGGGCCGCCCACTAAACTGTAACGGTTAGATGGCGGCAGCGAAAAGACCCCTCTCACTGCCGGTGGACCCGGTCCCGCTTGTCAGCCACTGCCTCCTTCCTCCCTCTCTTCCTCTCACGCATGCTCTGATCTTCTCCCGATTCTTCCCCGGTCAAGCCCCTTGGCGCGCACGGTCGTGTGTGTCTCGGTGTGCTTCACCGCCCGCCCGATTCAGCGCATGAGCCATGCTTATCCTTGCCAATCTGCACAGGCAGCCTTGCACCACGCCTCGGGTCAAATCTCGCGCCATCTCATCAACTACAAACAAAACCGCCGCAACTCCCCCTCCCTTTCAAACCTTGTGTTACTAACCTGTGCCGGCTATAAATACTTCAGCAGCATCACATTGAAGCCTCCTTTCTCTTAGCTATTCCCAGAACCAAATACCAGGGCCTGAAACTCTCCTCTTCACCATTTTTGCCAGAGACCCGAAAAGGAGGGGAGAAAGCCATCCAAGCCATTCGGTGAGAATCAATTCAATTCTTTGATTCTAAAGCTTCCTCATGACCTGGTGAACTCATCCCTCTCGCAAATTTCAGCTCTTCTTGCCCTCTGCACCGCCGCACCTTTCTCCTCCGGCGTCCGTTGGCAGAACTGCTCGACCAAGCCCCGCTCCAACCAACCGGTAAAACGGAACCTCCTAACCTCACTGATACTCAAGATGCTACCGATTCGGCCGAGCTAACTTCTTTCTCTTCTCCGTGAGCCGCTCCCTCCGCCGCACCACCGGTGGCAGCCCACTCCGCCACCCCGAGGTAATCGACACCACCCAAAGGTGCGTGATGACTCACCGATGCTAGCCATGCCCTCCCTTCACGGAACTCGCGAGTCCGTCGCCGCCAGCCCTAGCCGCTTCTCTGTTCTTCAGTCGCTGCCCCGTGGGCCCCCTCTGTCAGCCGGTCAAGAGGAATACAGTGCAGTGGTAAAAGACGCTTCCGTGCTGAGAAAACGTATTTTTCATTCTTTTCAGTCATTTTCAATACCCGAGCTGCTTCAAATGCTCATAACTTTTGAATTGTAACTTCAAATTGAATGAAACAAAATTCTAAATTCATATAAAATCTAGTTCTTTCATAATATGAAATAAAATTTTAGAAAGGTTCACTGGATAAATTTGAAATTCAAATTTAAAAGGAAAGGCTAAAGATATGCTTCATATAAAATTTATGTGAACAAACTTGGAATGGAATGAAACTAATTTTAATGAAATAGTTATGCTTCCAGGAGTTCAAATATATAAAAATATTTAATTTTTGTTTATGTTTGAATTACCTTCTATTAAAGATGGTATTCAATGCATTAGAAATTCAAATAAGCATAATTTGAGTAAAAGAAATATGGAATAAGTAAAATTGATTTCTAAATATCAACATGGCAGTAGAATACCTTAGTTTGCCAAAATACTTAAGAAATGAACTTGATTTGAATTATCGTGGAAAGTATGAAATAACTTAAATGTAAAATGTTCATGTACATATATCATACAAAGTCAAATGGTTGTAATATAGATCAAATGAATTCAAATGATCACGAACCAGTTTAGTTATACCTCTGGCATTGCAAGGATCTTAGATGAAAAATAATATTTAAAGTTTACTACATGAAACAAGAATGATTAATAGTCAACATGTAAATACTTGCATAATTGGAATAGGTGTAACTTTCACAAATAAACTCGTAATGTGATGAAACCAAATCCATGACCTCGAAAAATAGTACCCTTTCTGTTTATACAAGAATATCTTATGTTAGTGCTAGGTTGAAATAATATAATGATAAACCCTAATGATCGTTCATAGGAAAAACATCGCGGATAAAAGCCATTTGTCGCGAAACCAACTTTAAATCACTTCTGGTATCATGGCCTGTTAATACCTGAAAAATGAGTAGATTATCCTAGGCGGTATAGTCGCAATCTAGTATCAAAACTGAATCTCCAAATGAGTAGTAAATTGAACTATCAAGCTTTTTCGTCAACTCGTAGAACCCCTCGTCTAAATGCAGAAATTATGGAAATCAGTTTAGATATATTCCTCACAGTATATGCTATTAAGTTCCGAAGAAATAACCTCATTTCATCATGTTTTACATATAAACTTTAGTAGTCAAATAACCCCTAGTTTTATGTTTAAAGAACCTTGTCGCAATAAGAATTAGTGAACCTTGTAATAAGGAATTTGTACTTAATATATTTGTATCACCAGAACCTTCTTAAAAACTATAAATAAATCTATTTAGCGTAACCTTAACTAGTGTCTAACTCTTTTAATCCACATAATTTTAGCATCTATAATTCAAGCTATAAATACTAAAATTCATAATTTTAGCCTCTTGAATTCGTAATTCAAGAAAAGATAATCTATAAAGAAACCTGCTTTGTTATCTCAAAACCAATAAGTATGAATGTGTAATTATCTAAATCATAACATCTCAAATCATATAATCCAAACCCTAAATCATCCTGTTTTACGCAATGAATCTTTATTTGATTTTCTCACCGCCTTCTTTTCGCCCTTATTGAAGTTTATTATTTGCTATATTTTCCGATCGATCGACGTAGAATTCGACGCCCTTCCTCCATCGTTGCCTCCATCAGCCGTGATCGCGTCTTCGACATAAACGATATATAAGCAAGGCAAGCACCCCCCTTTGACCATCTTCATCCCAGAATTTAATTTGCATTGTTTATTAAAATGTTTCATGCACGCGTTTACTTTCTGTAAATTCGCTATTTTGTGGTACTGGTAGTTATACCTGTTGTCTCATGAAACTTCCTCGATAAGTATGGATATGTGTACCTTGATAACCATAGATTGAGCTCAGACAATTACTTAATGTCATTGTGGTTATATGCGATTACTTCTATCCATGCTTAGCCATGCTTTTAGAACAAATGAGAATGATGATCGATCAAAACTTGTTTCTTAAGAAATGGAAAATGTTGGGAATAAAGCTGTTGGTTCAGGTATTTTTGCTTAAAACCCAAAATAAAACTATGGCTTTGATGCGGGCGATTATTGGCAATAGCCGGAGGTGCAGAGGATTTGCACGTAGTATAGGGTGGAGTATCGCCTGTGTCGGATTAAGGACCGAGCAATGGGACGCTATAGATCCAAGACTTCGTGCTGACCACGAGGGTGGTATGGGACAGTCTTGCCTATTAAGTTGTTTAGGTGTGGCTTTGCATCTAAGGAAGGCGGGAGTAATGCACAGGCATTCCGGTTCGGTCTGTCTGTAGGGGGTTTACTTACCAATGCAACGGTGTACGCCTTGCCGTGGACAGAAACGTGGTGTTGGGTGTGTTGTGAAAGGATCCACGTCTTGGGTGAGTGTTTCTGTTTTCATGGCGAGGGCCAAACGTCCCGGGCTGGTTCAAAGCCACATCTAAATAATGTAACGGCTCTGTATGATCTCCTTGCCAACACACCAAAGGAAGTGTGTTAATTGATCTGGCAAAAGAGGTTGATCATTCCTTGTGGGTAAAGTGTACACCTCTGCAGAGTGTAAATCTAATCGATTAGGCGTGTCCACGGTCAAGGACACTTGGTGAAGTCATTCCAATGTTAGAATGCTTTGGTATTTTCCAAAATTGGGTTTTCGTTTGGAACCTGTTTTATCAGCTTTCGTTTCATGTCAAAGGATCGACATTATTGGATTCCATTTCTGGATTATTCGATATTCACGATGGGTTGTGAGTATTAATTATGCTTTACTTATTTCATATCAGTCAACTTGCTCTTTCAAATTCGCTTATAAATAACTTGTTTTACAAAGATCAATTCGCTTTATGCAAATTAACTGTAGTAGCCTCCTTTGAAATGGCCTGCATATATTATAGGCTTTGCTCAAGTCTTGCGGAGTACGAATGTACTCACCCTTGCTTATATGTGGTTTTTAGGTGGTTAAGTTGTCGAGCTTCGAAGGTTTCTTCCATCGCAGGTTGCGGGATTTTCTTCATCGAATCTTTCTAGGGATTATGCCTTGTCAGTTGCCTGTTGGTTTTGGATGGGCACACTACAAGACCTTGCTTCTTTTGCTGCTATATCTCTTATTTGTAAGAGCTTTCTTTATGTAATAGCTTCCGCTTAATAATATTTGTGGTATGGTTGTGATTCCAATTGGTGTATGTGCGTACTAGCTACTGATCATGGGACTAGTACGGAAATGCACATTAGATTTCCATTTTTGCAAGTTTGCGAAAATGGGGGTCGTTACAGCTCGGGACATCCCCGAGGTGAACCTAGAGAGCGCGACTTCCGGCGCTGCAAAACAAAACATACAGACTGCATACATAGGCGCCCCGAGGTCCGAGAGTTGCTCTGCGTGACCTCTGGTCCGGACCTACGACGGGAGGGAGCTCTGAGGCGATGAGAATCGGCTTACATCAGTAGCGTCGACCTCCCGGAGGTGGTCCTTATGGTCATGCCGCGAGATCATATTGCCCGGGGCACAAGTATCAATGAAAAAGGAGACATGCCTTACCTGTGCCTTTTTGGCTGCCCTCGGGAATACTTCGAGGTTAGATTAACCGAGGCCAGGCCTGGAAATGCGTCAGGCTTTGGGCACAACTCGGACTGACCAGCCTGGAAATACATCAGGCTGGGACCAGGTTTAGGCCTCGAGTCCAGCCTGGCAAGCTCGGGAATGCTTTGAGCTCGGGGGCTCCCTCAGAGGGCGGTTTGGAAATTCGAACCTGGCCACTTGGCCACGGGGGGATGGTCGGCTTATTGCGACTGCCGGCTTATCGCGACCGGAGTCATCCCCGGTGGTGAATTTAGAAACTGCGACCTCCGAGCCCGGGAATGCATCATGCTCGGGGCGCCCTTTGAGAATGTTCAGTGGTTGGTAGCACGGGGGGATAGCCGGCTTATTCCGATAAAGATCATCTTACTGCGGCCTCCGAGCCCGGGAATGCATCAGGCTCGGGACATCCCCGAGACGAACCCAGAGGACGCGACCTCTAGCGCACCAAAACAAAACATACAAAATGCATACACAGGCGCCCCGAGGTCCGAGAGCTGCTCTGCATGACCTCTAGTCCGGACCCACGACGGGAGGGAGCTCTGTGGCGATGAGAATCGACTTACATCAGTAGCGTCGACCTCCCAGAGGCGGTCCTTATGGTCACGCCGTGAGATCATATTGCCTGGGGCGCAAGTATCAATGGAAAAGGAGACAGGCCTTACCTGTGCCTTTTTGGCTGCCCTCGTGAATACTTCGAGGTTAGATTAACTGAGGCCGAGCCTGGAAATGCGTCAAGCTTTGGGCACAACTCAGACTGACCGGCCTGGAAATACATCAGGCTCGGACCAGGTTTAAGCCTCGGGTCCAGCCCGGCGAGCTCGGGAATGCTTTGAGCTCGGGGGATCCCTCAGAGGGCGGTTTGGAAATTCGAACATGGCCACTTGGCCACGGGGGAATGATCGGCTTATTGCGACTGCCGGCTTATCGCGACCGGAGTCATCCCCGGTGGTGAATTTAGAAAATGCAACCTCCGAGCCAGGGAATGCATCAGGCTTGGGGCGCCCTCTGAGAATGTTCAGTGGTTGGCAGCACGGGGGAATAGCCAGCTTATTCCGATAAAGATCGTCTTACTGCTTCCTCCGAGCCCGGGAACGCATCGGGCTCGGGACATCCCCGAGGCGAACCTAGAGAACGCGACCTCCGGTGGTGCAAAACAAAACATACAGAATGCATACACAGGCGCCCCGAGGTGCGAGAGCTGCTCTGCGTAACCTCTGGTCTGGACCTACGATGGGAGGGAGCTCTGTGGCGATGAGAATCGGCTTACATCATTAGCGTCGACCTCCCTTGTAACACCCTAATTTTTGCTCTAATTTAAATTTTGAGAGTATTTTTGATTTTTGTGAATTTTGGGAATTTATTGAAATTTATTTGGAATTACTCAAAACTAGCCTTCCTTGAAAACAATTAAATAATGGAAAAGTTCTAGCAAAGTTTTATTGAAAATATTTTATTTGAGTTCCAAATATCTCAAAGTATTTTCTCGAATTTTTCTAGAATTTTTCTCGCTATTTTAAAAGCCCCAAATGATTTAAGTGAATTTCTAGAATTATTTTTATTGAAAAGGTTTTAAAGTGGTTATGAATGAAGAATGGGCCGAGCCCATTATCGCAGGCGCTGCCGCCGCCCATCCGCGCCGAAACCCTAGCGCCGCCACCAAGCCGCTCGATCCGGATCGCACGCTCGCGGCGCAGTGCCACGCCGCTCGCGACGCGCGAGCCTTCGATCGCCGCCGACGGACGCTGCTGGATTGCGCCACGCCGGCCGCCTTCGCGAGATCACCGGAGCTAATGCCGCCGACCGCTCCCGCCGCTTTCGCCACCAGAGCGCGCACGCCGAGGCCCCTTTATGCACCGAGTAGCGCGTCCGGCAGAGCTCCTTTCGCGCGCTTTTGACTCTCGCACGCACGCCGAGACTCTCTAGCGCCGAGCGAAGCTCGCCAGAAGTTGCGCCCTTGTGCCGCCGTTGTTTTTGCTTCCTCTCGCCGCCGTCCGCCGCTTCCGCCGCGTTCGCCCTGCTCCGAAGTTCACCAAGCAAGACGACGAGTGGACCACTTCTTCTCGCCGAGAAGCCTCGCAGCCGCCGCCGAGGTCATCTTCCCACCCCGCAACCTTCGCTTCTTCGCCGCCAACCTCGCCGAATCACGCCGACCGTCCGATTTGCATCGCTCGGTTCGTGAGTCCACGAGCCTCCATCTCTCAGAGATGTTTAGATTGAATCGTAACCGCTAGATCTAGAACGAACGGCTTGGATTAGATCTAATGTCCGCGATATGTTTTTGTCTTAACCGCTGGATCGATAGTGGACGCCAGAGGATTGAACCACGCCGCACCATGAACAAAGAAATGCCGTACCGTGGACCGCTGGATTAGATCTCGAACGGTAGAGATTGATCCGGTTTTGCCCTAAGGATCTGCGCTGCTCAGATTTGAACGAGCGGCGGAGATGGCACCGCACTCGCCAAATCGCGGCCGACGCTGCGGGCGCTTGACCGAGCGCAGACCGATCCGCCGCAGCCGGGCGCGCCACGCGATCGCGCCGCGCGGCTACGAGTAAACCGAGGCGCCGCAGCGGGCGGTGTGGTGCCGCCGTTAGATCCGAGGGCACCGCTCGATGCGCGACGCGCGGCCGCGGCGGGAATCGAGGCGCCGCCGCTTGGCGGAATCCAACCGCTGATTTAGGCCGATCACCGGATGCGCGACGCGCGTCGCACGATCTCGCGCGCCGCGCGCGCGCGAGGATCCGACCGCCGGTTTTAGCGAACGGTCCGATTTTGCCGCTGGTCGCACTGCTCGCGGAACCAAGCCCACGTGAGACCGTGAGCCAACCCGTAGACTCACCCATAGATCAGAGCGACGTGGCGCTCGGGCGTACACGGTCGTGGCCGACGCTATCGCCGACGCCATAAATATTTTCATATATAAAATATTTTGGCCGAAATTATTTCGGTGCTGACGCCATCATGAGGCATGCTGACGTCATAAATGTGAATTTCAAGTATAAAAATAATTCAGAAAAATCGGATTTTCTTAATTTCTGTATTTTCGATTTTATTCAAACTTCAAATGACTATAACTTTTGCATTTTAACTCGGATTTGGGTGATTCAAATTTCTAAAAATTCATAAAATTGTGAGCTATTTATTGGTGAATTTTATTTGAATTTTGAGGACATATAGTCTTCTGTATTGGCTATTTATTGTATGCTTTGTTTGTACGCAGAGACGAATTTGCCGGAAGTTTCGAGGAAGAATTCGCCGCCAAGACCAAGCTTCGAACACGACCAGCAACTCTTTGAAGGCAAGTGATGCTTTGATCATTTTGATCCCAGATTTTAAAATGTAATTTATGCTTTGAAACTATGCATGCTAATTATTTAAAATGAATTTAAATTAATTTGGGATAATGTAGTTAATCAACCCATTTTGTTATGCCACCTTGAATTATTAATTGTATGCCTAGATCATTGTCACCCTAAGTTCGATTATATTAGTTGGATGTTAATATTGTGCCAACACGGAGGCTAGACCGTGAGTAGATGCTTAGCCTTGCAACGAATCATGAATGATCTTTCTAAAAATGCTACAATATTGATTAAAGACATATTGAATGTATTTTGAAAAGTGGTGTGATGATGCCACATGTTGAGATTGAGGTACAAAGAACTGTGTGGTTCCGCATCGATATTGAGTTATTGCCGCATGTGTTGCACAATAATCAACCGGGTGGAAAATGATTTAGACTGGGCAAGTGGCAAGAGGTCAGGTGCTGTGGGCCTGTGTGGCATTGGGTTGTTGAGTGATGTGAGTCTGTGCTACATTGGGCCGTGTGCCATCGTTGAGTGTTGAAAGTCTTGCCTTGGCCGCTAAGGACTTCACCTTGCAAGCCTTTGATCCGAGTCACCCGCATAACCACATGTCCGACATGGGATGCACCTAGTTGACTAGGGTTCTGATATCTTCCTCCGATACTCGGGTGACAAGACACGTGGGTGTATCTGATGGGGAGCGACTGCTACGGCTTGGTGCCCATCCAACGGTGATTGGCCGGTCCTATACTTCGCCTGTGTGAGGGAAGTGATAGTAAAGGCAATACCGAGAGGTTCTTGGTTAAGGTAGAAGTTCCCAAAAGCTTTGTTGCGACAATCACCGTGTGGTGAGCGGTCAGATCTTGTGGGTAAAGTGTACAACCTCCGCAGAGTGTCAAAACTATTCAATAGCCGTGCTCACTGATTGAGCATTGCTCGGGATTACAACAAGGGGTAGTTTTTCATAAACAAAACATGGAAGGGTGGCTGTGTGCGTTGTTGGAAATGAACTAATAAGGTCAGGTGCCGAGAATCTTCAAGAAAACCATTTGAAATTAGTATTACTTATATCTGTTTCATCGCTTAATCTAAACAAGATACTAGTTTAAAAATGTCGCTTGATGCAAAAGGATCAATTAAGCCAATCCATTGGAATAAGCTTTGCATATAGTAATAGTGTCGCATTCTGCATTACTTGTTGAGTGCCTTGTGTACTCACCCCACCTTGCTTATCAACCCCAACATCGCGGAGGAGACTACACCAAGATGGGAGGAGGAGTACGCCGAGGACACGAGCAACTAGGGGCAAGCTCACCGGTTGCCTCGTGGCAAGATGGATGCTTACACGACTTTTTATGTTCCGCCGCTATTTCTTTGTTTTGAATAATGTGTTTCAAGCGTGGTCGATTTATCTGTAAGGAGACCATAAGGTTGTACAACCTGCTTTATATACATGTTTGCACTATTTATTCTTATATCCTTGTGAATGTCTGTGATGTGCAACCTCAGATGATCAGGTGTGCTAGCGTGATCCTCGGATCGCATGTAATACACAGAGGGTCCGGATTTGCGATTCGGTCCCGACAGAGGTGGTATCGAGCAGTCGATCTGTAGGCCTTGACCTTAGTTTGGTTGTGCCTAGGAGGGTGAAAACTATTTTCTAAAGACCTAATCAACTTGAGCAAGAATGTCAAAGAAATCTCGACTTATCTCTTCTCCCTTATTCATACCTATGCTGAATTTTTATTATTCTCTATTTAATTTAAACAAGGTTTGTTTTGGCAGATGAGGATGATCCATACCTATGGAGAGCGCACCGAGGATACGCCATGAGTTATGGCGATGATGCAGCTTGCTTGGAGGTTTTGACCGACCACCGCATCGAGGGACTTCGTGGTACGGCAGACTTGACATCGCTCGACGCCAAGATCACAAAGCATGCTCTGAGAGGACGAGGGCGAGTCGCCCTATCTACATCACCGCCAGAGGTCTTCTTTCGAGGCCGGATTCGTGAGACGTCGCACAGCGATGCGCAAATTGCCCGCACTTACTCCGCAGAGTTAGAGGGCACCGCCTTCCGCCACCATCCGCCGCGATACCGATACAACAGATGGAGCTCGTGGAGGAGGACGCCACGATCACCCACTGGCGAGATACGCCATCGCCAGAGGACGCTTTGGACGAGATACCCAGAGCCGCAGAGGACCCGCGACGAGGTTATAGAGGCAAGAACCCAACACCGGAGAACTTAGCTCATGCCATACGTAAGATCCAGGAGTTGGAGATGGCTCTATATGGACCCGAGCCCAACCAGCCCCGAGTTACATGATCCAGATCCGAGGAGCCGAGCAGAGGCGCCAGCAGGAGCAGCAGCCCCGGACCAGCAGAGTCGATGGGGTCTTTTGCACCCGCCGCAGAGGGTCACCAGACCAGGCCGCTAATGCCGCAAAGACTCGCGGTACGCCCGGGAAGCCGCACTGGTTGGCTCGATGAGTGATCGAGTGTAGTAGAGTGTAGTGTCGAGACTCAATATCCGAGTCGCGCTTTGCTTCGAGTCACCCTTAGGTGTGAGTTGTCATGGATTCCTATGTTTGCTTACTTACTTTTGGTTGTGAGTGTCACGATGTGTTGCATTGCCCTTAGGCACTTGTGAGCAACCATACCGCTTTATATTATATCAATAAAGTGGCTAAATAATTTAAGTTACACCTGCTTCCCCACATAAGTTCTTTTACTCGCCTATGCTTTCTTCTTTTCTTAACCATGGAAGCTTGCAATGATGGTGAGGACTCGTGGAAATGTTGGAGCCAATGGAAGTGGAGCTAACCAGACGGACAACCGTAATGAAGAGTCGATTCTCAACCACCGCAGTCGATATGCGTAACCCGGGAGCCTTTTGACAGCCCTGCACTCAACTCATGACCACGATGGTTCAAACCATGCAGCAGATATCCAATCAAGCCGCCGCGAATGTTCAACCTGGGGCAACCATGGACCACACCCCTACTCACGGTTGTCGGAGTTTATGAGAACCCGCCCACCTACCTTCTCGTGCAACGCCAATCCATCGGAGGCGACGATTGGCTAAGGACAATCGAAAGGAAGCCGCACATTACCCAATGTGTAGGACATGAGAGGGTACTCTATGCCTCTCATCAACTCAAGGACCGCCGCAGAATGGTGGAAAACTTCGCAGCAGCTCATGAGGACCCGCGAGTATCACATGGGAGGAGTTCACCTCACCTTCCGTCAGCACTCATGTACCCGAGGGTATCATGGATCTTAAAAGGAGGAGTTCAAGCTCAAGCAAGGCGGCCACCAAGGGCCGACACCAACAAGTTCACCTAACCGCACGCTACGCACTGCAGGACGTGGCTACGGATAAGGCCGCATAATCCCGCTTCATGAAGGGATTGAATGCAGGTTGCAGTGGACCGATCACCCACACATTCCCGACTTTCAAGAGTTAGTTAACAAAGCCCCGATCTTAGAGGACAAGCGCCGAGAGTTGATGACAACAGAAGCGCAGAATGGCGCAACAAGGAGGTCGCTGGGCAAGCAGAGGCAGAGGACGGCACCCCAACAAATTATTCGGCACCACCTAGAGGCAATGATGAGCACCACCGCCGCAAATCGCCTGGGTCAAAATGTTCGACTCACCAGAACTATGGCATGATCGAGGAACCTCTCAGCCGTGGAAGACGCTATCATTGCAATGAAATGGGGCATTTTGCCAACAATCGCCTCTAAGAAGGAGGTGTCACCCTGCTCGCTTTAACTTGGGAACACACCGCAAGGACTCCCGCACTAATCATGAACCGCGGGCATCAACAAAGCAATGACTCCATCCCAAGGAACTGCACGAGGCGTAGTCAACCACATCACAAAGAGATGAAGTCCGTAACGCCTGACGTTGTAATCGGGTAAGTTCCTAGTAAACTCAAGATCACCATCGCTTTATTTGATTCCGAGCTTCGATTCTTTTATTTCCGAGATTTTGCTGTTCAAAATGATATGGAAATAGTGAATCTTAAATGTGTGCTCATAGTCCAATCTCGGATCGTAACTCCGATCTAAAGTAGGATGTTCGGGTAGGAATAATAATTAATGGAGTTGAGTTCCTAGCTAACTTAATCGCCCTTAATACCCAAACCTTGGATGTTATCCTCGGGAATGGATTGGTTAATCGATCACAAGGCAAGATTGGATCATGAAAAGAGTCATATCTACGAGAGCCCTGATGGAAAGAAAATTGAGTTTGAAGCGAAACCAAGACGAGATGGACAATTGATGGTCAACAAAGATGAAGACTGCCACCTTAGAGGAAGTCTCCATAGTCAATGAATATCCGGATGTTTTCCTGTAAGATTTACCCGAATGCCGCCAGATAGAGATATCGAGTTCGTGATAGAACTAGTTCCGTGGACAGCCCAATAGCTAAGAGACCTTACAGATGTCCACAGAGGAATTGGTGGAAATGAAGAAGCAAATTGAAGAACTCACTGAAAAGGGATTTATAAGACCTAGTTCATCGCCATGGGGAGCACTGCCTTATTCGTAAGAAGAAGGACTAAGTTTCAGATGTGTATAGACTATCGCACTCAATGATGTGACGATAAAGAATAAGTATCCGCTACCCAGATCGATGATTTGTTTGACCAGCTTGAGAGGAGCAGAGTATTCTCCAAAATTGATCTTCGATCAGATACCATCACCAAGATCCGATCGAGGATATTCAAGACCGCATTTTCGCCAAGATATGGACACTACGAGTTTACAAAGTGATGTCTTTTGGTCCGATAAATGCACCAAAGATATTTCATGAACTTAATGAATAAGGTTTTATGGAAAACTTGATAAGTTCGTCGTCAGATTCATAGATGACATCCTTATCTATTCCAAGACGAGAGAAGAGCACGCCGAGCACTTGAGGCTAGTCCTTGAAAAGTTGAGGGAACAATGCTTGTTTGCGTAAATTTAGCAAATGTGATTTCGAAAGATAAGGTGGAATTTCTTGACACATAATGACAGCAGTAAGGAGTTGTCAGAGATCCAAAGAAAGTGGAAACGGTTTTACATTGGGAATACCAAGACGGTAACCCAAACCGTAGTTTCCTTGGAATGGCGGGTATTACCGCGATTCATTGAAGGATTCTCTACGATTATAGACCTCTCACGCAATTGTTGAAAAAGAAAAGAAATTTTTATGGACACCGAGTGTGAGAAGAGTTTTCAGAATTGAAAAGGAGGTTAACATCGCACTGTATTAGTTTTACCGACGCTCACCAAGACTTTGACATTTATTGTGATGCATCGCGTCGTGATTGGGATGCGTGTTGATGCAAAATAGGAAGGTAATTGCCTATGCATCGAGGCAATTGAGACCACATGAGGAGAACTATCCGACTCATGATTTAGAATTAGTCGTGAGTGCATGCACTAAAAATATGGCGCCATCATCTCATCGGAAATAGATGTGAAGTATATACCGATCATAAAAGCCTTAAGTATATTTTCACACAAGTCGACCTAAATATGAGGCAAAGAAGATGGTTAGAGTTAATCAAGGATTATAATGTGGAATTCACTACCACCCGGGAAAGCCAACGTGGTGGCGTACGCCTTGAGCGTAAAGAACCACAAAGTAAATATGTCGTTGGAAACAAGTCGCAGAATGTGTAGGATTTAAACTAGAATTGGAAATGGTACCAAAAGGATTCCTAGTAACTTTGAAGTAAGACCTACCTCGAAGATCGATCGTGAAGGGCGTAAAGATGATGATAAGATCAAAAGAATTAAGGGCAAATGGATGAAGGCAAAGCAAAAGATTTTAAACCGATGAACAAGGTACTATGTGGTTCAAAGGGCGATTTGTGTGCCGAACAAAAAGGAGTTGAAGCAAGCAATTTTGGGAGAGGCCCATGACTCCAAGTACTCAATTCATCCAGAAGTGCGAAATGTATCAAGATTTGAAGGAAAATTTTGGTGGCAAGCATGAAACGAGAAGTCGCCAATACGCTGCATTATGTGACATATGCCAAAGGGTCAAAGCTATGCACCAAAGACAAGCAGGCTATTACAACCCTTAAAGATACCGAATGGAAATGGGAGGAAATTGGTATGGATTTTATAACCGGATTGCCCGTAACGCAAAGTGGATATGATTCCATATGGGTCATAGTAGATCGCTTAACTAAGGTGGCACATTTCATACCAAGAAGACCACTTATTCCGAGACCGTTAGCGTAACTTTATATGTCCGTAATTGTCTGCTTACATGGAGTGCCGAAAAGATAGTGTCGATGAGGTACCCAATTTACCTCCAGATTCGGGTAAGCTTCATGAAGCAATGGGGACTCGCTTGAACTTCAAGACAAAGATACCATCCGCAGCATGATGGACAAACCGAGAGAGTCAATCGATATTGGAAGATATGTTGAGGGCATGTGCCTTAGCATATTCCACTTCATGGGACAAGTGTTTGCCTTATGCCGAGTTCAAATATAATAACAGCTTATCAAGCAAGTTTACAAATGTCTCCATTTGAAGCTCAGATGGTAGGTCCCGTCGAACACCATTGAATTGGAATGAGACAAAGTAACGACATGTTTTCGGACCGTACATTCTTCAGAAGCGGAAGCACGATCACCCCGGTCGTGGAAAGATTGAAGATTGCACAATCCAGTAAAAGAGTTATGCCGACAACCGTCGCAGGAACTAAGCTTTGAACCCAAGATTTTGTGTATCTTAGAGTAACACCACTCAAAGGAGTCGAAGGTTCCATGCAAAAGGGAAGCTCGCACCTGATATGTCTGACCATTCAAAATCTTGAGCCGAGAGGTGAAGTTGCGATCAATTGAGTTACCGCAGCTTTTGGCAGAGTGCATGACGATTCCATGTGTCTCAATCAAGAAGTGTCTTCGAGTACCTAAGAGCAAACACCTTTGGAGGCAATTGAGCCGCAAGAAGATCTCGACTTACAAAGAACATCCAATGAAGATTCGGACGAATGGACAGAGAGACAAGGAACAAGTCAACGCGCTTCGCAGAGTTCAAAGGAGCAACCATTCGAAAGTGAAGCAACGTGGGAACGTGAAGAAGATCTCAAGAAGGAGTTCCCTAACCTGCTTTATAGATGTACTCAATCTCGGGACGAGATTCTCATAAGGGGGGGAGGTTTGTAACACCCTAATTTTTGCTCTAATTTAAATTTTGAGAGTATTTTTGATTTTTGTGAATTTTTGGGAATTTATTGAAATTTATTTGGAATTACTCAAAACTAGCCTTCCTTGAAAACAATTAAATAATGGAAAAGTTCTAGCAAAGTTTTATTGAAAATATTTTATTTGAGTTCCAAATATCTCAAAGTATTTTCTCGAATTTTTCTAGAATTTTTCTCGCTATTTTAAAAGCCCCAAATGATTTAAGTGAATTTCTAGAATTATTTTTATTGAAAAGGTTTTAAAGTGGTTATGAATGAAGAATGGGCCGAGCCCATTATCGCGGCGCTGCCGCCGCCCATCCGCCGAAACCCTAGCGCCGCCACCAAGCCGCTCGATCCGGATCGCGACGCTCGCGGCGCAGCCACGCCGCCGCGACGCGCGAGCCTTCGGATCGCCGCCAGACGGACGCTGCTGGATTGCGCCACGCCGGCCGCCTTCGCGAGATCACCGGAGCTAATGCCGCCGACCGCTCCGCTGCTTCGCCGCCAGAGCGCGCACGCCGAGGCCCCTTTATGCACCGAGTAGCGCGTCCGGCAGAGCTCTTTCGCGCGCTTTTTGACTCTCGCACGCACGCCGAGACTCTTCTAGCGCCCGAGCGAAGCTCGCCAGAAGTTGCGCCCTTGTGCCGCCGTTGTTTTTGCTTCCTCTCGCCGCCGTCCGCCGCTTCCGCCGCGTTCGCCCTGCTCCGAAGTTCACCGGCAAGACGACGAGTGGACCACTTCTTCTCGCCGAGAAGCCTCGCAGCCGCCGCCGAGGTCATCTTCCCAGCCCGCAACCTTCGCTTCTTCGCCGCCAACCTCGCCGAATCACGCCGACCGTCCGACGGCATCGCTCGTTCGTGAGTCCACGAGCCTCCATCTCTCAGAGATGTTTAGATTGAATCGTAACCGCTAGATCTAGAACGAACGGCTTGGATTAGATCTAATGTCCGCGATATGTTTTTGTCTTAACCGCTGGATCGATAGTGGACGCCAGAGGATTGAACCACGCCGCACTATGAACAAAGAAAATGCCCGTACCGTGGACCGCTGGATTAGATCCGAACGGTAGAGATTGATCCGGTTTTGCCCTAAGGATCTCGCGCTGCTCAGATTTGAACGAGCGCGGAGATGGCACCGCACTCGCCAAATCGCGCGGCCGACGCTGCGGGCGCGGACCGCAGCAGACCGATCCGCCGCAGCCGGGCGCCACGCGATCGCGCCGCGCGGCTACGAGTAAACCGAGGCGCCGCAGCGGGCGTGTGGTGCCGGCCGTTAGATCCGAGGGCACCGCTCGATGCGCGACGCGCGGCCGCGGCGGGAATCGAGGCGCCGCCGCCGGCGGCGAATCCAACCGCTGATTTAGGCCGATCACCGGATGCGCGACGCGCGTCGCACGATCTCGCGCGCCGCGCGCGCGCGCGAGGGATCCGACCGCCGGTTTTAGCGAACGGTCCGATTTTGCCGCGGGCGCACTGCTCGCGAACCAAGCCCACGGAGACCGTAGCCAACCCGTGACTCACCCATAGATCAGAGCGACGTGGCGCCTCGGCGCGTACACGGTCGTGGCCGACGCTATCGCCGACGCCATAAATATTTTCATATATAAAATATTTTGGCCGGAAATTATTTCGTGCTGACGCCATCATGAGGCATGCTGACGTCATAAATGTGAATTTCAAGTATAAAAATAATTCAGAAAAATCGGATTTTCTTAATTTCTGATTTTCGATTTTATTCAAACTTCAAATGACTATAACTTTTGCATTTTAACTCGGATTTGGGTGATTCAAATTTCTAAAAATTCATAAAATTGTGAGCTATTTATTGGTGAATTTTATTTGAATTTTGAGGACATATAGTCTTCTGTATTGGCTATTTATTGTATGCTTTGTTTGTACGCCAGAGACGAATTTGCCGGAAGTTTCGAGGAAGAATTCGCCGCCAAGACCAAGCTTCGAACACGACCAGCAACTCTTTGAAGGCAAGTGATGCTTTGATCATTTTGATCCCAGATTTTAAAATGTAATTTATGCTTTGAAACTATGCATGCTAATTATTTAAAATGAATTTAAATTAATTTGGGATAATGTAGTTAATCAACCCATTTTGTTATGCCACCTTGAATTATTAATTGTATGCCTAGATCATTGTCACCCTAAGTTCGATTATATTAGTTGGATGTTAATATTGTGCCAACACGGAGGCTAGACCGTGAGTAGATGCTTAGCCTTGCAACGAATCATGAATGATCTTTCTAAAAATGCTACAATATTGATTAAAGACATATTGAATGTATTTTGAAAAGTGGTGTGATGATGCCACATGTTGAGATTGAGGTACAAAGAACTCGTGTGGTTCCGCATCGATATTGAGTTATTGCCGCATGTGTTGCACAATAATCAACTGGGTGGAAAATGATTTAGACTGGGGCAAGTGGCAAGAGGTCAGGTGCTGTGGGCCTGTGGCATTGGGTTGTTGAGTGATGTGAGTCTGTGTGCTACATTGGGCCGTGTGCCACTGTTGAGTGTTGAAAGTCTTGCCTTGGCCGCTAAGGACTTCACCTTGCAAGCCTTTGATCCGAGTCACCCGCACAACCACATGTCCGACATGGGATGACCTAGTTGACTAGGGTTCTGATATCTTCCTCCGATACTCGGGTGACAAGACACGTGGGTGTATCTGTATGGGGAGCGCACTGCATACGGCTTGGTGCCCATCCAACGGTGATTGGCCGGTCCTATACTTCGCCTGTGTGAGGGAAGTGATAGTAAAGGCAATACCGAGAGGTTCTTTGGTTAAGGTAGAAGTTCCCAAAAGCTTTGTTGCGACAATCACCGTGTGGTGAGCGGTCAGATCTTGTGGGTAAAGTGTACAACCTCCGCAGAGTGTCAAAACTATTCAATAGCCGTGCTCACTGTATTGAGCATTGCTCGGGATTACAACAAGGGGTAGTTTTTCATAAACAAAACATGGAAGGGTGGCAGTGTGCCGTTGTTGGAAATGAACTAATAAGGTCAGGTGCCGAGAATCTTCAAGAAAACCATTTGAAATTAGTATTACTTATATCTGTTTCATCGCTTAATCTAAACAAGATACTAGTTTAAAAATGCCGCTTGATGCAAAAGGATCAATTAAGCCAATCCATTGGAATAAGCTTTGCATATAGTAATAGTGCCGATTCTGCATTACTTGTTGAGTGCCTTGTGTACTCACCCCACCTTGCTTATCAACCCCAACATCGCGGGAGGAGACTACACCAAGATGGGAGGAGGAGTACGCCGAGGACACGAGCAACTAGGGGCAAGCTCACCGGTTGCCTCGTGGCAAGATGGATGCTTACACGACTTTTTATGTTCCGCCGCTATTTCTTTGTTTTGAATAATGTGTTCAAGCGTGGTCGATTTATCTGTAAGGAGACCATAAGGTTGTACAACTCGCTTTATATACATGTTTGCACTATTTATTCTTATATCCTTGTGAATGTCTGTGATGTGCAACCTCAGATGATCAGGTGTGCTAGCGTAGCGTGATCCTCGGATCGCATGTAATACAACCTAGAGGGTCCGGATTTGCGATTCGGTCCCGACAAAGAACCTACAGCTTGGGACCGTGACTTAACGTCATGTCCCGTGAGAAACCAAAGGAGGTTAGTGCCGGAGATAAATTTTTATCATAGGCCTAGATCTGGGGTGGTTCGAAGTACGGTGACATAAGATTTCAAGACCTGGGTGCCCTTGAGGCGGGGACAATCTTGGGCTCATCCCCTATGACGGGGGGAATGGTCGGCTTACTGCGATGAGAATCGGCTTACTACGCATTTCGTCCCCCGGAGGCGAGTTACGAGGCCGAGATCCCAGCTCGAGCGAGGGGTACGCGGGCCGAGACTCCTGCGTCTCGAGGTCGAGGAAGCGCTCGGGCGCGAATGCCTGGATGGACTTTGCTGCACGGGGGAGATCGGCTTACTGCGATGAGAATCGGCTTACTGCGCGTTCGACCCCCTGTTGTCGATCCCTCGCATCGCAACCTTCAGACACATCCGCTCGAGACAGGGAAAAGCATAAGAGGAAATAAAAGACGATAAAGCAGCGCAATTTAGCGTGAGGGAAAAAAACTAGGCTGAGCCCCTTAGCTCGAAGCCCTTACTAACGACGGTCCCGGGCTCAGACCCTGCTACGGGGGGATGGTCGGCATACTACGATGAGGATCGGCTTACCGCGTATTCGACCCCCGGGGGTGGACCACGGGACTGTCGTGCTAGCTTGAGTAAGGGGCCTGAGGGTCAAAACTCGAGTATCTCGAGGTCGGCGAGCCCACGGGCACGACTGTCGGGACAAAACCCGCCACGGGGGATAGCCGACTTACTGCGATGAGGATCGGCTTACCGCTTATTCGACCCCCGGAGGTAGGTGTCTGGGCCACGGCCCGGGTCGCGTTTGCCCAAGATACGAGAGACAAGCATAACGACAAGGGAAAGTGAAGGACCGAGATGGCGAACAGAGGGGGGGGTGAATGGTCACAAATAAATTTTCCCCCAAAATACTCCAACTAAAACCTCGACAAGATCGCTCAAAGGAAATCGTGAAAAACCCGAAAAACTAGACAACTATGTGTACCCCAAGCTTGCATGGATAAGTACCATAAAATATGTGGGGATTTTTGAGTCACAATCCTGGTTATCTAGTGTCCAAGATAAAGAGGAATCAATCCAACTCTTGCTTTTAGAAAGAACATCAATTAAAATCACAAAAGTCACTTTCAAAAAAGCAAAAGCAGAATTTCCAGAACTTGTATTCAATTTGAATAGGAGGTTGGTGGGTTTCTGCAGCTCACAAAATTTTGATAATTTTTCTCCCTATGATCATCAGAGTCATGAAGAAATCTACCAAATTTCTCCTCAAAAAGCCTTACAGGAAAAACAGGACAAATCGAAGAACACAGTCATTCAAGAACTTCGAGCAGAAAGTTTGGGGCTCGGTTTTCACCTCATGGCGCCCAAACGGTGCAACAAGTGAACTCAAATGTTTTTTTTCAAGTGGATATCAGAGTCCTGCACCTCCTCCAACAAGAATCACTTAAAAAAGATTTTTCTATATTTTTATAAAAATAAAATACTAAATGCTGCACAAAGAACAAGTTCTGAACAAAGTTGGAACTTGAAAGAAAAGATGTTCTCTACTCAATCCAAGAGTGCAAAAGAGATGTAAAACCATATGAACACACTCAAAACACCCAAAATCAACAGCATTTAGAAGGAGGGGAGGCAAATCCAAATTGCGTGAAAGTAAATTGCGAGAATGTAATTGCGGGAAAGTAAATGCTGAATTTAAATTGCGTAAAGTAAAGACATAATGTAAATGCGCAAAATAAATCCAGAGTTGGATGGATAAAACTTTCATTTCTGGAAGGAGAGGTTACAAAGCCTCACTTTCATGTGGGCAAAGCTCAAAGGAGCATTCACAAACCTCAAAACCTTCCAAGAGAGGAGGCTACCCCTCCACCCCTATTTATACTACTCTTGGGCCACCTACCACCCTTGGATGAATCCCTCAACCCTAGAGCACTCATCTAAGGGCTAGGATTAACCCACACACATAGCCATGCAAGGGATAACCCAAAACCCACACACATACCGGGTTTTCTTGCACGCTTTTCAAAACATACTACCTAGACTCGATAACCTATCAACTAGACCTCAATCCGACGGCCCTCATTGATCCACGCGGCATCTAGCTAGCATCATCTCCTTTCCTTGTCTTCTTGACTTGCCCGGACTCCGTCTCCGATCATCTTCCGCGATCTCCCAACCGTCTTGGACCTCCGATGCTCCTCGCCTAGTCCCGGTCATCCTTCGCCTCACCATGACCTAGCACTGTCGCCCTGCAACCATCAAAGACAAGGAAACACATCACATAGCAATGCCCACAATGATATGCAATAAACCATACAACTCATCACTACCGCCCCCATACGGCCGGTACTGGCACTCCTGACACAGACAACTCAAATTGCTTCATTTTGAAAATCAATCCAAATCAAACTCAAACATGAGCACACCTTGCTCAAATAAAGTCAAATACTCATCAAAACATGGATGGACCTCCACATGGTCCTTCAGAAAGCATCTTATCTCAAAATAGAAGGAGGGGGAGCATTAGGCATAAAACCTCTGGAGCTGGTCTACATTCCACGAGTTAGTGAGCTCTCTGCCATCGGGGGTTGCTAGAAGGTAAGCTCCCACGTGACTTGCCGAGACGATCCTATAGGGGCCTTCCCACAGCGGGGACAGCTTGTTGGTGTTAGACCGGTCATGAATTCGCCTTAAGACTCTGTCCCTGATGTGGAAGCGCCTAGGTCGTATCGCTCGGGCGGCGTGCCTGCGGAGATCTTGCAGGTGCGCACCGAGCACAGCAGTGCGCGACACCTTACTTCCTCCGCCAAGGCGAGGTCGAGGGATCGCTCCCGCTCGAGATCGACCCGGTCGACCGAGCTTGCCCTGACGGAGCCGAGTGTGACCTCCGGTGGCAGGACGGCCTCGGCCCCGAAGACGAGCTGGAAAGGGCTCGCCCCCGTTGCCCAGCTTGGAGAGGTACGGACGGACCAGAGGACGGTGGGAAGCTCGACCACCCAGGCTCGACCGCGCTGACCGAGCTCAGTAAAAACTCGTTTCTTGACGCCTTGGACGAGCTGTCCATTGGCGCGCTCGATCGCCCCGTTGCTCTGAGGATGGCTCACCGAGGCATAGCAGACCTTGGTTCCCATGTCTGCGCAAAACTCTTGGAACAGCTCGCTAGTGAACTGTGTCCCATTGTCGGTGACTCCATACCTCGTGACCACGAAGGAACGGAAGAACCTTACCGCGGCCTTGGCGGTGATAGCGGCGATCGGCTCAGCCTCGATCCACCTCGAGAAGGTGTCAATGGCAACGAATAGGAATTTCTTGCCCCAACCCACCTCGGGAGGGGGCTGAGGGTGTCGAGGCCCCACGTCGAGAATGGCCAGGAAAGGGGAATGGTCTGCAAGGTGTAGGCCGGTTGTCAGGCCTTCCGAGCATGGACGTTGGCAAGCGCGGACGATGACTTGAGCGTCCCGAGCGCTGTCGGCCAGTAAAATCCCATTCAGAATGCCTTCCCGACCATTGTCCCGAAAGAAGAGTGAGCGCCGCATAGGCCAGAATGTATGTCGCTGAGCAAGTACTTACCCTCCTCAGGAGTGATGCATTTCAACAGAATGCCCAGGGCTCCTTGGCGGTAAAGCTGCCTGCTGACGAGCCTGTACGGGCTTACGCGGTGCCGGATGGGACACTCTCAAGGAGGGCCACCAGGTCTTCCTTGTCGGTGACGGATGGCGCGGCCAAGGTCTCGAGGATGACGTCTGGTAGGAGCTCACCGCCGGACGATCCGAGCCTGGACAGGAGGTCGGCGGTGGAGTTGTCCTTCCTTGGACATGCTGGATCTTCAGGTTTAGGAACCATCTTTCCGTCTTACGTACTTCGGTGAGGTACTTGGCCATTAGCGGGTCCGAACACTGATAGGCTTTGTTGTAATAATTGACGACGAGCTGGGAGTCCCCTTTGACAACCAGACGACAGATGCCTAGGGACTTACAAGCTCGCAGGCCAGCCAAGAGGGCCATATATTCCACCGCGTTGTTGGTTGCGGGGAAGCCAAAGCGGACCACATACCTCAGGTGGTCACCTTGAGGGGTGACGATGAGAACGCTAGCCCTCGAGCGCTCAAATGACCTTGACCCATCGAAAAACATGGTCCAAGGGTCTTCGACTTTGACCTCGGGCTCGGGGGCGGGCTCGATCATTTGCTCGACCACGAAGTCGGCCAGCGTCTGCGATTTGATGGCGGTGCGGGCCATGAAGCGGAGGTCGAACTCGGCCAGTTCCATGGCCCACATGGTGATGTGACCTCTGGCCTCCGGGTTTCTGAGAATCTCCTTGAGTGGGAGCCCGCTCGGGATAACCACCGCATGCTCTTGGAAGTAGTGCCGAAGCTGGTGCGAGGCCATGAAGAGGGCGTAGAGGAGCTTCTGGACCAGTGGGTAGCGCTCTTTTGGCCCGTGAAGCAACTCGCTGACGTAGTAGATCGGGTGCTGTCGCCCGGCCCGCTCGGCTATCAGGACCGCGCTAACGGCCTAGGTCGTGGCCGCAAGGTAGAGCAGCAGCACCTCACCCTGCCACGGAGTCATCAGCAAAGGTGGAATCGAGAGGTATGCCTTGAGCTCGTCGAAGGACCGCTGGGCTTCGGGGGTCCACTCGAAGCCCCCGTGCCTGCACAGGATCCTGAAGAAGGGCAGCCCTCGTTCGCCGAGCCGGGAGATAAAGCAGCAGAGGGCGATGACGCGGCCGGCAAGACTCTGGACTTGCTTTACCGAAGTCGGGGCGGCCATCTGCTCGATTGACTCGATTTTCTCTAGGTTCAGGCCTACGCTCGAGCCCCTGATCATATAGCTGAGCACCTTTCCGGAGGTCGTGCCGAAGACGCACTTCTCGGGATTAAGCTTGATGTTGAACTTGTTTAGACTGGCGAAGGTCTCGGCTAAGTAGTTGATGTGGTCGGCTTCGAAGGAGCTTTTCACAATGATGTCGTCGACGTAGACCTCAAGGTTTCGGCCGATCTACAGGTCGAAGGTCTTGACCATCAGCCGTTGGAATGTTGCGCCCGTGTTGCGGAGACCGAACGACATGGTCGTGTAGCAGAAGGTTCCAAACGGCGTGATGAAGGCGGTTTTGTCCTCATCTTCCACGGCGAGCTTGACCTGGTGGTAGCCGGAGTAGGCGTCGAGAAAACTCAACATCTTAGCGTTGGCGGTGGAGTCCACAATCTGGTCTATACGCGGAAGAGGGAAGTTATCTTTGGGACACGCGGGGTTTAAGCCCGTGTGATCGACGCACATCCTCCATTTCCCGCCTTTCTTTTGTACAATTACAGGGTTGGCCAGCCATTCGGAGTAATTGACCTCACGAATGAAGCCAGCCTTCAGGAGCATATCAAGGTGCTCTCTGATTATGACCGCCTTCTCAGGGGAGAAGCATCGCAGTTTCTGGCGCACGGGCCTGCAGTCAGGCTTTGTTTGCAGTTTGTGCTTGACCACCACCCGTGGGACCCCTGGCATGTCTGCGGGTTCCCATGCAAAAATACTTTTTTTTATCTCGGAGGAAGGTGACGAGCTCATCTTCCTATTTTGGGTTGAGCTGAGCGGAAACATAGGCACACTTGCCTGAGCTCCCCTCCTCGAGTTGCACGGTCTTGGTTGGGCCACCGGGCTGGATGGCCACCTTTCGGCGGGCGCTCTTCGCGGTCGCCTCAGGACCCTGCTGAGGCAGCATGCCGGCGAGTGCCAGGGCCTTTTCCTCGCAGCGGTGCACCGCCTTGAGGTTGCCGCAGACCGCTATGATGCCGCCGGGCCCCGGGAGCTTCATACACCAGTGCCCGTAGTGATTCGCGGCCATGAACTTGATCAGGGCCGGCCACCCGAGGATGGCGTTGTAGGGGAGGTCGCCATCTATGACCTCGAAGGTGATTAGCTCGGTGCGGAAGTTCACCGAGTCACCAAAGGTGACGGGCAGAACCACCTGCCCGAGAGGACTGGTCTAGCTTCTTGGCACGATGCCGAAGAAGGGGACCACTATATTCTTGATTTTCGTCCGGGGTATCTGCATCCGGTCCAGCGCGCTTGCCAAGAGCAGGTTGAGGGAGCTTCCCCCGTCAACCATGACTCGACCGACGACGGCGTTTGCTTATGGTCGGGGCGATGACCAGGGCAGTCTTGAAGTCTCGAGACATCCCCGGGGGAGCATCGTCCCGAGAGATGGTGATGGGAACACCATCCCACCTGCAGGGTTGGTCGGTGGGTTTTCCGACGGTGGCTTGGTACACGGTGCGTGCGGCGTCCTTTAGCTCGCGCCAGGACCGATATGCCGAAGATCCACCAAAGATGACATCCACACGACGATCGCCTTGCTAGAATTCCAGGTCGGGGCCTACTTGGTCCTCATCAGCGTCGCTTCTGTCGGGCCGCTCGTCGCCCCTCGGGAGCGTGGGCATCTCTCCGTGCCCTCTATAAAAGACGTACAACTTGTACAGCCACGCTCTGCAACTTCGTAGGTCGTGGCCGTAGATTTGATGGAATGGGCATAATTTGTCAACGTTGGTGGCGGTATTCTCGTCGCCTCAAGGTTGGTCATCTGCAGAGGGCCCCCGACCACCGCCCTCGGGCCGGCGGTGCTTGCTGAGGCCGTGGGCGATTCTGCTGGGGCCGAGGCCCTCGGTGGTCTGGCTGGCGCGCTTGGGCCCCTTCGTGCCTGTTGTCGATTGCGGCGACCACACGGAGCTGGCCGCCTCCGGCGCCGCGGTCTTTCCCGCGCTTCTTGTCGCACGGGGCTGGACCTCCTTCTTTGGCGCCAGAGGGCCCCGCCTCGCCAAAGGCGAGGCTGAGCTTGCCTCAGTCATAGTCGTGCTTCCAGCGGACAGCGTCGTCCGCGTCTGCGTAGCGCTCCGCCATGCGGAACAACTTGTTGATGGTGAGCTTTGTAGCGATCTCGAGATCCTCCGTGAGACGTCTGTCGCGGACGCCAAACTTCAAGGCCTTGATGACGGTCTCATCGAAGACGTTGGGGATTGTAACATTCCAAAATTTGAGTTTTAGAATGTTTAAATTTGAAAATGAACCATTTGCATTTTTCTTGAATTAATTTCAGCCTAATTTGAATTTTCTATTTATGAAATGATTTAATATGACTAATCTACTCATCAAACAAAAGATTTTCAGTTTTAGTTGGCTTCATTATGATGCAAGGAATTTTTCTGTATTTTTGAAGATTTTTCTGAATTTATTTGCTATTTATTTGAATTTATTTGCTTTTATTTGAATTTCTGGAATTTCTTTAATTCGGAAATGTTTTAAATTTCCAAACCTTCCGTGGGCCGAATCCTGCCGCGGCCCGTTCCCTCTCTCACCACTTTGCTCGCCCATCTCGCGCCAGCACCCAGCCATGGCGCCTCGACCAGCCGGCCCAAATTTCGCGTCCGCCCGCTGCTCGACACGCCGCAGCGTCTGCTGCGATCGCGATGCACGTCGCCGTCATGCGCGCGCCGTCGAAACCCTAGCCATCTCTACGCCATTTTCGCCGTTCGTGCCACGCACGCCTCCCCAGGGCTATCTAAAGCCCCGAGGACCCCATCCCGAGGTTCCCCGCTCGGCACCGCCCCTTTTGACCTAACCATTGCTGCCCGAGACGCCTCCGTCTTCGTGCACGAGCTCGCCAAAGTCCTCCGCCGTCCTGAGCTCTTTGCCGCCGCCGTTCTTCGCCCACGGTGAACCTCCGCCGCTACTCTTGGTCGCGTCGAGTTCGCCGTGTAGCCCTCTCCTTTTTGCCTCAAAACCCGCCTGGGTTCGTCGCGTTTTTGTGCGTGGCCGAGGTCGTCTTCTCCGCCTCCGGCGTGGCAACGCCGCCGCCTCGTCGTCGACCTGCGTCGCTCGATCGTGGCCGTCCGATCGCCCGCTAGTGCTCTGGATCGTGCCACGTCGCAGTCGCCGCGACATCGCGGCAGTGCCGTCCGATCTGCCTCGGCCCGATGGATGCGCGACGCATGGCCTGTCCACGTCGGCGCCTCGCCAGCTGCCGCGTCAGTGCCTACGTCCGATGTGTGTGCTTTCCACGTCGGTCGGTCTGCTGCGTCATCCTCCAAGCCGCTCGGTGGGCGCAGTCCACCGTGAGCCGAGCCACTGACACGTGGGCCCCACGTGTCAGTCGGCATTTCTTTTTCCTTTTATGATTTTCCAGAAAACCCAAAATTCCAGCCAATCACGTGTTGCCACGTGTCAGCCTCTCTAATTTTTTCTGATTTTCTGATCTGGGAATCTTCCAGGAGCCCGTTCTCCTTCGTACGAGCTCCGATTCTAGTAATTCAAATTTCTAAATTCATCTAAAGTCAGGATCTATCTTCCAGTACCATTCTTTTCAATTTTTGAATTTTGTTTCTGTAAGATCATGTGCTGAAAAATTGGCTTAGTGATGAAATTGGCATTGCAATGTGGTTGTGCTCATGGCATGTGTGGTGCTTTTGCATATGCTGTTTGAGATGTTTACTTGATATGCTTGTGATAGTATGGTAATGGTTTTGTTTTATGCAATGCGCTCGTGTGAGTGGTTGCATGGATTGATGTTGAGTCAAGTCGTGGACTTGTGCTCGGAGTTGTTTCTTGTTTACTCATGTGTAGGTGTTGCTTGAGGGCGAACGTGGTCGATGACGGGACCGGAATTAGGTTCATGGAGGAACTGAAGTTCGGGACTAGGTTCAGGGAGGAACTGAGGTCTTAGTGGTCAAGGATGTCATGCGGGACGTTCGGGCTAGAGAACATGCACACGGAGGCTGGTTAGTCACGTATTTACTGACATGTGGGTGTACATGCGTGCAGAGTTGTTTTTGGCCATGTTGGGTCAGTTGAGATGTATACGCACTCTTTCCATGTTGGAAGTGGAGTTGTATTCAATCTCCTTATGTTTGCTCAGTATAAATAGGGGGAGGTATCTCCTGTTTATTTTGAGTGCTGAGGTTTTAGGGTTTGTACTCTTTTATTGAGAGTATTGTAACCAGACTAGCAAGGAAAAATAAAGAATAAGATTTTCCTCACCACCGGCGCAGAATAGAAATCTCCACGCGATGCTACAAAGACCCACGATGCTACGATGTCGCGCGACTTCTGTTCATACACGGTTTGCTACGGTACCACTTTCTGGTTTTCACTCTCGGTTTTGGTTCTTATAGATTGATTCGTTGTCTCTCTTGATTCAACAAGTTTAATCTTGATTTGATCCATCCAAAACCTTTCTAGGGTATTAATTTAGTGTTCCTCAAAGTTTCGTTGGTTAATCTTTTGTAGATTGTGATTAATCACGAAATTAGGGTTTGATCAATTCTCGTCATAATCTGTCACAGCATGCTTGCGAGTTTAATAACTTTTGATCCGTAGGTCTGATCGAGCTGATTATTCTTTTGTTAGGTTCGTATTGGAATCTAATTTCTACAGTAAAAATTGCGGATCAATCCGACGGTTGGATCTCCAGGAATTCGTGATTTACTGAATGCATCTAACTCTATTTTGTTGAATACGAAAGCAATTATTTGAGTCCGAATTGGGGTGAATTTTTAGTAGATCAAAAATTTTGTTTTAGCTTCTGCACAATCATTGACCCCCCTCTGATTGCTAGTTTAGTATATATTGATCATGCAAGTGGTATCAGAGCACGGTTTTTCTAATTTATCTTAACCGGTGATTAGATTCATGGATCGTTATTCGACAAAACCGTGTGTGTTCGATGGTGTTGATTTTCAGTTTTGGAAGGACAAGATGGAGGCGTACATCCAAGCACAAGGCTTCGCAATTTGGGAGAAGGTTTACAAGCCGTACGAAGTTCCTGAGAACGACAACGTCAACGACGCCAATCATGCACATGTTGAAGCAAATAGCAAGGCGTGCAACTTGATCATCCAGGGCTTGGGATGCAGCGACTTCGATCGAGTGGTTCATCTTCGATCCGCATATGAGGTACGGAAATCTCTTTGTGACTATCATGAAGGATCAAACACTGTCAAAGAGGTTCGTCAAGTTATATATAAGAAAGAATACATACGGTTTGAGATGAAGCCTGGTGAGTCGCTAGATGATTTCTTTGCACGTTTTAATAAAATTCTTAGTAATTTGCGTGCTGTTGGAGTTAGTTATGACGATGCTGCTAATGCTAGATAATTGCTTGGTGCATTAGACATGTCTATTTGTGAGATGAAAGTTACATCCATTAGAGAATCAACTGTCATGAGTACACTTACTTTAGATGTTCTTTTCTCTAAATTAAAAAGTCATGAATTGGATGTTCTTGCTAGGAAGAATGATCACAAATCAATTGCTTTGACCTCCCAATCTAGCATGTCTCATAATAATGCTTCTTCAAGTTTTGCTTTGTCTTTCTTGTCTTCACTAACCGATGAACAGATTGAGGAATTTCGAGAAGAAGACTTGGCATCACTCTCTTCTCGTTTTAATAAAGCTTTGCAGAATGTCAGAATGAGAAAAAGAGTAGGCGGTGGTCCTCCTAGGTGCTACGAGTGTGGCAATCTCAACCACATTCGTCCGAATTGTCCAAAAATTTCAAGTAAAAATTCAAAAGAAGAAAAGGACAGGAGGAACGACAAGAAGAAAGCTTCTCCAAGTAGCAGCAATAAGAAAAGAAGCTTTCTGAACCGCAAAGTTGTCAACCGAGTTCTTTCCGCTCTTGAACAAGTCAATTTGAGCGATGTGGACTCGGGAAGTAGCGAAGAAGACACAATAACGCCAACCAAGCGTGAACTTACTGGTTTGTGTCTTATGGCAAGAAGTGATGAAAGCCTTACTGAAGATGACCACGACAGCGACTTCAATGAGGTAGAACCTTCTTATGATGAATTAGCTATAGCTGTTGCTCTTCTTGGTAAATTGCTTGATAAACGCGACAAGAAAATCAAGAAAAATGATTTTATTGTTGAATCATTAAATGCTGAAATTGCTAGACTTAAATCTTTGATTCCTGATGATGATGCTTGCAAAACATGTGACTTAATTTATTCTGAGCTTACTTCACTAAGAAATGTTCATGCTTCAACTCTTGATAAGCTTAGAGATGAAATTGAGAAGAATGAGAAACTTGTTGCTTTGAATTGCAAACAAATTAAAGATGCTAGTTGCTCTACTTCTAATTTGGATGAATCAACTTCTTGTTCTAAATGTTCAATTCTTGAATTGAAGTTGCATGATGCTAATGCTAGAGTTTCTCAAATGCCAAATGATTTGCTCACGCATGAGGTTCTTTCATGCTCAACTTGTCGCAAACAAAAAGGAAAAGTGGACGTTCTCTGTAATAATTGTTTAACTCTTTCTCGAAAGGTTGATTATTTGGAAAAATCTTTAGAACGTTTCACCAAAGGAAAGAAAAACCTAAACATGATTTTGGATCAATCAAGGGTTAGCATTCATAACAAAGGTTTAGGTTTTAATTCTTATACTCATCATAAATCACATGCTCCCACTGTTGTTAAGGCACTTGAAAGTGAAAAATTTGAAATTGTCAATGAGCCTAAGAAAATTGTTTTTAAGTCTCCTGGAGTTTTATCTTCTACTATAATGAATGCAAATGTTGCTTCTACTTCTAAAGCTAAACATCGTGTTAAGTACACTTGCACTCATTGTGGTAGAGATGGACATTTAGTAGATTTTTGCTTTAGACTAGCCAAACAACAAAAGAAAGAAAAGGCTAAGGCTAGGTCTAATTTCGGCAGTGCACGCTTTACTCCTCATTATGTGCCTAGGGTGATGCAAACACCTTTTGTTGCTAGAAACACGAGAAAGGGCAAATCTGATTTTGTGCATAAGAATACTCGTGTTGTGCCTACTACTGTGTGTCGTGTGTCTCAATATTGGATTCCTAAATGCTTTATTTCTAACCCCAGTACCGAGGCCTCGATATCTTCTAGTGCTATGTAGGTTTTTCAGATGCGGGTTGGAGAACAGAAGCTTAGTGGATCTTGATCTTTTGCAAGACGTGATCAAGACTTGGATGGTTCTCACCCTTGAGATGGCTTTCAAGAAGCATGTGCGATAATTCTTCACCTACTTTGTGAGCTATTTTATACACTCATGTCGTTTACATTCACAGATATCTAATTGTGGTATGAGATAAGATGTTTGTTCGTATGCTCATATGTATCCCTAGCATGTTCAATTATGTTATATCTTATATCATGCCTTTTCATGCTTAGTACTTATTTGTCATGATTCATGCTTATGCTTAACTGAACATATCATGATAACTCAAACACATGTATATCATCACCTCTCTTTTGATTTTATTGGTTATTCGTTCGAGGGGGAGTTAATGGACTTTTGGTGAAAATTTCTTTCATTTGCTTATTGAGAAGAAAGTTTTTAAGATGTTGTTTTGAGGGGGAGTTTGTGAAAACTTTGTAATATTTTGTAACATACTTTTTATTTTGTGTGTTTCTTAAATGAAAAACAAAAAAAATAAAAAAGTAATGAGCATTGTATTTGATACACATATGTCATTTGAAGCCATGTTTATGCTATAAGGTCTTTGCAACTTCATATTTATGCATATATGGTGTAGTTTATATCATGACTATTTAATTGGAATGACAACTTGAATTAAATCTTGTCATGGTTGAACTTTCTTGGCTATCTTGATCCTGCTCAAAAAGTGTTAAATATGAAATTTCTCAAAGTTAAGTGCTAAAGCTCAAAGAGTGATTGTTGATAAATGCAAGATCAAGGTTATGTACTATCGCACTTCTTCTTTACGAGACTGCTTATCATTGCACTTTGATATGAACTTGGAAGAGGTTGCGTATGACCGAAACCATGAAACCTTAAGCTTGTGATTGCTTGGCATGATTGAAAAGTAAGGCTGATGGTACATATAATTCCTTGCAATTGTTATTGTTGCAATCAATCAATGAATCAGTTTTTCAAGTATAAATAAAGTGCTAAAAAATTCAATGTTTTCAGGTTTTGAGATTATTGAGAAAGGGAGATCATGCCATGCAATAAATTTTTAATAATACTTGATTTCTAGTTATGCTTACTCTACATTGTCTTTGTGTAGATTTGAGGGTGCAAGTATTTTTGATAGCATGGCTTGGTGATGAATTTGCTACATTTGTGGATGACTTAGAATGCTCATTACATAAAAAAATTGTCAAACTTTAAAAAAAACAAAAAGATTTTGTTTTCTCTCTTTTGTGTTCTTGGTGAATCCATTGTCAAAGGGGGAGAATTTTGCCACTTTGGAGAATTTTGGAGGAGATTTTTGGAGAAATTTATACATGCTTTACACATGCACATGTTCTTGTATAAGTGGTATTCATTTATTCACTCACATTTTTACTTCTTAGGGGGAGATTTTTCTTATTTTCACCTAGGGTGAGTTTTTCACTGCATATTTGTCAAAGGGGGAGATTTTGTGTTTTCACTTTGGCTTTTGATTTTGAAACCTTTTGATTTCAAAAACTTTTCTTGCGATGTGAATGCCAATGTTCAATTCTAAGTGGTGTTGCCAATGTTTTCATCAAGGGGGAGATTGTAAGATCATGTGCTGAAAAATTGGCTTAGTGATGAAATTGGCATTGCAAAGTGGTTGTGCTCATGGCATGTGTGGTGCTTTTGCATATGCTGTTTCAGATGTTTACTTGATATGCTTGTGATAGCATGGTAATGGTTTTGCTTTATGCAATGCGCTCGTGTGAGTGGTTGCATGGATTGATGTTGAGTCAAGTCGTGGACTTGTGCTCGGAGTTGTTTCTTGTTTACTCATGTGCAGGTGTTGCTTGAGGGCGAACGTGGTCGATGACGGGACCGGAACGAGGTTCATGGAGGAACTGAGGTTCGGGACTAGGTTCAGGGAGGAACTGAGGTCTTAGTGGTCAAGGATGTCATGCGGGACGTTCGGGCTAGAGAACATGCACATGGAGGCTGGTTAGTCACGTATTTACAGCATGTGGGCTGTACATGCGTGCAAGAGTTGTTTTTGGCCATGTTGGGTCAGGTTGAGATGTATAAAGACTCTTTCCATGTTGGAAGTGGAGTTGTATTCAACCTCCTTATGTTTGCTTAGTATAAATAGGGGGAGGTATCTCCTGTTTATTTTGAGTGCTGAGGTTTTAGGGTTTGTACTCTTTTATTGAGAGTATTGTAACTAGACAAGCAAGAAAAAAATAAAGAATCAGATTTTCCTCAGCCAGCTGGGCGCAGGAACTGAAATCTCCACGCGATGCTACAGTACCCACGATGCTACGATGTCGCGCGACTTCTTGCTCATACACGGTTTGCTCTGATATCACTTTACGGTTTTCTCTCTCGGTTTTGGTTCTTATAGATTGATTCGTTGTCTCTCTTGATTCAACAAGTTTAATCTTGATTTGATCCATCCAAAACCTTTCTAGGGTATTAATTTAGTGTTCCTCAAAGTTTCGTTGGTTAATCTTTTGTAGATTGTGATTAATCACGAAATTAGGGTTTGATCAATTCTCGTCATAATCTGTCACAGCATGCTTGCTTGTTTAATAACTTTTGATCCGTAGGTTCGATCGAGCTGATTCTTCTTTTTTTAGATTCGTATTGGAATGTAGTTTCTACAGTGAAAATTGCAGGTCAATCCGACAGTTGGATCGGCAGTAATTCGCGATTTACCGAATGCATCTAACTCTGTTTTGTTGAATACGAAAGCAATTATTTGAGTCCGAATTGGGGTGAATTTTTAGTAGATCAAAAATTTTGTTTTAGCTTCCGCACAATCATTCACCCCCCTCTGATTGCTAGTTTAGTATATATCGATCCTACAGTTTCAATATGTTTTATTTATTTGCTCTCGTTTCGCGTGTAGACGACGCAATCGAAGATCAGTCGAATCAACAATCAGAGGTAGAACCAGCAAGAGGCAGTGAAGGCAAGTCTTCCTTGAACATGTTGATCCCAAATTTCATGAAAATGTTATGTTGTTTCTAAATTATGCATGCTTCTTTTATGCAAAGTACTTCAAATGTAGTCTTAAGGTTTAGTTAAATTCAAGTTTGTTATACCCTCATTGGTATTGATCATGTCGATCCTGTGACACCCAAGATGATATATACTAGCTATTCTATTTGGGGATATCCAGTAGATTAGCATGGAACGGTAGAATTGCTTAGTCCAGCTTAAGCGTTTCGGTATTGTGCCATTATGGGAATCATTTCAAATATTGTCCAAACTTATCTGTGAAATTGCGGCAATTGGTGTTGCTGCTGTGATTTAAGTAACATAAAGTGGAAATGGTTTAGACCGGGGCGAATGGATGTTTGGCGGGTGCAGAAAGCACGAGACCTTGGTATGTGAATATTCCGCCCTAGTCAATTAAGGACCGAAGCGTGTGTTACCATGGACCGAGCACTACCGTACAACCACAAGTCTATATGGGTACGACCTGGCTAAATAATCTATACGTCTCATTATTAGCTTCGCCAGTTGGTGAGTGCCAGATGTTGGCAGGCGCAAGAGGGGGCTTCTGTACTGGGCAACTAGAACCCTAACAACGGTGAAACCTTAGCGGGCGAGGTTAATAGTGGAGTTGTGTATTGTAAAGGTTTTTTCATGATCTCTCTACCGGCACACCAAAGGAAGTGTGTTGATAGCTTGGCAGCAAGAGTCGATCATGTCTTGTGGGTAAAGTGTACACACTCTGCAGAGTTAAAATTACTTAAGTAGCCGTGCCCAGAGTCAAGGGCAGGCAAGGTATGCTTGCACATAGTAGATTGTATGGTTTTGTTTTAAAGAAAAATGATGATTTGGGGATCCGAGAGCAGATGGAACTCTCGGGTTATGGTTTGGCAGATGGAGCCACTCAGGTAGCTAGAACCTGCTTTAATCGTCATATCAAATTCAATTACTATGTTATTACCTTTTGATCAAATGATGCTTTATGAAATTACTATTGATATTTATAGTTAAACTTTGCTTTTTGCAAAAAGAGCCATATTGTGCCTTCAATTGATTAGCCTTGCATATAGTTATCATGCATTATGTTTCCAAGACTTGCGAGTACATTTTGTGCTCACCCTTGCAACATCCCAACCTTCCACAGAAGAGTTCGCAGAAGCTGAAGATGACTACGATTTCTACGCTTGTGGATACGACGAAGGTGATCCGGAATGCTAGGACGCGAACCCCAGTCGATTGCCTGTTGGGCAAATGAATGGGCTTACTTTCTTCTTTATTATTCCGTTTCATTGCTTTCTTTTGAACTCAAGCCATGATGCTGCTTATTTGTAATAACTGGCCATAAGGCTAATACTCTTTTACTTAATTAATATTATTTGATTCGTGATATGGATGTATTGTCATCACTGTTTCCACTATATGTGCTAGCTTTTCCTGGACTAGCACAGGTTATACACAGAGGGTTCGGATTTGGAAGTCCGGTCCTGACAGAGGTGGTATCAGAGCCATATCGACTGTAGGTCGCATCCCTAGTTAGTCTGGTCTTCTTAGCAAGAACTTCAAAATTATTTTCTAAATCAATCCAACGAATTGCTATGAAATAGATTATCTCATCTCATATTATTCTTAGGTTCTTACTCCTTTTCTTTGCTAAAATATTATTTTATAATTTTAATTTGATCTTATCCCTTGAAACTTCTCAAAGCCTTGAGTCTTCTGCAAGAATCCAAATCAAGGAAGAAGGTGATCAAGCCGTCAAAGAGTATATCCGAGAAGACTACCATATAAGATAGGTTTATACTGCTCAATAGTGTTGGAGCATGTCACCCTTTTTAGTTTAGCAACGTATAGTTCGAGTATATTAGGATTTTGTTGCTTGTTTATTGGGTGTGATGTACACTTGCCCTAGCATTGTGTTGCAGCCACCTTTCATTTGGAGTTTTATAGCTTGTTTGGTCTTGGAATGGCTACCTCCCTAGTCTTCTCATCTTTTCCTCTTTCCCTCTCATCTATTGCTAACCTGTCCCTGGCCGTTGCTTCAGATGGAAGGTCAAGGAAGAGGTCGTGGAGCTGGTCGCAGAGGAGGTCATGTTGGAGGTCGTGGTCGTGGTCGTGGCCAGACAGAGCCACAAGAGCAGCAGGGTGTTCAAGATCAGCAAGAGCAGCAAGTGCCACCACCGCCGTCGCCAGTCCAACCCCCAGTCGCAGATATCCAGCAAATGATGGTAGTGCAGCTTCAGTTGTTGCAGGCCCTTGCTCAGAATATAGTAAACAATCCACAGCCAGCCCCAGCCGCAACACCAGTGATGCCGCCCTAGTCAAAGCTTGGAGAATTTATGAGAACTAGACCGCCTACCTTCACAGGAGTAGGTGAACCCTTGGAGGCAGATGACTGGTTGAGGGATGTAGAGAAAAAGCTCCAGTTAGCGCAGTGTGATGACCGTGAAAAGGTTCTCTACGCGAGCCACCAGTTAAAAGGAGTAGCTGCTACTTGGTGGGATAACTTCTGTGCTGCCCATCAGAATGCTCAAGCTATAACTTGGGAGGAATTCTCTGAAGCCTTTCGTACTACTCATGTGCCTGCCGGCATTATTGAAATGAAGAAAAGAGAATTTCGCAAGCTGCATCAGGGAAACCAGAGTGTTTTTAAGTATCTGAATAGGTTCACCCACCTATCAAGGTATGCACCAGAGGATGTGGCTACTGAAAGTGCTAAGATCTGGAGGTTCATGGAGGGACTTGACCCTGACATCAAGGTGCAGCTAATTGCTTTGGATTTTTCGAATTTTCAGCATATGGTGAACAAGGCACTAGTACAAGAGGATGCCCAGCGCCAACAGCGAGAGTCCCGCAAGAGAAGGATGGCATTCCAGGCTCAGCATGGAGCAAGTGGTTCTCATCAGCGCTTTCAACCCCAGCAAGCCAACAAGACACCTGTTCAAGGAGCACCCCGTACTCCTAATTCTGGACCGCGCCCAATTGCTCAAGGACAACAAAACACCGCCAGTGGTCAACAGCAGAAAGGGAATTCAAATGCTGCAAGAATTCAGTGTTTCCATTGTCACCAGATGGGACATTATGCCAGTAACTGTCCTCAGAAGTGTCAGCAAGTGACCCCAGTGCCGTTCAACTTGGGATCCAATTCCGCCAGAGCTCCTACGCAAGGACAAGGTCGTGGAACACCTTAGACGCCAAGAGCTCCGCAATCTTTTGGAAGAGGACGTGTCAACCATGTGACCGCCGAAGAAGCTCAGGAGGCACTAGATGTGGTTTTGGGTAAGTTTTTTGTTAACTCAATACCTGCCTCAGCATTATTTGATTCTGGAACATCACATTCTTTTATATCGAAGAATTTTGCTGAACAATTTGGTTGGGAAGCCTTTACCCTTAAGAGCCCTATGATAGTTCAATCACCGGGAAAAGAATTGAGAACTAGTTCAGTATGCCCAAGTGCAACTATAAAAATCAATGGGGTAGAATTCCTAGCGAATCTTATAATCTTGGATTCTAAAGGAATAGATGTCATCCTAGGGATGGATTGGTTAACCAAGTATAAAGGTCAAATAGATTGTGCCAGTAGAGCCATCACCCTTACCAATTTAGAAGGCATTCGAGTGGAGTATATGCCTGATGAGTCTGCAAGTAAGAAGTGCACTTTGAATAGTTTGAAGGAAACAACTTTGGAAAGTATGCCTGTGGTGCAAGAATATCCAGATGTATTTCCTGAAGATTTGCCAGGTATGCCATCTGATCGAGATGTAGACTTCATCATAGAGCTAGTCCCTGGTACGGCTCCTATTTCTAAGAGACCCTACTGCATGCCAGCCAATGAACTCGCAGAAATGAAGAAATAGATTGAGGAGTTGCAAGAAAAAGGATACGTTCGTCCAAATTCGTCACCTTGGGGAGCGCCTGTTCTTTTTGTAAAGAGGAAGGATAATAGTTTGCGCTTGTGCGTGGATTATAGAGCCGTAAATGAAGTCACAATCAAGAACAAGTATCCGTTGCCCAGGATTGATGACCTGTTTGATCAATTGAAAGGAGCGTGTATTTTCTCCAAGATCGATCTTCGATCCGGATACCATCAGTTGAAAATAAGGTCACAGGATATTCCGAAGACAGCTTTTGCTACCCGATATGGACAATATGAGTTCACAGTTATGTCTTTTGGTCTGACCAATGCACCAGCCTATTTTATGAATTTGATGAATAAAGTGTTTATGGAATACCTGGACAAGTTTGTGGTAGTATTCATAGATGATATTCTTATATATTCTAAAGATGAAGCGGAACATGAAGGTCATTTGAGGATGGTGTTAGAAAAGCTCAGAAATCATCAGTTGTATGCCAAGTTCAGTAAGTGTGAGTTTTGGTTGAAAGAAGTTGCTTTCTTAAGTCATATAATCTCTGCTGGAGGTGTCTCAGTAGACCCTGAAAAAGTGAAAGGTGTACTTGATTAGAGGCAACCCAAGTCAGTGCCTGATATCAGAAGTTTTCTTGGTTTAGCGGGATACTACCGAAGATTCATAGAAGGATTTTCAAAAATTGCAAGACCGCTTACCCAGTTGCTGAAAAAGGAAAAGAAGTTTGAATGGTCTGAAGCTTGTGAGCAAAGTTTTCAGGAATTAAAGAAAAGATTGACCTCAGCCCCAGTGCTCATTTTACCAGATGTTCGGAAGAACTTTGAGATATTCTATGATGCCTCAAGACAGGGACTTGGATGTGTCTTGATGAAAGAAGGCAAAGTAGTTGCATACGCCTCACGGCAATTGCGACCACATGAGGAAAACTATCCAACCCATGACATGGAAATGGCTGCAGTTGTGCATGCATTAAAGTTGTGGAGGCATTATCTCATCGGGAATCGATGTGAGATTTTCACAGATCATAAAAGTTTGAAGTATATCTTCACTCAAGCAGACCTCAACCTAAGACAAAGAAGATGGTTAGAGTTAATAAAGGATTATGATGTGGGAATACATTACCATCCTGGCAAGGCTAATGTAGTTGCCGATGCTTTAAGCCGGAAGAGCTACTGCAATAATTTGATGATTCAAGAAGGTCAACCTGCTCTTCACGAGGAGTTTCAGCGTTTGAATTTGGAATTAGTGGATGAAGGTTTCGTCGCTGCATTAGAAATTCAACCAACCTTGGAGGATCAGATCAAAAAGATGCAAAAGTCAGATAAAAAAGCTGCTAAGATCAAAGATAGAATAAAGGAAGGTAAAGCCCCAGGATTTTCAGAGGATGAAGAAGGAACCGTGTGGCTTGGAAAAAGTATATATGTGCCGAATCAAAAAGAAATCAAGCAGTTGATATTAAACGAGGCGCATGACTCAGCATACTCAATTCATCCAGGTAATACTAAGATGTATCAAGATCTTCATGGTACATATTGGTGGCCAAGGATGAGAAAGGAAATTGTCGAGTACATAGCTATGTGTGATGTATGCCAGCGAGTTAAAGCTGAACACCAAAGACCCGCAGGATTGCTACAGCCGTTATGGAAGTGGGAAGAAATTGGAATGGATTTCATTACAGGACTTCCGAGAACCAGATCAGGTTATGATTCAATATGGGTTGTAGTGGATCGATTGACAAAAGTTGCACATTTCATTCCTGTGAGAACAACTTACCAGGGAGATCAACTTGCAGAGTTGTATATGTCAAGAATCGTGTGTTTGCATGGTGTGCCAAAGAGAATTGTATCAGATCGAGGCACTCAATTCACTTCAAGATTCTGGCAAAAGTTACAAGAAGCATTAGGTACCAACCTGAATTTCAGCACAATTTATCATCCTCAGACTGATGGACAAACTGAGCGAATAAACCAAATCCTTGAAGATATGTTAAGGTCTTGTGCATTGTCCAATGCGGCAAGTTGGGATCAAAGTTTACCTTATGCAGAATTTGTTAGTGTTATGCCCTTGAGGCAATCATTTAGATGATTGTAACATGACTATGTTTATGAATAATAATATGATTATTGGTCCAATGAATGTATATCATTGTATTGATCAACAAGTATGTGACTTGATTATGAAGCTCTTTACTTAATGATGTAATTCGATAAATATCTCTGATCGGATATCATCGTATAGGACTACGATGAATAGATCAGCACATGTAGTGATCGATGATCATGCTTCATAGATCATGGGATATGGAGATATCATCTCTACATTGTGGACCATGTTGAAGAACATGGGTTAGATAGACCCGCTATGGGACACTGCGAGAATGTTTCATTCTTATGTGTCATCAGTGTATCTCATACCTAGAAGATGTATGATCCTTAGACCTGAGATTGTCATATTCCCTACATGTGTAATAGTTTTCCTTGGGGCTATCAAACACTACTTCCTAACCGGATAGTCATAAAGGTAGCTTTCATGTTTACTATGAAACGTGTAGAGGGAAGTGAGCAGTCAAGATGGAATTTGCCACTCCAATGAAACAGAGATATATGACAAGGCCACTCGTGTGATATGATTAAGAAAGTGCATGGCCATGCCGTGATTGAGGAGTCAATCACAACTTATTAATATATCACGGATACGAGAGATGGATTGAATCATCAAAGGATGACATGCTTCTCGCCTTGAGATCAATCTTCATATACTTGGCAAAGGGATTATTACATGAGTTCTTTTGATAGGTTACATTCGATTTGATCACAGTATGTTTGGGAGTTGGCATACTTTGCAAGAAGCCGCTACCAACTATTGGATTGAAAAGGAGTTTTCCGAATCCATGTCCAAACGTATGTGAACCTGCAGGGTCACACACTTAATGGGCTGGGACGCATTAATTTGGATTGGATCCGTAATTAATGAACCTCGTGGGCTTAGCATCTTTGGTGGGCCTGGTTTAGGGTTTCATCTCGTGGCTATATAAGGAGGGAGGAGGAGGCGCAGAGTGTGCTTTCCACGGTTTAGGTTTGATTCACTTGAAACCCTAGCCTCCTCCTCTCGCCGCTCGCCGAGCGACTAGGTGCTTGCACACGACGCACGCGCGTTCCATCTCCGGACGTGTGGACTCATCGCGGTGACGCTGCTGCGGCTGCGGCGTGGGAGGACGATCCACGGCGGGCGAGGACGATCCACTACATCGACGCAACGATCGCGGCGAGGACGAACCACTACATCGACGCTGAAGGATTCCAATCTGCGCGTCTAGTGGTAATCTTATCTATGATCCCTTCTTGCGAGTAGCTTTACGGTTCGTTGCGGTAGTTTTTTTGTGCTAGCGTAGCATACCGCGTTTCCCTTCAGAATTCTCATATAACAACAGTTATCAAGCAAGTTTGCAGATGTCGCCATTTGAAGCCTTGTTTGGAAGAAAGTGCAGAACACCTCTTTGTTGGAATGAAACAGGAGATCGCCAAGTCTTTGGTCCTGATATGTTGCAAAAGGCTGAAGAAAAAGTAAAAATGATTCAAGAAAGATTGAGAACAGCACAGTCTAGGCAAAAGAGCTACGCTGATAATCGTCGGAGAGAGTTAACCTTTGCTCTTGGTGATTATGTGTATCTGAAAGTCTCACCGCTCAGAGGAATGCATCGATTCCAAGTTCGTGGAAAGTTAGCACCAAGGTTTATTGGACTGTTCCCAATCCTAACTAGAAGTGGACAAGTGGCTTATCAATTGGAACTGCCACCGCAGTTGTCAAATGTGCACAATGTGTTCCATGTGTCACAGCTAAAGAAGTGTCTCAGGGTACCAGAAGAGCAAATGCAGTTTGAGAATGTTGAGCTACAGGAGGATCTTACCTACCAAGAACATCCGATCAGAATTTTGGATGAGGCAGAACGCAGAACAAGAAACAGGACAATCAAGTTTTGCAAGGTTTAGTGGAGCAACCACTCAGAAAATGAAGCAACCTGAGATCGTGAAGAAGATCTTAGAGAAGAGTACCCCAACCTTTTCCCCAAGTCCATCCAAATCTCGGGGTCGAGATTTCTTTAAGGGGGGAGGTTTGTAACATTCCAAAAATTTGAGTTTTAGAATGTTTAAATTTGAAAATGAACCATTTGCATTTGTCTTGAATTAATTTTAGCCTAATTTGAATTTTCTATTTATGAAATGATTTAATTTGACTAATCAACTCATCAAACAAAAGATTTTCTGAATTTTTGGAGATTTTCTGAATTTATTTGCTATTTATTTGAATTTATTTGCTTTTATTTGAATTTCTGCAAGGAATTTTTCTGTATTTTTGGAGATTTTTCTGAATTTATTTGCTATTTATTTGAATTTATTTGCTTTTATTTGAATTTCTAGAATTTCTTTAATTCGGAAATGTTTTAAATTTTCAAACCCTCCGTGGGCCAAATCCTATCGCGGCCCATTCCCTCCCTCACCGCTTCGCTCGACCCATCTCTGCTTCGCGGCCCAGCTTCGCAGCGCCTCGGCCCAGCAAGCCCGCTCCGCATCCGCCGTCCGATGCACGCCACGCGTGCGGCTGCGATGCAGCCACGTCGCCCAGCGCCGCCACCGCCGAAACCCTAGCTGTCTTCGCGCTGTTTTCACCGTCCGTGCCGCGCACGCCTCCCCAGGGCTATCTAAAGCCCCGAGGACCCCATCCCAAGGTTCCCCGCTCCGCGTCGCCCATTTTTGACCTAACCCTTGCTGCCCAAGATGCCTCCGTCTTCGCGCACGAGCTCGCCGAAGTCCTCAGCCATCCCGAGCTCTTTGCCGCCGCCGTTCTTTGCCCACGGTGAGCCTGCGCCGCTACTCTTGGCCGCGTCGAGTTCGCCGTGTCGACCTCTCCTTTTTGCCTCAAAACCCACCCGGGTTCATCGCGTTTTTGTGCGCGGCCGAGGTCGTCTTCTCTTCCTCCGGCGTGGCCGCGCCGTCGCCTCGTCATCGACCTGCGTCGCTCGATCGTGGCCGTCCGATCGCCCGCCAGTGCTCTGGATCGTGCCACGTCGCAGTCGCCGCGGCTTCGCTTCTGTGCCGTCCGATCCACCTTGGCCCGATGGATGCGCGACGCGTGGCCTATCCACGTCAGCGCCTCGCCAGCCACCACGTCAGCGCCTACGTCCGACGTGTGCGCTCGCGTCAGCGCCTCGTCTGCCCTAACCGCCGCGTGGCTTTCCACGTCGGTCGGTCTGCTGCATCATCCTCCAAGCCGCTAGGTGGACGCAGTCCATCGTGAGCCGTGCCACTGACGCGTGGGCCCCACGTGTCAGTCGGCATTTCTTTTTCCTTTTCTGATTTTCCAGAAAACCCATAATTCCAGCCAATCACATGTTGCCACGTGTCAGCCTCTCTGAATTTTCAGATTTTGTGATCTGGGAATCTTCCAGGAGCCCGTTCTCCTTCGTTCGAGCTGTGATTCCAGCAATTTAAATTTCTAAATTCATCTAAATTCAAGATATATCTTCCAGTACCATTCTTTTCAATTTTTGAATTTTTTTTAAATTTGTTTTATTTATTTACTCTCGTTTCGCGTGTAGACGACGCAATCGAAGATCAGTCGAATCAACAATCAGAGGTAGAACCAGCAAGAGGCAGTGAAGGCAAGTATTCCTTGAACATGTTGATCCCAAATTTTATGAAAATGTTATGATGTTTCTAAATTATGCATGCTTACTTTTATGCAAAGTACTTTAAATGTAGTCTTAAGGTTTAGTTAAATTCCAGTTTGTTATACCCTCATTGGTATTGATCATGTGGAACCTTTGTCACCCTAGATGATATATACTAGCTATTTTATTTGGGGATATCCAGTAGATTAGCATGGAACGGTAGAATTGCTTAGTCCAGCTTAAGCGTTTCGGTATTGTGCCATTATGGGAATCATTTCAAATATTTTCCAAACTTATCTGTGAAATTGCGGCAATTGGTGTTGCTGCTGTGATTTAAGTAAAATAAAGCGGAAATGGTTTAGACCGGGTGTCGACTTTTGTAGTCGGCAATGAATTTATGGGATAGGCGCTCGATCTCAAACTCGAAGGTCACACAAGACAAGGGATTTAGACAGGTTCAGGCTCTCGCGGAGGAGATAATACCCTAATCCTGTGTGCTGGGATTATGCGGATCTCTTGGATCCAAGGATGCTCAAAGCGCAATGTGCTCCGGGCGATATGAGGTGTTTTATGTTCTATGGCTTCATCGCTCTATGCTTGGATGATCGGATCCCTATGTTGTTGCCCGCCCTCTCCCTTATATAGTGGGGTTGAGGCGGCTTACAGAGTCCTGATCGGTTTGAAGATTTCGATCGGTTACAAGATTCTAGTCAGTTAATAGGACAGAGTTTACATCTTTATCTACCCTATTAACGACTCGGATTACAACCGTATCTATCATATCTAAATATAAGTTCAACTTCCTTTAGGATATGTCCTCTGCGCCTGCAGGCCTGACGCGGGGAGTATCTTCTGGGCCTCCCTCTTGGGCTTGTCATGAGGGTACCCGGGTTCTTATATTCCACACCGGGGCGGATGGATGTTTGGCGGGTGCAGAAAGCACGAGACCTTGGTATGTGAATGTTCTGCCCTAGTCAATTAAGGACCGAAGCGTGTGTTACCATAGACTGAGCACAACCGTACAACCACAAGTCTATATGGGTACGACCTAGCTAAATAATTTGTGCGTCTCATTATTAGCTTCGCCAGTTGGTGAGTGCCAGATGTTGGCAGGCGCAAGAGGGGGCTTCTGTACTGGGCAGCTAGAACCCTAACAGCGGTGAAACCTTAGCGGGCGAGGTTAATAGTGGGGTTATGCATTGTAAAGGCTTTGTCATGATCTCTCTGCCGGCACACCAAAGGAAGTGTGTTGATAGCTTGGCAGCAAGAGTCGATCATATCTTGTGGGTAAAGTGTACACACTCTGCAGAGTTAAAACTACTTAAGTAGCCGTGCCCACAGTCAAGGGCAGGCAAGGTACGCTTGCACATTGTAGATTTTATGGTTTTGTTTTAAAGGAAAATGATGGTTTGGGAATCCGAGAGCAGATGGAGCTAGTCAGATAGCTAGAAGCTGCTTTAATCGTCATATCAAATTCAATTACTATGCTATTACCTTTTGATCAAATGATGCTTTATGAAATTACTATTGATATTTATAGTTAAATTTTGCTTTATGCAAAAAGAGCCATATTATGCCTTCAATTGATTAGCCTTGCATATAGTTATCATGCATTATGTTTCCAAGACTTGCGGAGTACATTTTGTGCTCACCCTTGCAACATCCCCAACCTTCCACAGAAGAGTTCGTAAAAGCTAAAGGTGACTACGATTTCTACGCTTGTGGATACGACGAAGGTGATCCGGAATGCTAGGACGCGAACCCCAGTCGATTGCCTGTTGGGCAAATGGATGGGCTTACTTTGCTGTTGTTATTCCGTTTCCGCTGTTTCTTTTTGAACTCAAGCCATGATGCTGCTTATTTGTAATAACTGGCCATAAGGCTAATACTCTTTTACTTAATTAATATTATTTGATTCGTGATATGGATGTGTTTTCATCACTGTTTTCACTGTGTGCTAGCTTTTCCTAGACTAGCACAGGTTATACACAGAGGGTTCGGATTCGGAAATCCGGTCCCGACAGGGATCGAGTTTCGTGCTCGGGTAAACGAGCGCACGAAATCCCGGAGGGACTCGCCCTTTCCTTTGATGACACGGTCTAGGTCCCTTTCTCGTCCAGGCCGCTCGTAGCAGCTCTGGAAGTTGGAGTGGAGGGCGCTTCGCAACTGGCGCCATGACCGGAAGGCGCCGGGCGCCTGGTTGAAGATCCAGGTGCGGGCGGCTCCGTCCAGGACGGTGGAGAGATAGTTGGCCATTGCGGCCTCGTCCCCGCCGGCCGTCTAAATGGCGGTGGAGTATATGGAGAGGAATTCCGCGGGGTTCTTGGTCCCGTCGAACCGCTCCATTATTGCCGGCTTGAACTGGCCGCCAACGCGCTCGGCGAAGGTCGCCCGAGTCGCCAGTAGCCGTGGGTCGAGACCACTCGCCGCCGGCGTCTTTGGCGTCGGAATCGTCGTCCGCCGGCAGGGGAAATTCGAGCCGACAGCGCACCCCGCGCCGACCGCGATGGTCCGCAAGAGCGTTTTTGGGGTGGTGGCGCGGGCGGTCGCGAACCTTTTGGCGCCTGGGCGGAATGTCCGGGGAAAGGCCTCGAGAAGCGTTACTGCTTGAGCGAGCGTCACTATTGCTCTATTGTCGGCGGGCGTGCCCTCGCGCCACATCTTCCCACTAGCGAGGCGGAAGGGATGGTGACGGGTGCGCACCAGCGGGTAAGGAGTCTGCTGGTAGACCGATCGGTGATCGCGCGACGAACCGCCACCGCTCGCCAAGGGGCGAGACTCAGAGCCCAGGCACCGCACTAGCCGCGAAGGCGCGATGTCGTCGATCACCCTGTTAAGCTCTTCGGCGAGGGACCGTTGGAAGAGGGCCGAGCCGGTCCGTGCGGCGTCAGCCATGACCCGGGCGATGGCCCGCAGGCGCTCCAGGCCAGCCTCTTCTGGGCGGGAGGGACTGAGCTGTCCAGACGGAGAGCGGTCCATCGCGCGCTCCTCCCGCCGAATGGCGGTGATGACTTGGTTGATGGTGACCTGGGCGAGCCGACGCACTTCCTGCGGGGTCTCTGGGCCGCCATCTTCCGCCATCTTCCGCCCCCAGAGTCGCCTCACGGCTGCCGGCCATGAAGACCCGGCATTCGCGAGACGGCAATGAGGGCAAGAGCATGGAGGTGGAGCCTTAGCACTCAGGGATCGCACCCGAGCCCAGGCTCACTGATTGCGACATGCTGTCGGTGAAGCTGACAGTGCTGACGACGCTGAGGTGATGATCTTCGGACGAACGAAACTTCGGGCCCCATGGTGGGCGCCAGCTGTCGACGATCGGGACCGTCAACCGCAAAGAGGGGGGAAGGATTGTGCAAAGGGGTGAGGCCCCAAGTCGTGCTCATTCGGGAAGGAGGGAGCGTCAGCAAGCACACAACTCGAGGAACAAGTGCAAACGAACAGGGGAGACACAGAGTTTATACTGGTTCGAGCCCCCTGGGTCGGGTAATAGTTCTACTCCAGTCTTGCCCGTAGGCGAAAGATGACTAAAAGGCTCCTCGGGGGAGGATGAACAGGGAGCTCGACCTCGGGGCCACTCGGTAGTGGTGGCCGAGGGGAAGCTCGACGAGGTGGTGTAGTGTATGAGGGTGACTCGAGGTTCTTGTTGTGTGCTGTTGTGTCCTGGTGTTGCGTTTGTGTTCTTTTTTCGGTCTGTCCCCCATCTGATCGGGGTAGTCCTTGCGCTTTATAGACCCCGGGGCATTGATCTCGAGTGCTGACGTCAAGTGATGTCTGTGAGTTGATAGGAGAAGTTGACCCTAGCTCCCACGCAGGGGACCTGACAGGAGTTGCTGAGCCCTAATTCCCACTTAGGGGATCTGACAGGAGCGGTTGACCCTAGTTCCCACGCAGAGGATCTGACATGCGTTGCTGGGCCCTAGTTCCCATGTAGGGGATCTGACAGGAGCGATTGACCCTAGTTCCCATGCAAGAGAGGGGAATACTATGTTGGAGGTCGGGTTGAAGGTGCCGAGGTCGAGGAGGTTGCGGGAGCCAGCACGAGCTTGAGGACACCCTTGCCCGAGCTCGGGAACCGTCCCCCGAGCTCGGGAACAGTCCTTCGAGCTCGGGGAAAACGTTCTAAAGCCCCCGGGGGGCCGGACACGTGTCAGGATGACCGATCCCCGACAATACTTTCCATCTACCCATATCAGCTAACTAGTTACATGCTACAAATAGCTACACAATTATTACTACGCGGCATATCTAAATATCAACAAATATTTACAGAAAATCATAATGATCTAAATGAACCTACAAAAATATTTTTTAATCTACCAATATCTATCAACAAATTACTACTCTACAAATATCTACACAATTATTACTAGTCTACATAACTAAATACCTACACATATAATTACTTTGGTTTTCTAACCTAGGTTTCGAAAGTACAAAACAGGAGATTAAAATTTGAACCTTCAAACGTGGACTGGACTTCTCGTCCTCCTCCTCTCCTCCCTCTTTCTCCTTCCTCTTCTTCCCCTCCTTCTTCCCGCTCACCTTCTCTTCTCTTTTCCTCTTCTTCTCCCCTTTCTTTTTCTCTCTCAGTTTGGTCAACCTCGGTTTGCTCTAGGGCTCATGGGCGAGGCTCGGCCGGCTGCGCGGCTTTATAATACGGTTTCTGTCGCCAGTTGAAATAGTGTGTGAGAACGTGAACCGTCAGTCGCCATTTTGATTGGCGAGAGAAACCACATGTTGCCAATCAAACTAACGATTAATGACATGGCTCCGAGTTGGCGCATTTGCGGCCAGTTCAAACGGTGACTGACTTGCTGTCGTCGTTCCAATTGGTGACACAAATTCAATCGCTATTTGGACTGGCGACTATACTCTGTCGCCAGTAGAAAGGAGATAGTGGCCTACTTCTGTAATTTTTCTTTACGACATATTTTTTTTATTTTTTTTTTATTTTTCGTGTATTATTTTAAAAAAATCGTAGATTTTCACTGTCATTTCCTGGGATTCGAATCTGTAACTAAAGATGAAAATGGAACGAAAATAGTCAGTGAATGGTTGTTCCATTTCTGTTTCCACATTTTTTTACTGGTAACAAAATTGAAACTGAAAATTTCGAAAACGGATAGTGACGGAAACGGATGCGGAACGGAGAAGATACGAAAACAAAAGTAGAAAATTCCATCCAGGTATGTTTGTTGTTGTAACACCCTAAAAATTTGCAATTTCTTTAATTGGGCATTTAATTCAGATTTAAAGAATTTTTTCTGAATTTTTAGCATTTAATTAATGATTTTTACAATTTTTAGATTTAAGTAAATAATTTATTCGAGAAAAACAGAACCAAAATCTTGCTAGAAATAATTTTTATAAGTTCAAAATGTTAAAAAATATTTTAAAGATTTTTTGTAGAATTTTTAAACTCTATTTGATATTTTCTATAAAGTACTATATATTTATACGGAATTTCTGTTTCTGTTTCGGTCGGAACTGGCTCTCCCGTTTCTGTTTTCGACAAAAAAACAATAGTTTCTGTTTTCGTATCGATATTTTCCGTTTTCATTCTCGAAAAAAAACTTTCATTTTTGTTTTTCTACGAAACGGTCAAAAAAATCCATTTGTGTTTTCAACCCTATCTATAACGTATGGGCTGTGAGTTTTAGGATTTTTTCACTGGTCAATTCTTTCCCAACCTCTAACAAAATTTCAGCAAACTTTGTTTCCTTAATTTATACGGGTATGTACTTTCGATAAAAAAAGAGAGAATAATAGTGCCTTTTGTACCATAAATGTGCACGAGATCTGAGAAGTACGTTCTCCTCTATCCCCGTACAAAGTGCCACCTGTATAACGAGCCTATCACATTGGTGCCTTCAGCGTTCGTGTCAAACCATCTTTTCTTTGATCCAAGTATGGTGCGAGCTAGGGGATGCCTCTTAACCAAATGCCACCTTGGTAATCCCTGAGTGATCAAAAAGACAAATCCCAACTGTTGACCTCGATTAACTCAAGGAGCTATTCCGTTTCCGCGTACATAAGACACCCGTCCAATCAGAGTGGTATAATATCCGGCCTCTTAGTAATGAAGGCTCATATTGCTTATATAGAACGGTAGTGGGACTAGTCTCATATTATTTATCTAAAGTGAGTTGTAATAGTATATAATAGTTATTAGGTCCAAGCGTAGTACTTTCAGGTTAACTCTTTTACACGTAACAGACACAAAATTTTGTAGGCAAAGCATCGGATAGTTTTTTTTGTGTAATACAATGCAATATAAACTCAACAGGCTTTTGGTACTATGTAAGATTAGTAAGGAAAAAGAATGAAAAATTATCCTATGGTATACCGCCCAAATCCTATCTAACGGGACAAGATCCAAACATAGGATTGAAGCGCTGATGTGTCTTCTAAATTGCCGGTTTGCTTCAGTCTTATCCATTCGCTACAACTCATTCTTGATTCCACTTGTCCACACGTTCTGATCCCGTCAATGCGGAGCGAGAAAACACACTTGTCGCTGCCAATGGCGGCTGCAGGCGAGTGCCTGCTACGAGTGAGCATGGTGACAGCGACATAAGTTGACCAAGGCTAGAGGGCAAGGCAGCAAAGTGCTGCGGTTTGTAATGAGCCGGTGGGGCAAGCGGTTGCGACAGTGAGCGACCATGGCAGTCGTCGACGGCGAGCGGCTGCAAGAGCCGACAAGCATTACTACATAATGAGATTTAGTATTCCCATGTTTTCATTATTTTTCATTGAAAGCCGTTCGAATTTTGATACTTTTTTTGTTGAAATTTGCCTGGATTTATTTGAAAATCACGTTAGTTTCCTTGAAACTCTTATGAAACACCAAATTTCACATTTTGGAATTCTTGCTTAAGTTTTTTTTTACCTAAAAATTTCCTTGAATCTTTTTGTTAAACACCAAGTTATAGAGTTTTAAACATGTATTTTCAATGCGGAACTCCACTGAAACTTGCGAAATTTGCTTGGGCTTTTTGTCCGCTTGCCGAAACTTTGAGGCTTATTCTTGAATCTTTTGTTCAAACTAAAATTTCAATCAAGTTTCATACTTTGAAACACGTTGAAATGCTCTAAAACTGCACTAAATCTCTCTTAAACCATTTTGAAATCTAGTGAAATCTAGGATAAGATCTCTTAAACCTCATTGTGTGCGTTAAAATTTATATTCACAAAAGATGATTAAGCATGAATGATCTTTTATGCACTTCTAGCTCCCAAAGTATTGATTAGGTTGAACTCTAGTTTATCCATTTGATATATGGTATGGCTTTGCCTCTAGTTTGGAGATTATGCTAAGTGTTGCTCTTGTTGAAATCATGCAAAATAAAGTAACCTTCCTTTTGCTTGCATGCAAGGATATTGAAATATGCACTTGGATATACCTTAGTTTAGTATAATCTGAACATGAGTAGTTTGATGTCATTCTTTGCTCTTTGTGGTAATTTGGATAATCCTCAAAGCTTTTCTAGGATGCATCTCATGCATACATGCTTTCTTTGGTGCCTATATTGTCAAAAGGAGGAGAAATGTAGAAAAGGCATCTTTAATGGGGAGAAATGTGAAAATACATTCTTGCTTCTTATGGTCATGATAAAAAATTGAAAATGTTTTTTTTTCGTGAATCATAAGCAAAATTAAACTTTTATGAGATTTCTTGAGTTTTTAGAGCATTGTGGACAACTTGTTCCTTCCTATGGTTTGTTCTAAAATTTTATCTTGCCAACTTGGTCATGGTCTTTGCTTCCTCTTGTATTTGGATCAAGTGTGGTTTTGCAATCAAATTGCTTTCTTCTTCCTATTTCAAACTCAAATTCATGCCTTTTCGGTGTTTGTCAATATACTCATCAAGGGGGAGATTGAGAGACCATGTGGTGGTCTACTCATGTATGTGATGGGTAATTGACTGCGTTTCAGTTTGTGGTGCTCAGGTCTGAGTTTGCTTTGGTTTTAAGCAATTTGAGTTGGGTAGTATCGGGTTTCTAGTGAGGTGGTTGTATCTTTTTGAATTAATTGCATATGTTGTTGAACATTGCTATGTGATATGTTTGCTTGTCAGTGATAGTTGTAGGACTTCGAAGCTAGGTCATGGTGAGACATAGGAGACAAAGATTAGGCTAGAAGAGATGAGATCTAAACGATCAAGGTGACATCGAAAGATGACTGAGGCCGGAGAGTTGCTGCAAGCTGGGATGACAAGTGGATAGAGGTGATGCTAACTTAAGTCTTACTCAAGCGAAGGAAGATCGTTGGATCAAGGGTTTGCAGGTATAGTAGCGGTTAAGTTAGTGGTGTGCAGGTGTGTGTCAAAATCCGTTATGTTGTTGGGTTTCGAGTTAGCCCATCTATGAGTGAGAGAGTTAAACCCAACCATTGATAAGGTTTCTTATGGGATACGGAGTCATCTAAGGATGGAGATTGCTCAGTGTAGGCTATAAATAGAGGAATAAAGGGATGCCTCTTCCCAAAGGTTTTAGGGTTTGTAAGAAGGATCTTGGTTTCATTATGCTCTCTTGAGCTTTGACCACCTGGTTGTGAGGCTTTGTAACCATTCCTCTCATGAAGAAATAAAAAAATCATTTTCATGCTCAAGTTCATACTCATTTGGTTGTGCTTCCCTTTAAAGTTTTGATCTCTCTTGTTGGAAAATTAACATGGCATAACATTAATTTAATTCCAAAGATACGCAATAAGAACATGATAAATATTGCGTCTACAACATGGTTACTAGCAGCCAGCAAATTGACAAAACATGCTAGTAAAGAAAACATGCCTACAGATGCTAGATAGCCCAAAAGATACATAGATGTAAACAAAACTATCATAGCGAAGATACATTCTCAAAAATCTAATCACAAAGGGATCACTTGGACTAAGAACCGCCTAGTCCGTAACACTCACCGAGGGCTTGACGAAGAACGGAAGTCGCGCAAGCGTCGACGAACGAAGAAGAAGACGAGCAGTCGCGTGGTGTGGCGCTTCCGAAACCTCGATCGCGGTCTCCGTGCAGGCGCCAAGTTACCGGCGTTGGAACGGAGACACTGCTCTCCCTCACGCTTGTTGCACGACAAGCGAAGGGATTGGATGACTCGAAAGCAGCAAGAACTGGAAGAAGCGTTGGAGAGAACGAGATTGATTTATGTCCCGCGTCTCCTCACGAACAGGGACGTCTCCCTTAAGAAACTGCGAACCGAAACTGCCTCGCGAAAAACCAGCCGATCTGTCACAATTCCGAGAGCCCCCACGAATCTCGCAACGTGGTGACGGACTAACCGCACGCAACGTCGTCTCCCTAGTCCGCAGCGCCACGCCGCCATCGAGGTGTAAGGTGATGTGGCATAGCCGGTACACGTGGCAAAAAGGTTATGTACACTTAGCACGTCTCAGACACGGTCGCGCGTCGTCGCAAGTCACAAGTCACGCGATAAACACGCGAAATACGTGATATACGCGTGCGCGTGCGTGCGTGCGTGTACATAGCTTAGCAAAGCCAACCATGTGTACCTCTAGCCTTGCCATCAACTCATACTAGAGTCCATGCATGAACTCCCCTTATATGTTGGTTGCACTCCACCTAGCTAAGCAATATGGTACTAAAGACCATACACTCAACTCAACACCCCTTTGACCTCTTCTAATGAATTAATTCAGCATTAATTCCAACAATCCCCACCAAGAAGTCAAAGTCTGTAAGAAAAAGCTTCCTAGCACTTTTAATATACCGGTTTTACAGTGTAGACCCGTCCCGGGTTGAGCTACACCTAGCACAGCAAGATCCACTTACTTACAACTATGCAATAGCCAAAGCCTTGAATTGCCAGTCTTGTGCAAGTAAGGTTCACTTGAAGGCATCACCGATACTAGGCCACCTAGAGCCATGCCTACGGTTTGGAGCGTTACGGTCATGCTCCCGTGCCCATTCATGAGCTTATTAGAGATTACCCAAATCTCATAGACTGCAACCTCACAATCTAGCTCACTTAGGTGTGTTCTTTCGAGTGTACTTTGCAGGATAGTACCTCGCCATAAAAATAGGCCTCAGAACACATTAAGACGTAAAAGTCATCCTCCCATGCAAGATGCCGAGAGTACGCATCTCCTAACAGGAAAAGGTAAGTACGAATGTACTCTCCAGTTACCCCGACAGTTTGTTTTTCCCATTACCTACTTCACGGGATCTCCGTTCATATAGGCTGGGTTTCCACTGTGGAGCAACTCAGGTGGGTCTCAAACCAATTTCCCTCGATGCTCCATCTATCACTGCACGTATAGTCCCTTCGTAAAAGGGTCCGCCAGATTTTTAGATGTATTAATATAATCCACAATGATCACTCCAGTATTTCTCAAATTCCTGACGGATTTGATTCGCCGTTTCACATGTCTTGAGGACTTCAAATTATCTTTTGCACTCTTAACCTTAGTGATCACAGTTTGGTTATCACAGTACAAAAGAATAGCCGGTATTGGTTTTTCAACCATCGGCAAGTCCAACAAGAGCTCACGCAGCCACTCTGCCTCAAAAGTGGCTGTGTCAAGTGCTACAAGCTCAGCCTCCATGGTTGACCTCGTCAATATGGTCTGTTTTCAAGACCTCCATCAAACTGCAGCACCGCCCAAAGTGAATACATATCCACTAGTGGCTTTGATTTCATCAGCATCTGAGATCCAGTTGGAATCACTATAACCTTCCAGTACCGCAGGATACCCATTATAGTGAAGTCCATAAGCATCGGTACCTCTCAAGTATCTCATGACGCGATCTAGTGCGATCCAGTGATCATTTCCGAGTTTGAAGTAAACCGCTCAATTTGCTTACAAAGAATGAAATGTCGAACCTAGTTGCACTAGCCGATACATGAGAGAACCAATTATTTGAGAGTATCTCAATTGATCTATCCCTTGTCCTCTGTTCTTTCAAGTTTTAGACTCAGTCATAGGGTGTTGGAGATATTTTACAACTGAGTACCCATAACGACTGTAATTTTCTCCACATAATGAGACCGCTTTAAAGTAATCCCATTCTTACCCTTAATAAGCTTGATGTTAAGAATAACATCACCTCTCCTGATCCTTCATATCAAAACTTTGAGACAAGAATGATTTAACATCATTTATCACATTGATACTAGTCCCAAAGATCAGTATGTCATCGACATACAAACACATGATCACCCCCTTACCCCCACCAAACTTATAATACACACATCTATCGGCCTCATTTACCATAAAGCCGGCAGACGTCAGAGTTTTATCGAACTTTCCGTGCCACTGCTTAGGTGCTTGTTTGAGGCCATACAAAGACTTTCGAAGCCTACACACCATATTCTCTTGTCCATGTGCTACATACCCATCAGGTTGCTTCATATAAATTTCCTCATCCAGTTCTCTATTAAGGAAAGCTGTTTTTACATCCATTTGATGAATATAAAATTTATATGAAGCTGCCAGTGCAAGAAGCACTCTGATAGTAGCAAGCCTAGCAACAGGTGAGTAAGTGTCGAAAAATTCTTCTCCTTCCTTTTGGGTAAAACCCTTAGCCACAAGTCTAGCCTTGTACTTCTCAATAGTACCATCGGGTCTAAGCTTTTTATTGAAGATCCATTTACATCCAACTGGTTTACAGCCAATAGGACATTCACAGACTTCCCATGTTCCATTAGTAATAATGGAATCCATTTCACTTTGGACCGCTTCCTTCCAGTACTCTGCATCTGGTGATGCATATGCCTCTGAAAGGGTTTTTGGCACATCGTCCACGAGATACACAGTAAAGTCATCACCAAAGGATTTTTCAATCCTTTGTCTCTTGCTCCTACGAGGAGCAACTATAGTGTCATTCTCCTCAATAGTATTTTCATGAAAGGTGAGAGGTTCAGAAGGTGGATCAAAGAATGCTTGACTAGAGGAAGATGCACCTGTATCCTTCATAGGAAAGATATTCTCAAAGAAGCTTACATCACGAGATTCAATAACAGTGTTAACATGAACATCAGAAATCTCGGATTGACACAATCCACAGTCTTAGGTCCTAGCTTACGTTTCTTACATTGAGGTACATTAACTTTCGCCAAACACCCCCATGCGCGTAAGAAACTAAGAGAAGGTTTTCTTCCTTTCCATCCCTCATATGGAGTAACCTCACCTTTTGATGAGGGAACTCTATTAAGGACGAAACATGCGGTCAAGATGGCTTCCCCCCACCATGGCATGGATAAACCGGCACTGTCCATCATGGCATTAACCAAGTCTGTAAGTGTTCGGTTTTTCCTCTCAGCCACCCCATTTGACTAGGGAGAATAGGGAGCCGTCGTCTCATGGATAATTCCATGTTCCGTACAGTACAAGGAAAACTCATTAGAGATATACTCTCCTCCTCTGTCTGACCTTAGACGTTTGATTTTCTTTTCTAGTTGATTTTCAACCTCAGCTTTATAGATTTTAAAGTACTCCAGTGCCTCATCTTTCGTTTTTAGAAGATACAATTGGCAATATCTAGTAGCATCATCAATGAAAGTTATAAAGTATCTTTTCCCTGCCTTAGTTAATAATCCATTCATCTCACACAGATCAGAATGAATTAAATCTAAAGGTGCCAGACTTTTCTCCCCTATAGCCTTGAAATTCTTTCGAGGTTGCTTAGATTACACACAGGTCTGACCCTTAGATCCTCTAACTATGTAAAAGCTTGGAATTAAATTTAGATTAACCAAACGAGCAATTCTATCATAATTAATGTGACATAAACGTGAATGCCAAACAGTGACATCTCCATCATTATTTGGTAAACAAGATAATGAGTTCACAAGGTCAATTATCAAGAACAGAAAGGCGGAACAGGCCTCCGCAATCATAACCTTTGTCAACAAATAAACCAAACTTCGAAATAATAAATTTATTCGACTCAAAAACTAGCCTATGGCCATCACGACATAAAAGAGAACCACTCATGAGGTTCCTATTTATTCCAGAGCATGTCACATTCTTCAATGATAGAGTCTTCCTGAAGTTAACTTCGATCCACTCTACCAATCCAGTACAACAACCCGATCCATTCCCCATCAAGACGGAGGAACAGCTGACAGCCTGATAAGAGGAAAATAAACTGAAGTCAGCACACACATGTACATTAGCTCCTGTGTCGATCCACCAATCGATGGATTGACATGCTAGAAGAGAAATAGGTACATACCCTGATCCTCCAGCCTCGCTAATGGTAACATTGGCAGATTTCTGCCCCTGCTGACTGTCATTTCTTCCCTTACGCCGACGGCATTTTCTGGCCATATGGCCAAGCTCACCGCACACAAAGCAAGTAAGGTCCTCTTTACTCCTCTTCTTCTTTTTAAAGCTAGTTGTCTGTTTGGCTTTTCCTTTATTCTTGTTCTTCGCCCCACCAGTTTTGCCATCCACAAAATTGGCATTAGAGGTGCCTTCCTGTGAGGGACGAGGGGCATCCTTCGCTCTTGCCTTCTCCTCAACATCAAGAGTTGCGATCAATTCCTCAACGGTCATGATCTCCCTCCTGTGCTTTAAGGTTGTGGCAAAGTTCCTCCACGAGGGAGGCAACTTGGCAATTATGCCACCCGCCACAAACTTATTTGGAAGAGCGCAATCAAAGTGCCCGAGTTCCCCCACCAGAAGCTGGAGCTCATGAGCCTGTTCCACTACAGAGCGGTTATCCACCATTCTGAAGTCATGGTACTTGTAAGATCATGTGCTGAAAAATTGGCTTAGTGATGAAATTGGCATTGCAAAGTGGTTGTGCTCATGGCATGTGTGGTGCTTTGGCATGTGCTATTTCAGATGTTTTACTTGATATGTTTGTGATAGCATGGTAATGGTTTTGCTTTATGCAATGCGCTCGTGTGAGTGGTTGCATGGATTGATGTTGAGTCAAGTCGTGGACTTGTGCTCGGAGTTGTTTCTTGTTTACTCATGTGCGGTGTTGCTTGAGGCTAACGTGGTCGATGACGGACCGAACTAGGTTCATGGAGGAACCGAGGTTCGGGACTAGGTTCGTGGAGGAACCGAGGTCTTAGTGGTCAAGGATGTCATGCGGGACGTTCGGGCTGAGAACGGTGCACATAGAGGTCGTTAGTCACGCGAGCGCGCGGTGGGCCGTCCGCGTGCGATTATAATTGATTGGGGCAGTTTGCATGTATTGGGCTATGTTGGGCGGATGGATATGCATGCGAATCTGTTGCTCATTATAAATAGGAGAGGGTCGTCTCTGTTTAGATGAGAGAGCTAGGTATTAGAGTTTGTACTCTTTTGTTAGGAGTATTGTAACCAGACTAGCAAGAAAAAATAAAGAATCAGATTTTCCTCAGCCAATCGGACGCAGGAACCGAAAGCTCCACGCGATGCTACAATGAATCGCGAGTTACTGTTCATACACGGTTTGCTACATAATCACTTTACGGTTTTCTCTCGCTTTGGTTCTTATAGATTGATTCGTTGTCTCTCTTGATTCAACAAGTTTAATCTTGATTTGATCCATCCAAAACCTTTCTAGGGCATTAATTTAGTGTTCCTCAAAGTTTCGTTGGTTAATCTTTTGTAGATTGTGATTAATCACGAAATTAGGGTTTGGTCAATTCTCGTCATAATCTATCACAGCATGCTTGCGAGTTTAATAACTTTTGATCTGTATGTCCGATCAAGCTGATTCTTTTTTTGTTAGATTCGTATTGGAATCTAGTTTCTACAGTTCAAATTTCAGGTCAATCCGACGGTTGGATCTCCGGGTATTAGCGATTTACCGAATGCATCTACTCTGTTTTGTTGAATACGAAGCAATTATTTGAGTCCGAATTGGGGTGAATTTTTAGTAGATCAAAATTTTAGTTTTAGCTTCCGCGCAATCATTCACCCCCCCTCTGATTGCTAGTTTAGTGTATATCGATCCTACAAGTGGTATCGAGCACGGTTTTCTAATTTATCTTAATCGGTGATTAGATCAATGGATCGTTATTCGACAAAACCGTGTGTTCGATGGTGTTGATTTTCAGTTTTGGAAGGCCAAGATGGAGGCGTACATCCAAGCGCAGGGCTTCGCAATTTGGGAGAAGGTTTACAAGCCGTACGAAGTTCCTGAGAACGACAACGTCAACGACGCCAATCGCGCACATGTTGAAGCAAATAGCAAGGCGCGCAACTTGATCATCCAGGCTTGGGGCGAGCGACTTCGATCGAGTAGTTCATCTTCGATCCGCATATGAGGTATGGAAATCTCTTTGTGACTATCATGAGGATCAAACAACATCAAAGAGGTTCGCCAAGATATTTACAAAAAGAATATATGCGTTTGAGATGAAACACCGTGAGTCTGTAGATGACTTCTTTGCACGCTTTAATAAAATTCTTAGCAATTTACGTCTTTGTTGGGGTTAGCTATGACGATGTCGCTAATGCTAGACAATTGCTTGGTGCATTAGACATGTCTATTTGGGAGATGAAAGTTACATCCATTAGAGAATCAACTGTCATGAGTACACTTACTTTAGATGTTCTTTTCTCTAAATTAAAAACTCATGAATTGGATGTTCTTGCTAGGAAGAATGATCACAAATCAATTGCTTTGACCTCCCAATCTAGCATGTCTCATAATAATGCTTCTTCAAGTTTTGCTTTGTCTTTCTTATCTTCACTAACCGATGAATGATTGAGGAATTTCCTAAGAAGACTTGGCATCACTCTCTTCTCGCTTTAATAAAGCTTTGCGAATGTGAGAATGAGGAAGAGAGTTGATGGTGGCCCTCCAAGATGCTATCGGTGTGGTGATCTCAACCACATTCGTCCAAATTGTCCTAAACTTGCGGGTAAATCATCGAAGGAGGAGAAAGAGACAAAGTACAAGCGCCCATTCAATGACAAGAAGAAAAGGAGCTTCCTAAATAGCAAAGTTGTGCATCGAGTTCTTTCAAAGACTTGAACAAGTCAACTTGAGTGATGTAGACTCAAAGCAATGATGAAGATACAATATCCAAAGGTAAGACGAGACAAGACTTGACGAGCTTGTGTCTCATGGCAAGTATGGACAGCTCAACCAAGATGAACTTGACAATGAGGAAACGAGGTAAATCCTTCTTACGATGAGCTTTCAGATGTCGTTGTTCGTCTTGGTACGCTTTTAGAGAAAAGAAACAAGAAAATTAAGAAACATGATGTTTTGATTGAATCTTTGAATGCTGAAATTGCTAGACTTAAATCCTTGATTCTGATGATGATGCTTGCAAATCATGTGACTTAATTTATTCCGAGCTTACTTCACTAAGAAATGTTCATACTTCAACTCTTGATAAGCTTAGAGATGAAATTGAGAAGAATGAGAAACTTGTTGCTTTGAATTGCAAACAAATTAAAGATGCTAGTTCCTCTACTTCTAATTTGGATGAATCAACTTCTTGTTCTAAATGTTCAATTCTTGAATTGAAGTTGCATGATGCTAATGCTAGAGTTTCTCAAATGACAAATGATTTGCTCACGAATGAGGTTCTTTCATGCTCAACTTGTTGCAACCAAAAGGAAAAGTGGACGTTTCTTGTAATAATTGTTTAACTCTTTCTCGAAAGGTTGATTACTTGGAAAAATCTTTAGAACGTTTCACTAAAGGAAAGAAAAACCTAAACATGATTTTGGATCAATCAAGGGTTAGCATTCATAACAAAGGTTTAGGTTTTGATTCTTATGCTCATCATAAATCACATGCTCCCACTGTTGTTAAGGCTCTTGAAAGTGAAAATTTTGAAATTGTCAATGAGCCTAAGAAAACTGCTTTTAAGTCTGTTGAATTTTATCTTCTACTATAATGAATGCAAATGTTGCTTCCACTTCTAAAGCTAAACATCGTGTTAAGTACACTTGCACTCATTGTGGTAGAGATGGACACTTAGTAGATTTTTGCTTTAGACTAGCCAAACAACAAAAGAAAGAAAATGCTAAGGCTAGGTCTAATTTGAGACAGCACGCTTTACTCCTCATTATGTGCCTAGGGTGATGCAAACACCTTTTGTTGCTAGAAACACGAGAAAGGGCAAATTTGATTTTGTGCATAAGAATACTCGTGTTGTGCCTACTACTATGTGTCGTGTGTCTCAGTACTGGATCCCTAAATGCTTTATTTCTAACCCTAGTACCGAGGCCTCGACATCTTCTAGTGCTATGTAGGTTTTTCAGATGCGGGTTGGAGAATGAAGCTTAGTGGATCTTGGTCTTTGTAAGATGTGATCAAGACTTGGATGGTTCTCACCCTTGAGATGGCCTTCAAGAGGCATGTGCGATAATTCTTCACCTACTTTGTGAGCTATTTTATACACTCATATCTTTTACATTCACAGATATCTAATTGTGGTCTGAGATGAGATGTTTGCTTATATGCTCATATGTATCCCCTGGCATGTTCAATTATGTTATATCTTAAATCATGCCTTTTCATGTTCAGTATTTATTTATCATGATTCATACTTATGCTTAACTAAACATACCGTGATAACTCAAACACATGTATATCATCACCTCTCTTTTGATTTCATTGGTTATTTGTTTGAGGGGAAGTTAATGGACTTTTGGTGAAAATTTATTTCGTTTGCCTAGTGAGAGGACTGTTCTTTTAGACTTTTGTTTATAAAATTAATCCCACTGGGTGACAATTTTGAAGAAAGTTTTAAGATGTTGTTTTGAGGGGGAGTTTGTGAAAACTTTGTAAAATTTTGTTAACATACTTTTATTTTGTGTGTTTCGTAAATGAAAAACAAAAAAAATGAAAAACAATGAAAAAGTAATGAGCATTATATATCATACATATATGTCATTTGAAGCCATGTTTATGCTACAAGGTCATTGCAACTTCATGTTTATGCATATATGGTGTAGTTTATGTCATGACTATTTAATTGGAATGACAACTTGAATTAAATCTTGTCATGGTTGAACCTTCTTGGCTATCTTGATTCTGCTCAAAAAGTGCTAAATATGAAATTTATCAAAATTAAGTGCTAAAGCTCAAAGAGTGATTGTTGGTAAATGCAAGATCAAGGTTATGTACTATCGCACTTCTTCTTTACTGAGACCGCTTATCATTGCACTTTGATATGAACTTGGAAGAGGTTGTGTATGACCAAACTATGAAACCTTAAGCTTATGAAATGAGGCTTGGTATAGTTGAAAAGTAAGGTGATGGTGCATATAATTCCTTGTAATTGTTATTGTTGCAATCAATCAATGAATCAGTTTTTCAAGTATCAATAAAGTGCACAAAATTCAATGTTTTCAGTGTTTTGAGATTGTTGAGAAAGGAGATCATGCCATGCAATAAATTGTTAATAATACTTAATTTCTAGTTATGCTTATTCTACATTGTCTATGTGTAGATTTGAGGGTGCAAGTATTTTTGATAGCATGACTTGGTGATGAATTTGCAACATTTGTGGATGACTTAGAATGCTCATTACATAAAAAATTGTCAATTTAAAAAAAAAAAAAAGATTTTGTTTTCTCTTTTGTGTTCTTGATGAATCCATTGTCAAAGGGAGAACTTTGCCACTTTGGAGAACTTTTTACATGCACTTTACACATGCACATGTTCTTGTATAAGTGATATTCATTCATTCACTCATATTTTTCCTTTTAGGGAGATATTTTCTTATTTTCACCTAGGGGAGTTTTTCACCTTGAATATTTGTCAAAGGGGGAGATTTTGTGTTTTCACTTTGGCTTTTGATTTTGAAACCTTTTGATTTCAAAACTTTTCTTATGAGGTGAATGCCAATGTTCAATTCTAAGTGGTGTTGCCAATGTTTTCATCAAGGGGGAGATTGTAAGATCATGTGCTGAAAAATTGGCTTAGTGATGAAATTGGCATTGCAAAGTGGTTGTGCTCATGGCATGTGTGGTGCTTTGGCATGTGCTATTTCAGATGTTTTACTTGATATGTTTGTGATAGCATGGTAATGGTTTTGCTTTATGCAATGCGCTCGTGTGAGTGGTTGCATGGATTGATGTTGAGTCAAGTCGTGGACTTGTGCTCGGAGTTGTTTCTTGTTTACTCATGTGCAGTGTTGCTTGAGGGCTAACGTGGTCGATGACGGACCGAACTAGGTTCATGGAGGAACCGAGGTTCGGGACTAGGTTCGAGGAGGAACCGAGGTCTTAGTGGTCAAGGATGTCATGCGGGACGCTCGCCAGAGAACGGTGCACATAGAGGCTGGTTAGTCACGCGAGTGCGGCAGTGGCCGTCCGCGTGCGCTTATAATTGATTGGGGCAGTTTGCATGTATTGGGCTATGTTGGGCGGATGGATATGCATGCGAACTGTTGCTCATTATAAATAGGAGAGGGTCTGTCTCTGCTTAGATGAGAGAGCTAGGTATTAGAGTTTGTACTCTTTTGTTAGGAGTATTGTAACCAGACTAGCAAGAAAAATAAAGAATCAGATTTTCCTCAGCCAATCTGGACGCAGGAACCGAAAGCTCCACGCGATGCTACAAGAATCGCGCAGGTTACTGTTCATACACGGTTTGCTACATAATCACTTTACGGTTTTCTCTCGCTTTTGGTTCTTATAGATTGATTCGTTGTCTCTCTTGATTCAACAAGTTTAATCTTGATTTGATCCATCCAAAACCTTTCTAGGGCATTAATTTAGTGTTCCTCAAAGTTTCGTTGGTTAATCTTTTGTAGATTGTGATTAATCACGAAATTAGGGTTTGGTCAATTCTCGTCATAATCTATCACAGCATGCTTGCGAGTTTAATAACTTTTGATCTGTATGTCCGATCAAGCTGATTCTTTTTTTGTTAGATTCGTATTGGAATCTAGTTTCTACAGTTCAAATTTCAGGTCAATCCGACGGTTGGATCTCCGGGTATTAGCGATTTACCGAATGCATCTACTCTGTTTTGTTGAATACGAAGCAATTATTTGAGTCCGAATTGGGGTGAATTTTTAGTAGATCAAAATTTTAGTTTTAGCTTCCGCGCAATCATTCACCCCCCCTCTGATTGCTAGTTTAGTGTATATCGATCCTACAGTACTGCTCATTCACATAAAGCTCACGTCCAGCATCCGACACCGCATATTTGCGGTCTAGTGCCTCCCACAGATGAGCAGCACTGTCGAGGTGCATATACACGTCACACAATTGATCCGAGAGGAGAGACAATAGGCAGCCGAGACAAGTGTCATTACTCATCTCATAATCACGCTGCTGTTCAGCAGTGAGGGGCCTCATGGGGGCTATCACCCACCATAGGTTCATCGACATGAGCCAAAATTTGGCTCGTGTCTGCCACCTCTTGAAGTGCTCTCCTCCGAACCTCTCAGGTTTCATTGCATCAGATGGTTGAGCCATTTCAGGTTTCTGGATTGTTGGAAAATTAACATGGCATAACATTAATTTAATTCCAAAGATACACAATAAGAACATGATAAATATTGCGTCTACAACATGGTTACTAGCAGCCAGCAAATTGACAAAACATGCTAGTAAAGAAAACATGCCTACAGATGCTAGATAGCCCAAAAGATACATAGATGTAAACAAAACTATCATAGCAGCATGCATTCTCAAAAGATCTAATCACAAAAGGGATCACTTGGACTAAGAACTGCCTAGTCCAGAACACTCACTGAGGGCTTGACGAAGAACGGGAAGCTGCGCAGAAGTGATGCGACGAACGAAGAAGAAGACGAGCAGTCGCGCGGTGCGCCGCTTCCCGAAACTCGATCGCGGTCTCCGTGCGGGCGCCAAGTTACCGCGCGTCGGAACGGAGACACTGCTCTCCCTCACGCTTGTTGCACGACAAGCGAAGGGATCGGATGACTCGAAAGCAGCAAGAACTGGAGGAAGCGTTGGAGAGAACGAGATTGATTTCTGTCACGCGTCTCCTCACGAACAGGAACGTCTCCCTTAAGAAACTGCAAACCGAAACTGCCTCGCGAAAAACCAGCCGATCTGCCACAATTCCAGGAACCGCCCCCTGGAATCTCGCAACGTGGGCGAACGGACTAACCGCACGAAAACGTGCGTCTCCCCGAGTCCGCAGTGCCACGTCAGCAGTCGAGGTGTAAGGTGATGTGGCAAAGCCGGTACACGTGGCAAAAAGGTTATGTACACTTAGCACGTCTCAGACACGGTCGCGCGTCGTCGCAAGTCACAAGTCACACGATAAACACGTGAAATACGTGATATACACGCGCGCGCGTGCGTGCGTGCGTGTACATAGCTTAGCAAAGCCAACCATGTATACCTCTAGCCTTGCCACCAACTCATACTAGAGTCCATGCATGAACTCCCCTTATATGTTGGTTGCACTCCACCTAGCTAAGCAATATGGTACTAAAGACCATACACTCTACTCAACACCCCTTTGACTTCTTCCAATGAATTAATTCAGCATTAATTCCAACATCTCTTTGATTTCTTTCTCTCTTGGTCTTGTGTTGCTGAGGATAAATGATTGTTGGATGAATCTTCTATAGATTATATCCTAATCATCTAGGCAAGCTGCAACTCCAAACCGATCTTTTTGCTTGAAAAGAGAAATATTTTTGGTAGATCATGTTCTTGCTCATTTGAGGACTGTTTCTTTGTTGTTCTTGCTTTCTATGACATATGGTAATCTAGGGTCATCTTGATCATCAAATCCCCACGAGCAAGCTTAGGGTGAAATTTTTGGTTTTTGCCTTTCTTATATTGGAAAAAGGTTAGAACCTTAACGTCAATCCTTGTGATTGAAGGTTGGAATAGCTTCTTAACATCCATAGAAAAGTACATGCAAAGTTTAAGTGTTTTGGACCAACCACTATTCACCGAATATAGTTCGTCCAAATACTATTCACCTAACCACTATTCATTAGAACACTGTTTATCCGACTGTCTATCCTGATTTCACTGTTTGTTTGACTTGGTCTTTTAAAGCTAGAGAGGCGGTTTGAATTTTCTAAGAAAAATTTTATTCAGCACCTATGCACCCTTTGATCTGGTCGTCATTTTCGATTCTACAATAAATGATCCCATTGCATCGAGCTATCCACCATTACTATCCTCTCGCTCTCTTGGTTTGTCTCCCTCCTAGACGAAGCTCTCTCTTTCTTCCCCCATGAAGCAGCCATCAGAGATTGGAAGAGAGCAACAACCTTGTTCGAGATCTGCTTGGCTGCAGCGCCACTTCCTTCCCCGGAAGCTTTTCCTCCAAATTCACAACCTCCCTCAACTTCCAATCTTCTTCCTACCTCCCCCTCCTTTGAAATCTACTCGATTGCAACGCCTCTCCTAGTCCCCTCGCTCTACCGGCCAAGATGGAGAGGAGAGGCGGTGATGAGAGGAAGAGGCAAGGCATGAGGGGATTATGAATTTGCAACCTGTGATGCGAGCGAGATGGCGCAGGAGGACCTCCTAGGCTCACAAGTCGGCGCGGGAGGAAGGCGCAGGGCAGACGGACCATCACTGCCATCGAGTCATTTTCTTTTCGTTCTTTTTTAAGTACGGAATTACTTGTGTTAGGATGTTTGTCTTTTTTTTACGCTTGTAATATTTTTTTTCACGTCTACAATATTTTCTTTCTACGTGTAACATTTTCTTTCGATAATAGAAAAAATATTCGCGTGAAAAAAAAATTATAGACGTTGAAAAAAAATGTTGCACCGACGCATTCGAGAAATACACAGTGATGAGACGTTCGATTGCTAGTTATTTCCTTTTTAGTAATTGGGATTGGGATAGCTGGTTCATCTAATCAGTCCCTGCCGACTTTGGGCCCCACCCTAGTACCAGCCATGAAACGGCTGCTGATCCCCCTTCCCGGCTCCGAATGCGACGCCTGCCGCCGCATCCGCCATGTTGAAGCAGACAGGCGGCCACGAAGCCCAGCATGGAAGCAAGCTACCAAAACGAAGCACTGTCCCAAGATAAATACCGCACTGCGTGCTGGTGAACGGTGGTAAGATCAAGAGAGCACTTACCAACAGAAAGCGGGAACAAAGAGGTTCAGGGTTTTCGGTGCTTTACTGACTTAAGTTAACGAATCGTATTTCTTCTTGACATATAGACAAAAAATATTAAAAATAACTAGATTACACATAATTATATCACTAAGCAATATATTCCATACATGCATTAGAGAATATAAAATAAAGATGAATATTTATTAGGGATAGAGAAGTAACATCACACTAATTTTGTATAGGATATGAAATACACCTTATATTTATGAACAAAACCATTAAAAAAATACGCTTTATATGGGACATGAAATACATCATATATTTATGAACAAATATATTCAAAAAATACACTTTATAAACTTGAACGGAGTGAGTATATAATAAGCAAGCTAAAGTACTATGAAGACAAGCTAAATTAGAAAGGTAGTGTCTAGGAAGAATCGAAGTGTCAAATTTAGATCTTTTAGATCTAGATCTAATGAACAAAATCAATTTGCCTCCTCTCCTTCCATTCGAATATTATTTTATCAAGGAATACTCAATTTTTTTAAGTATTAGACAAAGGAACATTATTCTTTTCTGCATAGTCTTTCTACATCAATTATATACTAGTTTTACACAAATTAAATTGTGTAAACAATGACGTGACAATTTATAAAAAAAAAGAACATTATTTTTTTTTGCATGGTCTTCTACGTCAATTATATACTAGTTTTACACAAATTAAATTATGTAAAAAATAATGTGACAATTAGTAAAAAAAGAGGAACAAAATAAACTATAATGAACATAACAAACAAAAACATGGATCACAAAGTTAATATTGACAACGTAAAAAAAATGGAACACAAAGTTAATATTGACAAAGTCAAAATGATAAAGCATAACGTGGATTACAAAGCAATATTTAATAGATAAAAAAAATTGAGTGCTCACAAACAAAAAAACATTGGTGTGTCATTTAGCAATTCCCAATTAGAAATCTATTGATCATTACTTAGTCATAGTCACGGAGATGGATTGATCAAACATACTCTCAAACTTCAGAGCGACTTACATAGCATCCTAATAAACGCAACAGAGTGCCAAAATACTTAATGAGTATATCTAGAGGTTATGGACCACAAAATGGCAATTATAATTCACCTCCGGCAAGCAGATAGATGCAAGGCCATGATCATCACCAGAACTTAGTATGAAGACTTGTCCCCATACTCTTCCTCCTCCTCCCCCTCCTCATCCTCTTCTGGTGAAGACTCTTCTTCTTCAGTCTCCACATCCCGTGGCTTCTTTCCTTGCTCTGAGCATGAAACATGTGATAATTTCCTTTTCTTGTTAGAATGCCTTGGTCCTTCTTCACCACCCTTGCTCGGCCGTGGCGTAAGTATAGCTCTAAGTTCATCTTTATGAGCTTCTAACCGAGCATCACCATTTTCATCGATGTGCACCAACCATTCGTATGGTTCTTCATCATCAGGTAGGTATGGAACTAAAGGATCTGTATCTTTCCTTCGCGCTTTCTCTTGCAGCCTCAGGTTGACCATGACATATGTTAAATCATTGAACTGCTTGCGTGTAAGTCGAGAGGGCTTCTTCTCATGTATCTGAAAAGGAATCGTAGAACAGCATAGTCAAGAGTTCTTATTTACACAAAATGAAATGAAAATAAGTTGCAAACCTGACAGATAAATTATTGAAACCAGTTTATAACTTTCTTACCGTTTCAATCCAACTTCGCTCACAAGCCAATGACCCACAAGTTAACGTCAATATCCTCAATGCCATTGTTCTCAACTCCTTTGCTGCATCTCCATGTAATCCCCACCAAAAAGCTATAGATTTTTCAGAGCAAAATAACATGAATAGTAGACCAATAGGAAAAGAAAAACATTGTGAAATAGCAATAAACAAATAAAAACACACCTACGATGGTTTTTTTTCCAAAGGAAATTGTTAGAAGTAATCTTGTAATAAGAAAGTTTTAGTTTGGAAAATTTGTATTAAGAAAGTTTAGGATGAGGAGTCCAATTAGGATATGGAAGAAGAATCCTATTCCGTTTCTTAGGGTTGTAGTTTTGGGTATAAATATAGGGGTATGCTTGAGTTTTGTAATTGAACAGAGCGAGAAGTAATAAAGAGAAAATTGTTTCAAAGGTTTTGACGTTCTGTTCCAACAATTGATATCAGAGTCTAGCGGTTCCGATCTATTAGCGTCGGCTCGTGATGATCGTCGGCGAGGCGCAAGAAAAAGACGGGCGCAGGAAACGAGCGAAGCAGAGGTCGCCAGGAGGGCGTAGGCGCTAGGCAAAGCGCACCGCTACGTGCTACGTGGCCGTAGTTGCGTAAGTTCGCGCACGCAGCGGCAGAGCGCGAGTCGCGAGCAAGGCGAAGCGTGATTCGTCGAATCCGAGACGTGATTCGTAAGGCCACAGAACGCATCCGAGAAGGAAAAGAGTCGCACAGCAGCAGTAGGCCCGAGGCAAGCAGTACGGCAAGAGAAGTCAAAAGAAGTTCTTGACGCGTGATCGCAGCAAACATCAAGCACTTGTCCAGGTGCAACAAACAAGTAAGTGCATTGTCTATCTGAGAAAGCTTTCATATCGAAACGGACAAGAAAAACAGTCGCACATCAAAAAGAAATTAAAAGATTATAGGTGAGAAGGCAAAGATTCAGAGTGGGTTTATATCCCTCCAATATTCTCTTCTGACGGTCGACAATTATTCGGTATGGGCAATGAAGATGAAGGCAAATTTGCTCGCCCAGGGTGTCTGGGGTGCAGTCGATTCAAAGGGGAAGGCTGTAGAAGATGACAAGATAGATCAGGCAGCACTTGCAGCGATCTATCAGTCAGTACCAGATTCGATGATGCATCAGCTCATCAGAAAGGAGACAGCACGTGAAGCATGGCTAACGCTTCAGAAGATGTACGTGGGAGTTGACCGCGTGAAGGAGGTACGACTACAGAATCTACGGAATGAGTTTGAGAATCTTCAGATGGGAGAAACCCAGACGGTGGACGAGTTCGCTGGTAAGCTTACTTCATTATACAATCAGATTATTTCTCTCGGCGACAGGATGGAGGAATCTGTGGCAGTAAAGAAGTACCTACACGTACTACCAGAAAAGTTCGTGCCTGTCGTCACCACGCTCATGTACTCCCCTGATTTGGAGAACATGAAAATTGAGGAGATCACTGGCTCGCTCAAGACGCATGAGGAGCTACTGAAGGGGTATCAATCCCGTAATGAGCAAGTGTATCAGTCCCATAACGAGCAGGTGTTGCTGTTAAAGGGAGATGAAAGAGGTGATCGCAAGCAGTTTAACCGCGGGCGTGGACGAGGCAGTTTCGGTTACCGCGGAGGCAGAGGTGGCCGAGGAGATAAGACTGAACAAGACGATGATAACAGACCACGAGATAAGTCACATATCAAATGTTTTGAATGTGAAAAATATGGTCACTATGCGGCGGAGTGTCGCAGTCACATAAAGTGCTTCAACTGCAACAAGTATGGACACTACGCCTCATATTGCAGGAACAAGAAGAAGAACGAGGAGGTAAACCTCACCCAAGCCACTGCAGACGACGAACCGGCTCTACTCCTCTCATTGTGCAAAGAAGAAGAGCCGAACATACTGATGTTGAACGAGGAGAAGATAGTTCCTAAACTATGCATGGAAGGAGATAGCCACGATCACACTGATTTGTGGTACTTGGATAATGGAGCAAGCAATCACATGACTGGAGATCGCTCCGTGTTTCATGAGCTTGACGAGAAAATTTCAGGAAAAATCAAGTTCGGTGATGGTTCCATAGTGCAAATAAAAGGCAAAGGAACGATGCTGGTACAATGCAAGAACGGCGATCAGAAGTTGTTTTCTGAAATTTATTACATACCAAGCTTGTGTAACAACATACTCAGTCTTGGACAGATGGCAGAAGAAGGATGCAGGGTAGAGCTGCAGGCGGAGTTCTTGCGTGTTTATGACAAGAATAAAGATTTGTTGATGAAGGTTATGAGATCCCCAAATCGGTTGTACAAGATTTTCCTGAAAACTTGTAAACGGGTTTGTCATGAAGCTAGTTTGAAGTGCTAGCGCCGCGAAGAAAAAAGAAGGCCAGAGGAGAGAGGCTCCGTGAGGCTATCGGTGGCGCAAGAACCGGAGGAAAAAGAGATTGCTGTACAGGCAGGTGCAGTACGCAATGCGCATGCAAGAAAAACAGACGAAGCAATCGGTAGCTATGCAAACCAAAGGAGCACATTAGCAGATCGAGTCCTGGATGTTGCGCGTGTGAGGATGTAGCAGCTAGAAGTTCAGGAGGAGATGCAACAGGCTGCATGCAAGAAAAGAACAATACGGCAGTAAGCTATACAAGTAAAGACAGGAAGGAAAATAGAGGCGTGCATGTGCATGCAGTAGCTGTGCCTGAGAAATAGAGAAAAGAGAGAGGAAAATATGAGAAAGGTAAAGTTTGTGTTAGAAATTAAATATTACAAGATTAGGGGGGGAAATGTTAGAAGTAATCTTGTAATAGGAAAATTTTAGTTTGGAAAATTTGTATTAAGAAAGTTTAGGATGAGGAGTCCAATTAGGACATGGAAGAAGAATCTTATTCCGTTTTTTAGGGTTGTAGTTTTGGGTATAAATATAGGGGTATGCTTGAGTTTTGTAATTGAACAGAGCGAGAAGTAATAAAGAGAAAATTGTCCCAAAGGTTTTGACGTTTTGTTCCAACAGAAATTACCTGGATCAAGATTCATTTGAGTACTTTGACGAATTGCAAGTTCCCTTCCGAAACTCTTTGAAGCAGTCTTGTAAAGTTTCAGTTGATTTACAATCTTTTCTTGAGTAGACTGATCTTTGTACATACTGCGTGTACATTCAACAAGTGCATCTGTGAAGATTTCAAGGTTCTCAATTTCATTTTTGTTTTGGTAGTAGAAGAAGGGATTCAAATAATAACCAGCTAACTGCAATGGTGTCTTGAGCTTGGCATCACATCTCTTGTCTATGATGTTCCATACAGGCAAATAGTGCTTCTCCTTGTTTCCAAAGCGCAAGGCTATTTCCTTTTTAGCATTTGCAAGGTCACTATATATGTATCCCATAGATCTTTCGGTTTCCTTTTCCCAGCACTGTCTTTTCCTTTTCTAGAACGTTTGTTTCCTTTTCCTTAATTCCAGGATATTTGTTTTCTTTTCCTTGAGATGATGCTGGAGGTGGGGGGAGATCTGTTGTGGGCCACAGGGATGAGTTAGACACATTAAACAATGGCCATTAGATGTGGGTAAGTAAAGTTGAGGAAAGATCTGAGAGGTTAATTTTGATGGAGGCAAGTTTCTGGGGACGTTTCGCTGGGTGCATGAAGGTTGGGCCATCTCTAGTGGGATGCATTATTTGGGGTGGACGTAGAAAAGAATGCTTAGATGCATTATAAAGGGGTATAGATATGCCACTGCCCATCCTCCTCAGAACATCCACTAGTGGCTCAAAAACGTTGATAGCATAATGTACTCCATGCCAAAACTTGTTGCTCACTACTAGATTATAGAATTTCTTGCCCACTGCTTCCTTCGACCACTTGCTGTCCTCCCATTCCTTAGAAATAAACATAGTCTTCAACTCAATCCTCTTATCATAAAGGCTCTTCAAGTTCAAGTAGGATGTGGTGGAGTGAGTGATCCCAATTTGAATTAAATCCCATTGTTTGGTGAACTGGTGCATCATGTCCAACAAACATGTACGGCCATAAATAAAAGCAGTGATCGACCTTGCCTTAGCAACTGTATTCTTGATCAAAGCAATATTTCCAATGTCTTCAAGCATCACGTCAATACAACAAGCAGCGCACTGAGTCCAAAATATGTTGGGTCTCTTTGCAGTAAACATTTTTGCCACCATGTTGTTTGCTTCAATGTTTGTGACAACATGAACCACATTTTTCTCTCCAACTTCCTCAATACAAGAGTCAACTAGTCGAAAAATATACGCGTCATCATGAGACTCTGATGAATTTGATTCAATGTTTGTGACAACATGAACCACATTTTTCTCTCCAACCTCCTCAATACAAGAGTCAACTAGTCGAAAAATATACGCGTCATCATGAGACTCTGACGAAAGATGTATGGAACGAAGGAAAGCCACACCCTGCGAACAGTGGACCGCCAGGTCCATCAGGTGTCTTCATCAGGTGTCTTCCATTAATATTTGTAACATTCCAAAATTTGACTTAACTAAGTTTTTATTTCTTAAAAGTGCATTTATGATTTTCTGAAATTTAAATGGATTTGTCTGGATTTATTTGAATTAATTTGAAATCAAGTTATTGCCCTTTTATTCAAATCTATTTAAATCCGTGCAAAGTTAAAATAAAGTTTTGCCAAAAATATTTTATTTGAGTCCAGAATGTCTCAAAGTATTTTTGAGATTTTTCTTGAATTTTTCCGGATATTTATTCTGCTTGAAACCGATTAATCAAATTATCAGAATTATTTTTATTAACTAAAAAGTGGAAAATCGTTGAATAGTGTTGGGTCGTAGCCCAGCTCCGTTGGCGTGCCGGCCCATGAGCGCGGCCTTTCGGCCCAGGTTCTGGAAGGGCAATCGTGACGTTGATCTGAGGAATCGGACGGCCGAGGGTCAGCGTCGGGCGGAAACCCTAGCAAACGGGCGCCGTCGGATGCGGCCACGTGGACGGTCGCGATGGGGCGACAGGCGCCGCCGTGTCCGATTCGAATCCGGCGGCGATTTCCGACGCGGCTTCGGCGTTCGTGCCCAGCGCGGACTCCTAGGTCCTTAAAAGACGGCTCCGACCCCGTTTCGAGGATCATCTGCCCTCGCCACCCCTCTTCCCCAACTTTCGGCCGCTAGAACGCTGCGTGGAACCAGAGCGAGTTCGCCGTACTTCGTGGACGACCGTCGCCGTTTCAGCCGTCAAAATCGTCACCGTCGTTGTGCTTCCGCCGGAACCGAGGTAGTGCCAAGTTCGCCGAAGCCTTCTCTCTCAGATCCGACGAAGTCCCGGTGGTTTCCGTCAAGGTTTTGCCGCGTAGGGGTTGTCTTCTCCGAGCCCAGCAATGGCGCCGCCGTGTGAAGCACGCCGACGCTATCCGCGTTCGTGGACCGTGAGGTCGGAATCCAACGCTTGACGCGCAGCCACGTTGCGCGCGATCACTAACCGTCCGATCGAATTCCTGCGCTCTGGATCATGCCGTCGCCGCAGCCAACCTGACCGTGCCGCGTGTCGGGCTCAGTAGCCGAGGCGCCATGGACCGGGTGCATCGTGAACCCGATGGAGCCGTGGACCTAGTCCATACGCCCGGGACACGTGTCGCTACCTGATTGGCTGGCACCAGGGCTGACGTCAGCGTGACGTCATGATGACGCAATAATCTATTTTTGATTTAAAAATAAATCTGTTAATTTCGAATTTCTGATTTTCTGATTTCAGTATTTATTTCAAACTTCAAAAGGCTATATCTTTTGCATCGTAACTCGGATTTGAGTGATTCCAATTTCTAAAAATTTGTGAAATTGATATCTATTTAGTAGTGAATTTTATTTGATTTTTGGAGTTCAATTGCTCTCTATTTTGGTATTTATTTTCTTTTCTCCTTCGGTACGCGTAGACGTTGAATTGTGCGATGCTTCGAAGGAAGATCCAGCAACTCAAGAGCAAGTTCCAGAACCAGATCAGGACCTATTCCAAGGCAAGTTGTGCTTTGATCATGTTGAACCCATGTTTATAAAATTGCTATGTTTGTTTTACCCTATTGCATATATTTCAAATATACAATTGTTTTAAATTAGATTGGGTTTAGCTAATATACCAGATTGAATTATACCCTACCTTATCATTGTATGCCATGATCCATTGTCACCCTAGATTGGTTTAATATAGTTGATTAGTAATTATAATCAACATTGGAAGTTTAGCCGTACTAGTTGCTTAGTCATGCCACGTCATCACATGTGTCCGAATCACTGATAAATAACCTTGATTAATGGAATATGGAACAATGTTATGAACTTGTGTGTCATGTGGGATCACACGATGAGATTGAGTTGTTATGGCGAGTCATGTCACGCAATGATGTTGAATTGTTCATAGCACGTGGTGCTTGGTAATCAACTGGGTGATGATCATTTAGATTGGGGCAAGTGACAAGGGGCGAGGATGCCAAGGTGGGCCCGATGGGCAGAGGGTGTGTGGATGTCTTGCCTTGATCACACTAAGGACTTAATCTTGCAAGCCTTTGACCTGAGTCAATCATGCAACCACATGTCTGGTATGGGCCAGCCTAGTTGAGTATTTTGCAATGTCTTAATTTTGGTACTATCGTGGTCGGTGTGAGTTCCCGAGTTATGGTGAAATTCACATGGCGCAAGAGGGGGGCCCTGGATGTGGTAACCAGTCCCACCAGTGTTGAAACCTTAGCGGGTAGTATCGGGTTAAGCCAGAGCATTGTAAAGGCTTTGTTATAATCACTCGCCTTGGTGGTGTTTGGTTGTATCACGTGGGTAAAGTGCATAACCTCTACAGAGTGTGAAACTATTCGAATAGCCGTGCTCGTGGTATTGAGCAATGCTCGGGAATTACAGTTAAGGGTTAGTTTAATTAATTGGACAACTTGGTTGGGATGGCGGAAGGCCATATGGAAGATGGAATTTGACTTAGGATTGGAAACTTGGTTTACTTGAGAAATGCTGAATTTATTTATTATTGATATTTGTTTTACAGTCTTTACAATCTATTTACTGTATTTGTTCATAAATGCTGCTAATTGCAAAATAGCCATAATAGCCTATCCATTGGAATAAGCCTTACATATAGATACATAGAATTGCATTCTGTGCACAACTTGTTGAGTGCTTAAGTACTCACCCTTGCCAAACAACAATAATCAACAGTTGAAGAATCTACACCTGTGTTGGAAGATGAAGTCCAGGAAGACACGAGTCATTAGGGTCCTAGCCTTGTCGGTTGCCTGTGGTGAACTGATGAGCTATCTACATTTTCTACTTTCCGCTGCATAATTATTAGTTTATATTTTCAGTCTTGCCCTGCGTGGCTTAATAATGTAAGTTGGTCATAAGATCATACATTTAGTTATATCAATAAATGAACTATTATTTTATTATCGTTGAGTATGATGTGATATGTACCAATGTTAAACTGTGCACTAGCGTTGATCCCGGACTAGTGCGGTAAACACAAAGGGGTTCGCATCGCGGATTCGGTCCTTACAGAGGTGGTATCGAGCATACTGACTGTAGGTCTTGGCCCTAGATAGTATGGAGGTGTCCTGGGTGTGTCCAAAACTATTTTCTAAAGAAGAATTTAAATTTGACTAATAAAACACTCTCGACTCATCTCATTCTCTACTTCTCGCCTTTGCTGAATTTACCCGTTTTACTTGCCGTTTCGGGTGGAGAACTTATTCAAAGTTCTTGTGGAGCAGATGCCGATCATTCCGACCTTTGAGGAGTCAGCTGGTGGCTACGCCATGGAGCTGTGGAGAGTTCTTTAGACGCTGGGAGGCTTCTATCGTCTGCTTTACCGAGGAGGCAGCTGGTCAGTTAATGGTGTACACCGAGGATTTATTTGCAAGCTGATTATCTACGCTCGGGAGAACGAGGAAGCTAGCAGACCAATCAACATCTCCACCAGAAGATTCTCGTACGAGGTTGCAATTCAAGAGGTCGCTCGACTTGCTCTTCGCCGTGTCTGCCGCGACTACGCCGACGAGCTTCACGACTCAGTGTTCTGACTTCACCCAGACGTTCAAGCGTGCCGACGCCGACGGATCGTGGAGGACGAGTGTGCCACTGCGGTACACCTTGCGGAGTTCACCCTTGCCTAGGAGGATCATATGAAAGATACTACTGAGGAGCTGGAGACTGTGTACGAGGCACTCAGAGTGGCAGAGTAGGAGCTTGAGGTGACCCGTGCTTCAGCCATCGGGATGATTACTGAGCTGGGAGAGGCCCTGGAGGCAGTCGAGGACGAGTTGGAGCGCGTGACTCGCAGAGTTCAGGAGCCAGTTGGAGAGTCCGAGGAGGATCCAGAGGAGCGAGAGTGGGAGCCAGAGGAGAGTGCAGACCCTGTTGTTGCGGAGGAGCCAGCAGTAGGTCATCAGGATAGGTTCGCTCCTATGCCCGCCATCCGCTTGTATGCGTCGGATCGCCTCACCGTGGTGGTCGGATGAGTGAGAGTCGACCTTGAGTTATTTTGAGACTCGACCGTGAGTCGCGCTTTTAAGTTAGTCTTTACCTCTTTAGTTGACGTTAAGGTTTCGTGTTTAGTTTGCTTCTTTGTGTGCCGAGTGTGCAAGATGTGTTGCAAAGCTTGTAGGCTTAAATAAGCACCATACCAAGAATAAATAAAGAATTATTTCAGTTTGGGTATAACCTATCTCCCGCTTTAGAAATTCTTGCTTCTTATCTATGTTACATCTACCTTTCCTAACCCAAGAGGCAATCATCGATGGTGAATACTGAGGAACAACAAGAGCTTCAGAAGTGGATCGCGCTGAATGACAACCCCAATGACGGAGGCAGCCCTCAACCACCACCAATCGACATGCGTAACTGGGAGCGCTTTCTTGCCGCGAGACTCAACTAATGCAGACCATGATGCAAAGAAATGCAAAGAGATGACCAACGCAAAGAAGAACCAACAACAACCCTGCAGCTCAGAACAACCATGGTGGACCTCGATCTCACTCAAAGCTATCAGATTTTATGCGGACTAGGCCACCAACTTTTTCAGGGAATGTGAACCCTTTGGAAGCCGATGATTGGCTTAGGACTATTGAGAAGAAGCTGCACATCACTCAGTGTGAGGGCAATGAGAAGGTGCTCTACGCCTCTCATCAACTTGAAGGAACCGCCGCAGAATGGTGGGAGAATTACTGTGCCGCTCATGGAGCCCCACAAGAGATCACTTGGGAGGAGTTTACTAATGCTTTTCGCCAGTACCATGTTCCAGAAGGAATGATGGACCTTAAAAAGGAAGAGTTCGTGGCTCGAAACAAGGAGGCCAACCAAAGGCGAATACCAATAGATTTACCCGCTTAGCTCGCTATGCCCTCAAGACGTAGCGACGATAAAGCCAGCGCCTCGTTTCATGAAGGGACCAATTCAGGATCGCAGTGGGACTGACACCCCACAATTTTCCAGACTTTCAGGAACTAGTCAATAAGGCCTTGATCCTAGAGGATAAGCGCAAAGAGCTAGGTGAAAACCGTAAGCGCCTAATGATTAATCAGGGTGGATGTCCAAACCATCTACGTTTGAGGATGTCACCACAACAATTTGCTAGATTCCAACCACCAGTCGTGAACAAGACATCAACCCCTGCACCTCGCCCGCTAATCGTAACTTTCGCACACCAAAGACAGGCAACAATGCACGAGGAGGGAATCAACAGTCTGCAGTGAAAAGATGCTATACATGCAATGAGCCAGGGCACTTTTCTAATAGGTGTCCACAGAAGGGAGGCATTATGCCAGTGCGTTTCAACTTGGGAACAACACCTGCCAAGGCACCAGCCTCAGGAGGAAATCGTGCGCCAGGTCAAGCTAGAGCAACACCGCAGTCAACAGTGCGTGGAAGGATCAACCACATCACCGCTGATGGAGCTCAGGAGGCTACATACGTCGTACTGGGTAAGTTCCTGGTCAACTCAAGACTGCCATACGCTTTGTTTGATTCTCGAGCTTCGATTCGCTCGCTTCTCAAAGTTTTGCAACGAAGAATGGATTTAAAGTGGTGAATCTTAAGTGTGTGCTCTTAGTCCAAGCCCTAGGATCTGAGCTTAGATCTAGCCTTGGGTGTTTGGGAGCTAAGTTGCTTATGGATGGGATAGAATTTCTAGCAAATCTTATCTTGATAGATGCGCAATCCCTAGACGTCATCCCTGGAATGGATTGGCTGTCTAAGCATAAGGCTGTTTTGGATTGTGGCCGAAGGATCGTAACATTGGAGGGCCCTAGTGGCAAGAAAGTAGAATTTCAAGCAACCGCAGTTCGAGATGGGCAGTTAGTGGTCAACAGTGTGAAAGCCACCAGCATGGAAGATATGCCAGTAGTCAGAGAATACCCAGACGTATTCCCGGAAGATTTACCAGGACTGCCGCCAGATCGCGATGTCGAGTTTGTCATTGAGTTGGTACCAGGGACCGCACCGATATCAAAGAGACCATATCGGATGCATACTGACGAGTTAGTGGAAATGAAGAAGCAGATTGAGGAATTGCAAGAGAAAGGTTTCATTAGACCTAGTTCATCACCATGGGGAGCACCAGTTTTGTTTGTGCGTAAGAAGGATGGAAGCCTTAGAATGTGCATCGATTATCGTGCGCTTAATGAAGTAACGATCAAGAATAAGTATCCGTTGCCCAGGATCGATGACTTATTTGATCAATTAAGAGGAGCTGGAGTTTTCTAAGATAGATCTTCGCTCGATACCATCGCTGAAGATCCGAGCGCAGGATGTGCCTAAGACTGCGTTTTCTACGCGATATGGACATTATGAGTTCACAGTCATGTCATTTGGATTGACAAATGCCCCTGCTTATTTCATGAATATGATGAATAAGGTTTTCATGGAATATTTGGATAAGTTTGTTGTAGTCTTCATAGACGATATCTTGGTTTACTCAAAGACAGAAGAAGAGCACGCTGAACATCTAAGAATGGTTTTAGACAGGCTGCGAGAACATGAGCTATATGCTAAGTTTAGCAAGTGTGAATTTTGGAAGGAAAAAGTCGAATTTCTTGGTCATGTAATGACTACTAAAGGAGTGGCAGTCGACCCAAGCAAAGTGGACGCAGTGTTGCATTGGGAGCAACCGAAGTCTGTTACCCAGATTCGTAGTTTTCGGAATGGCGGATACTACCGCCGGTTCATAGAAGGATTCTCGACAATTGCTAAACCCCTTACGCAGTTGCTGAAGAAAGAAAAGAAGTTTGCATGGACGCCTGAGTGCGAGAAAAGTTTTATGGAATTAAAGAAGCGTTTAACAACAGCCCTTGTATTAGTGTTGCCAGATGTGCAGAATGGATTTGATATTTATTACGATGCTTCAAAGCAAGGCTTGGGATGCGTGTTAATGCAAGAAGGCAAAGTCGTTGCTTATGCGTCGAGACAGTTAAGACCGCATGAAGCGAATTACCCAACGCATGATTTGGAGTTAGCTACCGTAGTGCATGCTTTGAAGATATGGCGTCATTATCTCATAGGAAATAGATGTGAGATATATACGCACCATAAGAGCTCAAATACATATTCACTCAAGCAGATCTGAATATGAGACAGCGAAGGTGGCTAGAGCTAATTAAGGATTATAATGTGGGAACTCATTATCATCCCGGAAAAGCCAATGTAGTAGCAGATGCTCTGAGTCGGAAGAGCCATAGCATCAATACGTTAACAATAGAGGATCAACCGGAACTATGCAAGGAATTTCAGGAACTAAGGTTGGAAGTCGTTCCGCAAGGAATGGTAGCTGCACTGGAAGTGAAGCCAACACTGGAGGATCAGATTAGAGAAGGCCAGAAGGATGATGATAAAATTTCTAAGATCAAAGCTAAAAAGGAAGAAGGCCTAGCCGTAGATTTCACTCTGGATGAGCAAGGAACCATGTTCTTCAAAGGCCGAATTTGTGTACCGGATAAAAAGGAACTAAAGCAATTGATTCTTGAAGAAGCTCATGATTCTAAGTACTCGATTCATCCAGGAAGTGCCAAGATGTACCAGGATTTGAAAAAGAGATTTTGGTGGCCTAATATGAAGCGTGAAGTAGCTGAGCATGTTGCTTTATGCGACATATGTTAGAGAGTAAAAGCCATGCATCAAAGACCAGCTGGGTTGTTGGAGCCGTTGAAAATTCCGGAATGGAAGTGGGAGGAAGTCAGGATGGATTTTATCACCGGTTTACCTAAAACTCAGAGAGGTTACGATTCCATTTGGGTCATTGTGGATCGCTTGACCAAAGTGGCTCATTTTATCCCAGTGAAAACCACTTACTCGGAGATCGCTTAGCGAGTCAGATATGTCAAGGATTGTATGCTTGCATGGAGTGCCCAAGAAGATTGTGTCGGACAGAGGTACCCAATTCACCTCAAGGTTTTGGAACAAGTTGCATGAAGCGATGGGGACTCGTCTGAATTTTAGTACAGCATATCACCCGCAGACAGATGGTCAGACTGAAAGAGTAAATCAGATTTTAGAGGATATGTTGAGAGCTTGTGCCCTAGCTTATGCTACGTCGTGGGATAAATGTTTGCCATACGCAGAGTTCAGTTACAATAATAGCTATCAAGCTAGCTTACAGATGTCACCATTTGAGGCGTTGTATGGACGTGCTTGTCGTACTCCGTTGAATTGGAACGAAACAGGAGAACGTTTCGTTTTTGGGCCAGATATTCTCGAGGAAGCCGAAAGTCAAGTCGCAATGATCAGAGAAAGGTTGAAGATAGCACAGTCAAGACAGAAGAGTTACGCAAATAACCGTCATCGAGATTTGAGTTTTGAACCAGAAGATCATGTGTATCTCAGGGTTTCCCCTCATAAGGGCGTTAAGAGATTTCATGTTAAAGGGAAGCTTGCACCAAGATATGTTGGTCCGTTCAAGATTCTGAGCCGTCGAGGAGAGGTAGCTTATCAGCTGGAATTGCCTCAGTCCTTGGCAGGAGTGCATGATGTATTCCATGTGTCACAGCTTAAGAAGTATCTCAGAGTGCCAACAGAGCAAACCCCGTTGGATGCGATAGAGCTGCAAGAAGATTTGACTTACAAAGAGCAACCGGTCAGAATTTTGGATGTTATGGAGCGCAAGACCAGGAACAAGTCGATTCGCTTTTGCCGAGTTCAGTGGAGCAATCATTCCGAAAGTGAAGCAACTTGGGAGCGAGAAGAAGATTTGAAGTCAGAATTCCCGAACCTATTCTCTAGTTAACCCTGAATCTCGGGTCGAGATTCTGTTAAGTGGGGGAGGTTTGTAACATCCCAAAATTTGTCTTAACTAAGTTTTTATTTCTTAAAAGTGCATTTATGATTTTCTGAAATTTATTTGGATTTGTCTGGATTTATTTGAATTAATTTGAAATCAAGTTATTGCCCTTTTATTCAAATCTATTTAAATCTGTGCAAAGTTAAAATAAAGTTTTGCCAAAAATATTTTATTTGAGTCCAGAATGTCTCAAAGTATTTTTGAGATTTTTCTTGGATTTTTCCGGATATTTATTCTACTTGAAACAGATTAATCAAATTATCAGAATTATTTTTATTAACTAAAAAGTGGAAAATCGTTGAATAGTGTTGGGCCACCCAACTCCGCTGGCGTCTTGCCATGAGCGCCGCCTTCGCCCGTGTTCGAAGGGCAATCGTGACCGTTGATCTAAGGAATCGGACGACCGAGGGTCAGCATCGGGCGGAAACCGTAGCAAACGGGTGCCGTCGGATGCAGCCACATGGACGGTCGCGATGGGGCGACAGGCGCCGCCGTGTCCGATTCGAATCCGGCGGCGATTTCCGACGCGGCTTCGGCGTTCGTGCCCAGCGCGGACTCCTAGGTCCTTAAAAGACGGCCCCGACCCCGTTTCGAGGATCATCTGCCCTCGCCGCCCCTCTTCCCCAACTTACGACCGCTAGAACGCTGTGTGGAACCAGAGCGAGTTCGCCGGACTTCGTGGACGACCGTCGCCGTTTCAGCCGTCAAAATCGTCGCCGTCGTCGTGCTTCCGCCGGAACCAAGGTAGTGCCAAGTTCGCCGAAGCCTTCTCTCTCAGATCCGACGAAGTCTCGGTTGTTTCCGTCAAGGTTTCGCCGCGTAGGGGTTGTCTTCTCCGAGTCCGGCAATGGCGCCGCCGTGTGAAGCACGCCGACGCTATCCGCGTTCGTGGACCGTGAGATCAGAATCCAACGCTTGACGCGCTGCCACGTTGCGCGCGATCACTAACCGCCCGATCGATTCTGCGCTCGATCGTGCCGCCGCCGCAGCCTAATCGACCGTGCCGCGTGTCGCCCTCGATGCCGAGGCACCATGGACCGGTGCATCGTGAACCCGAGGGAGCCGTGGACCCACCCATACGCCCGACACGTGTCGCTACGATTGGTCGACGCCAAAGGTCGACGCCAGTGGACGCCATGATGACGCAATAATCTATTTTCGATTTAAAAATAAATCTGTTAATTCCGAATTTCTGATTTTCTGATTTCAGTATTTATTTCAAACTTCAAAAGGTTATATCTTTTGCATCGTAACTCGGATTTGAGTGATTCCAATTTCTAAAAATTTGTAATATTGATATCTATTTAATGGTAAATTTTATTTGATTTTTGGATTTCAATTGATCTCTGTTTTGGTATTTATTTGCTTTTCTCCTTCGGTACGCGTAGACGTTGAATTGTGCGACGCTTCGGAGGAAGATCCAGCAACTCAAGAGCAAGTTCCAGAACCAGATCAGGACCTATGCCAAGGCAATTTGTGCTTTGATCATGTTGAACCCATGTTTATAAAATTGTTATGTTTGTTTTACCCTATTTCATATATTTCAAATATACAATTGTTTTAAATTAGATTGGGTTTAGCTAATATACCAGATTGAATTATACCCTACCTTGTCATTGTATGCCATGATCCATTGTCACCCTAGATTGGTTTAATATAGTTGATTAGTAATTATAATCAACATTGGAAGTTTAGCCGTACTAGTTGCTTAGTCATGCCACGTCATCACATGTGTCCGAATCACTGATAAATAACCTTGATTAATGGAATATGGAACAATGTTATGAACTTGTGTGTCATGTGGGATCACACGATGAGATTGAGTTGTTGTGGCGAGTCATGTCACGCAACGATGTTGAATTGTTGATAGCACGTGGTGCTTGTTAATCAACTGGGTGATGATCATTTAGATTGGGGCAAGTGACAAGGGGCGAGGATGCCAAGGTGGGCCCGATGGGCAGAGGGTATGTGGATGTTTTGCCTTGATCACACTAAGGACTTAATCTTGCAAGCCTTTGACCTGAGTCAATCATGCAACCACATGTCTGGTATGAGCCAGCCTAGCTGAGTAATTTGCAATGTCTTAATTTTGGTACTATCGTGGTCGGTGTGAGTTCCCGAGTTATGGTGAAATTCACATGGCGCAAGAGGGGGGCCCTGGATGTGGTAACCAATCCCACCAGTGTTGAAACCTTAGCGGGTAGTATCGGGTTAAGCCAGAGCATTGTAAAGACTTTGTTATAATCACTCGCCTTGGTGGTGTTTGGTTGTATCACGTGGGTAAAGTGCATAACCTCTGCAGAGTGTGAAACTATTCGAATAGCCGTGCTCGCGGTATTGAGCAATGCTCGGGAATTAAAGTTAAGGGTTAGTTTAATTAATTGGACAACTTGGTTGGGATGGCGGAAGGCCATATGGAAGATGGAATTTGACTTAGGATTGGAAACTTGGTTTACTTGAGAAATACTGAATTTATTTACTATTGATATTTGTTTTACAGTCTTTACAATCTATTTACTGTATTTGTTCATAAATGCTGCTTATTGCAAAATAGCCATAATAGCCTATCCATTGGAATAAGCCTTACATATAGATACATAGAATTGCATTCTGTGCACAACTTGTTGAGTGCTTAAGTACTCACCCTTGCCAAACAACAATAATCAACAGTTGAAGAATTTACACCTGTGTTGGAAGATGAAGTCCAGGAAGACACGAGTCATTAGGGTCCGAGCCTTGTCGGTTGCCTGTGGTGAACTAATGAGCTATCTACGTTTTTTACTTTCCGCTGCATAATTATTAGTTTATATTTTCAGTCTTGCCCTGCGTGGCTTAATAATGTAAGTTGGTCATAAGATCATACATTTAGTTATATCAATAAATGAACTATTATTTTATTATCGTTGAGTATGATGTGATATGTACCAATGTTAAGCTGTGTGCACTAGCATTGATCCTGGGACTAGTGCGGTAAACATAGTGGGTTCGAATCAGTAGATTCGGGTCCTTATAATATCAGTCCAAGAATCAAGCATAATAGAACATCCCTCCCAAGCCCAAAATTTCTTCAGTGCTTCAATTGAATCATTAATAGTTGAAACTTGTTCCTGCAATAATGGCCCTCGGAGCTCCTCCGGAGAGGGTCCCCGCAAACCAGGGCCAAATTGTCCAATGGCTTCTAACATTAACTGGAAACTTTCTTGACAAACAGCATTAAAAGGAATCCCAGCTTCACAGAAAAATGACAATATGGATTCAACAACCTTTTCACTCTTCTTTTCCATCCGTTTTGCATCTTTGGTAGTTTGTGCATATTCTCCTGTCTTCATTGCTTGTTTAGTAGTCGGCACAGAAAGCATTCGAACTCACTTTCTTCCGCTTCTTCTGATGTATTTGCATTGGAGGTGTCATGGTCATCGTCATCCATATCTGCATTATGCACTCTTTGTCAGTCATAAGTTCTTTCACTGAAGCATGGCAAGAATGGCTAGCATACCAAGTTTTTCAATCAACTTTCATTCCCCCCCTAAAGCTAGTTGTATATGTTCACACCGTTGATTGTACCACATATGTGTTGTGAGTTGTGACAAAAAGGAGCAAACCACTCAGTTTTCGTTATTCTCATTTGGCAAGCAAGCTAGCTCCCGCTGTTTACCTTTTCCTTTTGGTGTGTTGCTTGGGGAAATAAATTGAGCAATTAGTGTTTGTGACGAGCCAAGTATAATGCTAAAGCAAAGTTTAAACCACTGACTGGTGTAGAATTTGTTAAGTCAAAACAAATATAACTACTGGGGGGAAAGGAACATTCCTCTGAACAGCAAAGTTATGCTAGAAAATGGATAATGAGACCATTTCATGGTTAAAATTACTGAACGAATCATACAGGAGTAAACAGCTCAAGAGTCTTACTTTTAAAATTTGTTAAATTTTTGGAAAACTATGCTAGGGTATCCACTTAGTTCTTTACACAAAGCTGCTGGTCATGATCACATGGTGTAAATTTGAGTAGCCGATGGAGCCTACTCAACAAATTCACAGGTGCATCATGACAACATACATTAAATCAACTTGGGGAAAAGGAACAAAAAAGGGAAATCTGTGAAAAACTAGATAAAAAGATGCTATTAGCATCAAAGAATGAATTCTGACACGTGACAAGACAAATTGAATAATAATTTTGCACCATTTGGCTGTACATATATATTTACTCTTTAGATACCGAATTACTAAGCTAGCAATACTCAAGAGTCAAGACCATGGTAGTTCAGCAACCATTTTACCCTTCTTATTCCAAGTCATCTCAGTACGAAAGGCTCCTACCATGAACTATGAATAACACAGAGTGACAACTGAAAAAACAGTTATAATCAACCTAACACAAAAGAACATTGTCCATAACAGCATTCATCTGTTGGTGCTACACCTTTTTCTCCTACATCCCCTCAGTTTCCTGATCTTGGTGTCCTCGAGCTTACTTGTTTTGGGGATATACATATCCAATCATAAAGGATCTTTCTCACCTATACATTTGTAAAAATATATTCTAAAAACAGTGTGTGTGAGATCCATAAAAGTCATACGCTCCATGAGACAGTATGCAGTGTAGCAATGGCCAAGTAAAAGCAAAATCATCCATCAGAACAAATGACAAGAGCATTCAATCCTCTAATCAACACCCAGGTTCTAGCTTACAAGCTATTTTTGTAAGCAATACATCAAAAGAGCACACACCAAATTAACTTCGAGAAAAGGAAAATAGGAATCTATAAAGGCTAGATAAACATATTACATTAACATCAAAGGTCAAATTCGGACAGATGACAAGGAAAGTTGAATCATAATTTGCAACAATCGGTTGTACTTATACATCTATATGCCGAAGTTACTAACCCAAAGATCCTAACGGATTGATGTAACACAACAATCATTTGTTCCCTTCAGATTCAAAGTATTACAGACCTTGTACCATTAATAACACAAGCGACAACGAATGATCACAACTCACAGGTGCTAGAATCCGATCAGAAGCAACCATCATCTAACCAACCTGGCGCACAAGACCATGACCTATAACAACAGCATCCATCTGGTAGTGGCACTCCATTTTTGCCTGAATTCCCCCAGATTCTTGAACTTGCCACCCACAAGCGTACGTTTTTTTCCCCAACATATTCACATTCTCGAATTCATATCGAAATCCCAAAACGCATGTACCGGATTCGCACCGGCCATACCCTCCACGGGACAGTACGCATGGAGTAACCAATGGAACAAGAAAAAAAAACAGCACACCCAATACCCAAATCCGCATGCGAAACAAACCTAGCTCGCACGGGAGAGAGAAAAATGGACGCTTTTGTAAGCAATCCGTCCAAAGGACACACAAGAAATCAACCGGAAACAAGAACCCGTGTCCCCATTACAGTTCCGCGGCAAGATCAACCGTGAATAACAAGAGGAGACCAACCGACCGACCAGATAATTTCTGGTCCAGCAATTTATATTTGATGGCCTGCAGCAGGTGAACGAAATGCGGAGGTGGCGGCGGCCGGGGAAGAATGGCTGACATCGGAGGGGTCGCTCCTGTGGAAGCAGAACTGCAGGAGCAGCAGGCGGCTGCAATTATGAAGCGAAGCGTGGTGGACTGTGGAGTGGTATATTGCGCTCGCCTAGGCTGGGCTTGGGCTCATGATTGAATCGAATCATGTAAATTCAACACCTCAGAATGCATGGATATACTGTTTTTGGCATGATCGATGGGCATCCTAACTATGATCATTTTTTTCTCTCCGCTCAAAAACAAAAGAAAAAGTATGATGACTGTTCCTCTAGAAAAAGTACCATCTTTTTTATTTTGACTGTATCAGTTTCAAGGCAGTAACTGTTAAGAAACCCTAATAGCCCATTGGAAGGTCCATGTGGTCCCTTAGCCAAAACCCTGGATGAGCGCTATAAAAGGAGGAGGGGTCCCCCCTAATGTACAAGAATTGATTAGCAATAAAGAATTTCCGCTTTCGCTCTCCCTAAACACGTGTCTCTCTCTTTCTGTTCTCCACTTCAGATCTGTTCGGGAACCCCGGACTATTCGATAGCGAGGTTCCTTAACACGTTATCAGCACGAATTGCTCTACGGAGATCAGAACTGAAAAGGTGAGAAGAGGTAGGATTTCGAAATTGAATCTAAACGCTTGTCGTTTTCTTCGCATGCATCTATCCTACGATTTTTGTACCGCTTTCGTCACGTGGCACGGTTACACGCGATCGCTCAAACTACTAGCACGGTTACGCTTTTTTATCGCTCATCACAAAAAAAACAACAAGATCGGGCGACGGTTACCAAATCGCCGCAGCGCCGGCCGACGCAAGACGGTTGCCGATCGCCGCCTCGATGCCGCTGGCACGCAGCCGCCCGCCGCCGCCGCCTCGCCGGCCTCGGTTCACCACCGGCGCGCGCGCCGCAGCGGTCGGCCTCGGCCCCGTGCCTCCGTCGCCTCGGGCCGCCCTTCGCTCGGTCATCGCCTCGGGCCGCCGCTCGCGGCTATCGCTTCCGTCGCCTCGGGCCCGCTTCTCGCGGCCGGCGCTTCCGTCGCCTCGGGCTTCGCCGCTTCGCTCCGGCCGTCGCCTCGGGCCGCCGCTTCGCGGCCGGCGCCTCAGTGGACTCGGGCCTGCTTCGCTCGGCCGTCGCCTCGGGCCGCTGCTTCGCTGCCGGCGCCTCCGTCGCCTCGGGCCCGCTGCTCGCGGCCGGCGCTTCCGTCGCCTCGGGCCCGCCGCTTCCGCTCGGCTGTCGCCTGCTCGCTGCTCGCGGCCGGCGCCTCCGTGGCCTCGGGCCGCTGCCGCTCCGCTGCCGTCGCCTCGCTGCCGCTCGCCGGCCGGCGCTTCCGTCGCCTCGGGCCCGCCGCTTCCTCGGCCGTCGCCTGCTGCCCGCCGCTTCGCGGCCGGCGCTTCCGTCGCCTCCCCGCCGCTTCGCTCGGCGATCGCCTCGGGCCGCCGCTTCGCATGGCGGCGCCTCCGTGGACTTCGCCCGCCGCTCGCTCCGGCGCCCGCCTCGGCCGCCGCTTCGCGGCCGGCGCCTCGTGGCCTCGCCCGCCGCTCGCATCCGGCGCTTCCGTCGCCTCGGGCCCGCTTCGCTCGGCCGTCGCCTCCGGCCCGCCGCTGCGCGGCCGGCGCCTCCGTGGCCTCGGGCCGCCGCTTCGCTCGGCCTGCCTCGGGCTCGCCGCTCGCGGCCGGCACCTCCGTCGCCTCCTCGCCGCTTCGCTCAAGGCCGCGCCAGAATTTCGTAACCGCGCGCCACGCCACCGCGCCTTGGCCGGAAGCCGGCCGCTCACGGCCAGTCGCTGTTTCACGCCCAAGCCTGCTTCGGCCGAGGCCGCCCTCACGCGCCCGGCGCCGTGGCCGGCCGACGTCGCCTCCTCGCCGGCCAAGCATCACGCTACGTGGCGGTGTGCACGCTATGAAGGCAAAGACGCTTGGGGCACATGCATGTGACGGCTAGGGCTTGGGAACCCTAGCCGCCGACCATTTTGTCTTTTTTTTTTTGGGGCCAAGCAGGCCGGACTTCCAAAGTGGGCCAGGGAAAAGCGCAAGGACGCACGACCCAAAAGAAATGGTTGCTCGGCTGAGAAAGAAAAAAAAAGAAAGAAAGAAGAAAGAAAAGAAAAGAAAAGAAAAAAAAATAGCAGAAAAATCGCAGAAAATTTTGAAAAATTGCCTGAAAATCAAGAAGATTTATTTGGCTCTGTTTTCAATTTTTTTCTTGCTTTATTTCTCTATTTTATGAAATTTCTTTATGAATTTTGAATCTTTTGCTTTATTTTACATAATGCATTGCATATGAATTTATTTTTCTGCACTTTATGCTTTTTGCAACCATTTTCTATCAGATTACACGCAGTAATCTAAACCAGAATTTTGAAATCATGCAGATGTCTGGCATTGTGAATCGTGAGTTTGAAGAATCGCCCCGCACGGTCGTAACTATCTCACCGGCGCGACGGACGAAAGATCGCCCTTGGGGCAAAGCTCATTCGCGATTGGTCTAGGGTCCTCGCAGACGCAAAACCTACCACCGAAAGCGATCAAGCTCGCATTTTCTCGTGCACCACCTCTCACCTACTCTAAAGAATGAATATATGGTCGAGGAGAGTGCACTTGAGCTTTGGACCGCACTTGAAGCGGTTCGAAAAGCTCAAGTACACCATCTTGCCCCAAGCACGGCAAGATTGGGTGCGCTGAGGTTTGCGACTTCGTATCAGTGGCGAGTACAATTACGCTTTGCACGAATTTGTACCAATCTCTCTCTATGTGGCAAGAAGATCACTGATGAAGAGAAGATTGAGAAAACTCTCTCCACCTTCCACCCTAATGCTATCCAGAGTGCACGCAGCTATCGTCAGGACGCATACAAGGAGTATAGCGAACTGATTGATGTAATGCAAGTTGCGGAATCGCAAGACGATGTTCTACGCAAGAACTATGTCTCACAGCCACCTGGACGAGGCACTGGCACAGAAGTCAATGCCAATAGCTACAAGGTTAGAAAGCCCATTAATAGAAAGAAGGGCAAGCAGGGTGGAAAAGAGAGGACCCAGGCCAAAGGAAAGTCCAAAGCCCCGTGAATGAGGATGACAAAGAAAAGACGCACGCCAAGCCGTATGGACAGCAGAACCAGACGTGCTTCAAGTGTGGCACTTGGGGACATTGGTCGAAGATATGTCGAGAATCCAAGGAAGCGATCAACGTATATCAGACTAAGAAGAAGGCAAAGGAAAACGCCCCCGCAGAGGCGCACTTCGCCAACATCGGTGATGATGATGTCATGGATGTAGACACCCCACTTGCCTCATCCTCACAGAATAGCCTGGACATCGATGATGCAGCCATTATTATGGCAAATGAAGATAAAACTTCTGCCGATGACATAGAAGCAGAAATTAATGCATATTTTACAGATTCTGTTTAATGTTTTTTTTAGATTATGGTTGTTAGCATTTCTTTGAATAATGAATTGTAAGCTCTAGAAGAGCATACTTCTTTCATGAATAAATACGCAATTTATTCTTTATTCCAGTATTCTTCAATTTTGCAAGTAATATTTGGATTGTTTTTGCCTCTATCTGATTAGAATTATATTTCTTTTATCTAGAAATCGTGTAGCGCCCAAATGGAAGAGATATGCATTGTTGATAGTGGCACAACAAATACCATCTTAAGAGAGTCTAAGTATTTCCAATGATCACGAAGAATGCCGAAAGATTACTACGATCGCAGAAGCGACTCATATGTAATCCGCTCAGAAGAGCCACTATTATATTGCCTATGGGTACAACTTTGGTAATTGAAGAAGCCCTTTGTACCCGAATCAACGCGCACTCTCTTAAGCTTTAAAGACATCCGCGCCAATGGTTTTCACGTAGAAACCAATGAAGAAAATAGCAAAGAATACTTGTGCATTGTGAAGCACGCGTATGTGGAAAAATGGTATTAGAAAATGTCCTCATATGAATCAGGTTGTACTACACGAATATTCATGCACCAAGTGTATACTTCCTTGAAGACTGTTTTTAGAAGCTCTGAGTTATTTTCTTTATGGCATGGTAGATTAGGTCATCCTGGTCTTAGAATGATGAGAAATATAGTGAACAACTCATAAGGTCATGGCATTAATGTTAAAAATTTCCCGAATCATGAAGATTTTGTGTGCCCTGCATGTGCCACCGGGAAATTAATAACTAGACCCTCTGTCATGAAAGTGCAAAGTGAAATCCCTGCATTCCTGGAACGCATCCAGGGAGATATTTGCGATCCGATTCAGCCCCGCGAGGTCGTTTCGATACTTTATGGTGCTCATCGATGCTTCCTCGAAATGGTCGCATGTATGCTTGTTGTCAACAAGAAACCATGCTTTTGCAAAGCTGATCTCGCAGATCATAAGAATTAAGAATGCTTTCCCTGATCATCGCATGAAGTCCATTAGAATGGACAATGCCGAGAATTTACTTCAAAGGCATTTGATGATTATTGCACGGCAACGAGGATAGCAGCTTGAGCACTCAGACCGCACGCCCATACGCAGAATGGACTAGCGTAAGCACTAATAAAGAGGATTAAGTTCATTGCCGCACCGCTTTGCAGAGTTATAACTTGCCCAACACTTGTTGGGGACACGCGATCTGCACGCAGCAGCTCTTATCAATTTTAGACCGTCGGCCTACAACATCCATTCTCCTATGCGGCTTGTGCACGGATCATCCCAAGATCTCCTATCTTAGAAAATTTGGGTGTATGGTATATGTACCTATACCACCCCTCATTGACAACAATGGGCCCTCTCCGCAAGTCCGGGATATACGTTGGTTATGAGAGTGCATCCATAATCGGTATTTGGAACCCATGATCGAGATTTGCATCTGACCGGCTCACGATTGCATTTTTGACGAGGATCGCTTCCGTCATTAGGGGAGGAAATCAACCTTTGGATGAAAAATGCCGGAAATCATATGGCATTCCACCGATCCCCGCACATGACCCCGCACTAATGAAGCAAATCAAGAAGTCCGTAAGATAATTGATTTGCACAATTTAGCAAATGAACCGCCTGATCATTTTGTGATCCAAGGCGTGGTTAAGTCGCATGTACCCGCAAGGAATGCACCGAGAGGGTGGAAATACCAAAGAAAATAGAAGGTATCCTCAACTTGTTCAGAGGCCTCAAAGAAAAAGAGCAGTAACTGCTCCTCAAACCCAAAGTACCCGGAGACGTCTGGAGAAAACTGGGCAAGAGGACTTACCACAACCAATCACGAAAATGCCCCAAGGAAAGAAGGGAAGCCAATTGAGACCTGGCACTGGAAAGAAACCAACAGGAAAGGCAATTCCAGACTTGAATCTTCCATCAAGGAAGCCACGAAATAATGTGTGCGCACACATAGGCGATGAAAGCTAAAGGAACTTGCTCTGCGATAGGGAATAGCAGCAAGAGCAAGTAGAATTGCATGAAGCACCCCATGAAGAAATGGCCATAAACTTTGTAATAACAGAGAATCCTCGAATAGAGCAACGACCAACGTTGATGCATACTTTGCAAAGAAGATTGCCTCGATCATTGATCATGATCCCGAGCTCGCATCTCGCAGAGTGCAAGAAAAGGCTAGATTGGAAAGAATGGAAAAGGCAATCATCTGCGAGTTAGTCTCTCCAACAAGAGAGAGGTGTTTGGGCCGTATGCCGCACACCTTCCCATATAAACCCCGTAGGTCACAAATGGGTCTTTGTTCTAAGAGAAATGAAAACAACGGTTGTAAGGTACAAGGCAAGGCTCAGTAGCTCAAGGTTTCACTCAACGTCCTGGAGTTGATTATGAAGAAACCTATTCTCCGGTCATGGGAGGAATTACCTTTAGATATTTGATCTCAATGGCAGTCAACTTGAAGTTGAGAATGAAGCTAATGGATGTTGTCACAGCCTACTTGTATGGAAACTTGGATTCGGAGATATACATGAAAGTACCAGAAGGAATTCCTATCCCGAACCAAGATGGAGCAAATAGAAACCTGTACAGTGTGAAATTGGAGAAATCACTGTATGGGCTGAAGCAGTCAGGAAGAATGTGGTACAATCACTTGAGTGACTTTCTCTGCAAGAAAGGCTACACAAACAGTTAAGATTGTCCATGTGTGTTTATACAGCGATCCCCGAATGGATTCTGTATAATCTTCGTCTATGTAGATGACTTGAACATCATAGGGACGGATGAAGAAATTGAAGAGGCATGCTCATACTTGAAGTCTGAGTTTGAAATGGAAGATTTGGGTAAAACCAAGTTTTGTTTAGGCTTGCAGCTTGAACATGTCCAAGGAGGAATCTTGGTACATCAATCAACCTACACGCAGAAAGTGTTGGAAAGATTTGGATTTGAAAAGGCATATCCTGCGAAGACTCCAATGGTCGGAAGGTCACTCCAAGCAGACCTAGATCCATACAGACCTAGAGAAGAGGGGGAGGAAGTCCTGGGAGCAGAATTCCCATATCTGAGTGCAATTGGAGCGCTCATGTACCTTGCGAATAGCACTAGACCGGACATTGCGTTCGCTGTGAATTTGCTAGCTCGGTACAGTGCAGAACCCACCAAAAGGCATTGGAAAGGGATCAAGGACATCTTCCGTTACCTCCAAGGAAGCAAAGACCTTGGTCTGTTTTTCAGAAGAAATAATGAATTGAATTTGGTTGGCTATGCCGATGCTGGGTATTTATCAGACCCGCATACTGGTAAGTCCCAAACTGGCTATGTTTTTCTATGTGGAGGAACAGCAATTTCTTGGAAGTCGTCTAAACAGACTCTTGTCTCGACGTCGACAAACCACTCGGAAATCATCGCTTTATATGAAGCATCTCGTGAATGTGCATGGCTCAGAAGAATGGTTCACCACATCCAGAAGTCATGTGGTTTGAACATTGAGCAAACTCCCACGATAATTTATGAAGATAATGCAGCTTGTGTTGCCCAAGCACAAATGGGTTATGTGAAGAGCAATCTCACGAAGCATATCAACCCCAAGTTCTTCTATGCTCATGAATTGCATAAGATTAACGAGATCAAGATATTGCATACTAAGTCATGTGAAAATCTTGCAGATTTGTTCACTAAATCACTCCCAGCGTCTACCTTTGAAAGGTGCGTGAAAGGAATTGGGATGATGAGACTTAGAGAAGTGCAGATTTCAGGGGGAGATATTTCACATACTCCCACATGAATCTCGAGCATGAATTATGAATACCCAACATAAATCTCGAAGATTAGCAATTGAAGTTGGGAGAATTGTACTCTTTTTCCTTAGCAAGTTTTTCATGAAGTTTTCTTGCATAAGGTTTTTAACGAGGCAATTCGTGCAACATAGTAAGCGTATGCTATGTACTCTTTCTCCAAGTATTTTTCCCACTTGGTTTTTCTGGAGTTTTAATGAGGCATATGCATCTCGCGGCAAAGGGCCCAAGGGGGAGTGTTAAGAAACCCTAATAGCCCATTGGAAGGCCCATGTGGTCCCTTAGCCAAAACCCTGGATGAGCGCTATAAAAAGAGGAGGGGTCCCCCCCTAATGTACAAGAATTGATTAGCAATAAAGAATTTCCACTTTCGCTCTCCCTAAACACGTGTCTCTCTCTCTTTCTGTTCTCCACTTCAGATCTGTTTGGGAACCCCGGACTATTCGATAGCGAGGTTCCTTAACAGTAACCACTCCTATCACAGAAAAGTGACGTTTTTAATTTTTTTAAGTTAACAGATGCTATCTTGACCATTAAATTCTTATATCATATATTTGGAAAAAAATGTAAAAGTATTATTCATTAAAAATTCACTCGTATCATTTTTATATATCTAACTTATACATTTTAAACAATATTAATATCTTTGGTAGAAATTAATAGCGGTTGGCTGCACATTCTAGAACGTCACTATTTCGTGACAGGATCGAATGAGTACACTATTATGGTACATGATTATGAAGATTAATTATGATAAGTTCAATATATACTCTATTCCATATGGTTCTTTCTGATTAAGATCCCGCGATAATACACGGGTTCGACATAGTTCTACTAGTTCGCGAGATACTGAATACTCGTCGACACTACGCCAAAACCTGCAATAGGTGACGGTCTATTTGTGGCGGTTTTTTTCGAACTGCCACAAATATAATTATCAGTGGCGGTTCTATATTGAAAATGACAGGAATAATATCATTAGCTGTTCTATCATCCAACCGTCACTGATAATTCATTATCAGTGGCGGTTCGAGGATAGAACCGCCACTGATAACAAATACATCATCAGTGGCGGTTGGAGGATAGAACCGCCACTGATAACTAGGTTGTAAGGACCCGTATCCACTGATCCGAACCCACTGTGTTTACCGCACTAGTTCCAGGATCAACGCTAGTGCACACAGCTCAACATTGGTACATATCACATCATACACAACGATAATAGAATAATAGTTCATTCATTGATATATCTAAAGGTATGATCTTATGACCAACTTACATTATTAAGCCACGCAGGGCAAGACTGGAAATATAATCTAGTAATTAAGCAGCGGAAAGTAGAAAACGTAGATAGCTCATCAGTTCACCACAGGCAACCGACAAGGCTCGGACCCTAATGACTCGTGTCTTCCTGGACTTCACCTTCCAACACAGGTGTAGATTCTTCAACTGTTGATCATTGTTGTTTGGCAAGGGTGAGTACTTAAGCACTCAACAAGTTGTGCACATAATGCAATTCTATGTATCTATATGCAAGGCTTATTTCAATGGATAGGCTATCATGGCTATTTTGCAATAAGCAGCATTTATGAACGAAGACAGTAAATAGATTGTAAAGACTGTAAAACAAATATCAATAGTAAATAAATTCAGTATTTCTCAAGTAAACCAAGTTTTCAATCCTAAGTCAAATTCCATCTTCCATATGGCATTCCGCCATCCCAACCAAGTTGTCCAATTAATTACACTAACCCTTAACTGTAATTCCTGAGCATTGCTCAATACATGAAAGCACGGCTATCCGAATAGTTTCACACTCTGCAGAGGTTATGCACTTTACCCACGTGATACAACCAAACACCACCAAGGCGAGTGATTATAACAAAGCCTTTACAATACTCGCTTAACCGGATACTACCCGCTAAGGTTTCAACACCGTGGGTCCGAAAACCATAACCGAGCCCCTCTTGCGCCATGTGAATTACACCATAACTCGGAACTCACATCGACCAAGATAGTACCAAAGTTAAGACATTGCAAATTAATCAGCTAGGCTGGCCCATACCAGACATGTGGTTGCATGATTAACTCAGGTCAAAGGCTTGCAAGGTTAAGTCCTTAGAGTGATCAAGGCAAGACATCCACATACCCTCTGCCCATCGGGCCCACCTTGGCATACTCGCCTTGTCACTTGCCCCAATCTAAATTATTATCACCCGCTTGATTACCAAGCACCACGTGCCATCAACAATTCAACATCGTTGCGTGACATGACTCGCCACAACAACTCAATCTCATCGTGTGATTCCACATGACACACAAGTTCATAATATTGTTCCATATTTCATTAATCAAGATTAATTATCAATGATTCTGACACAGGTGATGACGTGGCAAGGCTAAGCAACTATTACGGACTAAACCTCCAATGTTGATCATAATTACTAATCAACTATATTAAACCAATCTAGGGTGACAATGGATCATGGCATACAATGACAAGGTAGGTTATAGATCAATCTGGTTTATTACCTAAGCCCAATCTAATTTGAAACAGTTGTATATTTGAAATAGATGCACTAGTGTAGATCAAACATAGCAATTTTATAAACATAGGTTCAACATGATCAAAGCACAACTTGCCTTGGAATAGGTCCTGATCTGGTTCTGGAACTTGCTCTTGAGTTGCCGGATCTTCCTCCAAAGCGTCGCACAATTCAACGTCTACGCGTTCCGAAGAAGAAAAGCAAATAAATGCCAAAACAGAGAGCAATTGAACTCCAAAAATCAAATAAAATTCACTATTAAATAGATATCAATTTTACAAATTTTTAGAAATTGGAATCACTCAAATCCGAGTTACGATGCAAAAGATATAGCCTTTTGAAGTTTGAAATAAATACTGAAATCAGAAAATCAGAAATTCGGAATTAACAGATTTATTTTTAAATCGAAAATAGATTATTGCGTCATCATGACGTCACGCTGGCGTCAGCCCTGGCGCCAGCCAATCAGGTAGCGACACGTGTCCCGGGCGTATGGACTGGGTCCACGGCTCCCTCGGGTTCACGATGCACCCGGTCCATGGCGCCTCGCTCGAGCCCGACACGCCAAGACGGTCGATTGGTCGCGCGGCGGCAGACGATCCAGAGCGCATGAATCCGATCGGACGGCTAGTGATCGCGCGCAGCGTGGCGGAATCTCAACCCTCCGCTACAGATCGGACGGTCCAAAGCTTACCCGACGACAATGGCGAAGTAGCGGCGAGGCAATCCACCGGAGACAAAGAAGAAACCCTGGCGATGGCGTTCCGGCGCGTTCCCGACGTGAAGAAGTGAAGTAGTCGCTGCGGCACACCTCGACGAGTTCGGATCTGGGACCAAAATGTCGAAAACCGACGAACCGGCGATGAACTCGAGCAAAAACCGCGGCGGCTGCAGAGCTTCAACTTCGACGAGCTCCCGGGCGCACTCCACGACGATTCTCGCGAAACCCCTCCGACCAAAAGATGCGGCGCACGATGAGGATTCTCGGGAAGGCTGTGGACCCCCTTAAATAGCCTCGATACGCGCGCTTCAAAGGAAACCCTAGGTCGTTACGGCGGCGGAGACCGTCTCCGACACGGCGACGGCCTACTTCCGAGTCCTGCGCGAAGACGATTCACCACAACCGTTCGATCGCAATCTACCGGCCACGATTTTACGGCTGAGATCTGCATCCAACCGACCGTGATATTTTCCAACGGCGGTGATTAAATGAGGCCCGAACCGGTACGCTTCAATCTTGCCCGCGCGATCTCGATCGAACGGCGCTGATCAACCCTCCAGAAGATGGGCTAAACAGGCCGCGCTACTCTGGGCCAGCCACGCCGACAAATGAATGGGCCAAGCCCAATCTTGTTTCCAACCGAAAAGAAAGGATTTTTCAATTAAAATAATTCCCGAAATTCATTTTGTTTGTTTTAGGCAATAAAACTATTAATAAAAATCCAATAAAAATCTCAAAAATACTTTGAGACATTCTGGACTCAAATAAAATATTTTTGGCAAAACTTTATTTTGACTTTGCACAGATTTAATTAGATTTCAATAAAAGGCAATAAACTTGATTTGAAATTAATTCAAATAAATCCAGAAAAATCCAAATAAATTCCAGAAAATCACAAATGCACATTTAAGCAATAAAAACTTAATTAAGCCAAATTTTGGGATGTTATATAGGTTATTCATGGCGGTTCTATCCTCCAACCGCCACTGATACAATTGTATTATTAGTGGCGGTTCTATCCTCCAACCGCCACTGATAATTCATTATCCGTGGCGGTTGGAGGATAGAACCACCACGGATAATATTATCAGTGGCGGTTCTAGTTAACAACCGCCACCGATAATCGCCTATAAGTAGGTGGTCGATGCAAGACCGGTCTTCTTCCTCCCGAGAGCAAACCAAAACTTCTAATTTTCAGATTTCGTTTTCTCCAATTCTTGTGTTGTATTTCCTTAGTTGTTCCTTGGTGAGTTATTTTTTCTCCTCTCTTGATTTGTGTTAATCTTGTTGCAATTTAATTTTTAAACCTAGTTCAATTAAGGTTTATATGTAGATGAGATGAATAGTTTAGATTTTGTTTATTTTTATTTACCTACCATTTTGTAGTTGATGAATTTATTTCCTAGCTAGATTCATTAGATGATGTTGTGTTCCTTTTATAGATGATGAATTATGATCAAGCATATATTTAATATAAATTGCATTTTAAGTTAATTTGGTAGATGATGAATTTATTATCTAGCTTCTTTAGATGATAAGTAATTAGATTAGTTTTTTAATTACTATTAATTTGGTTCCATTAGTTTGCACGTATAATATACATCTTGCATATATTAAATTTATTTATTTAAGATTAGTGGATATTAATATACATGAAATTTTAGTTAATTTTGTAGGTGTGTGCTCATCATTTTTAGATGATGAATTTATTATCTAGCTTCTTTACAAGATAAGTATTTAGATTAGTTTTTTAATCAAATTTTATATGTTAACTAATTTTAGATAGACCGGAGATGGATGTACAATGCGAACCGTTACAGCCGAGATTACATCGACGGGGTATCTACTTTTCTAAGAGCCGCTGAGGAGAACAAGTTGCACAAGAAAACAGAGTACATACATTGTCCATGCATTGATTGCAAGAATGAGAAAATGTTTTCAGACAAAGAGCACATCCACTTGCACTTGATTCGAAGAGGTTTTGTACTTGGCTATACACGTTGGACAAGTCACGGTGAAGAGGAAAACATACATGAAGGTGATAACGTATTGGATGATGGAGAAGGCATTATGGCGGTGACATTAGTAATGGATCGATGAGGATAGGTTGGACATTGATGACGATAATAATCTTACTCAGATGTTGCGCGATGCAGAAGGGAACTACACTAGTCAAAGAGAGTTTAATCAATTCAAGGGTTTGTTGGACGACTCGGACAAACCTTTGTTCCCGGGTTGCAAGGAGGAATACACAAAGTTGCACACCGTGCTTTCACTTCTAAAATTGAAGGCAAGCAATGGTTGGTCCGATAAGAGTTTCACGGCGCTATTACATCTCTTAGCGGACATGCTTCCAGATGGAAATGTATTGCCGATAACCACTTATTTAGCTAAGAAGGTTGTATGTCCATTGGGGTTGGAAGTAGAAAGAATACATGCATGTCCAAACGATTGTATACTCTATCGCAAAGAGTATACAGACATGCATGTATGCCCGGTGTGCAAATCATCGCGATACAAGTGTAAAGGCCATGACAGCGAGGGCACCGTGGTGAAGAAAGGAGCTCCCGCTAAAGTGGGGTATTTACTAGTAATTCCTCGGTTGAAGCGTTTATTTGGAAACAAAAAGCATGCCCAACTGATGCGATGGCACTCAGAAGAGCATAAAATGGATGGAAAGCTGAGACACCCTGCTGATTCTGCTCAATGGAGAACCATCGATAGGCTCTTTAGGAAGGACTTCGGAAATGAACCGAGGAATATAAGGTTTGGGTTGAGTACGGATGGAATGAATCCTTTCGGTAACATGAGTAGTATTCATAGCACTTGGCCCGTGACTCTTTGTATCTACAACCTTCCTCCTTGGTTGTGTATGAAACGAAAGTACATTATGATGTCGCCGCTTATCCAAGGGCGAGACAACTGGCAATGATATTGATGTATACCTACAACCATTGGTGGAAGATCTTGTGATACTGTGGAACGAAGGTGTACAGGTATGGGATGAGTACAAGCGAGAGTACTTCATCCTACGGGCATTGTTGTTTTGCACCATCAATGATTTCCTTGCCCTTGGTAACCTATTCGGTCGTACTGTAAAAGGGGCCAAAGCATGCCCCCAGTGCATAGATGAAACCGCTAGTGTGTGGCTTAATAACTCGAGGGAAACCGTGTACATGCATCACCGTAGGTTCCTTCGCAGGAATCACCCCTACCGCAATATGAAAAAACAATTCGACGGGACAAAAGAGGATGGTATAGCCCCAAGGCCTCGTCGTGGGGAAGAGGTATATGATATGGTTAAGGATATTAATGTCGTACATGGAAAGGGAGATCGTAATAATACATCGAGGTCTCGTCGAGAAGACCACATGGAAGAAGAGATCGATATTTTGGAACTTGCCCTATTGGAAGGACTTAGAAGTTCGACCTTTGCATAGACGCGTCATGCACGAGAGAAAATGTATGTGATAGCTTGATTGGTCTTTTCTCAACATTCCTAGCAAAACTAAGGACTGATCAAGGCACAAAGGGACTGGAAGATATGAAAATCGAGTGAGCTACATCCTCAGGACACCGGGAAAGGGCGACTTTACCTTCCCCCAGCTTGCTACACTCTTTCGAAGAAATAGAGAATAGACCTTTGCAAATGCTTGCATGGTGTGAAAGTTCCGTCCGGTTACTCCGCAAGCATCAAGAAACTGGTCTCGATGAAAGATTTGAAGTTAACTGGCATGAAGTCTCATGATTGTCATGTGATGATGACACAAATGCTTCCTATTGTAATTAGAGGTATTTTGCCTGAAAAGGTCCGAGAGGCAATCATGAGGTTGTGTTTCTTCTTCAACACGATTTCACAGAAGGTCATCGATCCCATCGAACTTTCTAAACTGCAGAATGATGTGGTCAAGACACTATGCCAGCTAGAGATGTATTTCCCTCCATCATTTTTTGATATAATGGTTCATCTCATTGTTCACCTTGTGAACGAGATAAATGTATGTGGCCCCGTATTCCGGCATCAGATGTACCGGTTCGAAAGGTACATGGGTATCCTGAGGAAGTATGTACGCAATCGATCTCGACCGGAGGGCTGCATTGTGGAAGGTTATACAACTGAGGAGGTTATCGAGTTTTGCATGGATTACATGGAGGGGGTGGAACCGGTAGGAGTGCCTGTATCTCGACATGAGGGTAGGCTAGCTGGGAAAGGGACGATTGGAAGGAAATCAACAAATTCTTACGATCATGGATTGTTCGAAAAAGCTCATTTCACAGTCTTGCAACAGTCAGTTGAGGTGTCCTCGTATATGGACATGCACAAGGATAAGCAACAAGAGGAAAATCGTGGACGATCAGAGGTTTGGGTAACAAAAGAGCATAACCGTTTGTTCAATCATTGGTTCAATGAGCATATGACTGGGAAAGAAACAAGTGTCATGTTGAGGTGGCTGGCAAAAGGGCCATCAGGTACAATCTTGACATGGCAAGGATACGACATAAATAGATATACCTTTTACACAAGATCTCAGGATAGCAAAAGCACTTACCATAATAGTGGTGTTCGCATAGATGCCTATGACAACACAGGCTTTAAGAAGAGTAGCTTCTATGGGTTCATAGAAGAGATTTGGGAGCTCGACTACTGTATTTTTAAGATCCCAATGTTTCGGTGTCGTTGGGTACAACTCCCAAAGGGTGTCAAGTGGACAAGTATGGCTTCACTACTTTGGACATCGAACATGTCGGATACAGAGATGAACCATTCGTACTTGCAAAGCAAGTAGCACAAGTCTTCTACGTAATCGACCCGGCAGATAAGAAGCGCCATGTAGTTCTTCAGGGGAAAAGAAGGATCGTCGGAGTTGAGAATGTCGTGGATGAGGAAGAGTACAACCAGTTTGAAGAGTTGCCTCCTTTCGTAGATGGCAACATCAGGCTCGAGGAAGAAACCACTCAGGAAGCTACCTATCATCACGACGATCATGAAGAAGGGCAAATTGTGAAAGAAAATAATTAGGTATATACGAGTAATGGCAAAATATCAGAGGCGGAGCCAGCTCCTGGGCCGGGCGGGCACCTTCCCGGATTCGCCGGCGATGACCAGGCCGCACAAGTCTTCTTCTATGTAATCAACCCTAATGATGACCACTGTTGAAGATAATCTTGTGCATGGTAGTTTAAAGTCTGTTTTCGGTTTTGTTTCCTAGCTATGTGCTAGTTTTTCCGTCTTTGAGTCGGTTTGGACTTTGCTAGTTTTGGTGATTGTTTGATTATCTCAAGAGTACTTGTTTGTTTCTTGGATGACAAAATAGTGTTCTATCCGGTTGAAAGTTTGGAGAGTGTGTTGAGTCCGTCAGGTGAAAGGAGTCCGGATTCTTTCCTGTAAACTGCTTATGTATTTGCTTTACAAGTATTAGACAAAATCAGAAAACGCTGCAATTGCGCAGCACCAAAAACTAGGTCTTCTGAACTCAGCGCTGCTATTCGACAATACAACAGATAAGATTGTAAACAAATTTCAGGGTATAGAGGCACATCAGTGGCGGTTCTTCAAAAGAACCGCCACTGATAACATTGTCTGGTGGCGGTTCGTATAAAGAACCGCCATCGTCTGATTATCTGTGGCGGTTCAAATAAAGAACCGCCACAGATAATATATTTATCAGTGGCGGTTCTTAAAAAAAACCGCCACTGATACAGTTATCTATGGCGGTTCGTATAAAGAACCGCTATAGATAATATATGTATCTGTGGCGGTTCGTACAAAGAACCGCCACTGATAGATTATCTGTGGCGGTTCGTATAAAGAACCACCACAGATAACTGTATCAGTGGCGGTTCTTTTTTAGAACCGCCACTGATAATGCCCCGTCTATAAATAATATATACCGCCGCTTCTAACTCACCCTAAACCCTTAAACTCCCGCCCTTCTCCCACGCCCTAAACCCTTAAACTCCCGCGCTCGACGCCTTCCCCGCCGCGCGCTCGCCCCGCGCCGCGCCGACGCCGTCCTCGACGACGCCACCCCCGCGACGACGCCGCCCGTCGCCGACGCTCGCCCGACGACGCCGCACCACCCTACGCCGCCACGATCGCCGCCCCCGCGCCCTTGCCCGACGCCCCCCGCGCCCGACTCCGCCCGTGCCCGACGCCGTCCCCGGCAAGGTCAGAGCCTCTTTTCAGAGAGCATACGAAAGTTCCATATAATTTGTTCCATAAGTCCTAACTGTATCCGACAATCCAGTTCAATATATATTTTATTGAATAGATTGCATTTCTTTCTTTTAAGTTTGCTTATCTCTTCCTACCACAATAAAATGGAATAGTTTCACGATTCACTAAGCTACTATACTTACATAAACGGAAGTAATTTACTAATCATGCGCGTAACATGCAATGAAAAATTCACTAATAGCCTTATTTCCTACAAAGCTGCAACGGATGAAAAAAGCATGATGCCAAACACAAATTATGGTAATTTAATTCCAACACAACATAGTATGATATGATATGCCTTAGTAATGTTTTGACACCTTACAAAAATTTCACGATTCTGGATAACTTCACGATTATTCTCTATGGCACTTAATACATCAATTTACGGTCCAAAGAACCATAGATGTAGCTTTTGCATCAGTGTCCATAACTAGGAAAGAAACAAAGACAAGAAGACTTGAGAACCAAATATTTAAAGTACTTCAACAAAACAAATCGGATCATATACCTTTCTTTGTATTGTCAATTCCACTTGTTGCAACAACACAATCGTAGGGATGAAATCAGATCTGAGTTCACAACTAAAAAAATATAAGGCACATGAGAAGCGATTACTCAAGGGATTGCAGTGGTAAAATCAAAATATAATTACTACTCCATCCCCGCAAGCATCTTAATAAGCCTTCTGTTTTTTCTCCCATATGAACCATCTATCATCATCATACGCTAGCAATAAACTCCTGTTGCAAAAGGAACACATCATTAGACACAATTGGTATATGTACATTAACTTGAGCTATCTTCTTACATGAATTCAAGGAATTCAAATTAACATAAGTGATTCAAATTAACTTGAGCTATCTTCTTAATGAATTCAAGGCAATTAACACAATTGGTATATTTACATTTTGCTAATCGTGGTTCACAAGATCGACTTACATGAAAGGACAGTGCATTCTTCCACTTGTTACGATCTAAAGGTTGTTTTAAAAGACTCAAAATGAATTAATTATTAAAGAGGACCCAAGTCGCCACTTGTTACACATACAAATAAAAGCTCCCCCTTCCACATGACAATCGATATGGCTAGAGTAATAAGCAAAAGAACGTTTATGAGTGCCCTTAGTGCATAGTTGTTTCTACATTGTTTTAACTATACAAATTTTATATGCCGTTGATGTGCCCTTTTAGTGGGTATATATAATTCAGTGTTTAAATAGTTTCCATGTGTTTCCAACACTTGGGAAATCCATTTCGCGATAGAACGTATTTAATCCTGTTATACACTGTAAGTTAGTCATGTTTACCATTGCCATTGGCAACCTTAGCTTCAAAGCTCATTTACTCAATTAATTGTACTTGCAAAATAATTTTCATGAGATGATTCTGTACTTTGAAATTCCGTGAGATGATTCTGTAGTAATTGATGGAAATTATGTTTCTGGTCGAACTGTAGTTCTAATGGAGCCCGAAACCGATCCTATAGTGGAGGAGAGCCCAAGCAGGTACCTTACCCTCCACCCAACCACCGAAGGTGCCGAGGCCTCCACCGCTGTTGCAGATGATGCTCCTGTTGCAAGACGCCGAGGACGAGGGAAAACTAAGAAGCCTGAAGGCCGGTACACCATCTTAGAGGTCTTAGATACTGGGGCCCCAGTTGCACCGAGAAAATCAGCAGCCAAATACAGGTCAACATGCGGGTGCATCGGAAGGGATAAAGTGCCAATCACCTATTCGGATTGGCATAAAGTGCCCCGAGCCACCAAAGAGGATCTGTGGACAGAGCTCAAAGAAACCTTCGAATTCCCCAAAGGAGCCGAAGATCTTGTGCGTCGCAACGCATTGATGACCATGGATGCAACGTGGAGAAACTTCAAGGCGAGGCTGAACACAAATTATGTGAAGCAAAACCGGTCAGCCATCGGAGAGTACCCAAGATTGGAGCCATATTGGGATGAGTTTGTGGCGATGAAGCAATCGAAGCGACAAGGAAGTCCAAAGAGGACCACATTAGCATCGCAAGAAGGAATACTCACCCCACGGACTTGGCACGAGTGGGTACAGGTAAAATTGCTCAATGGGAGAGGCAAGAATTAGAAGCGGTCAATTGGTGGCACAAGTCCCTTGATCGGACTACGGACGAGTCAAGCACTACGTGCTAGCGAGGCGAATATGTTGTCTACTAGGGGTTTATCATTCAAGAGCGGTGAAGACGAAGCAATGACGCAACGAGTTCATGAGTTTCACGCCCATCCACCCAAGGATCTTTTCACCCAGCATGGGAGAAAGACGAGCTAACAATGCCCTAGGAAACAAAGAGCACCACAGTGGGACACAAGGCGTCGGGGTCAAGGTTCCATGGAGGAGTGGATTCCCGAGCACGGAGACTCTTATAGAGTCGGAAGAGAGCTAAAGAAGAGCGGGCTGAGAAGGAAATGGAAATGATGAAGGAAAGGGTTCTGCGAGAAATACAAGGCACCATTGAAGAACAAGTTGAACGACAAGTACAACAAGCCTTGAGTCAGTCGCAGGCCCACAACGTTTTCTCTAGTCCTACAGGTCATCGCAGCAGTTGCGCGTCCACGCCATTGGCAGAAGCGGACAACAACCATTATCCTGTGGATGACATACAGGACCCTACACCCTGTCAGCTCAACGTGCATGTGATGAACATATTTGTACAGGCTGCTACAGGGGTAGTCTATCCGTGCCAAGAAGGGGGTGTCCTGCACAATACCCCGATAGCGACAGGTTATGCAAAGGTCCAAGTGGACACGGTATTTGCACAGTTTGCTGAGATCGGACTGGAAAAACCCGCCAATGATGAGATAACTACTCTAGGAAGTGCCGTCCACTCATTCATCCAATGGCGCAAGCGTGACATCGTCTTGGACCATGAAGTGCCATCCTCTCCTGTAGTACAATCCTCGCATCCGTCACCAGCACCTGAGAGTGAAACGGGGAAGAAGCAAAATGAGGTAGAAAAGAAATGCATTGAGGACCCCATCAAGATGGCCACCGTTAGTACTCCAAAGCGAAAACCTATAACACCGGTACTTCAAATGACAAACCTACAACCTCGATCCCAAAATTGGCACATTAGACAAGCAGATCGGCCCGGATCAAAGTAGGTCAGGACCGAGTATGATGTCGTCGACAAAAAATAAGGGCAAGGCGCGATCGATGACTAAGATGATCAACAAAGATTGAAATTCGAGGTAGGAAGCCCTTGGTCACCGCTTGAAGTTAAAAGTCTAACACCAATGATGCAGCGATTACATGCATGGTACTTAGATCGATCCAACCAAGGCGTACTCCCAAAGATGATCACCGCAATTTTCCGTGAGGAACATTTTCACCATGAGGGCCATGGCTACTTCTTAATAGAATTCGATAACTTGCACAACTTGTTCTATCACGGCGCCCTCGACATATCTTTTTGAGATCTTTGGTCACTATAAGTGTCTAATATATTAATCTTGGCCTACATTCACGTAATACCGATGAATTTCATGTCTAACTAATTCGTTATATAGATACGAGATGATTGAAGTCTGAAGAACCAAGGGGCGATGGGATTCCTCGACCGGAGCGGTTTGCCAACATGAAATCAAAAGAGCACCAAAGGAGGTCGAGGAGTACGTATATAAAGTTTTGATTAAACTACAAGACAAGGAGTTTATACTTTTGCCATACAATTTTAAGTAAGTTGCTCACTAGCTAGTTAAATTACTCGTTTATTTAGTTATTTACTCGATGTAAGGACTAATGACCGCATCATGCATGTGTATGTAGCTTCCATTGGATTCTCGTAATAATTCATCGAGAAAAGAGCAAGATCTTGATCATGGATCCACCGGATAAACCTAAAAAGACTTTGAAGAGATGACACATTTAGTGAATGAGGCGTTCAAAAGATATTGTCGGAAGAGCTCGAGATACCGCCCATACCACAAATCCCTTACAATCCGTCTGAAGTTTCAGACGCATACGAAAGGAATACTCTTATATCATATTTCATAGTAAATAGCTCCTTCGACGACATCTTAGTTCATTCGATTTTGCGATGTCACAAGCAGAAAGGAACAAATTTATGTGGGTACTTCGTGTGCGATACATGCGCGAAATCTTATCATGCACAATAAAAGACAATGACGTAGAGGTCACCATGCCGACATGACACATTGATTCACACCACTCAATTTCTATATTCTCTCTTAATTTTGTTTTTATACTTACAGCGCCTCAAGTTGTCTACGGTAGGACTGCTTCCTTCCGAAATCCAAGGCATTGGGGCGGTGGCCTACTTCATCATGAAGGAAATAATCAACAAAATGGCGAGTTTTATGACGAAGACAACAACGATCCAGTCATCTATACTATTGTCCCAAATCACATGTCTTCAACCTCCAAGACCCGTAGGCTTCTAGTTTACCTCCACTAGTTTAGGCTTTTTACTTCAATTGTTTCATTACAAAGTGTAAATAACTCTTTGTTCCTTTCAAATGGGAACCCCTTCTTTTGCCAATGTCACTTCTTTTGTCGATGGTTGTGGTAGTGTAGCATGTACTTTTGTCTTCTTCAGAACACACACAAATGCGAGTGACACTTCTAAATATACTTTACGAGTGTAGCATGTACTTTCGTCAATGCCACTTCTTTTCTTAGTGGTTGTGCTAGTGTAGCATGTACTTTACGAGTGAATCATGCTTTTCTTGCTTATCATGCTGGTTTCTTCTTAGAAACAATTGCTCATCGTGATCAAGTGCTTCACACACTAAAATAAATCTCAAAACCGAAATAACTCTAGCATGGAGAAACTCATGGCTCAAGAATGAAGGACGCACTCATCGATGGGCTTAGTGTCATGGTCATCGATGAAGATAAACATCATGCGAATTTGGCAAGGTCTATGCTCAGAAACTCAACTTTTATGGTAAGCGCCATCAATTCCTCGCCGACAATCCATGTCTTGAGAATCATGCACAAGATGTAGGGAAGCTCTTAGTCACCGCTTGAGTTAAAAAGTCTAACACCCATGATGCAGCGATTACATGCATGGTACATGGATCGATCCAACCAAGACGTACTCCGAATGATGCACCAAGGCGTACTCCCGAATGATGCATGGTACACCCATGATGCAGCGATTACATGCATGGCACAAGAATATGGCATTATCTACATGCTATCGCAAATCTCGTGTGAAAAAGCAATTCAGTAAGAACAATATCTTTTATATCCGAGTGGACACATCTTCATGCGTGTCGATGTGCAAATATAATTGCATCTAAGTTTCTTTTAGTCCGATTATCCAAAGAATAAATTAAATGCATGACCTAGGCTACTCCTATCACTATAGCACAACAAATATAAATCAAGAACTAAAATTAGTAAATGGTATGGTGTAAAGTCTGCTATCCCTTGTTCTTGTTTGCAATTATGGATCTTCCATTTTGAAAATCTATACCGTATTCTCGCTTGTTTGGTGCTATGTCCATTGAAAGACCAAAATTGTTATTTTACCACACATGGTGAGATATTTGTTTGATCGACCTCAAGTGGCTTCTTTTGTTTGTGTAGACAATAGATCGTAAATGAGATCAAGGGTGACAGGAGATGGACAACCAACACATCCTAAAGCAAATGTAAGAGAAGGAAGTAGTGTCATCTGCTTGCGATAGTGTTATCGACCTCTGTGGTCCTGGGATTGGATGCCCATGGCAAAACTCCACACAGAGGTATGTTATGGAAAAACATATTCCTATCTAATTTCTATCTCAAGTAAAAGTATAATTTACTACCCCGATTAGTCCAAATTGTCTTACGTGAAACAATTGAATCATTATCTGTGGCTTGGAAAAGGCAAGTCTACATTGAAGGGATGTACCATGTGATTGCAATTTACAACATTAAGAAAGGAAATTTTGATTGAAGTGAGTGATAACATGAGCAGACATTTTAAGAATATCAACTTGGATAGAAGTCGGTGCTAGTATCCCCGCTACATCAATCTGAACGGATAATCCAGATCATGAGCAGCACCATTCCATGTTAGCACATATGATCCGGATCGTAGTCCGGTTATGTTGGCTACTTGTTCCATTAGCGATCATTGTCATACCTTAATAAATAGCTTATTTGCAGTGTATATATGGTAATATGTCAAAACTATCATATAAAGGAATGCAATTTTGGGCTGTGTGCTATAAAGCTGTTAGCAAATGCATTACTTTGATTGCTAGCACAGTAGTTTCTTAATGTTGTAAATTGCAATCACAGTAGTTTCTTAATGTTGTAAATATCTAGACCTTCCATTTTTAGAGTGGGTTGATCATTTCTTTGGTTTGTTACCAGCACCCACAAAGTTAGCTTTGGTTCTTTTTTGACATGAAGATGGTGATTTCTTTTCTTTTAGACCTCGATGAGCGCCTAAAGAATTTGGGAAGCTAGTTTTAATTTGGCCCCTTATGCTACTGATATATTATTTTCATCCACTGTCATTGATTATTTATTGTTTCTTTCCATAAATTCGAACTTCTATCAGTACCCTTTTTACGAGTATCTCCTTTTCTTAGCAAAGGTTGATTTCATTTTGGTAGCGGTGCACATGGAAGAGTTGAGTGATTTTCAGTTCCTTGAAGTTGCCAAAGAGTTGTATAAAAACCTTCAAGTGATTAGTAAGTAGATAGAATCTTAGCTATTTTGTGTTATCTCCAAGTCTTCTATGCCCAGCATCCAGTTTTTATCTCTCTTGTATGTGACAGTTTTATAAAATGATTATGCTAATAAATCTTACATTTGAACTAGTGATGTCAATCAAACAACAATGTACATAAATCTTGGCATGGCTAGCGCCGCTGAGGCTAGCCACAAATGCCATTTTTATTTTTCGTGTGTGGGATTATCGTGGCGGTTTTAGCCAAAAACAGCTCTCGACGTAATATCGATGACGGTTCTATAAAAAACCGCCATCGATAATAGTCCTATCGATGACGGTTTTATATACAACCGCCATCGATAGTTTTATCGATGACGATTCGAGCCAAAACCGCCACTAATCATCCAAGTATCGATGGCGGTTTTGGGATAGAACCGCCATCGATATTTGAGTATCGATGGCAGTTCTATTAAAAACCGCTCTATAGGACTATTATTAGTGGCGGTTTTGGCTCGAACCGCCATCGATACCGAATATCGATGGCTGTTCTAGCCAAAAACCGCCACAGATAGTGTTATTTGTGGTGGTTCTAGAACCGCCACTGATAATCCTTGATTATCAGGGGCACTAAATCTGTGGCGGTTCAAAAACCGCCACTGATGGCAGTTATGAACCGCTACTGATGGCCTTTTTCAAGGTAGTGCGAAATCCTAACAAACCAGGGTTTGCATGCATGATGCATTGTCAACATCGATCGTTTGAACTTTGAAGCGCTAGAAAATCAATCGATTGATAGAAATGCTGTCACACATGGCTCAATCTAATAAGCCAATTAATTAAGATAGCGAAACAAGTTAGCTAGCAGCCGGTCGCGCGCCACAACCAAAGCCCGTAATTAAACGAGACATGTATGCACACCCAGCTGAGAACCCTAGGTAAATCATCGTACGTACGTATATACATATACATCGTTGGAGACAGGCTTCAGTCTAATTATATCGATGCAAGTTAAGCACCGAGTTTATAACAAGTAACGAAATGTAACAACCTTCAATTCGTCGGGCGTCGAGCTAGCTACCTTATATATATATATATATCACATGAATGCATGAGATCAGAGGGTCATCAATCTCACCAGGAAAAAAGTTGAGCTCAGAGGCAGGAACGTATAGCATCAGCAAGCTAGCTAGATGGAGAAGAAAGGACTTGTCATGGTGGTGATGTGCGCCGTAGTGGGCGTCCTCGGTTTCATCACGGTCATCTTGGGAATCGCCGGCGACGCATCCACGACGCAGGCACGGACGCATGCATAATATATTTTCATATATAGATATTTCGATCCCTCCAATATTCTTAGTTTGTATGTTTAATATATATTTTCGTGGGAAGCATGCAGTCGCTGGTTGGACTAGTTGTTGCGGGCAACGGCTTGAACTGTAAGTACCGGACCACGCCAGCGGTGGGATGCGGCATCGTGGCGGCGCTTCTCGCGCTGACGGCCCAGATCCTCGTCACCGCCGCCACCGGCTGCTGCCGGACGTGGGGAATTCCGACCGAGACCAAGCGCATCGTCGCCATCGTCTTGTCCGCCGTGTCATGGTACATACGTACTATAATTAATCTAGCTCTGTCACGTCTCAAGAGAAATAGTGTCATTTTCCGTAACAAATTAACGGTGATCGCACTGCTGTGTAGTTGTTGTATGTATGCTCCCTCTTCTCTGCAGTGTTACTGATCCAATTTTTCCCTACGCCAAGGCCAAGCACACTTGATAGATAGCTTGCAGTGTGTAATTAATTTTAGTTAATGGTGATATATATATATGCGTACTTATTTTGCAGGGTCGTGGTGATCATAGATGTGATACTGTTTATCGTGGGGGCCGTGGCGAACATAGGCGGATATAGACTGGTTACAGACGACGGCAAATGCATCGTCGCACCGGGAAACGAAGTGTTCGTCGCAGCGACGGTCTTGTCTCTCGTCGCCGTTGGGTTTCAGATCTACATCCTGCTTCAGGCGACGGCTGCAATTAAGCTCCGCGAAGCCGCTCGCGGGGCAGCAGTCGGGGATCGCCATGGGGCAGCCCATGCAGCCGGAGCCGCAGAATGCTGACCAGCGGTGACCCTTCATCTTCGTCGCCTACCTCGTTGTCGGAATACAGAGTTGAATCCATAAGCCAAGTTTGAAGCCCATGCATGGACGTTTGCGCGTTCATTATCTACTCCCTCCTCCATCCTCAATATTAGTCTTTAAGACTTCCAAAATATATATATATATATATATATATATATATTAGTAAATTGGAGTGCATTTGGTAGTAACTGTAACATTTCAAATCTGATCAAGTAATAAAGTGGCATGCTTTGACCTTTGTTGCATTTTAGACTTCTTACTGGATTTGTTTTTGGAGTTATGTCTTATTTCCTAAACTTCTTTGTTAAAGTAATATCTTCAAAAGGGTCAAACAAAGCATATCAAAGAAAGTCAAGAAAACTCCAGAAAACATACATAGAAAATAATTTTGTAAAATACTAGAGCACAAAATGTGAATAAATATAATTTTTTCAGAATTTTTGCGCACAATTTAAATAGCTTAAAAATTCAAAAATTGTATAAAAATCAGTCAATTTTGATGAATTACTGCTCTCAAACCAAAGCGTGGATTGAGATGAAACTAAAAGGAATGGAAACTATATGACTTGTTCTACTAACACAAAAATTTGAAAAATTGTTGGATCAACCCAGCTCTTTTGCTAAGCCTGCCCAACTACCATACCGAAATTGCCATTAAATGAACTAACTGCCAAAAGGAGCCGTTGCAGCCGTGGTAGATTGTGGTTGTGTGTCTGGCAGGGGGACCCACCGGTCATGTAACATCCAGAGTAATATAATAAAATAGAAATGAATATTTTAGATTTGAATATATTTATTTCTGAGTTTTCTGAGAATTATTGGTTTTTATTTGGATTTTCTTTGGATTTATGCTTTGTATGAAAAAAGTCCAACAAATAGAATTAAAGAATGGATAATGATAAAAAGATAAAAAGGTAAAAGTAAAATTTTGGAAAAATTTACCATGGAACCCTAACCAAGCTGGTAAGTCAGTAAAGTCAACAAGTAAAACTTTTATGCAAAAGAAAAATAAATAAATAAAAAGAGTGACACATCTTTTGACTAAAAACAGTGAAGTCATAATTAATGTAAATTGTTCAAACTTACATGGAGCCATAAAAATTACCATAGCACCCTCAGAGCATAATATACGTCTGGTAAAAATCTCCAAAATTTATCATGTAACTTAGACCATTTAAAAATTCAAGAACAGAGGCATTGAAAAACTGAAAATCATCATGTCAGATTTTTTATAAAATATTTAATCCATATTTTGACTTTAAATTTTATAGAGATATCCAAAATCCAAATTTAACTCGCATATAAAGTTTTGAAAATTATTATTATGATTTAAACCTTTAAATAAATAAAATACCGAAATGCAAGTTCAGTACAATGCACAGTGTCAGAATTTTAATTAATTAATTATAAGATATTATAGTTCTAAAATTTTACTGGAAGATTAACACTCCCAGGAGATGTCGTTCAAAAAGTTTCAGAAAAATCTACCGCTATCTAATAGTATTTTTAATGCTCACATGGAGCTGTCCGAGCTGAAGTTTATCTCCTGCCTCGCCATCCCTCACTGACGTGTGGGCCCCCAACTGTTTTGGCCCCGTTTGCTGGCAGAGCAACGGGAAAAGCTCTTCTCTCTCTGCTGGTGGCCCCCGGTCCCGCTTGTCAGCCTCGGCTTCCCCTTTCACCTCTCCTTTTCCCACACCGCCCAGTCCGCAATCACGCGTTGCCACGGCTCGTCCTCGGTCTGTCCGCGCCATGCCTTGACCATGCCGTGCTGCCCTGAGCCCACAAATCGCGCGCCAACTCGCCCCTCGCACAGAACCGAGCCGCCGCAACTTTCGTCTCCGTTCAAACCCTGTAATGCTATCTAATCTTGGCTATAAATACCGCTCGTGTGTCGCCGTGAGCTCCCTCTCTTCCTTCTGCTTTCCTCTTAGCCCCGCGCCACTTTTAGCCCTCGTCTCCTTCGCCATTTCCGCGGAGAACCGAGAAAGGGGGGGAATCGGTGAAGTAAACAAATTCGGTATCAATTTAAGCAATCGGTTCATTCCAGAGCTTCGTAGTGCCCTCTGAAACTTTAACCCACCTGGGTTTTCATTTGTTTTGGCTGTAGCCCATCCTTTCCGCCGTCCTTCTTCTCCCCGGTCGGCGCACGTGGTCAGTCGTCTTCGGCTCTTCTCCGCCTTCTTTCTCAGGTGAAATAGCTCGCCCTTAGCTCGCTGATGCTCACACTGTGCTTCCCCGGTGAAATCATGGCCGGCGGCGAGCTTTTGCTCGCGTAGCCATGGCGGCCGCCGCCCCTCCGCGGTGCCGACCCCTTTTTCGGCCACCTCCCGGCGAATGGGTAACGCCCCTAGGTTTGCCTTGGCACACTGATGCTCTCGGGGCTACCCATTCCGCCGCGGTGAAGCTAGTTCGCCGGCGGCAAGTCGGAGAGCGCGGCTCCCTGTTTCGGGTCGCTGGCAGGTGGGCCACCGCTGTCAGTCGCTCGGTAGCTTTGTGCTCGCCGTGCAGTCCCTGGCAGGTGGTGCTAGTTTGTTAGCCAGACCGGGCCGAGTTCAAATACTCGCGCGCCAAAAAGCCGAAAGACGTTTTTCGACTGAGAAAGCGTATTTTTGAATTTTAGTTGATTTTCAGAAACCGAGTCAATTCATTTAGTTATATCTTTGGCATGGTAACTCCAAAATTTGTGAAATAAAATTCTATATTCATGTAAAATCAAGTTATTTCAGAATATCTAAAAAATATTTTGAAAATTATCTTTGGGTAATTTTGAAATTCAAATTTAAATAAAAGGGCTAAGAAAATGCTTTATACAAAAATTCTGCAAACAAACTTAGAATTTAATGAAACTAATTTTCTAGGATCCTTATGTTTCCAGGAGTTCAGATATATAAAAATATTAAATTTTCATGTATGTTTGTACTACTTTCCATTTAAGTTTTGCTTTCAATACATTAAAAATTTAGATATGTGTAATTGTATGGAAGAATTATGGAATGAGTAAGAATTTATTTTCTAAATTTTTTAGGGAGTCAGTAGAGTGCTTGAACTTGCCAAAATAATTAAGGAGTAACCTTGATTTGAATTACCTTTAAGATTAGGAAGTAACCAAAGTGTCAAATGTGCACACACATACACATATATGTATATATATGTGTATATAATATATGCCTAGGAAGTTAAACAGTAAGAATATAGGTTTTATGGGCTTAGTCCATGAACAAATCTAATAACCTAGCTTAATAGATTTAGCTTAATCAGCCCCTTTCTCCTTATGCCCCGCTTAAGGATAAGTGCTTTCGCACAGAACCCTTTACTTTCATAAATCCAAATAATTTTAGCATCTATAATTCGAAGTTATAAATATAAGAATTTATAATTTTAGCCTCTTGAATTCGCAATTTAAGAATAAATAATCTATAAGAAAACCCATGTTTGTTCATCATAAAAGTTATTAACAATGTGAATGTGTAATTATCTTAATCATGAAGTCTTAAAATTCTATAATGCAACCCTAAAATATACTCCTGTTTTCTGCAGTTCATCTTTATTTGGTTTACTGTCTGTTTTCTTTTTGCCCTTATTGAAATTTGATATTTGCTATGTGTCCGGTTGATCGACGTGTAGATTCCGACGTCCTCGAAGAAGAAGACGACTCCGTCGCAGATCCAGATTTCGTACCAGACAGTGAGTTGCAAGGCAAGCACCCCCTTGAGAATATTGAGCCTGCTAGTTTACCTACATTATGTTGTTTTTGTTTATGTACGATGCATCCGGATAATTCTCCATAGAAATGCTAATTTGGGTTGGAACTGTAGTTAATCCTGTGCATTATGGTTTATCTTAATCTGTATGGACATGTGAACCTTGTAAACCTTAGTTTGAACTAGACATGCTTAATGTCATTTTGGGTATAACCGCTAGTATAATATTCCTGCTTAAGCTATTCGTCATATGTTTCAGTCTTTTCAACAAATGTATGGTCCTCTTTGGGAAAAGGTTGTTGGTACTTTGATTAAAAACCCAAAATAAAAATATGGTTTGACGTGGGCGATTATTGGCAATAGCCGGTGGTGCAAAGGGAGTTGCACGTAGTGTAGGGTGGAGTATCGCCCGTGTCGGATTAAGGACCGAGCAATGAAACGTTATAGATCCATGTTTCCGTACAACCACAGGGTCTGGTGTGAGACAGTCTGAGCCTATTAAATTATTTGGATGTGGCTTTGCATCGAAGGAAGGCGGGAGTATAGCGGGAGCTTTCCGGTCAGGATTGCTTGTGAGGGGCGTCCACACCGAACTTTTCTAACCCTCGGTGTGGGTAAATGCATACCCGCGCAACGGTGTACGCCTCGTCATAAAACAGAAATGGGTGTTGTGTTGCGTGAAAGGAACCACGTCTCGTGTGTGTGTGTTTCTATTTTATGATGGGGGTTAACGTCCCGGGCTGGTTCATAGCCACGTCTAAATAATATAACGGCTCTGTATGATCTCCTTGCCGACACACAAAAGGAAGTGTGTTAGTTGGCCTGGCAAAAGAGGTTGATCATTCCTTGTGGGTAAAGTTGTACACCTCTGAAGAGTGTAAAATCTAATCGATTAGCCACGCCCGCGGTCATGGGCACTTGGTGAAGTCATTCCGATGTTATAGTCTTTTGGTATTTTCTTAAAAAGGGGTTTGGTTTGGAAACTATTTTTGCATCTAGCCTTTGTGTCAAAGAATAGACACCGGGGACCTTTGCAGTCGGGTAGACTGTGTTGAAAGACTTGAATATTTGCTTATCGTTTTATGTCACAATTGCCTATTTAAAAATGCGATTTTTCAATCTATCATATTTATACTTTTCAATGTTTATGCAACTTCAAAATAACCTATAACCTGCCTTGCTTAGCCTGCATAATTAATTATTTGCATTTGTCAAACACTACAAGTCTTGCTGAGTACCAATGTACTCAATCTTACATCTGCTGTCTCAGAGGACGAAGCAAGTGAAGTGCCAGACGATTCTTACTTTCACGCAGGGCACGGGGTGTTCGACGATGATTTCCCTTAAGTTTGCCTAGTCAGGTGCCTGAGGGTTAGCGGGCAAACCACAAGGCTTTTGGAGTTCTTTAACTCTCTATTTTCCGTTGTTCAGTCTTTGTAAATTTTAAACTCTGTATAATTATTTTCGTTTATATATACATATCTATTAGTTTGTTCTCTTGTGGTTGTGATATGAATGTTGTAAACATGTGAGTGCTAGCCACTGATCATGGGACTAGTACAGTGATCACATGGAGGTTCCTGTTTGCAAGAACGGGGTCTCACAACATTGGTATCAGAGCCACACTACCTGTAGGAAACTCTGGGAAAATGGTCGTTAGTTAGTGATATGAAGATTTAATTTGAAAAAAATAAGCAAAATTCTATATTCCCTACTGATAATGAAATTTAGCATATTTGCTAATTTTATTATTTGTGGTTTCTTAGCTATTCATAATAACTATTATTAATCTCCTCTTCTCCTTTTATTTTGTAGATGACGCGTTATGTACCCTGTCACGAGTCGACCGTCGCAGAGTTGGGTGGTATGATGGGAGTGTTACATCACCTGTTGAAGGATTGTCATTTTGAAAGCTCCCCAAGATATGTAGTATTTCAGGCGTACCTGAGTTCAGTGACTAAGGAATATGCTGCTACAGTTTTCATACCCCCTTGTCGGGACCCGATTCTGCAAATCCGGACCCTCTGTGTATTCTGTGCCAGTCCAGGATCATGCTAGCACACACAGTCATACAGGGTTGCACATCACAGACATTCACGAAGATATAAGAATAAATAGTGCAAACATGTATATAAACCGAGTTGTACGACCTTATGGTCTCCTTACAGATAAGACAGCCACACAGGGCTTACATTATTCAAAGTAAAGAAATAGCAGCGGAACATAAATAAAAGGTCGTGGAAGCCTTCATCTTGCCACAGGCAACCGACTGGGCTTGCCCCCTAGTTGCTCGCATCCTCGATGTACTCTTCCTCCCATGCTGGTGTAGACTCCTCCACTGATGTTGGGTTTGATAAGCAAGGTGGGGTGAGTACACAAGGCACTCAACAAGTAATGCACAAAATGCAGCGCTATTACTATATGCAAAACTTATTCCAATGGATTGGCTTAAATGGTTCTTTTGCATCAAGCAACATTTTTGAACTAGTATCTTGTTTAGATTAAAGCGATGGGTACAGATATAAATAATACTAAACTCAAATGGTTTTTCATTGAAGATTCTCGGCACACACCTTTTAATGAGTTCATTTCCAACAACGGCACACCACCCTTCCCACATTTTGTTTATGAAAATCTACCCTTGATCAGTAATCCCGAGCAATGCTCAATACCGTGAGCACGGCTATTCGAATAGTTTTGACACTCTGCAGAGGTTGTACACTTTACCCACAAGATACAGCCGCTCACCACACAGGTGATTGACCGCAACAAAGCTTTTCAGGAACTTCTACTTTAACCAAAGAACCTCTCCGGTATTGCCTTCATTGTCACTTCCCTCACACAGAGCCGAAGTATAGGACCGGCCAATCACCGTTGGATGGGCACCAAGCCGTAGCACAGGTACGCTCCCCCATACAGATACACCCCTGTGTACTGTCACCCCGAGGTATCAGAGGAAAGATATCAGAACCCTAGTCAACTAGGTCTGTCCCATATCAGACATGTGGTTGTACGGGTGACTCAGATCAAAGGCTTGCAAGGTGAAGTCCTTAACTGACCAAGGCAAGACTTCCAACACTCAACAGTGGCACACAGCCCAATGTGACACACAGACTCACATCACTCATCAACCCAATGACACACAGGCCCACCAGGCACACAGCCTCTTGCCACTTGCCCCAGTCTAAATCTTTTCCCACCCAGTTGATTATTGTGCAACACATGCCAGCAATAACTCAACATCGATGAACCACCACAGTCGCGGTACCTCAATCTCATCATATGGCATCATCACACCACTTTTCAAAATACATTCAATGTGTCTTTAGTCAGTATTGTAGCATTTTTCCGAAAGATCACTCATGAGTCGTTGCAAGGCTAAGCATCTACTCACGGTCTAGCCTCCTGTGTTGGCACAATATTAGCATCCAACTAATATAATCAAACTTAGGGTGACAATGGTTTAGGGCATACAATTAATAATTCAAGGTGGCATAACAAAATGGGTTGATTATCTACATTATCCCAAATCAATTTAATTTCATTTTAAATAATTAGCATGCATAGTTTCAAAGCATAAATTACATTTTAAAATCTCGGATCAAAATGATCAAAGCATCACTTGCCTTCAAAGAGCTGCTGGTCTTGTTCCGAAGCTTGGTCTTGAGCGACGAAATCTTCCTCGAAACTTTCCGGCAAATTTGCTTCTACGCGTACAAACAAAATATGCAATAAATAACTAATACAGAAGACTAAACGACCTCAAAAATTCAAATAAAATTCACCATCAAATAGCTCATAATTTTATGAATTTTTAGAAGTTTGAATCATCCAAATCCGAGTTAAAATGCAAAAGTTATAGTCATTTGAAGTTTGAATAAAATCTGAAAATACAGAAATTAAGAAAGTCCGATTTTTCTGAAATATTTTTACACTGGAAATTCGCATTTATGACGTCGACATCGCGTCATGATGACGTCAGCACAGAAATGAGTTTGGTCGAAATATTTTTATATATAAAAATATTTATGACGTCATCGCGACGTCATCTCGACACGTGCACGCCTGCAGGCGCCACGCCGCTCTGTCTATGGGCTGGGTCCACTGGTTGGCTCTGGTCCACCGTGGACCGGCGGCACTGTGCTCGTGCACCGGGTGACGCAAGCCGTGGCGTCAGCGACGGCTCGCAGCCAATCCCAACGTGACACGCAGCGCTAAACTAATCGCCGAAACTCGATTCAATCTCGTCCTTCTGATTTAAAACGAACGGCCGAGATTCAAGCGACTTTTCGCCTCACCTCTACCGCGGAGCCAACACGTGGCTTCACCGTGACCCTTGGATCCAGATTGAACGGTCACGATTACTCGGGTGATGTCGACAGAAACGGCGGCGCTGACTCCTCGGTTTCCGCGCATCACGCGTCAACACAGGACTGGCCCGATGCACGGTGCGATCTCATCAGCTCGATTCAAACGGACGGCCGTGATGAGCCAAGGCTATCGGCTCTAGCCTACTGCGGCGCGACACGCGGTACAATCCAAGGTAGCCGGCGCGCATCCGACGGCTGTGACCTTTACGCGACGTGGTAAAAAAAACCCTACGATCTAGATCTAACGGCTGAAATAAACTAATCGAACCAATCTAGACCGTTGATTAGATCTAACGGCTGAGGGGTGAAGATGAGGATTACTGTTGATTGGCGACGTGGATGAATCTGGTGCGTTCGGCGGCGATCGGACGGTGGGCGGCTTCGGGCGGCGGCGATGTCACGGTGGCGCAGATCTTGCCGGAGAGGATGAAGACGACGTGCAACGTGGCGCTGCGGGGCTTCTCCGGCATGATGAAGTGGTCCACTCGATGCAGCTGGCTTCGGTGAACTCAGGAAGGGGTCGGAGCACGGCGGAGCGGCTCGGAAGACGATGGGAGGAAGCAAAAACAACGGTGGCGAAGGAAGGCAACTACGGCGAGCTCTCACAGGCGCTAGAGGGAGTCTCGGCGTGCGTGCGAGGAGTCAAAAGATGCGGAGCGAAGGCCTCTGCACGACGCCCTCAACGGGGACTTAAGGGCTGCCTCGACGTGCGCGAAACGGTCGGCGGAAGTCACGGCCATCAACGCCCACATCTCTCCGATGATCTCGCGGGGACGAAGCGACGTGGCACGATCCTGTGCGTTCGTGCGGTGATGATCCGAAGGCTCACGCGCACGGGCGACGTGGCACACGCACATGCGTGCGATCCGGATCGGACGGCTTGGGCTAGGCGGCGCTAGGGTTTCGGCGGGGCGGGCTGCGTGGGCTGGAGTCACAAGCTGGGCCAGAGCACAGTACTGGGCCGGCCAACGATTTCGGCCCAGACACTGTTCCTGGATTTTTAAATCCTTTTCGAATAAAAAATAATTCGGAAAATTAGTTTTGGCCAAAGAAAGTAGTAAAAATATCTGAAAAATTCCAGAAAAATTCTGGAAAATACTTTGAGATGTTTGGAACTCCATTAAAATATTTTCAATAAAACTTTGCAAAAACTTTTCCTTTATTTAATTTGTTTTCAAGAAAGGCTATATTTGAATAATTCCAAATAAATTTCAATAAATTTCCAAAATTTCTCAAAAATCAAAAATACTTCAAATTTTAAATTAGAGCAAAAATTAGGGTGTTACACCCCTAGACCGGTTTTCAATGAGGGGGAAAGGTGTTTTGATGGATATGGATCATCTATGGATGCTTCAATGAATGAGGCTGCATATCAAGCTATGATCTATCTTCGCCATGTGATTCCATATTTGGACCTTGCCTACTACTATTTTCTTGGAAGACCCCTAGTTGGAGACAATGTATATAGAGATCATACTAGGGTTAGGAGTGATGGTCTTAGAGTTATGGCAAATTTTGTAAATAGTCTGGATAAGCACTATGTTCAGCTAGCACAAGAGTTGTTGGAAACCCGTCGTCGTGTGGCATTTTTGGAGGCCTACTTGGCAACGTGCGTAGCAAGAGGCACTATACCACGCACGATGCTAAGTGATGGAACTTCTCAAATCCCATCCGCGTGGCGTCCTCCACCTGCCTCATATGTGCCTACACCTGGTGTGCCAAAAGGGGCTAGGATGTCTTGCATAGGTAGTCGCCCACGTCTTGTCAATGATAAGGGTATGGATCCCCATAGCACTTGTGTGTATCATCCTGAGGTTCCTCGGGTATATCGGCGTAGAGCCTACACCACTAGGGCTTTAGATAAGGTAGAGTAAGTAGGAGTATGCGGATGAGCTGTAACAACTTTTGTAAATATGGGTAGTATGAAATAATAAAGTGGTGTCTTTTGTTGTAAATTAGTATGACATCAGTTGTTTGTGGGTCGTGAATCTCATGATAAAGGTTAACAAAGAAATAGCTTAGTTCATATAGACTATAAAGACTATATGTATAAAAATTGTGAGGTGATTTCAGGTTGTGCAGGAAATAGTGCAGTTGTTCTTCCTGAATTGCCGCTAGCATTGTATTAGTGCTGATCTTGTTTTTGTCTTAAAATGTAAGATGGCATATCCTGCCAGTTGGACAACTATAGTTAGGGAATTAGCAGAAAGTCTAGGGCAAGAAAAGAATCACCCCATGCTTACCATTAGGCAAGCAACCGATGGATTTAAGGTTTATGCGCACGCAGTTACTATAAGAGGAGAGCGTCACGTGCACCATCGCGTTAAGCATCATGATTCGAATAGGGTCCAAGCCATATAAGAAACAAGTCGCAAGTTAATGAGAAAGATGTGTCGAGTACATCATGTTAATATGAGTTCATATGTGCACTTGTATGAAGCCCGTGTAGGTCGCCAAGGGCCTGAGTTAGAATCTAGGATGCGTAGGATAGGGAATAGATAAGAATATATGCGCTAGTTTCGCCCAGCAGGAATTCAAGAGCAGCTTCCCGAGCCTTCTAGTTCAGGGAGTAGTTGTGATGCTGGATCACCGCCGCATTATCCAGGGATTGGTAGTGAATAGGCTCTCCCTAGTGACTTTAGATGGAAATAACAAATATGTAAAATAATTGGTATGTGTAAGTAAAGTTAATATCTAAGTGAGGTACTTTTGGTATTGTAAGTTCTTGAGTTGTATCTTTTTATGTGAAATATAACAGTGGATTTCCCTCGCGAATTGTAACTGTGAAGTGAAGATTTTCGATGAGATGATCCTTCATAATAATAACAGAAACAAGACATATAAAATGATGATGTGATGAATAAATTCGAAATCATATCCTTGTCTTTGCAACGTACTAAGAGGTAGTGATTGCAGGATGAGGCCAACAAGGTCGCTCAATTAGATTCTGGAGACCGATGCGGCTCAGGATGCTCGCGACCCTCGAGTAAGCATCTCGACGCCAGCACAGCCAAATCCACAACATCCGGCGACGAGAGCTTCGACATCTCGAGCGACTCGTCGAGATGCCCCCATTCCATCTCCTGTCGGGGATAATGTTCCTGATGAGCAGTTACCTCCACCGCCCACTATGGCTCAAGTATTGGCTCTAATTGAGCAAGGAAGGCAAGCAAATACCTTGCTGCTGTAGTAGATAGCTCAAAACACAGCGGCACAAGGTGTTGCTCATGGAGGGAACGGTGGACCACCACAAGTGTCCAGGCTAACTGAGTTCTTGAGAACTCAGCCACCGGTTTTCTCCGCTTTAGCCGAGCCCCTTGATGCAGATGATTGGCTGTGTGCCATGGAGAGCAAGTTGAATATTGCCCAGTGTGATGACCGAGAGAAGGTTCTTTATGCCTCCTATCAGCTTCAGGGAACCGCAGCTATTTGGTGGGAAAACTATCAAGCAGTTTTGCCAGAAAGACGAGAAGTGCTTTGGCCAGAGTTCAAAGCTGCTTTTCGCCGCACTCATATTCCCGCCAGTGTAATTGAGGTGAAGAAGTGGGAGTTTCTAGATTTGAAGCAGGTCTCAATGTCAGTGATGGAATATTTGCATCGCTTCAATCAGTTGTCGAGGTATGCTACATATGAGGTAGCTGATGAGACAAGGAGGATTGAGCGATTTCGAGAGAATCTGAATGAGGAAATCAAGTGGGCTTTGTCGGGACCCGAATTTCCAAATTCGGACCCTCTGTGTATATCGCACTAGTCCAGGATCACGCTAGTGCACACAAGCTTAACATAGATGCTATCACAGTCATACACAGCGGAATATAGCATAACTTCAATAATTAATAATAACTGTTGTCTTACATGATTATTGCCACACAGGGCTTAACCAAGAAATAGCAATTAAGCAGCAGCGAAAATAAAGTAGACGTAGTGACTCCCGAGCTCACCACAGTAATCGATGAGGCTCGAACCCTAAGCATTCGTATCCGGATAATCCTCCTCCACGAAAGGCGTAGATTGTTCTTCTTCTGAAGTTGTTGTTGTTGGGGTGAGTACATAAAGCACTCAACAAGTTGTGCACAGTAATGCAAGTCTAATATTCAATATGCTTGGCTTAATCCAAGGGAATGGCTAATATGGCTATTTTGCAATAAAGCAGCATTTAACAATAATACATTAAATAGATTGAGAAACAGTAAAACAAATAACAGTAATTAATAGATTCAGTATTACAAGTAAATCAGATCTTAAATCCTAAGTCAAGTTCCATTTACACCGTGGCAATCCTGCCATCCCATCCAGTTTTCATTTGAATAAAGTCTAACCCTTAACTGTAATTCCCGAGCATTGCCCAATACCGTGAGCACGGCTATTCGAATAGATTGTACACTCTGTAGAGGTTATGCACTTTACCCACATGATACAACCAAACACCAACAAGGCGAGTGATCATAACAAAGTCTTTACAATGCTACACCTAGACCCAGTACTGTTCGCTAAGGTTTCAACACTGAAGGGTTAAACCACCACAACAGGGCCCCCCTCTTGCGCCACGTGAGTTAAACCGTAAACCCGGGACTCACTATTCACCACGACAATACCGAAATCTAGGCTTCACAAATTATTCAACTAGGCTGTCCCATTCCAGACATGTGGTTGCAAGAAGGACTCAGGTCAAAGGCTTGCAAGGTTAAGTCCTTAAAGTTATTAAGGCAAGACTTCCACATACCCCTGCCAAACCTAGCCCACCTTGGCACACTGCCCCTTGCCACTTGCCCCAATCTAAATCATGACCACCCCAGTTGATTACCAAGCACCACGTGCTACCAACATTTCAATCTAGTTGTGTGACCTCCTCGCCACGACAACTTGATATCACTGTGTGACAACACATAACACACCAATTCTTAAACATTGTTCCCTATTCCATTAGTCAAGATTAAGTATCAACATTCGGACACATGTGATGACGTGGCATGGCTAAGCAATCTATGACAGTCTAACTAGTCTCATGTTGATTATTATTATTAACCAACTACAGTTCCACATCTTAGGGCGACAATTAGATCATGGCATACAATTGACAAGGTATGATTTAATTCAATTAGGCATATTATCTATTTACCAGATTAATTGAAATCATTTATCCACATAAAAAATCATGCATAAATTTAAGAGACAAAATAGTAGTTTTTGTGCAATCAGGTACAACATGGTCAAAGCACAACTTGCCTTGGAGTAGGTGCTAGTCTTGCTCTGATCTTGGGTCTTGAAGCGATGAATCTTCCTCCGGATCACCAAGCAGTTCAACGTCTACGTGAAACGATGCCAAAATAGCAAATAAACACCAAACCAGAGAGAAAAAAAACTCCAAAAATAAAATAAAATTCACTAATAAATAGATATTGATTTTAATTTTTTTTAGAAATTTGCATCACTCAAATCCGAGTTAAAATGCAAAAGATAAAGCCTTTTGAAGTTTGAATAAATACTGAAAATAGAATTTCAGATTTTCCCGAATTATTTTCTCATCGAAAAGATTTTATTGCGTCATGTCGACGTCACCAGCACTGGGCCAATCAGCGCCGCACGCCATCACGCGCGCATGCACCGGTCCACGGAACCGCTCGTCCATCAGGACGCAGCCCACGGCGCCTCGCATCACGCGCCCGACACGCGGTGCGCAACGACTGGCTGCGACGCCCCCCGTGCCGATGCTCGACACGCGGCGCGCATCTGCGCGACGATCTGACGGCTACCACCCTACGCACACGCGGCTCAATCTTAACCGATCAGACCGATCCAACGGTCGATGCTTACCCTAGCAGTTACCTGATCACTCTGCGAGGTGGCACGATCTCCGCGATCCGACGAAAATCCAATGGTTGATGAAGCTTCCCGACGAAGATGGTAGCACGGCGGCGGACAGGCACCGAAGCGGAGGACGACGACCACCCGAACGGCATTTCGGCGCAATTCCGGCGAGAAGTAGTGGTCGCCTCGACGCGTCTTGGAACGGCGACTACGGATCTGGAACCGATTCAGCGGAAGGAGGCTTGACAGCGGCGGAACGGCGCAAAAACTCGCGGCGGTGCTACGAAGGACTACGGCGAGCTCCTGGGCGACGAAACAGGCGAAGAGGCTAGTGCTACTGGCTACGCAAGGGGATGAGGAACCTCGGAGTGCAGGCTGCGGCTTTTATAGCCTCGACATGCGCGCAAAAAGGGCAGCCCTAGCTCTCCGCGGCGGAGACGATGTGCGGCGGCGAGTTTGGAAACCCGAATCGGAGACGAAGACGCCCAGCCATCCGATTCGCGATCAACGGCCACGATTAGATCTCGGGCGATCCGATCCAATCCGCACTTTCCAAAATCAACGGATGCGATCAGCTCTTTCCAAAACAACGCCGCACGATCTCAACTGCACGATCTCGATCCAACGGCCGATCGTGCTAGGGTTTCACGAAAGAAACGACCGTCCGATCTGGATCCAACGGCTGCCACACGGGACGGTGACGAGGCGGGCTGGCGGGTCGCATAGCACTGGGCCACGCACGCACAGTACTGGGTTGCGGCCCGGTACAGTTCAATCCGATTTTCTAACACTTTTCAATTTAAAATAATTCCCAAAATTAGATTAATTCATTTAAGGTAATTAAAATATCAGTAAAATCCCCAGAAAAATCTCATAAATACTTTGAGACATTTTGAGCTTACATAAAATATGTTTGGTAAAACTTTATATTAGTTTTATCTATATATAATTATTTTTCACCAAAGGTTCAATATACTTAATTAAAATAAATTCAAATAATTTCTGGAAAATCCAATAAATTCAGAAAATCACCAAAATGCACATGAGTGAAATTATGGGTAAAATTTGGGATGTTACAGCTTTGATAGCCCAAGATATTGATGATTTTCAGACTCTTGTGGATAAAGCTGTGAGAGTGGAGCATGGTAGCCGTAGTGTGTTGGAGAGTCCGAAGCGCAAGTGGCTTGCGCATAGCTCAGTTGGGGCTGGGTCGTCTAGGTCGCAAGGGTGGCAGTCAACCAACTTCCGTCAACCATCACCACTTCAAGCACCAAGGGCTCAGCGACAGACTCCCGGACTAACGATCTCGAGTCGCCTCGCTTCATACAGCAATATCCAAGAAATTGTTCGCTTAGTGTAACACCTAGAACGGTTCTTTGTTATGTATAAGCACCTAATGTCACTTGTTTTCATTGCAACGAGCGTGGCCATTATGCCAATGCATGCCCCAAGAAGAAGGCAAGCCAATCTTGTGCTCAAGCGCCGGTGGGGTCGCAAAGAGCTGGGAATCAGCAAGCTCCAAGATCAGCTCTATCGCTGGTGCAGAGTAGTAGCCGTGACCGCCTTCATCATGTGACAGCGGAGGAAGCTCAAGATGCACCTGACGTTGTTCTGGGTATGTTTCTTGTGCACTCAATACCCACCCTAGTACTGTTTGATTCGGGTGCTTCTCATTTCTTTATATCCAGAAATTTTGCTAAGGAAAACAAGTTGGAGGTTACCCTTTTATCTACCCCCATGATAGTTAAATCGCCTAGAGCCTCCATTAAAACTGAAAGCCTATGTGCTGAGGTTAGCATAGAAATTAATGGAGTAATGTTTCATGCTGATCTTATTGGGATAGAAACATCTGGATTAAGTGTGATCCTAGGTATGGATTGGTTAACTAAGCATAAGGGTTGTATAAACTGTGCCGATCGGTCCATAACTCTAATAAATCAAGATGGAGTACATGTAGAGTTTGCCTCAAGTGCCAAAATTTTAGCACCTCAGCCAATTTGGTATTCTGCATCTACTTCTGACTTAGAGGAGGTACCAATAGTTAATGAATTTCCTGATGTTTTTCCCGCTGAACTGCCGGGAGTACCTCCGGATCGAGATATGGAGTTTATTATTGATTTGGTGCCGAGAACTGCACCAATATCAAAACGTCCATATCAGATGCCCCCAAATGAGTTATTAGAATTGAAAAAGCAACTCAAGGAGCAGTTAGATAAAGGATTCATTCGTCCTAGCACATCAACCTGGGGAAGCCCTGTTCTTTTTGTCAAGAAAAAGGACGATAGCCTGTGCATGTGCGTAGACTACCATGCTTTAAATGAAGTAACCATCAAAAATAAATATCTGCTTCCCCGGATTGATGATCTGTTCGATCGGCTGAATGGGGCACAAGTCTTTTCCAAGATAGACTTAAAGCTGGGATATTTTCAGTTGAAGGTCAGACCATCAGATATCCCAAAGATCGCTTTCACCACACGTTACGGTTTATATGAATATACCGTAATGTCCTTTGGGCTTACTAATTCTCCGGCAAGCTTTATGAATTTAATGAATAAAGTTTTTATGGAGTATTTAGACAAGTTTGTAGTGGTCTTTATTGATGATATCTTTGTTTACTCCAAGAGTGAAGAGGAACATAAGCAACATTTACATATGGTTCTCAGCAAACTCCAGGAAAATAAGTTATATGCCAAATTCGAGAAGTGCGAGTTTTGGTTGAAGGAAGTGGCATTTCTCGGGCATGTTTTATCTAGAGGCGGAGTTGCTGTTGACTCAAGTAAGGTGCAGGCAGTATTGGCTTGGGAAAGGCCGCAGTGAGTTCCAAAAATTCGATGTTTTCTAGGCTTTACCGGTTATTACCGCCGGTTCGTTGAAAACTTCTCCATAGTTGCTAGGCCACTCACACAACTTCTAAAGAAGGAAAAGAAGTTTGAGTGGACTTCTGCTTGTGAAGAGAGTTTCCAAAGGCTAAAAGAAAAGTTAACATCTGCCCCAGTGCTTATATTGCCAGATATTCACAAGAATTTTGAAATATATTGTGATGCATCGCTTCATGGTTTGGGTTGTGTGTTGATGCAAGAAGGCAGAGTGGTCGCGTATGCCTCTCGACAACTTCGCCCTCATGAGCAAAATTATCCTACACATGATCTTGAGCTATCCGCTGTTGTTCATGCCCTTAAAATCTGGTGGCACTATCTTATTGGAAATAGGACAGAAATCTACACTGACCATAAGAGCCTCAAGTATTTCTTCACGCAGCCAGAATTGAATCTGAGGCAAAGAAGATGGCTAGAGCTGATTAAAGACTATGACCTTGGTCTTCACTACCATCCCGGTAAGGCCAATGTCGTAGCTGACGCTCTTAGTCGAAAACTTTATTGTACGTTGGGTTCAAGCCAGTCTGACTTAGTTGATGACTTCCAGAAGCTCAATTTGAACTTAGTGAAAATGGTTATGTGGCCGCTCTTCAGTTGCAGCCAACTCTTAAAAGTTAGATTAAAGCTGCACAACTCAAGGATGAAGCCATTATAGAGATCCGGAATCATTTAATTGGGAGCATAAGTTCTGAGTTCATGGAAAGTCCAGATGGGACAATCATGAAAGGGACTCGTATTTATGTGCCCAATGATTCTGACATCAAGAAACTAATTTTATCTGAAGCTCATGAGTCAGCACTATCTATTCATCCTGGTAGTACCAAGATGTATCAAGATCTTAAGAGAGAATATTGGTGGCCCGGTATGAAGAGGGATATCGCTGAATATATCCCGAAATGCGATGTATGTCAGCGAGTTAAAGCTGAACATCAACGTCCAGCTGGGCTTCTTCAGCCATTGCAGATTCCGGATGGAAATGGGATGATGTTGGTATGGACTTCATTACTGGTCTTCCCCGAAATCAAAAAGGGAATGATTCTATTTGGGTTATTATTGACCGATTGACCAACGTAGCCCATTTCATCCCTTTTAGAACTACCTATTCTGGAGACAAATTGGCAGAGCTATATATTAGCAATGTCGTGCGCTTACACGGGGTACCAAAACAATTGTTTCAGATCGTGGATCACAATTCACATCCATTTTTGGGAAAAGTTGCATAATCTTCTGGGGACTAAATTGAATTTCAGTACTGCTTACCATCCTCAAACCGATGGACAGACTGAAAGGACAAAACAAATTCTGGAGGATATGTTGAGGGCTTGTGTGCTAACTTATAGCACTAATTGGGAAAAGTGCTTGGCATTTGCAGAATTCTCATACAACAATGGTTTTCAAGCTAGTCTGCAAATGTCGCCATTTGAAGCCCTTTATGGAAGGAAATGTCGGACTCCACTTTTCTGGTCTGAAGTGGGAGAAAGACAGTTCTTTGGCCCAGATTTGATTAATGAAGCCCAAGATCATATGGATTTAATCCGAAGTTGATTGAGGGAAGCTCAATCTCGCCAGAAAAGTTATGCCGACGCTCGTCGATGTGACTTGAGCTTTGAGATTGATGATTATGTATATCTTAAGGTTTCACCTCTTCGCGAAATCCATCGTTTCCAAGTTCGAGGTAAGTTAGCTCCTCGATATATTGGACCTTATCGTATTCTGGAAAAGATGGGAGAAAAAGCATACAAGTTGGAGCTGCCATCCCAATTGTCCAGTGTGCACAATGTCTTCCATGTATCGCAACATAAGAAGTGTCTTCGCGTTCCTGCTGAGCTTACTCAATTGAAGGAAATTGATCTCCAGCCTGACTTAACTTATCGAGAGCACCCAATTAAAATTCTTGAAGAAGCGGAGCGCCATACTCGAAAAAAAACTCATAAGATGATAAAGGTTCAATGGAGTAATCATACGGAAGAAGAAGCGACATGGGAGCAAGAAGATAGACTCAAGGAAGAGTTTCCTGATTTCTTTTAGACACTATTCTACCTTCGACCCGCCAAATCTCGGGGGGCGAGATTTCTGTAAGGGGGGTAGATTTGTAACATCCAGAGTAATATAATAAAATGGAAATGAATATTTTTTATTTGAATATATTTATTTCTGAGTTTTATGAGAATTATTGGTTTTTATTTGGATTTTCTTTGGATTTATGCTTTGTATGAAAAGTCCAACAAATAGAATTAAAGAATGGATAATGGTAAAAAGATAAAAAGGTAAAAGTAAATTTTGGAAAAATTTACCATGGAACCCTAACCAAGCTGGTAAGTCAGTAAAGTCAACAAGTAAAATTTTTATGCACAAGAAAAATAAATAAATAAAAAGAGTTACACCTCTTTTAACTAAAAACATTGAAGTTAGAATTAATGTAAATTATTAGAAACTTATATGGAGCCATAACAATTACCATGCCACCCTCAGATCATAATATACATCTGGTAAAAATCTCAGAAATTTATCATGTCACTTAGACCATTTAAAAATTCACGAACAGAGGCATTGAAAAACTGAAAAATCATAATATCAGATTATTTATAAAATATTTATTCAATATTTTGACTTGAAATTTATATAGATATATCCATAACCCAAATAAAAGTCGTATAAAAAGTTTTTAAAATTATTAGTATGATTTACACCTATAAATAAATAAAATACCGAAATGCAAGTTCTGTACAATGCACAGTGTCAAAATTTTAATTAACTTATTATAAGATATTTTGTCCTAAAATTTTACTGTAAGATTAAAACACCCAAGAGATGTCGGTCAAAAAGTTTTAGAAAAATACTCCGCGATTTGATAGCTTTTTTAATGCTCACATGGAGCTGTCCGAGCTGAAGTTTATCTCCTGCCTCGCCTTCCCTCACTGACGTGTGGGCCCCCAACTGTTTTGGCCCCGTTTGCTTGCTGAGCAATGGGAAAAGCTCTTCTCTCTCTGCCGGTGGCCCCCAGTCTCACTTATCAACCTCGCCTTCCCCTTTCACCTCTCCTTTTCCTTCACCGTCGTGCGAGACTTCCGAGGTTCTGCCGCCTCTCTGCGTCTCAGCGCCAATCCCGTCGAGTCTGCAATCACGCGTTGCCACGCCTCGTCCTCGGTCTGTCCGCGCCATGCCTTGACCATGCCGCGCTGCCTTGTGCCCGCAAACCGCACGCCAACTCGCCCCTCGCACAGAACCGAGCCGCCGCAACTTTCGTCTCCGTTCAAACCCTGTAATGCTATCCAATCTTGGCTATAAATACCGCTCGTGTGTCGCCGTGAGCTCCCCCTCTTCCTTCTGCTTTCCTCTTATCCCCACGCCTCTTTTAGCTCTCGTCTCCTTCGCCATTTCCGCGGAGAACCGAGAAAGGGGGGAATCGGTGAAGTAAACAAATTCGGTATCAATTTATGCAATCGGTTCATTCCAGAGCTTCGTAGTGCCCTCTAAAACTTTAACCCACCTGGGTTTTCACTTGTTTTGGCTGCAGCCCATCCTTTCTGCCGTCCTTCTTCTCCCATGGCGCGGCCACCGCCTTCTTGACTTCTCCGCCTTCTCTCTCAGGTGAAATAGCTCGCCCTTAGCTCGCTGATGCTCACACTGTGCTTCCCCGATGAAATCATGGCCGACGGCGAGCTTTTGCTCTCGCATCCATGGTGGCCGCCGCCCCTCCGCGGTGTCGACCCCTTTTCCGGCCACCTCCCGGCGAATGGTTAATGCCCCTAGGTTCACCTTGGCACACTGATGCTCTCGGGGCTACCCATTCCGCCGTGGTGAAGCTAGTTCGCCGACGGCAAGTCGGAGAGCGTGGCTCCCTATTTCGGGTCGCTGGCTGGTGGGCCACCGCTGTCAGCCGCTCGGTAGCTTTGTGCTCGCCGTGCAGTCAATGGCAGGTGGGGCCAGTTTGTCAGCCAGACCGGGCCGAGTTCAAATACTCGAGCGCCAAAAAGCCGAAAGGCGTTTTCCGACTGAGAAAGCGTATTTTTGAATTTTGGTTGATTTTCAGAAACCGAGTCAATTCATTTAGTTATATCTTTGGCATGGTAACTCCAAAATTTGTGAAATAAAATTTTATATTCATGTAAAATCATGTTTTTTCAGAATATGCAAAAATATTTTGAAAATTATCTCTGGGTAATTTTGAAATTCAAATTTGAATAAAAGGGCTAAGAAAATGCTTTATACAAAAATTCTGCAAACAAACTTAGAATTTAATGAAACTAATTTTCTAGGATCCTTATGTTTCCAGGAGTTCAAATATATAAAAATATTAAATTTTCATGTATGTTTGAACTACTTTCCATTTAAGTTTTGCTTTCAATACATTAAAAATTTAGATATGTGTAATTGTATGGAAGAATTATGAAATGAGTAAGAATTTATTTTCTAAATTTTTTAGGGAGTCAGTAGAGTGCTTGAACTTGCCAAAATAATTAAGGAGTAACCTTGATTTGAATTACCTTTAAGATTAGGAAGTAACCAAAGTGTCAAATGTGCACACACATACACATATATGTATATATATGTGTATATAATATATGCCTAGGAAGTTAAATAGTTAGAATATAGGTTTTATGGGCTTAGTCCATGAACAAATCTAATAACCTAGCTTAATAGATTTAGCTTAATCAGCCCCTTTCTCCTTATGCACCGCTTAAGGATAAGTGCTTTCGCACAGAACCCTTTACTTTCATAAATCCAAAAAAATTTAGCATTTATAATTCGAAGTTATAAATATAAGAATTTATAATTTTAGCCTCTTGAATTCGCAATTTTAGAATAAATAATCTATAAGAAAACCCATGTTTGTTCTCCATAGAAATGCTAATTTGGGTTGGAACTGTAGTTAATCTTGTACATTATGGTTTACCTTAATCTGTATGGACATGTGAACCTTGTAAACCTTAGTTTGAACTAGACATGCTTAATGTCATTTTGGGTATAACCGCTAGTATAATATTCCTGCTTAAGCTATTCGTCATATGTTTTCAGTCTTTTCAACAAATGTATGGTCCTCTTTGGGAAAAGGTTGCTGGTACTTTGATTAAAAACCCAAAATAAAACTATGGTTTGATGTGGGCGATTATTGGCAATAGCCGGTTGTGCAAAGGGAGTTGCACGTAGCGTAGGGTGGAGTATCGCCCGTGTCGGATTAAGGACCGAGCAATGGAACGTTATAGATCCATGTTTCCGTACAACCACAGGGCCTGGTGTGGGACAGTCTGAGCCTATTAAATTATTTGGATGTGGCTTTGCATCTAAGCAAGGCAGGAGTATAGTGGGAGCTTTCCGGTCAGGACTGCTTGTGAGGGGTTTCCACACCGAACTTTTCTAACCCTTGGTGTGGGTAAATGCATACCCACGCAACGGTGTACGTCTCGTCATAAAACAGAAATGGGTGTTGTGTTGCGTGAAAGGAACCACGTCTCGTGTGTGTATTTCTATTTTATGATGGGGGTTAACGTCCCGGGCTGGTTCATAGCCACGTCTAAATAATGTAACGGCCCTGTATGATCTCCTTGCCGACACAGCAAATGAAGTGTGTTAGTTGGCCTGGCAAAAGAGGTTGATCATTCCTTGTGGGTAAAGTTGTACACCTCTGCAGAGTGTAAAATCTAATCGATTAGCGCGCCATGATCATGGGCACTTGGTGAAGTCATTCCGATGTTAGAGTCTTTTGGTATTTTCTGAAAAAGGGGTTTGGTTTGGAAACTATTTTTGCATCTAGCCTTTGTGTCAAAGGATAGACACCGGGGACCTTTGCAGTCGGGTAGACTGGGTTAAAAGACTTGAATATGCTTATCGTTTTATGTCTCAATTTCCTATTTAAAAATGCGATGTTTAAATCTATCATATTTGTACTTTTCATTGTTTATGCAACTGCAAAATAACCTATAACCTGCCTTGCTTAGCCTGCATAATTAATTATTTGCATTTGTCAAACACTACAAGTCTTGCTGACTACCAATGTACTTAATCTTGCATCTGCTGTCTCAGAGGACGAAGCCAGCGAAGTGCCAGATGATTCTTACTTTCACGCAGGGCACAGGGTGTTCGACGATGATTTCCCCTAAGTTTGCCTAGTCAGTTGCCTGAGGGTTAGCGGGCAAACCTCGAGGCTTTTGAAGTTCTTTAACTCTCTAATTTTCGTTGTTCAGTCTCTATAAATTTTAAACTCTGTATAATTATTTCCGCTTGTATATACATATCTATCAGTTTGTTCTCTTTTTGTTGTGATATGAATGTTGTAAACATGTGAGTGCTAGCCACTGATCATGGGACTAGTACAGTGATAACATGGAGGTTCCTATTTGCAAGAACGGGGTCTCACAGGTCTACCCCCATCCCTTCCTCTCTCTCTCTCTCCTCCCTTTCCTGTCACCTGCACGAAGCGTGCCACGGCAAGAAGCTTCATCGCTCGCGAGCTGCCACGGCAGAGAACTGCACCCATGCGGGCGTCGCGATCCCAGCTTTGTCTGCTCCATCTTCTGCACATACCGCGCACCCATGCCTTGGATCAGTGACTCCACTGCATACTATATAAGCTACCAAGACCCCTCCTTGCCCTCTGCTTGCCTTGCCTCGCCGTTCTGCCGAAGTTCATTGCCGAACTCAACCAAGCCAGGCAAGCCCCAAACTCGCGCTAACAGCCATCAGGTAAGCTCACCGGTAATCTTCACCCACCCATGGCTACTCCACACTCCCCTGAGATCATCTCGACTTCACATTGCAGCTTCCGTTGCCGGAGCACCACCCCGCCATTCCAGTTCTTCCCCAAGGCCGGTGCATGGTGGCAACGCAATCCGCACTGCCTCGCCTCGAATCATCTGGTAATCCGCATTTCTCAAGGTCCATAGATGCTGAATCGTCGCTAAGATGATCCCAATTGACCTTCGTTCTTCCTCACGGCTGTGCGCCATTGGCTCCGCCGCCCCTCGCAGGTGGTGGCCATCTCCGGTGACCACCACCCGACACCAAGACCTCTACTGGCTGCGGCTCATCCCCCTAGAGGTCATACCACAGATGGCGCCCCCTCTCCGGCCACCTCTCGCCGCCGACAGCCACCGCTTTACTTTCCTCTGCTCAGCCTCTCACTGACAGGTGGGTTTCTGGTTAGTATAACACAGCCGGCCTTGTTAAAAACTAAAAGACGCTTCCAAATACAGGAGGCGTATTCTATACTTCAGCACAATTTTTCAAACCGACTTAAGTTCAAATGGTTGTAACTTTTGCTAGGGATGTCCAAATGAAGCAAACTCAGTTTCTAAATTTGAGTTAGGAAATAAGGATGTATATTATGTAATAAAAATTCATATGTTGCATTCATAATATTCATTCAAATTGAATTTGAACAAAAGTCCCTTTTTAAGTTTTATGAAGCAACTAGATAATCCCTAACTCCATAAATCATGAAATAAATTACATATGTTCCTGTAACCTTATATGCTCCATTTATGTAAACAAATTTATATTTTAATGTATTTTGAATCAAAAATTGATTGTATAAAGCCTTACTAACATGCAAGTTTCAAATAGTTAAAATATGATTTAAATAAGCTCAAAATTAGTTGAAACCAGTTTATTTGCACTCCTGAGATTTCAAATATAATGAGTATACAAAAAAATTTAGATTTTAATTTAGTTTGCACTAATTTCTCATTAGTCGAATATGCAATCGGCAAAATTTTCAATCGGCCATAACTTTCGCAAACGATTCTCAAATTCAACGAAACCATATCCTATGACCTCAAAATGTTATATCCTTGCTTTTTATGCAAAAATAATATCAGTTTGAACAACTTTGAATTAAACCATATTAAGCCTTAATGAACATTTATATGAAAAACACCTCAAATAAATGTGAAATATCATGGAATTAACTTTAAAACACTCTTAGTGGTATCCCCTACTAATGTATGAAAAATGGTTAGAATATCTTATTCGGTGCAGTCGCAAACGTAAAATGAAAATTGTCGACTTCTGTAGTCGGCAATGAAATTATGGGGTAGGCGCTAAATCTCAAACTCGATGGTCACACAAGACAAGGGATTATACTGAGTTCGAGCTCGTGAAGGAGATAATACCTAGTCCCGTCTTATTTGGGATTATATTGCTGTGTATATGGATCTAAGATTGCTCAAAGCGTGATGTGCTCTGGGCGATATGAGGTGTGATATGCTCTATGGCTTGATTGCTCTATGCTTGGATGATCGGATCCCTATGTTGTTGCCCGCCCTCTACCTTATATAGCGGGGGTGGGGTGGCTTACAGAGTCCTGATCGGTTAAGAGATTCCTATCGGTTATAAGATTCTAGTCGGTTATAGGATAGAGTTTACATCTTTATCTACCCTATTAACGACTCAGATTACAACCGTATCTATCATATCTAAATATATGCTCAATTGTCTATGGGATGTACCCCCTGGCGCACGGCAACAGGACCTGGTGCGGGGGATATCATCCTGGGCCTTCCTCTCGGGCTTATCCCCCAGACGTCTCTGGGCCGATCGTGAGGGTATCTGGATCCTTATATTCCACAGTAGCCCCCGAGTGATTCATGATCCAGTTGCTATGCTTCTAGCTAAGTCCCAACTTACATTATTGTTTTGAGCTTGCTATATAATCCGCCGACTCGTTTCTTAATAGACTTGAAGGCTTCTTCCTGCGGCGAGTGGATTATGAAGGACTCGAATATAACCCTTGATCTTTGCTTTAACTGAGTATATCCTTCTGTCGAACGAATTTTATCGTGAGCGACCTCGTGGACGTGACCCGTATTTCGGATGCGAATTGAATTCTTCTTCCCGCCCAAAGCGAAATTCTTAATATCTTTTTTCTTCGTGATTAACCACCGGACAGTCTTCAAGGTCGTCCTGATTTTTCGTGTCAACTCGTTTACTGAAAAACTCTTTGGTTTCTGAAATTAAATTAATGCCGAACCCTTCGACTCCTGGTGCATTTAATCCGTCCTCACCACATCGGCTATAAAAGGCGAACCAGCGTTGCAGAATTCATCTTTCCCTCTTAGCTCTCTATCTTTCTGTTTCACATTTCCATTTTCTTCATGCCGCGGAGAAGGAGAAGGAATATCAAGCGCGTCCAAGATCCCCGGCTCGTCGATGAATGGGCGCTTTTTGCGACCGCCGTGGCTGAAATGACGAAGGATGCCGCCGTCGCCGTTGACCGCGTCACCGTCGACACTTTCCTAGAGATTTTTCCTGTCCTTTGCAGGGCCAAGGAAGCCCTCATGGAAGCGTTGGGTCGCGTGCGTCGGGGTGAAGTATAGGCCCCCCTTCCTGTAAAAAATATCTCCCAAGCGTAATGCCTGGGCGATTTATATAAATAAAGAAATACCTTTTCAAAGCATTCTTGATGAATGATGCTTGTCGTAACTTAGATCCTGCTTGGGATGTTTCGAAGCTTTCATGGTCCTTCGATCGAATGATATCTGCTTCCATTTGTCGCAAAACGTATCTTAGGCTCGTCGCGTAGCGCATTGTTCGAAGACCGGCGCAACCCTTGGCCAAGCGATACTCAGATCCGACTGGTGCAACATACATCGTAGGTCGAACTTAGGACATATTAGGTCTTGTATGGCTCGCGAACGGGTGATACTCATACCCGACTGACGTCGGATACAACTTAGGCTCTCTTGGAGCGTATCGGGATTTATACGGCTCTTGGCCGAGTGATTCCCATATCCGACTGATGGCAGATACAGCTTAGGCTCTCTTGGAGCGTACCAGATTTTTCTTAGCTCATGGACGTGCGATACCCATATCCGACAGGTGCTGGATATGGCTTTAGCCCTCTTGGAGCATATCAGGGTTTACGTGGCTTTTGGCTGAGTGGTACCCATATCCGACTAGCGTAGGATATAGCTTAGGCTCAACTTTGGAGCATACCTAATTTTTCTTGGCTCAGGCCGAGTGATACCTGTATCCGACTGGTGTGGGATACAGCTCTGGTCCAACTTGGGACATATCAAGGTTTTATCCAAATTGTATCCGTACTCGTTTATTACGACACACAGCTTTTTGACCCTCTTGGGGCATGCCATTGGACTTACGCCCGTTTGGGCTCAACCCGTGATATATGATTCCGACATGCGGTAACCACCTTCCGGCCCATCGTGGGGCATATCGCGAGAAGATATATTTTTTTATCCAAGATGAAGGACACCCACATCCCGCTTAGCACGGTAAGTGGGGAAAACATCCCATCATGGGGAGCGACGTGTCCCAAACATGACTTGGTCAAGCCGCGCCTGCCTCCGTGAGTCAGAACGTCAGGCTTACAAATCATTTATGGGGAATTCAGAAGGGCGAGACGTTTCGCAATCTTTTTTCCCACCGGTTCGGCGAAAACCTAATTTTCCCCTTCCTTTAAAGGTTAAACCAAGCGCCGCCCGATGGTTCATCCCTTTAGCGCGCATTCCTGCTCTCTTCTGCTTCCCTGTTTCTTCGACTTCTCCGTCGTTAGGGTTCTTCGCATTTTTTGCGCCGCTGTAGACCTTTCTTTCGAAGATGTCTTCTCCTTCTTCCTCGCAGCCTTTGCCCCAGGATTGGACGACTTCGACCACCACGGAGGAGAAATTGCAGTCTATGGTAGATGATGGGATCCTCCATGACTTGGCTTTGGTCTCTGCCCGGCCGGCTGTCGGTGAGTCCGTCCCCACTCCTTGCCCTGAAGAGGTAGTGGTCTTTGAATCTTTCTTCCAGCGTGGGCTGGGACTTCCCGCCTGCGCTTTCCTTCACGGTCTCCTCTTCTTCTATGAGATTGAATTGGTGAACTTGAATCCCAATTCAATCCTGCAGATTTCCCTTTTTGTTCATCTCTGTGAAGCCTTCCTAGGCATTAACCCCCATTTTGATCTCTTTCGCCATTTTTACCTCCTGAAACCTTAGCCATCCAAGAGCGACCCCAAGGTCATTGGGGGAGCCAGATTCCAGCTGCGTCAGGGGCTGAAGAAAAATTACTTCGCAATTCCTTTCAAAACCTCCAACAAGGGCTGGCATCATGAGTGGTTTTATTGCGCCAACCCCGATCCTGCCCTTCCTTCCTTTGGCGGGCGCCGTCCCAAGGCATCTCTTTCTTGGATATCCAACTCCGACTCTGCCGACATGGATTAGGTGCATGACATTCTGGCACTGATTGAAAAGCTGAAGGAGGGTGGTCTCACGGGGGTAGGTCTGGCTCTGCACTTTGTTGCTCGCCGGATACAGCCCTTGAAAGAGCGAGTTCATCTAGGATTCGCGTACGAAGGGAAAGATGACCCGACTCGGGAACGGCCTGATAGCTATCTAGGGAACAAATATTCGCTCGGGTCGGCGAATTCTTCATCCCGAGCGTGGACGTATCCTCTGTAAGATGCCCGAAGTCTTTCACCGCTTCACGCCCCCCTCCTGAGGTGAGCTAATTTGAGAGATTTTTGTCTTTGTCTCTAAGTGTCTTTTCACCTTTAGTCTTCCTTCACAGGACCGCGTTGCCTTCTTGAGTGATGCGCCTCTTCTGGAAATGCCCGTTCATGTGGGTGGTCCTACGAAGCGGCGAGCGAGCTCTCCTGCGGGAGATCCTGCTGCTAAAAAGGGAAAAAAGGCGGCGACGAAAGACCCCGTGAAGCCCCGGCACCCGGCTGGTGGTCCCAAGATCCGGGACCCTTCGGTGCGAGCCCCAGCTCCTTCGACTTCCCCCCCCCCCCGCAAGCTTGCAGCTCAGCCGAGTCCATCGCCAAAGGACTCAAGCGTTCGAGAGGTGCCCCGGGTGCCGAGTGGTCCCTCTGGGAGCGGCCCAGCTGCTCGGAAGAAGCCTCCGATGAAAATGAGGAAGTCCGACAGGTTGGTTACCCCGTCAACTTTTATTCGACTCGTTCCAATAGCTCGCTGACAGTTCTTCTCATAGGGATCCTCCGCTTGATATTCCTGTCGGGTCGCCGTCTGGGGCCCCCGTGGAGGTTGAACCTCCGGAGGTTTGCGCTTCGGGCGTGGAGGCCGCGTCCGGGGACACCGAAGTGCCCCCTACATCCGGGGATACCGAAGTGCCCTCCGGGCCCCTGGAGCAATCTCTGACTCCTCCGGCCTTGGAATCGAGCCCTGCTGCTCCGGAGCCGATTTCCCAACCGTCCCCCTAGATCGATGAGATCCTCCGAGTTTCGCTGACCCCCGCTCGCCCCCGGCTCATAACGCAAGCTGCGTGGGTTGATGAGGAGGAAGGCGTGAAGATCTTGGATGATCCGGAGGAGGAGGGGAAGGAGATGAATAGCTTTTATGATCACGCTGCGGCTTGCGTGAGCGCGGCCCGGGTAAGCACTCCTCTTCACTTGCTGTCTTCCTACTTCCGCCATTCACCATGTAGTTACTTTTTCCTGTGATGATTACAGAAAATGGGGGAGAGCTTTGAAAAGAAAGCTGAATACTTCCAGAAGATGCTCCCTGAAATCTGGACACCCGAGGAATATCTGGCCGGATTGGAACGTATCAAGGCCGGGCATGCGGCCGAGCTGCGATCTCTTCGGTCCGAGATCCATGCGTCGCGAGAGGAGCAGAAGGCTTTGCTCCAGGAGAGGCTGGACGTCGTTGGCTCCCTTCAAGGTAGCTATTCGCTAGGCCACCCCGCGCTTTTATCTAATCAGTCAGTTTCTTGATCCTCTTTTATTCATATCAGCTCGGGATTCCTCCGTCGCGAAGCTCCAAGGGCAGCTCAAAACTGTGGAGGACTCCAGAACGAAATCGGAGAAGGAGCTTGAAGGTAACTCCAGCGGCTTGGCCTTACCCTGTCTTCATTACCTTTTCTAATCTTTTGTTCCACAGACTACAAGTTCAATACGAGGGTGCAGTACGCCGTCTTCAATGAGAGGGTCGAAGCCCTCAAGGCGTCTTGCGCTAAGCTTCAGGAGGCCTCCGAGTCGCTGCTGAGTTCGCTTCATACCGGGGGCGAGAGGCCACTCAGCGAGGACAGTCATCTCTACCAAGGAAGCCCCCGAGACGCTCAAGAATCTCTTGAAGGAAACAACGTCCAATGGTGCTAGCCAGGCTTTGGCGATCACCAAGTTGCTTTATCCCCGAGTGGATCTTGAGGCCATTAAGGAAGGCTTCGCCTGCAACGTAGATGAGGACCGGGCCACTGAGCTCTGCGAGGAGGTCAAGGACACTTCTTTGTCTATTGTCGAAACCTTAGACCTGTGAATTGAATGTATATAAAAGCATTTTCCTGTTCTTGTGCAATTCTTTTGGATGTGCATCTTTGCTTGGGTGGTTTCGACATATTGCACCCGACTAGTCCAGCCCCCTGGCTCTAAGGCATGGTTTGTGACGCATGTCTCAGAGTCTTAAGATCGTAGGGGCGAAGCATTCGGACACCTAGATATCGAAAAGATTATGTAAAGAATAACTTTGAATATCGACTCTTTCATTCAGAAAGGAACAATTTGATTTACAAAGCTTAGGCGAAGAAACAACATAGCTGTTCTATGTTCCAAGTGTTGCTGACTGCCGCGCCGTCTTCTCGCTTGAGCTTGTAAGCCCCAGAGCGTACCACCTCATCGATGATGTAAGGTCCTTCCTAGCTTGGGGAGAGCTTATGCTCGCATTTATGATTCTTTCTAAGGACCAGATCTCCTTTGTAGAATGCGCGGCTCCTCACATTGCGACCGTGATAGCGTCGTAGGCCTTGGAGATACTTTGCCGATTGAATTGTTGCGATGTCCCTGGCTTCTTCCAGTCGATCGAGGTCTTCTAGCCGGCTTTCTTCCAAGGCGACTTCTTCATAGCTCCGGACCCGTGGGGATCCGAATTCTAACTCAGTGGGGAGGACTGCCTCCGAGCCATATACCAGGAAGAAAGGTGACTGCCCGGTTGCTCTGCTGGGGGTGGTTCGCAGCCCCCAGAGTACCGAAGGCAATTCTTTCACCCACCGAGTGGCGTACGGCTTTAGCCGATCGAAAATCCTTGCCTTCAGGCCCTGTAATACCATGCCGTTGGCACGCTCGACCTGTCCATTGCTCCGGGGGTGCACTACTGATGCAAAACAGATTTTTATTTCGAGTTCATCGCACCAGTCTTGAAATACACCGCTTCTGAATTGGGTGTCGTTGTCCGTGATGATTCAGTTTGGGACATCGAATCTAACCACGATTTCATCGAAGAATTCTTTGGCTTTTGCCACCGTTATTGTTGCGACCGGCTTGGCCTCCACCCATTTGGTGAACTTATCAACGGCCACGAAGAGATGGGTGTAACCGCCTTGAGCCTTCTTTAAAGGTCCTACCATGTCAAGCCCCCAGGCCGCAAAAGGCCAGGTGATTAGGATGGTTTGTAGTTCTTGTGCCGGTTTGTTCATCTGCCGCGCAAAGAACTGACATCCTTCGCATGTTCGGATGATGTCCTCTGCGTCGGTAACGGCAGTCGGCCAAAAAAATCCTTGGCGATATGCCTTGCCGACCAGAGTTGATGACGCCGCATGATTCCCACACACTCCCGAGTGGATTTCCTTGAGAAGTTCTCTCCCTTCTTGTTCCGATATGCACCGTCGTAGTACCCCCAAGGAACTCTTCCGATAGAGTTCTTCCTTGATCACCACATAGCTCTTGCTTCGGCGCATCACTCGTTCGGCTTGTACTCGATCTTCGGGTAACTCATCCTTTGTCAAATAATCCAGATACGGGGCTGTCCAGTCAGGAGTAATGACTTAGACTTCTGCTTCTGCGCTCTTCTCGGCTGGGGTGTCCGCCTTTGATCGAGTGCTAATCGTGGGCTTGCGAATTTCTTCGACGAATACTGTAGATCGGCAGGATCCCATCTTCGCTAGCTCGTCAGCCGCTTCATTTTCTCGGCGGAGCACATGAATAAGTTCCAGGCCGTCGAAGTTACCTTCCAGCTTGCGTACTTCTTGGCAATAGGCTGCCATGTTGTGTTCAATACAGGACCACTCCTTTTGCACTTGATTGACCACAAGCATTGAGTCCCCGCGAACCGCCAGTCATCGGATTCTGAGTGATATGGCGATACGGAGCCCATGGATGAGTGCCTCGTACTCGGCGGCGTTGTTTGATGTAGGGAAAAGAATTTGGAGAACGTACCTTAACCGTTCCCCGCTTGGCGATATGAGCACTATACCAGCCGCCGCGTCGCTGAGCATGAGGGAGCCATCGAAGTACATGGTCCAATACTCGAGTTCCTTGGTGACCGTCGGGCTTTGAAGTTCTGTCCACTCGGCGGTGAAGTCGGCGAGCGCTTGAGACTTGATGGCTGTGCGAGGCCTGAATAAGATGTCAAAGGCTCCGAGCTCGATGGCCCATTTTGCAATTTTCCCAGTGGCTTCTTGATTATGAAGTATATCTCCTATTGGGAAGGAGGTGATCACCGAAACAGTATGCTCTTGGATGTAGTGCTTGAGCTTGCGAGATGTTAGGAGTACAGCATATAATAATTTCTGTACTTGTGGATACCACACCTTAGACTCACTCAGAACCTCGCTGACCAAGTAGACCGGGTGTTGGATCTTCTGCACATGGCCTGATCCTTCTCGTTCGACGATGATTGCGGCGCTGACTACATGAGTTGTTGCCATGATGTAAAGTAACAATGGTTCTTCTTGCATCGGTGAAACCAAAACCGGGGGTGTCATCAAGAAGGTCTTCAAATCTTCGAACGCCTGTTGTGCCTCTGGAGTCCATCGGAACTTGTCCTGCTTCTTAAGGAGTTTAAAGAATGGCATACCTCGCATACCTAGCCGAGAAATAAACCTGTTGAGTGCGGCCATGCATCCTGTGAGCTTCTGGACGTCCTTTTGGCAAGTTGGCGGTTCCATATTTGATATGGCCCTGATCTTCTCTGGGTTGGCCTCAATGCCTCGCTGTGATATGATAAACCCGAGCAGTTTTCCCGAAGAAACTCCGAAAACACACTTCTCGGGATTAAGCTTCATGCTGAAGGCCCTTAGACTCTCAAATGTCTTGGTTAGGTTGGTGATGAGGTCCTTCCTTTCCCAAGTCTTCACCACGATGTCGTCCACGTACGCCTCCACATTTCGTCCGAGTTGGGCATGAAAGCACCGCTGTATCGCGCGTTGATACATCGCTCCAGCGTTTTTCAACCCGAATGCCATTGTGGTATAGCAAAAGGCCCCGAATGGCGTGATGAACGAAGTCTTGATATGATCTTCCGCTTTTAGGCGAATCTGGTGGTACCCGGAGTAGGCATCGAGGAAACTCAGGATCTCACACCCGGCGGTTGAATCAACTACTTGATCAATCCGAGTTAACCCGAAAGGATCCTTCGGACAGGCTTTGTTGAGATCGGTGTAGTCAACGCACATGCGCCAAGTTTTATTCTTTTTTTGAACTAGTACAGGGTTTGCCAGCCAATCTGGATGATACACTTCTTTTATAAAGCTTGCGGCTAAAAGCTTGGTGATTTCCTGTTTGATGGCGTTCCGGTGATCTAGAGCGAACCGCTGAAGCCTTTGCTTGATTGGCTTCGCACTTTCGTTGACGTGCAGAGAATGCTCGATCACCTCCCTGGGGACACCCGGCATGTCGGATGGTTTCCACGCGAAGATGTCCTTGTTGGCTTGGAGGAAGGTGACGAGCTCGTTTTCCTATTTGTCCTCGAGCCCTGTCCCGATCAGAGTCGTCTTAGTTGAATCGGACAGGTCAAGAATGATTCTCTTGGTTCCTTCGCCAGGTTTGCTTTTTGGACGGGATATCTCCCTCTTCCTGCATCGTGTCCGCTTCTGCTTGGATCTCCCTTCTCACATCGGCTCCTTCCCTCAGCTCGGCGAGTTCATGGTTCTCCCGGTCGCACTTCAGGGACTCTTGACGTCGCTGCGAACCGTGATGATGCTTCTTGGACCTACCATTTTCATCATCAGGTAGCCGTAGTGCGGGATAGCCATGAATCGAGCTAGTCCGGGTCTTCCCAAGATAGCATGATACGCCATCTCGAAATCCGCCACCTCAAAATTTATGTACCCGGTCCGATAGTTGTCCTTGGTGCCGAAGGTGATGGGCAAAGAAATCCATCCGAGTGGGAGCGAGGATGCTCCAGGAATCACACCATGGAACGGCTGAGTGCTCGGTCTAAGCTCGGAGAGGGGAATGTTCATGTCGTTGAAAGTTTTGGAGAACAAGACGTTGAGTCCACTTCCTCGATCGATCAGGACCTTCTTGAGCTTCACGCTGTGGATAACAGGGTCGAGCACTAGAGGGAACTTACCCGGATGTAGAACCCGGTTGGGGTGATCCGTTCGGTCGAAGGTGATTGGTACCTTGGACCACTTCAGATATTGGGGGGTGCCGGTTCCACCGCATTGATCTCCCGAGCAGTAAGCTTTTGCTTCCGCTTGCACTCGTATCCGGTGGATCCCCCGTATATATAGTCCAACTCATGCTCGGGCTCTTGAAAATCGTCTTCATCTGAAAGGTCTTTCTTCTTTACCGCCTTGTCCTTTGCTGGAGCCGGCTGCTTGTTGCTCTCCCGTGCAAAACGCTTCAAGGTGAAGCAGTCCTTGGCGGCGTGCTTTCCCCTAGGATGGAAAGGACAGATTGCTTCCACGATGGCGCTGTAATTAGGTTCTTCCCTCCGCATGGCTCCGTGCTTATCCGCCACGAAGTCCATGCTCCCGAAGCGGAAAGCTTGGCTGGAGGAGAAAGTGACGGTGATCCCGCCGATTGTTGCCATCGAGCCTGTTGGAAAAGATGTTAGCGCTTCCCATACCTGGCGCGCCAACTGTCGACTTTTGTAGACGGCAATGAAATTATGGGGTAGGCGCTAGATCTCAAACTCGATGGTCACACAAGACAAGGGATTATACAGGTTCAGGCTCTCAAGGAGGAGATAATACCCTAGTCCTGTGTGCTAGGATTATATTGCTGTGTATATGGATCTAAGATTGCTCAAAGCGTGATGTGCTCTGGGCGATATGAGGTGTGCTATGCTCTATGGCTTGATTGCTCTATGCTTGGATGATCGGATTCCTATGTTGTTGCCCGCCCTCTCCCTTATATAGCGGGGGTGGGGGGCTTACAGAGTCCTGATCGGTTAAGAGATTTCGATCGGTTACAAGATTCTAGTCTGTTACAGGATAGAGTTTACATCTTTATCTACCCTATTAACGACTCGGATTACAACCGTATCTATCATATCTAAATATATGCTCAACTGTCTATGGGATGTACCCCCTGGCGCACGGCAACAGGGCCTGGTGCGGGGGATATCATCCTGGGCCTTCCTCTTGGGCTTATCCCCCGGACGTCTCCAGGCCGATCGTGAGGGTATCTGGATCCTTATATTCCACAAAAACTGAACCGTAATCGCGCAAACAGCATGGTCATATAAGCCTTTTTGGCAACATATAAAATATCTTATATAAATGCATAATAGTGAAATAATAGCTTAGTAACATTCTATGAAGTATATACTACCATAATCTGGAAAAGTATCACATTTAAAACTTACCTTGCATATTAATGTTGCCATGACAAGAACCCTAAAGGACTACAAACTGCATAGATTGCTAACACTTCCTTTTTGTAGCTCATAAAATTACTCGTCTGAACCCAAAATTTGGGGAAAAGGATCTAGAAACATACATCAATATATGGGAAACCAAATTATATAAAAATGTTTAAATCACCGCTTGCTAAACATATAAAATTTGTTAGCACAAACACCATAAATGATAATGTTACCGAAATCGTATTATATGAATAATTGAGATCGGAAGTCTTCAACTCAAGTATCTGTAATGCAAGAATTATCACATAACCAAGTAGTATCAGTCAATAACTTTAAATTTCAGATCTAACTTATGGAAATGACTCCCATGCATAAGCCCTTAAAGCTAAAGTACTATTCCAACAAAACGTGTTAACTAATGTTTTACTTCTATCAATCCAAACAATTTTAGCATCTAGAATCCGAATAAATGAATACAAAGAAACATGAGAAAACCTCTTGAATTCATTAATCACCTTATGAAAACTCATGACTAAACCTTTGTAATCAATCACATATACATGCAAAACGCTTCTCATGCACGAAGTACTAATGACAACGTTATGTAAGTGATAATTTGGAAACTCAAAATCATCATGCTCTTATTGATAAGTTTTAATGTGGTTTTCACATCTGATTTCTTTTTGCCCCATTTGATACGGTGTTATTTTCTTTTGTCTCGGTTCTTATTATTCGACGCATAGACGACGATAATTCGGATTCGGTTATTAACGACATCGACTATGATCCGTATTATATTCCCGACGAAGAGCAACCAGGCAAGCACCCTCATTTGACTATTTTGGTCCCATATTTGAAAAGTTATGTTGTTTTATCAAAATATATGCATGCGTGTATGTTTTAAACTTGCTATATTGTGGGTGATGGTAGCTAATTCCAATTGTATGCATTTCCTTTACCTTGTTATTCAATTACCTGCCATTGTAACCTAGTATGGAGTAGGCATTAATTAGTGTCACATGGGTAATACTTGCAGAATACTTTATGTACATGCTTAGACATGCTCACTAGAACGTCTTTAAATGATGGGATACATTTTGAATCTAGCTTGAGCAACATGGTTTAAATGAATGAAACCGACGCATGGTTTCCGTGTAATTTGATAAAATTCTAACTCAAAATTTAGGATTTAGACACGGGCGAGTTATGGTTAAACTTGGGGTGTGAAAAGGACCTCACGCGTAGATAGGGGGAGATTCTTGCCCGGGTCAGTTAAGGACTGAACTCGATGCTGTCACCTAACTGTTTTGGTGCAACCACATGTGCTAGTATGGTATAGCCTAAACTCACTAGATTAGTTGAAGTTTAACCTTGCATTTTGGTAGGCCGAAGTAGTAAGGGCACACCCATAACGGTGTTGCTCGTAGGTGCTCCCTTCACCGAGGTGTTGGGGCCCAAGCATTCCAATACAATGGTGCATGCCTTGCCATGGGGAGAGTTCACGATGAGGCACCATCGGTTCAGGATCTCCAGAACTATGGCAAGGATCCAACATCACTGTCGCTGGTGCAAGGCTAAGCTTTAGCTAGTTGAACGGTTTTTTCATAGTCTATAAAATCTAGTATGATGAGTATCGCGAGGTATGGTTGACATGATTGCTAGAATGTGTCATGTGGGTAAAGTGTACACTCTCTGCAGAGATTAAAATCTAACTAATTAGCCATGCTCGTGGTCATGAGCAACTTGAGAAAATAATGTCAAGTATAGTCTTGTCTTTGTGAAAACCTTTGGAAAAGGTTGTTGAAATGGGTTGGTAAATTGGGAAGCCAATGGTGGCTGTTTTTACTAGTTATTCACAGCCAAGGAGGCTGTGAAATGTCACATATGGATACTACTTACTATTATTTAACTTCTTATTCAATGCTCTTTACAATTTCGATACCGTTTTATGAAACATTTACTTGCAAACAAAATCTGCCTTAGAGACTAGTGTAGAAGCTTGTAATCCTTGTTCTACCTTGCATTTACTTTATTTCCATACACTAAAGTCTTGCGAGTACATACATGTACTCACGGTTGCTTAATCAATATAATATACAAGATGAAATGGAAGAATGCCCCGACGATGCGTATTATACTCCGGGGACCGATGATCATGTTGACGGTTGAACTTGGGCTCTTTCCAAGTCGGTTGCCTTTGGGTAGGGATGGGCATACCGCTGTCCCACTTTTGCTACATATGTTATTTCCGCTGCACTTCATTTTTGGACTCGTAATATTTGGCCGGTCAGCCACTACTTATAATAGTAAGTAGTTGTACTAGTTCTAATTTATGTTTATGTTATGAGAACTGCTTAGTTTCATGTGTATGTGTTGCGATATATCTCGAATGCGGGATATGTGGGTGCTAGGCGTTGATCTTGGGAACTAGCACTAGACACATATCCGGACCCTCCAAAAATGGAATCAGTTCTCTCCCTAAGACTAGTTGAGGACAGTGAGCATACACTTAAAAGTATATGGGTGTCACTTCTAGTCGGGGCAAGTTGAGGACAGTGACCATACACGTGATCTGTGTATGGGTGTCACTTCTAGTCCCACTTACGAGTGGGAATCTGATTCACGCTTCCGGGGGCGCCACAGTAACAGTACTATTGGAAGTGCAAGTACGGCTAAATCAAATATGCTACAATTATATCTTTATATTTTACTCTCGAATCTCATCATAGCATATTATAGTCACGTGATAGATTTACTCCAAAGTTACTGCCAAATGCACTCCAATTTACTATCTGTATATATAAATTTTATTATCATACCAGAGGGTTCAGCAGCCTGTGTAGTTTGTGCAGTAGTAAAATCTAACAATATATTCAGTAAATGGATGCTCCTTTGGTAGTAAAATCTGATTCATGCATCGTTTATTGAAGAGACTTATATCATTCTATTCCTCTCGTCGTCAGTAAGCTACTACTAAAAATCATTCGTGAATTCGAGCTGCCAATAAAAAGTTATGGCTAAATCGAAGAAAAAAGATTCTAGTCCAAACAAGAAAAAAGTTTGGCCACGAAACTGACTGGCTTAGTCAACACACGAGTGTGCGTGGGATGGTTTGCACGTGCTTCTCCGATCGAAGCGCAGAATAGCACTTCCGTATGTGTGTGTGTGATTGATTCCTCATATGCCACTGAAATTATGGAGAAATCTATAAATGCGTCATTGACATGTGGTGTCAATAACACAATAAGTAACATATCACGGATGAGTGAAGGACCGAGATGGCGAACAGAGGGGGGGGGGTGAATGGTCGCAAATAAATTTTCCCCCAAAATACTCCAACAAAAACCTCGACAAGATCGCTCAAAAGAAATTGTGAAAAGCCCGAAAAACTAGAAAACTATGTGTACCCCTAGCTTGCATGGATAAGTACCATAAAATATGTGGGGATTTTTGAGTCACAATCCTGGTTGTCTAGTGTCCAAGATAAAGAGGAATCAATCAAACTCTTGCTTTTAGAAAGGACATCAATTCAAATCAAAAAAGTCACTTTCAGAAAAGCAAAAGTAGAATTTCCAGAACTTGTACTCAATTTGAACAGGAGGTTGGTGGTTTTCTGCACCTCAAAATTTTTTGAGAATTTTTATCCCTATGAGAAACAGCGTCGTGAAGAACTCCACAAATTTCTCCTCAAAAATCCTTACATAAAAAACAGGAGAAATCAAAGAACACAGTCAGTCAAGAACTTCGAGCAGAAAATTTGGGGGTCGGTTTTCACCTCATGGCGCCCAACCGGTGCAACAAGAGAACTCCAAACTTTTTATGCAAGTGTATATCAGAGTCCCGCACCTCGTCCAACAAGAATTACTTAAAAAGGAATTTTCTATAGTTTTATAAAATTCAAATACTAAATGCTGCACAAAGAACAAGTTCTGAAAAAAGTTGGAATTTGAAAGAAAAGATGTTCTCTACTCAATCCAAGAGTGCAAAAGAGATGTAAAACCATATGAACACACTCTAAACATCCAAAATCAACAGCATTTAGAAGGAGGGGAGGCAAATCTAAATTGCGTGAAAGTAAATTGCGAGAAAGTAAATGCTGAATTTAAATTGCGTAAAGTAAGGTCATAATGTAAATGCGCAAAATAAATTCAGAGAAGGATGGATAAAACTTTCATTTATGGAAGGAGAGGTTACAAAGCCTCACTTTCATGTGGGCAAAGCTCAAAGGAGCATTCACAAACCTCAAAACCTTCAAGGAGAGGAGGCTACCCCTCTACCCCTATTTATACTACTCTTGGGCCACCTAGCATCCTTGGATGAGTCCCTCAACCCTAGAGCACTCATCTAAGGGCTAGGATTAGCCCACACACACAGCCATGCAAGGGCTAACCCAAAACCCACACACATACCGGGTTTTGTTGCACGGTTTTCAAAGCATACTACCTAGACCCGCTAACCTATCAACTAGACCTCAATCCGACGGCCCTCATTGATCCACACGGCATCTAGCTAGCATCATATCCTTTCCTTGTCTTCTTGACTTGCCTGGACTCCATCTCCGATCATCTTCCGGCTATCTCCCAACCGTCTGGACCTCCGACGTTCCTCGCCTAGTCCCGGTCATCCTCCGCCTCACCATGACCTAGCACCGTTGCCCTGCAACCATCAAAGACAAGGAAAAACCTTTCATAGCAATGCCCACAATGATATGTAATAAACCATCCAACTCATCACTACCGCGCCCATACGGCCGGTACTGCCACTCCTGGCAGAGACAACTCAAATTGCTTCTATTTGAAAATCAATCCAAACCAAAATCAAACTTGAGCACACCTTGCTCAAATAAAGTCAAATACTCATCACAAACATGAATGGACCTCTACATGGTCCTTCAATCTCCCCCTTGATGAGTATATTGATAAACAACACAAAAGGCATAAATTTGAGTTTGAATGAGAGAAGAAGAAAGCAATTTGATTGCAAAGCCAAACTTGGTCCAAAGAGAAAGATATAAAATCATGACCAAGTTGGCAAAAAGAATTTAGAGCAAGACCATGAAAAGAGCAAGTTTTCCACAAAAGCTCTAAAAACCAATCGTAAGTGCCAAATGTGATTATGATCCATAAAAAATAGCAAAGATTTACAAAGATAATAAGAACCAACAAGCTTTCACATTTTTATCTCTCTTTTTTTAGTGATGCATTTTCTACATTTTCTCCCCCTTTTGGCAATATAGGCATCAAAATGGAATTTTCTCCCTCTTTTTATGTATGCTAGAAATGCAATCGAAAGAGCTTTGAAGATTATCCAATTGATCAAAATGGAAGGATATTACACCAAGCTTGTCAATTTCAGAATATGACTAAACTAAGACATGTCCAAGTGCAAATACGAGCTTAGTTTTGAATATATCATTTTTAGCAAGATTTGACAAGCGCAACACTTAGCTTTAGTTTCAAAAATAGAAGAATAGCCACTCTAAGGATCAAAAGGAAAACCTAGAGTTCAACCTACTCAACACTTTGGGGAATCTAGAAGAGCATACAAGGTCCTTCGGGCTCATTTATCACTTAATGCAAATTTTGATTCATCATCATACAAGACATAGCGGGGTGCAAATGTTTGACATTATTTGCATTCTTTACTCACATATGTCTTTGTTTGACATTATTTGCATTCTTTACTCACATATGTCTTTGCTTTTAATTTATTTGCATTTTCTTTTGACAACCAATTGACTCAAGCCGTATGCGACCATCTCAAGATGAACTCTTAAGAGGATGGTCTAGGTCAAACACGATGTATTCCATGTTCATCCCAAGTGCAATGGGAAGCGGTCTTGTGAATGCAAGGTGTTGAGTCGTATGTGCACAAGAAGAGTCAATTTTGTTTAATTTTCATTTTTAGCACAATGATTTATGAGCAATTGAAGGACTCTAGCATGGATCAAACTAGTTTCACCCAAGTTGCTATAGAGACTCTAGAGAACTCCAAAATTTCTCAAATTATGGCACAAACCTCTAGAGAAGAAACCTAGCAAGTAAAAGCAACAGTTTCATCAAGTTTTTCATTTAAGGCTTATTTCATTTTTAAGCTTAGCAAGTTAAATGAACTTGGACATACCTAAGCTAGTGATTTTCTTCAAATGATGTAGCATGGTGTATAGCATGAAGAAGAAATCAATTGCATAATAGAGAAAGCTCATAAAACAGAAAATGCAGTCTAAATGCAATGCATGAACAGATTCCCAAACTCTCCCTCAACAAATGAATCAATTTTAAGATCAAATCTGGTTAAAGTTGAGTTATTATCAAGATTAGGCATAAAGAAAACCCGAATGAGCTCAATAACAACCAGAAAAATAGAATGAGGAGAAGAAGTCAAGAAACTGCAAAACTGGATGGCTATAGAGCATAGAAAAGATATAAGAGACTCACTACGGCTTAGACTCGCTCTTATCTTCCCCAGTGACTGACATAGGGAAGCTGACTCTAGATCCCAACTAAGGAGTGCACATAGACCCTGTCTACCTAGGAGGCCCAATACCTGCTAGACTTATAAGACTGTAAGGGAACTCAACCTAGAGAGAAGAGAGAACAGCTAATCACGCATCATAACAGCCTAAAGCATAAGATAAGAGGTCCATGCAAGGCATGCCAGAAGTCTAAGTGAGTGAACTCAACTCAAGAAAACAAGCCCAAAGTCACCCAGAAGAAACACAAAGAAAAGAAAAGCTGGAAGAAAACATATAATACATAATATACAAACTAGCTCCCCTCACGAAAGGTCCGTAAGGGCTCACGACTCAAGCTCACTCCTCAAGGCAACAAATGAGCTATCCAAAGGCTTGGTGAAGATATCGGCTAATCAAGGTCACTCTCTCTGAATCGAATCGCGATATCTCCCTTCTCCACATGGTCTCTAAGGAAGTGATATCTAATATCAATGTGTTTGGTCCGGAATCTTTGCTTTGGGTTTTTAGCAATGCAAATAGCGAAGTGTTGTCACGAAAAGTGGCACACTCTGTATATGTAACCCAAAGTCCCGCAAGGTCGATCCCATCCAGAAAACCTTGCTACAAAGAATCGGTGCACAACATACTCGGCCTCGGCGATGGTGTGCAACTCGGATCGCTTCCTAGATGACCAAGAAACAAGAGAAGTGCCAATGAATTGGCAAGTGCGTGAAGTGCTCTTCCTATCTATCCTCTGACCCGAGAAAGTCGGCATCGGAAAAAGCTCTAAGAGATAGACAAGAAGAAGAAGAGTACCAAATACCATAATCGGTGGTAGCGAAGGTACTGAAGATGCGCTTGATCGTACTGGCGGTGAGAGCGAGGAGAAGCTTGAAATCGAGCGCCACAGACTCACAAATGAAATGTATGTCCGGCCTTGAAGCAGTGAGGTACAAGAGGGAGCCGATCATGCTCCGAAACTCCTTTTCATCAGCAGGCTCACCATCCTCATCAGGCTCGAGGACAGCAGGGGTGGCCATAGGAGTCATCACCGACTTCCCATCAGACATATCAAAGCGCCTCAGAAGGTCACGGGTATACTTGCCTTGATGCAAGAAAGTACCCTCCCGAGTCTGCTTGATTTGGAATCCAAGAAAGTAGCTCAACTCGCCCATCATACTCATCTCAAACTCTGTGCTCATCACCTCAAAAAACTGAGACACAAGCGAATGAGACGAGCCACCAAAAATGATATCGTCCACATAAATCTGGACGAGAAGAAAATGAGACTCATGGTGTCTGATGAACAAAGTCTTGTCTACTACGCCCATTTTGAAGTCATGGCTGAGAAGATAAGACTTGAGCCTCTCATACCATGCTCTGGGGGCCTGCTTGAGTCCATACAGAGCTTTGGAAAGCTTTTATACATGACTCGGAAACTTGGGGTTCTCAAATCCTGGAGGTTGTTTGACATAAACCTCTTCCTCAATATAGCCATTGAGGAATGCACTCTTGACATCCATTTGATAGAGCTTGAAGCCCCGGGATGCAGAGAATGCAAGTAGGATCCTAATAGCCTCTAGTCTAGCTACAGGGGCAAAGGTCTCCTTAAAGTCAAGACCCTCAACCAGAGAAAAGCCCTGTGCAACTATTCTAGCCTTGTTGCGAATGACAACCCCATCCTCACTCTGCTTGTTTTTTAACACCCACTTTGTCCCAATGACATTATGACTAGATGGACATTCTACAAGCTGCCAGACTTTGTTCCTCTCGAAGTTTTCAAGTTCCTCATGCATAGCATTAGTCCAAGACTCGTCAGATAATGCATGAGTCACATCCTTCGGCTCAAACGAGGCAACAAAGGCAGAGTGAAGGCAGAAACTGGGCAAACCTGATTTTGAGCGAGTGACTCACTCAAATAGATCACCGATGATCTGATCAGGTGGATGAGAATGCTGAATATGACGGGGAGGTCCAGAAGTAGAAGTGGCCTCTACCTCATGCACAGAAGAGGCAGGAGCAAAGCCACTAGCTGAATGAGAGTCAGAAGGCAAGACCTGGCCTTCCTGAGGTGCAGAAATGGAAACAGGAGGTACCTCAGGTGTAGAGGGGACTGGATAAGGTGGAACACCATCATCTCCATCATCCTCATCCTCTACAAAGATGGTCTCGGAGGAAGAAGAAGAGCCTGAAATATCGGGTCTAGCTCCTGGGCTAGACTCATCAAAGGTCACTTCACAGGTCTCTATGATCCTATGCGCATCGCAACTCCAGACCCTATAGCTACGAGAAGAAGTCGAATAACCCAGAAAGATACCATCAGAAGAACGAGACTCAAACTTATCCAAGTTACCAGACTTAAAAAAAACACTTGCAACCAAACACACGAAAATGAGAAACAGAGCTTCGCCCATACCTCAACTCGTAAGAAGTGCGGTGCAAATGTGCTCTCAAGAATACGATTAGAAACATGGCAAGCGGTAGCTATAGCCTCAGCCCAAAACTTCCTAGAGTCTTGTACTTGTCTAGCATCGTCTGTCCATTTCTACGAGGTCCTGTTCTTCTTTTCCACTCGCCATTTTGTTTGAGGACATAGGGAGAGGAGGCGATGCTCTAAACGGACTCCACGAAACACTCAAAATAGGAGTTCTTGAACTCCGTGCCATTGTCACTGCGTATAGCTCGTAAGGCACCAGGGAGCTCAAAAGACAACCTATGAACCAAACCCCTAAAATGGGTAAAAGTCTCATCCTTCGAGGACATGAAGAACACCCAAGAATACCTCGAAAAATCATCAACAAATGATAAGAACATACCACTTCCCTCCCACTGACTGCACTCTAGCTGGACCAACAGTGTCCATATGTAAAAGCTGTCTTAGTGCATCAGTCATCACAACGGTGACTGGAGGATGAGAAGCAGTAACCATCTTGCCATGTCGGCAAGGAGAGCAAACTAAGTCTTTGACCATCTTGAGTTTGGGCAAACCCCGAATGAGATCGTGGCTGCTAACTCGGGTCAAATGATCAAAACCAATGTGACCAAGTCTCCTATGCCAGAAGGAGGGATCACGGGACTCAGAAGCAATCAAACATCGAAGAGAGTCTCTAGAAGAAGCAGAAAAATCAGCATGAAAGACTCTCCCAAATCTAGAAATCCCGCAAACTAACCCTCCTGATGAATCAAGGATTCTACACGCATTACATTTGAAGCTTACCTCGAAAGAGTCATCGATAAGCTGAGAAACAGAGAAGCGGTTGTATTGCGACTTACTTACTAAGGCAACATCTTTAAGAATGAAATTTTGGTTAATGCGGATGGTACCTTTAGCAATGACTCTACGAAGATACATCCCGAAAGTGATCAACTCATCACGGGGCTCGGACTAGGAAGAGAACCATCGAGAATCTCGGTCATATGATGAGAACAACCGAGTCGACAATCCAAACATCTCCTTCCCCATCCGAGCGAACTGATCAAGACACAAGAGAAAGATGACTCAATCTGGGATAGAGTGAAGACTTAGGAACCCAATACTAAACCATACGACTCCTCAGTACGATCCTGAGAAGAAGGCGGACTCGAGTGTCTCTCTGACGTTTAACCCGAACAAGATCAGTAGCACCTCTAGTAGATGATCTAGGAGTCAAATCGGGTTGGCATGCCGTGGTGCAAAAGCCGAACCACCCCAGTGAAGCTGCCTAAAACTCCTACCAGAAAACACATCACGCCGCTGATATCTACCTCGTTGAGAAAAACAAGGAATATCAAGAGGATGACGGAAGGCCGACTACGAACAGCTCCAAGACTAAAACTCGAAGAACCGCATGAAAACCGAGTCACAGGCCGTTTGCCCAAAAGCAGGCGACTCTCTAACTTTGTCTAGAAGCGGTGTGTACCTTAGGAGCACTCAAAGTGCAGGGATGACCACGAATACCCCTAAGAGCAAAGACAACACGCTCACGCCGAGTGATCTTGGCGTGCTGAAGCATAAATCTACTAGGTGACCATCCTTCTTCTGGAAGGTGCATGTGTGCCGTCTTGCTAGGCGAAGCAATAGGAGTAACACCCTTCTGGTCAGAAGTCCTATGGACAACCCCAGCAGATCTAAACATGGTGGTACTCACTCTAGGAGCTACCACAATCTCACCACTCTTTGAGCCGCGCACAATGGTGGGAGGATGCGCCCGAGCATGCTCCAAGGGATCAAATCCTAGACCTTGATTGAATCTACTAATCTTGGATTGGTCTAGAATAAGATTGAGCTTCTTCTTGCCTCCAACAAACTTCTCGAGAGTGCTCATAAGATACTGGCAATCTCGAAAGAAAGAAGCACAAGAAGAACAGGGGGAAGGAGAGGAAGAAGAAGAACCAGAAAGAGAAGATCTCTCAGCACGTGTTTTTGTTCCCTTAGCACGACTGCCTCAATCTTGAGGGCCTCACAAGAAACGCAAGGAGCATCTCTAATTCTAAGGGTTTCTTCTTTTAACTTCTTCCTAAGCTCGACATAGATTTGATCCACATCATCCTTAACCCCAGCTCACAGCAGGCAACCAGATTTTGACTTAACTAGTAAGTCCTTAGCAAGTTCATCACACTTGACATTCAAAGCATCATTGTCAAGTTTTAGTTGCCTACAACCCTCACATGAGCTGACTGGTCTTTAGAAGCATGCAATTCAAGTTCATCATTTCTAGCAGAAAGCTTCGTAAGGTGTGAACTCATGGCATCAATTTCAGCAAGCAATTTAGGGCAATAGAGCATGATGGAGTGGAGTGAGCATGAAGAAAACTAGCCTCAACAGAAATAGCATCAACAGAACTAGTGCTAGCATTCTTCAACCTAAGACTATCAAGTTCAGCAAGCACACTATCATGTATGGTCCTTAGTTTCTCCAACTCCACAAAAACAGCATCACAGAGAACACAGTCATCAGTGACTCGGGAGGGAGAAGATCTAAGTGAAGCTAACTCCTGAGTCAAGGTACCTACTTCCTTCTCTAACTCAGAACACCTCGACCTAGCCTTATCATGAAACTTGCCTAATTTACAGAAGGCAGCATTTAACTCGTCGTAGGTGGGTACCTCATCCGTATCCTTTGTACAACTTGAGTCGATGATGTTGGCGTCGGCCATGAAGCACATCTTAGGAGAAGTCGTCGCCGCCCTTCTTCTCTTGCGGTTCATCCTCGTCCTCGTCGCTCCATGTCTCCGTGTCGAGAGGTTGATGTCGTCAAGCGCGCGAGGCCGCGGTGGAGAAACCGTGTTCTTGGAGAAGTTGCGGTACTTCTTCTCACGCTTCGGCTCACGAACTAGAGGCTTCTTGTTGCGGTTCTTATCGATGTTGTTGTTCTTTGCCGAACCGCCGGCATCGTTCTTAGCCTTCTCTAGTTTGGGACAGTTTGCTCGAATGTGGTTGGGGCCACCACACTCGAAATAAGTGATCATCCCACCTCTCTTCCTCTCTCTCACTCTCTTGTATGCATATGAAAATTTGCGAGCAAGAAGAGCAAGCTCATTTTCTGGAAATTTTTCCAGTTGGTCATCGCTTAGCTCGCAAAGGGTGGAGAGAGAGAAACCAACAGAAGAATCAGAAAGAGAGGATCTAATGGGATCAGTGACCAAAGCCATCGACTAAGACTTCGTCTTCCGCGAGATGACGTCGATCTCATGAGTCTTGAGGCGGGAATAAAGCCCGTCAAGAGTCAAGGTCGACAGGTCGGTGGTGTCCTTGATGGTGGTCACCTTCATCTCCCAAACAGCGCAAATCAGTGCGGTCAAGAAATGTCGAGCATTATCCGAAGTCGGGTATATACAATCAAGCTGCTCGAAGATCGCTCAAGATCTTGGTAAAGCGACCAGAAGCACTCATCAAGACTCTCACCGGTGTGTTGTTCAAACTTGTTGAACTCACGCTTGGCTGATCTGCCTCACGATCTTGATTTGAGTAGTGCCCTCATGGTAAGCATCGAGGTCACCCAAATATCGTGAGCGAGCGGAGTGAAAATCTATCATACTCACGTGGCTAAGACCTGTATGAGGATGTTCCTTGCCTTAGCGTTAAGCCTCAACGTCGACCATATTTCGGTGTGATGTTTTCATCGGCGGGAACCTCATCTGGAGTTTCACCTTACGCCATATCGGAAGCCACAGGCGTGATGTATGACTCCATCCGCGATTTCCAAAATGGAAAATCAACTCCAGCAAAAATGGGAGGCTTGGTGGAATACTTGTCCATCGCCATGGCTCTTGAGACCGGTCAAGATCTATGAAAGAGCAAAACCGGCTCTGATACCAATTGAAGGACCGAGATAGCGAAAAGAGGGGGGTGAATGGTCGCAAATAAATTTTCCTCCAAAATACTCCAACAAAAACCTTGACAAGATCGCTCAAAGGAAATCGTGAAAAGCCCGAAAAACTAGACAACTATGTGTACCCCTAGCTTGCATGGATAAGTACCATAAAATATGTGGGGATTTTTGAGTCACAATCCTGGTTGTCTAGTGTCCAATATAAAGAGGAATCAATCAAACTCTTACTTTTAGAAAGGACATCAATTCAAATCACAAAAGTCACATTCAGAAAAGCAAAAGCAGAATTTCCAGAACTTGTACTCAATTTGAATAGGAGGTTGGTGGGTTTCTGCAGCTCAAACAATTTTGATAATTTTTTCCGTATGATAAACAGAGTCGTAAAGAACTCCACCAAATTTCTCCTCAAAAAGCCTTACAGAAAAAAACAGGAGAAATCGAAGAACACAGTCAGTCAAGAACTTCGAGCAGAAAATTTGGGTCTCGGTTTTCACCTCATGGAGCCCAAACGGTGCAACAAGAGAACTCCAACATTTTTAGGTAGGTGTATATCAGAGTCCCGCAGCTACTCCAAGAAGAATCACTTAAAAAGAATTTTCTATATTTTTATAAAATTCAAATACTAAAAGCAGCGCAAAGAACAAGTTTTGAACAAAGTTGAAACTTGAAAGAAAAGATATTCTCTACTCAATCCAAGAGTGCAAAAGAAATGTAAAACCATATGAACACACTCTAAACATCCAAAATCAACAGCATTTAGAAGGAGGGGAGGCAAATCCAAATTGCGTGAAAGTAAATTGCGAGAAAGTAATTGCGAGAAAGTAAATCTGAATTTAAATTATAAAAAGTAAGGACATAATGTAAATCATAAAATAAATTCGAGAAGGATGGATAAAACTTTCATTTACTGGAAGGAGAGGTTACAAAGCCTCACTTTCATGTGGGCAAAGCTCAATGGAGTATTCACAAACCTCAAAACCTTCAAGGGAGGAGGCTACCCTCCACCCCTATTTATACTACTCTTGGGCCACCTACCACCCTTGGATGAGTCCCTCAACCTAGAGCACTCATCTAAGGGCTAGGATTAACCCACACACACAGCCATGCAAGGGCTAACCCAAAACCCACACACATACCTAGTTTTCTTGCGGTTTCAAAGCATACTACCTAGACCCGCTAACCTATCAACTAGACCTCAATCAAGCGGCCCTCATTGATCCACGCGGCATCTAGCTAGCATCATCTCCTTTCCTTGTCTTCTTGACTTGCGGACTCCGTCTCAGATCATCTTCCAGATCTCCCAACCGTCCGAACCTCAGCGCGCCTCGCCTAGTCCGGTCATCCTCCGCCTCACCATGACCTAGCACGTCGCCACGCAACCATCAAAGACAAGGAAAAACCTTTCATAGCAATGCCCACAATGATATGGAATAAACCATCCAACTCATCACTCTGCGCCCATACGGTAGGTCTTTGCCCTCTGGCGAGACAACTCAAATTGCTTCAATTTGAAAATCAATCCAAATCAAACTCAAACTTGAGCACACCTAGCTTGCTCAAATAAAGTCAAATAGTCATCACAAACATGGATGGACCTCCACATGGTCCTTCAATGAGGTTAGATAAACAACGGATATATGTTTGAATTTTGAAAAGTAGCTATCACGGACTGGTTACCCCGCGCAGGCAATGGCCCACTGGGCCCAAGCTCACTCGACCAAGGACCAAGCTCACTCGACCAAGGACAAACATCGTTCGACCTAGGGCCCAGCTTGCTATTGAGGGCAAGCTTGGAGGGCTCGGTTGCATTGCAGAATCCAGCAGTTACCGAGTCAAGGAGGGGCCTTAAAAGGTTGAGTTAAGGTGATCATGAGCAACGGTTCCTAGCGCCATTATTGCCATACTTCATTACGCATAATGTCCGGATCTGGCACCACTCCCCCGAGAATCTCGCTCGATTGTTTTCTGTAATGAACTCAGCAGTAGAGGTATAAAGACTTTCCCCCTGTGCAGGAAAAGGACGAGAGGACACGACACGACACAAAGAACCAGTGCTCGACCTCAGCTCGAGCACCTCTTGTATTCAACTACAGTGCATCATTGTCTACCTTTCGCCTCCAGGCAAGACTGGAGTAGAGCTGTTACCCGTACTGGGGGCTCGAACCAGTATAACTCATCGCGTCACCCGCTTCCTTTCTCTCACTCCTAATGGCAATCAGAGTCCCTTCCGAGCGGGCACGATCTTGGGTTCCACTCCTACATCACTCCCCCTTTCTTGCGATCAGGCGATCCTGGTCGTCGACAGCTGGCGGTCACCGTGGGGCCCGAGAGTTTCGCTTGTTCGAAGGAACTTCATCGCTTCAACGTCACCAATGCTTTCGCCTTCAAATGTCAACATGTCGCATTCGGTGAGCTTGGACTCGGATGTGGTTCCCGAGCGCAAGAGCTCCACATTCATGTTCTCGCCCTCGCCACTACTGCGCGAACGCCATGCCTTTATGGTCGACAGTCGCGGGGTGAGCGAGGGAGCGGAGGATCATGACCCAAACACCACGGAAGAGGCCCGTTGTTTGGCTCGGGTTGCCATCGACCAGGATATCACCACTCTCCGATGGGAAGATCACGGGGAGAATCGCACCTCGTTTGGGCGACCTAACCCTGCCCGCCTAGCTGGTTTCACCAGCTGGTAGCACTTGAGAGCAATCGCCCGGGCTATGGCTGATCCTGCTTGGGCGAGATCGGCTCTTTTCGGGCGGGCTCTCGCCGAGGAGCTTGAAAAGGCGACCGACAAGGTTGAGCCTTCGCAGCGAGGGCGAAGCCGGCGCCCTGGGTCTCACTCTCTAGCAAGCGATGGAAACTCCTCACGAGGACATCGACGCTCTCGCCGGTCACCTTCGTACAGACAAGCTCGGAGTCCATCCCGGTCGCTTCCGCGTCGTCAGGCTCGGAACATAATACATGAAAGTGCTCGACATCGGCAGAGTAACAACAGCGCCTATTCAAGTAACAGCACGTCCAAAAGCCTTTCTCCGGACGTCCTGCCCAGGCATCAAAACGTCCACGACCACCTGTGCTATCACGTCGATGACGCCCGTGCCGACCGTCAGAATCGACGCGGGCTGCACCACGGAACTGAGTACGGACGCTGCGACGACCGCGACTCCAGCTCTAGCAGCAACGGCTGCCATGGTCGGCGTGGCGCTGTGCCGGCCTACGGTTGCCCAGCATACACCACCGGCCTCCGTCGGTTGCGCTGGTCGGCCCGATTTAAAACCGCTGCGATCGAGCGGTTTGACAGGACTAAGAACCCCGACGAGTTCCTCTCGATCTAGTCGACCACGATCCTAGCAGTTGGAGGGGATGAGGCCGTGATGGCCAATTACCTCCCGATGGTGTTGGACGGCGCGACGCTCACCTGGTTCTTCAATCAGACGCCTGGCTCCTTTCGATCATGGAACCAGGTACGGGACGCCCTCCGCTCTAACTTCCAGAGCTACTACAAGTGCCCCGGACGGGAGAAGGACCTGGATCGCATCATCTAGAGAAATAATGAGGCACTCCGCGACTTTGTGTGTCGATTCATCCGCACAAGGAACTCGATCCCGAGTGTCTCTAACGAGGCCATCATCAAGGCCTTTAAGTTCGGCGTCCATGACTAGCGCCTCACCGAAGACCTGGAGATCACGGCAAGACTCGACATCAACAAGCTGTTCCGGATAAGCGAGCGATCTGTGACGCGGGCGATCTTGTCTTGGCTGGAAACACGACTACGACTAGGGAAAGCTTGGCCTTAACTTTGGTGAGGCCGGGCCATCCAGTGACAAGGGCGCCGGCTTGGATCCGCACACCAAAAAGCGGAAGAGAGACCGCGGTAGTGGCGGCGGCCAGCTACGCGTGGTCGCTACGATGAACAGTGTGCGCGAGGTGATAGAAGTATGGCAGACTGACCAGGGACGGTCGCAACTCAACCAGGAGAGGCCTCGACCTTAGCAAGGGCGACCATGACTTCAACAAACACAGCACCGACCCCAGTAGGGACAATGTAGACCTGGACACCAGCGGGGTGACGCTCGACCACAGGGTGACAGAGAGCAACCACAGAGTTTTGAGGTGCAACCCAGGTATGATTTCGACAAGTTCTGCCTGTTCCATAAGGCCCACGGCCACGACCTGCAAAATTGCAGGCCTGGTAGAACAAGTTGGACACCTTTTACGACAGGCGTGGAGATGCCCACGTTCCCGGAGGAGGATGAGCGACCCGACAGGGTCAATGCTGGTGAAGACTTAGAAGGTCTCGACCTGGAGTTTCAGTAGGGCGACCGCCATGTCGATGTAATTTTCGGTGGGTCATCGGTGTATCAATCTCAACGTGAACTCAAAGACGTCGCTCGAACCATATACCAAGCCTCCACTGGGAAGCCCGCTGACCAACCTTGCAAGTGGGCTGGAACCCCGATTACTTTCTCCTGGGATGATGCTTCCCCAGGAATGTCCAAGGATCTCAAGACTGCTCTGGTCGTGACCCCGACCATAAGCAATACTGTGGTCGGGCGAGTCATGGTCGATGGGGGCAGCTCCCTCAACTTGCTCTTAGCAAGCACACAAGACTGAATGCAGATTCCCCAATCGAAGATCAAGAATGTAGCAGTTCCCTTCTTCAGCATTGTACCAGGGAGTTCCACCACACCACTCAGGCAAGTGGTTCTGCCCGTCACCTTCGGCGACCCCGCCAACTTCCGCACCAAGCTGGTTACCTTTGAGGTGGTCGATGGAGATCTTCCCAACAACGCCATACTCGGGCGTCCGGCGCTGATCAAGTTCATGGCGACAAACCACTATGGCCACAGCTGCATGAAGCTTCCGGGGCCCAATGGCGTCATATCCGTCCGTGGCGACCTCAAGGAGGTGCACGGATGCGAGGAGAAGGCCTTGGCACTCGCCCGCATCTTTGCCCGACAAGGCTCGAGTAACTTTGAAAAGTGCCGCACGCCAAGGCGATGATCCGACCAGTGTGTGTGTAAGGTTGTGTAGCTCAAAGAGGGCGACTCGAGCAAGAGTGTCCACGTTGCCTCCGAGCTTAATTCGAAATAGGAACTCGAGCTCATCACCTTCCTTCGCGCCAACACAAGCAATTCTCTTGGGAACCGGCAAACATGCCAGGAGTCCCGAGGGAGGTGATCGAGCACAAGTTGCAAATAAGGCCTGGCTACCAACCTGTACGCTAGAAGCTGCATCGCTTCTCTCCCGAGAAAATGGTGATAATAAAGGAACATCTCGACAATCTCTTGAAGGCTGGTTTCATCCATGAGATCGACTACTCCGAATGGCTAGCTAACCTAGTTATCGTGTAGAAGAAAGGCGGGAAGTGGAGGATGTGCGTCGACCATACGGGTCTGAACTCGGCGTGCCCGAAGGATAATTTCCCTCTTTCGCGCATAGACCAGATCATTGATTCCACTGCCAACGCCAAGATGCTGAGCTTTCTCGATGCCTACTCTGGCTACCATCAAATCAAGCTCACGGTCGACGACGAAGATAAGACGGCCTTCATCACACCGTTTGGAATGTTCTGCTACACGACCATGTCGTTCGGCCTGCGTAATGCGGGCGCAATATTTTAGCGGCTGATGTTCAAAACTTTCGACCCTCAGATCGGCCGCAACCTCAAGGTCTACGTCGACGACATCATTTTCAAGAGCTCTTCTGAACACGACCACATCAACGACCTCGCGGAGACCTTTGCCAACCTAAACAAGCACGACATCAAACTCAACCCCGAGAAGTGCTTGTTTGGCATGACCTCGGGCAAAGTGCTTGGCTACATGATCGGGGGCTCGGGGGTCGGCCCGAACCCGAAGAAAATCGAGGCAATCGAGAAGATGGCTCCTTCGACATCGACAAGACAGGTCTAGTGCCTCATCGGCCACATGGCCGCTCTCAATCGGTTAATTTCAAGGCCCGGTGAGCGCAGATTAAAATTCTTCAAGACATTGCGCAAGCATAGGGGCTTCGAATGGACACCCGAAGCTCAATGATCCTTTGATGAGCTGAAAGCGTACCTTTCGAGCCCACTGCTACTCACGACCCGCGGCAGGAGCTGCTGGCTTTGCTTTACATCATAGCCATGACCCGGTATTATCAACATCACAGTGGCGGTAGCGATAGTCGGCGGCGACCAATCTACTATGTCAGCGAGGTACTTCATGGACCAAAGGAGTGCTACCCTGAGGTCCAGAAGCTGCTCTATGCCCTCTTCATGGCTTCGTGTAAACACCGGCACTATTTCCAAGCGCACGCAGTGGTTATCCCGAGCGGATTCCCACTCGGTGAGATCCTAAGGAACCCAGAAGCAGGAAGTCGCATCGCCAAGTAGGCCATGGAGTTGGCAGAATTCGACATACAGTTTGTAGCGCGCACCGACATTAAGTCACAAGCGCTCGCCGACTTCGTGGTCGAGCAGACATCGTAGTTGACTCCCGAGGTTGAGGTCAAGGAAGAGAAGCCCTAGAGGATGTACTTCGATGACTCCAGGTCGTTCGAGCGCTCGGGGTCTAGTATCCTCATCATCACACCCCGGGAGACAAACTGAGGTATGTGATTCGCTTCGATTTTCCCACAACTAATAACATGGCAGAGTATGAGGCCCTTTTGGCGGGTCTACAAGCCTTCAAGTCGCTGGGCGTGCGTTGGCTGATCGTCAAGGGCAACTCCCAGCTCGTCGTCAACCAGTACAACGAAGACTACTAGTGCTCGGAAGGTTCGGTGGCCAGGTACCTTGCCGAGGTGCGTAAGATGGAGAAGTATTTTCGAAACATGGAAATCAAGCACGTGCCCAGGAAGGACAACTCTAGCGCTAACCTCCTACCCAAGGTCGGGTCGTCTTGTGGAGAGATTCCATCAGATGTCATCCTCGAGACCTTGGCTGCACCCTCCATCACCAACCAAGAAGATTCGGTCGCCCTCCTTGAGAGTGTTCCCTCATGAATGGAGCCGATTACCATGTTCCTTGACTAGGGTGAGCTCCCAGACGACCCAGTCAACAGGAGCCAAATCAGGCACCAAGAAAGCTCATACAAGCTCGTTAATGGGCATCTCTATCGTTAGGGCACTCTGGGAGTTTTGTCGAAGTGCGTTAGCCCGGAGGAAGGTAAGTACCTGCTCAACGATATCTATTTGGGTTTTTGTGGTGCGCATTCCTCTTTTAGGACCATGGTCGGAAAGGCGTTTCGTATGGGATTTTATTGGCCAACAGCGTTGCAAGACGCTCAAGACATCGTTCGCACCTGCCAAGCCTGCCAATTCTATGCCCAGAAATCACACCAGCCGGCCTACGCCCTCCAAACCATATCACTCGCCTGGCCATTCTCAACCTGGGGCCTTGACATCCTCAGTCCTTTTCCTCAGGCGATCGGGGGGAAGAAATTCCTGTTTGTCGCCATCGACACCTTCACCAAGTGGGTCAAAGCTGAACCGGTCTCGGCCATCACCGCCCTAGCCGCCATAAAGTTTTTTCACTCGCTCGTGATCACAAGTTACGGAGTCCCATGTAGGATCATCACCGATAACGGCTCGCAGTTCACCAGCGAGCTATTCCAAGAATACTACGAAGACATGGGCACCAGGGTCTGCTACGCCTCGGTGGCTCACCCACAGAGCAACGGAGCGGTCGAGTGCGCCAACGGACAGATCGTCCAGGGCGTTAAGAGGCGAGTCTTCGATGAGCTCGAACAATGCTGATCGGTCTGGGTGGGCGAGCTTCCCACCATCCTGCAGTCCGTTACGCTGCGTCCGATCGGCGGCGAGGGCTACCTTTTCTAGCTCTTGTTCGGTGCTGAAGCCGTCCTGCCTAATGAGGTCACGCTGGGCTCCGCTAGGGTCAGCTTGGTCGACCAAGTAGACTTTGAGTAAGAGCGGTCTCTCGACCTTGCCCTAGTGAAAGAAGTAAGGAGCCGTGCACTGCTACGATGGGTGCACTACCTGCAAGCGCTTTGCAGGCATGTGTCTCGATCGGTTCGACCTAAGGACCTCCGAGTTGGGGATCTGGCCCGAAGATGAATTAGGGTTCAACCAACACCAATAAGTTGTCCCCAAAGTGGGAGGGCCCCTACAGCGTCGTTTCAATAGATCACACGGGAACTTACCGGTTGGCGATGCCTGATGGCAGAGAGCTCACGAGCTCATGGAACATCGACCAGCTCTGAAAATTTTATGTGTAACACTCTTACTATAATTTGTAATAAAAGTTCTTCTTTATTATCCATGATTGTGCCTCCTTTACATTTCCTTGCAGCTTTTGTTCCTCGACCTGAGCATCGCGATCTCAAGGTACACCTCCAGGGGCGACGCCAGTAGTAAGCCGATTCTTATCACATCACGGCTTCCCCCTGTAGCAGGACTTGGACCAGAGATCGCGCTCGGCTTTAAACAAACATGTATGCTTCACGCAAAGGTTGGGCCTGAGTGCTACCAAGCACGACCTAAGCGCATTAAGATCCTTTGTATGCTCGAGTTCGCCTTTTAAGTTTTCTTGAGCTCGACCTTCCTCGCACAGGGGCACAGCTATTGTTACTAAATGACTTCGCCTCAAGTCTTTTACAGC